>CM034154.1:72772245-73994745 GCA_019776745.2 Taxus chinensis | reverse complement strand
GGAAACCATATGCCTCATTTTTCACTCATCATGCCTTTTACCCAAGGTTCATTTTCCTTCTTCTTCAACTGCCACTTTTCATCCAACATTACACTGTGGTAATGTGCAACTCCAAAAAATGTAACTTGAGGGGGGAATCATGCACAACCCTTCTCATCTTATTCCATGACATCTAATCAACAATCATTGAGATCAATTGACTATATAGTCTCCTCCTCGTGAAATCCACCCATCGATCCCTTTAAAAAAATCTAGACGTAAACAACCCATCGATGACATTTCCAAGTTCTATATCTATCCAGTCAACCATCTAATCTCACATGATTGCAACAACCACTATCATAGGGTTAGATGACCGCCATCTCGTCTTCATTTTTTGTGTTGCATCTTGCTTGCTGGAACATACAACCCAAAAAATGGAAAAATGTAGACATTAGAAAATGCACCTTACACACAAGGCCTCTTATTATAAAACACCGAAAACATTATAAAACACAAAAATCCCCAAAATATCATAAAACCCCACAAAATGTAGATAAAAGACAACTTACCACCCATTTACTAACCCTCACCCACTCACCTTTAATTATTATCCCATCTCACCTACCCATGTGCATGCTCAATGCACATTGCACACATGCATGTCCCACTCCCCTATGCACCTCTAAATCTATAAAACTCATTTTCATCCACATCATTTCAAGCTCCCTCTTAACAACTCTTGACATTTTATACTTGGGTTTTCTTGATCTCTTGTTCAGTATATTTCAGTTTTTTAAGGTCTTGAAGAAGTGAAAGTCAGAGCACAAAGGAACATATACAACTTGCTCGCAATATTGTTTTAGTATACATTTCAACACATGCGAAGGAATCACAACTGCAATTAGCTTTCGATATCCGTGGGGTTTTAGTGAATCACAACTATGATTATCATGTGATTTGTAGTCATGAATAATTATTATTTGTCATTTAATTTATTGTTTTGACATTTTACATCAATAAAATGTCTTTCATCTCCTTAAAAGGGTTAGGGATATAGATCGAGGTAAGACCCCTAACCACCAAACAACAACTAACCTATTTCCAAGTATGATTTTGTGTACAAGTTTAGATTCAGATATAGAATATTTTTTACCCATTTTATCCAATGAAATAAACTATAATTCTCACTCTCTTTACCATGGCATCATAAGCCCATTTTGTTTTAGTAGCATTGATTTGGAGTTTTCATGTTAACTAATTCATCTTGCATATGATCTAGGCATAACAATCCTCTAGTAAAAATACCTTGGATGGACCCCAAATTTTACCTACATAAATTAACTCCCTAAATTAAGGCTTCTACCATGTCTTGACTTATTATGTAAAGTGGAACAAAAGTTATTAAAATTCTAAGTTCTAGACAATCCTAAAAAAAGTCTCAAGCCATTTTTTATATCCCTAGATTAGGCATATGGACCTAAATAAATATCAAAATGACATCCTATTGATCAAGCTCAAATAGCATGGTGAACTACACTTCACAATCTAACTCCCTATAAAATTTCAAGACGATCCGACAATTGGATAAAAAGTTATCACCTCTAGAAGTTATGTTTCCACATCATTCTCCTCTAATTGAAACAAATTCTTCTCCTGTGAATCAAGTTGATTGAATTCATCTGATTTTCTAATGTCGGTCTTCCTCAACTGCCACTTAGGAATCCAATTTTTTTTTCTTGTTGCAAACCTTCCCACTGTACCAAATATTTGTTGTAGCTTGATGTAGGAGCATCACTCCAGGGGCTAGTCTATTGTTAGTATAATCAATTTTTTCTTGTAAAGGTACTTTAGGAGTCCTAGGTGTTATTCATTTTGGTTTGGTGGGCTCAAGAAGTTAAAAATTCAAATGTGGAGGTTTCCCTCCATTTGTCCTATTTGAAAATTTAAATCTTGTTTGGAGCCATTTTTGGCTTTCTTGTAGATGTGAGTAAACTATAGGGTCTTTATAGGTTTATTAGGGATTGTGTGTCATTAATGTTATTGTTGGAGTTCCTTCATGAGGCTTAGTTTGGTCATTTAGCTCATTAAATTATTGTAGCTCCTTTATTGCAAATGATGACCACCATATGACCTCTTCAAGAAGTAACCATGCATGCAAAAACATGGTTTAATGTAACTAAGAGGGTCAAGACTCGAGTAAAAGGATAAATATTGTTGTTGTAATTGTTTTCATTCTTTGATCAATCGAAGGTGTAAAGTTTTGGATCTCTAAAAGGGTATTCAGGGATCTTATTGTATGAAGAAAAAGCTTGAAGTAGTTATTGGCTGAGTTAACATTATGGATAATTGGTAGACATGCATATTAAATTGGAAAGAAGGATTTGTGGAATGTAAAAATCGGTTGAAATGAGTGTAAATGTTGTCTATATATGGGTTAATGTGTTAACAACCAAGAATCCTATAACTTATTGTGGTTCAGGACAGTGAGTGTAAGTTTTTTTGGCCAAGGAAATTCCTCAGAGCATATGAAGGATAATTTTTTGAAGGGTTAATAAGAGTAAGCTTGGAATGATAGCTATTGAAATATCATAATGTGTACTTATATTTCTAAGAGTCTTGGAGGATAAACTTTAGACACAGTTTTTTGAATAACCAAGTCACAACAGTTATATACCTTGTTCTAGGGGTAGTATACAGTGGTAATTGACCCAAACACGTGCTTCAAGGTGCCCAAAGACACACTGGTAAGATTTTCCTTTCCTATATGTATTTAGAGATCTACTAAGTGGATTTGGCATCTTAAAATTGAGTAAATTTGAAATGTTAACCAAAACTGTGTTCTTAGAATTCTTGATGACTTGTTGCGAACCGGATAGCACAAGTTTTTAATTTTAGCTCCAAATAACGTGAAATTTTTACCATAGGAGTAGATTATCATATTTCAGATGGGTTGTGGATGGTTTTTTTGGATGATCAATATTTTATGGGTTATGACATCTTCTTTTAACTGGTCTAATGTTACATGCAAAGTGTTTGACAAAATGCCTGCTTAGAAAAATGGGTATATCTCCCACCTTTTAAAGACTTGGTTTTTGAACTTTTGAGGGTATAAGGAAGAAAACCTTATTCAAATGGGTTTGTAATGGTTTTATGATTTTAATACCATAGTTTAAGATATGATTGAAGGAAGGTAGCTGCAAACCATTGGCTCTTGAAGCAAAAAAGGGTAGTTTTGAAAAACAAAGGATTCAAGAGATTTAGTTGTTTTGAGTGCATGAAATGGTCATCCTAACCATGTTTTTAGGTGACAAGAAGGTTTGAGGAACTTGAAATTTTAAGGGACTCAAAAGTCACAATTTGAACTATTGAGTAAAGGGCTAGTGAAAGGTAAAGAATATGACAGTCTATGCAAAAGTGAATCAAATAGTTGATTTTGTTTGCTTGAACCAGTTTGTTGAGTGTATTGGCATAGTATTATACTCTTCAACATGTTTTGAAGGTTTCATGAATCCATTTGACCATAAGAAGCCATAATTGTATGCTTTAGAGGCATTTGAAGTTTACAAAAACAAACAAATTACTAGCTAAATGTGAATGCATTGAGTAGATTAAACTAATTGTTTGGTTGAGTGAGTACAAGTTCTTAGATGTACTATATCATAGCTCTTGTGCCTTATAGTGACTTTATTTTTGTCCAAAACACATAACACCCTCTCCTTTTTTTTTTTGGCATATGTTGCTTCCAGTTTACTTCTTCCTCCTCAAAATTTTCCTCATGATCTAGAAATTTATACTAGTCAGATACATTAAAAACTGCAGAACTAGCTAATTGGTCAGGTAGCTCCACCTTGTAGGAATTATCACTCTTTTTTTTTTTCCAGAATCCTACATGGCCCAGTCTTCTTATACTTTAGTTTTTTATATGTCCCCTTTGGAAACCTCTACTTCATGAGATTAACCATCACCATATCATCACTAGTTTTATATTGACATGGTATTTCAATCATATTTAGCACTCCTTTGGGGTTCCTACCATATACAATTTATAAAGGATACATTCATGTTGACTTATTTACTGAGCTATTATAAGAAAAATTAGCATGTGGTAAGGCCAAATCCCATTGTTTCGACTTTTCTTCTACATTGCATTGTAGAAGGTTACCTAAGATCTTGTTTACTACTTCTATTTTTCGTAACTTTGGGGTGATATGCACTACTGAAATGTAGCAATGTCCCCATTTACCTCCATAGATTCTTCTAAAAGTGACTCAAAAATTATGTCCTAATCTAAAATGATCGTTCTTGGAATTCTATGTAGCCTAAAAAATTCTAAATAACAAATATACAACTCTAGAAGCATCATTAGTTGTCCTACAAGAAATGAAATTTTCCATTTTTAAAAATCTATATACTAAAAAAAATAGAATCATGTTCTCGTTGTGTTTTAGGAAGCCCCAATCCGAAATCCATGCTCAAATCAACCCACAACCCACTAGGGATAGGTAATGGAATATAAAACCCAATATTTTTTGCATGGCCCTTAACCATTTGGCACACTCTACATCTTGACACAATCCTACTTGTTCCTCTTTACCTTTGACCAATAATACTTCTCCACCATAGTTCTATATAGATTCTAAAATCTATATCTAACCACTCAATGATAAAGAGGCTTTGCTCCCTGAGATATATAGATAGGGGGGCACCACTCTAGTGCTTCTCCCCGAGCACCATGAAGCTCTTAAAGATAAGTTGTCTTACTTAGACCAAAGTGTCCAACCAAACCCCCACTATGTAGTTCTATTATAATGTTTTATATCATTAAACCAATAGGGATGCACAAATTCTTTCCCCTAAACAAATATCCATCTTATATCAAATAATCAAAAGAACCACAACCCCTTGTAGATTCTTTACACCATCTCACAACATCATAAAAATTGGGTCCATTCTCATACAACTCCTAAACTACCTCAAACCCTAATACTTCCTTTTTATGATGTTGTGAGATGGTGTAAAGAATTACCTAAGACATACTCAAGGCATCAACAACTTGATTTTGATTACCTAATTTGTGCTTCAATTTAAAAGTATACTCTTGCAAATATGGAACCCAATTTTCATGCCTACTATTTAGTTTCTTGTATGTGTTCACATACCTCAATACTTCACGTTCAATAAATAGTATAAACTCCTTAACTACTAGGTAATGTCTCCAATTTATTAATGCTTGAACAATAACATAAAATTCCACATCATAGGTAGAATATTTCCTCCGAACCTCGTTCACATCTTCACTATAGAATGCTACAATTCATCCTTCTTGACTCAATACTACTCCAATCACCACACGTGAGGCATCGTAATAAACCTCAAATACATTGCTAAAATCTAGTAGTGCCAAAAAAGGTGCCTTTAACCATTTCTTCTTCAACAATTCAAAACAATTTGTTGCTACCTTTGTCCATAAAAAATCATTTCCATTTGTGCACTTTCTTATGGTTGTAACAATGCTACTAAAATTCCTAATGAACTTCCTATAAAAATTTTCCAAGCCATGGAAACTGCAAACCTTTGTCACATTTCTTGGAATAGAAAATTCCAAAAAAAAATCTCAACTTTTTCCTCATCCATCCTCACCCCATCCTATGAGATGATGAACCTTTAAAAAAATAGAATTTTTTAAAGAAATATACCATTCTTTATGTTTGCAAACAATTTTTCTTTTCGTAACAATTCTAACACCAATTTCAAATGTAAAAAGTGTTCCTCCACTATCAAACTGAAGATCAAAATAGACAACCACAAACTTACCATTGTATTCTTAGAGTACCTTGTTTATCAACCTCATGAATGTACTTGGTCCATTACATAACCCAATTGACATCACCATCTAATCATACAACCCATATCTTGTTTTGAAATCCATTTTCCATTCATCCCCTTCACAGATTTGAATATGGTACTACCCACTCCACAGGTCAATCGTAGTAAAATACCAGGCTCCCGCTAGGACATCCATCATATCATCCAATCCCAAAATTGTGAACCAATACTTAATTGTGATTTTATTTATTTCCATGTTGTAAACACAAAATTCTCCATTCTCCATCCTTTTTTGGTGTCAATAGTGATGTAGTTGCACAGAGACTCATGATTTCTCTAACCGTCTTTATTAGATCTGTAACTTTTTTATTTAGATCATCACTTTGAATTAGGTTCATCCTATAGGATTCCTAATTTAGAAGGGTTGATTCTAGGATCAAATCAATATGGTTTTGTATATCCCTCTTTTGAGGAAACCCATATAGTAGCTTGTCTATTATGACATCCGTGTATTCTTTTAGTACCTTTGTTTTCATTGCGGGTATAACGAATGCCTCTATTTCCACCTTCTTTTCCATAAACTCATATTACTAACCAACTTCTTCCATCTCTATAATAAACTCCTTTATAGCCAAAAATCCATCACTCTTTTCTTCTTCCTTAAAGGGTAAGATTACCACCCTTACATCGTCGTTTCGAAAAGTATAAGTATTCTTCCCTCCATCACAGGTAACTTTTCTATCATATTACCAAGGCATCCCTAATAATATATGACATGTGTCCATCAAGGTAACATCACACCACACCTCATCCTTATAGGTATTCCTAATCTAAAATTTAACCAAGAATCTTTTATATGTGCATACTTTTTTCCCTTTCTTGAACCATGATATACAATAGGGATACGAGTGATTTTCACATTTCAGACTCAGTTTATCAACCATCATACTTGAGACCATATTTACACAACTACCACCATCAATGATTATTTTACATACCTTCCCTCTAGAGGTGCATTTTGTTCAAAAGATATTTTACCATAACAAAGAATCACCACTAGCACTATATTGTGCTTTCTCCTTCATCCAGATGATCATCGTCCTCCCTATCATGAGGGTTTGACCCAAGTATGTTACAACCTCCATTTCCACTTCTTCTTCAACTTCAACCAAAATTACTTGTGGTTGTTCTGCTTCCCATCTCTCCTATGTAGGACAATGCAGACATTCAAAATCTATGTTCCCTTATTCACCACATCGATAACATGTATATTGCCTTTGAGGGATATTCCAACCTCTTCCTCCACCATATCATTTTCCTCTATGAAACTCCCTACCTCTTTGATAGCTACCACAAACTTGACCAGATTCTTCTTTCCCTTATGCATTAGATGATTTTCCTTTTGAGGAATCAAATATACCTCTCTCTCTAATTAGAGATGATGATGGCCCTCTCTTCACTCCTCTTCTAAAATTACTCCCTTTTTTTTTGCTACTTTTAATGCAAGTTGATATGAATCATCTAGGCTATGGATCTGGAGCATACTCAATTCAGCTCGTATGGTATAAATCAACCCATTTGCATACCTTGTAACATTATGTGCTTTAGACTCTCCTTATTGCACCTAGATTGATAGGTTGTAAAATTAATTTGTATACTCTTTGAAGTTGCAATCCTTTTGTCATAGGTTTTGAAACATTTGAAATGGTGTCTAGGAATAATGTACAGGAAGAAACTTTTCTTTCATATTTTTCACCATTTTATTCCTTTCCTTTCCTTTATCTCTCATTTTTCAGGTGATCCCACTAGATCAATGCATGTTTGGCCAACTTAATGTGCATGCAAACTTAACCTTCTTCTCCTTTGTCAGTTTTTTCTACTCAAAGAATTTTTCCATGTGATTCATCTAGTTGATCAAATCCTTTGGTTGTAACCCTCCACCATAATCATGAATGTTAATCTTTATGCCATCATTATTTCCCTCCAATTATCAGATCAATCTCTCCTCAAAGGTACTATCATTAAATGTTTCTTCATCTCTCTCATTTTATTCTTCATTGCATCCTTCATTCCTTAATGGAGTTAATTCTTCATTATCATTGTCTAGGTTTGCGTCCCCATCTTTATCTTTTCGTCTAAGGCGGGTAACTTCTCATGTGATCTCAACAACTTATCTATGTAGCTCATGCATATGCCTATTCATTTGGGCATATCCTCATATCATGCATCTATTTGTGCTTATACAAAATATTGGTAATAAATAACATAGATAAATGGAATAAATATTACCTTCACTGTTCCCGCAAGATTCAAATCCTGCTCTGATACCAATTGATGTGGATCCAACTGTAAAAGGTCAAAATGCCTCCAAAAACAGAAAAAATATATACCAAAACTAAAGAAACTTCAAAAAAACTTATTTCTCATTTTATAATCCACACTAATATTTTCTAACACTATAATCCACCTTTTATTTTGCGTTAACTCTAAAAAAACCCTAAAATGCCAAAAAACCTAAAATCAAAACACCTCGTATGGACCCCAAATTTTACCCACATGAATTAAATTCCTAAATTAATGCTTCTATGAAGTCTTGAATTATGTCATTAATTGGAACAAAAGTTAATAAAATTCTAAGTTCTAGATAATTCTAAAAAAAGGTCTCGAGCCAATTTTAAATCCCTAGATGAAGGAATTCATCACTGAAAAAAGAAGAAATGGCATACATCCATTTAAGCTCATGGTGAATTAAACTTCATGATCCAACTCCTTGTAAAGTTTCAAGATCCTGCAAGTAATGGTCTCTGGAAGTTATGATCCTCCATCAAAGAATTTCTTTTCTACAAGATACAAACAATTTTTCTTCCCACTATCATTTAGAATGCCTATTTCATTAAATACTAAGAGTAAAAGAATGGATTCCCAAATATATTTACCTCCATTGTTATGTGCATTCTATGTGTCTTGCTCAATGCCTTTAGCTATATATTGTCAAAAGTTGTAGCACATCCCATGTTTCATTTTGTGTGGGATGAATAAAAATGTATTATTTATCTATGTATAACTTTATGTGAAAACACATTTGGAGGTTAAAAGGTGTGTCCCGAATCTTGTATCTAGGTCCTTAATGTTTTCAATGGGAAAGGTGTTCCAACCTTTCATATAGTTCAAGATATCTCTTGTCTCCTCGATCTCTTTTTCATTACACAAGTCTTGCGTTAATTCATCTCAACTATTGACCAACCCAATTTCCTTTTTGATAAGTACGAGAGTTATTATCATGCACCAACCTAGGAAATTGAAGTAACCCTCATGAGTGGATGATATTAAATATTGTATTATCTCCATAGGATTGTTAAAATATGGAATATTATAGAGCTAGAGGACCCCAACCTTCACCAACATTTTCTTTAAGATGTCATCCCTCAATGGTTTTCTTATCAATTTCATGTAACAAGTATTTCATATGTGTACCTTCCAAAATTGGTACATGATGGTGGAAGTTAGATATTTTATACGTGTTAACTTTTATCCTCCACTTTTCTACTTCTAAAATTTCTTTTGGGTATTGCATTTCCAATTGAGAGGTGGTGGTGATGCAAAATTCTGATCCATTTTATTTACCTTCCTACTAAATATCATGGTTTTCTTTCCCTTTTTATTATTTTTGTGGAAGAAATATCTTTGGATTCAACTTGAACTTATTTAATTTTTAAATCCTCTACAATCAACCGTTCTTCATCTTCCTTCACAAGCTATCTTATCATAGTGTTGTCTAAATCTTCCCCTAACATTAATTCCTCTCAAATTTTAGAGCTACTTTTTCTTGAAGAATTGGATTCTTGTGTGGCCTTTTCTTGGTGTGCCTCCTTTGATCTAGTCCATTTCGTTCCTATATTTTGGAATCCACTTTGATTTATTATGGGGCGGTTCTGAGCCCCAAAGGTCCTCATTTTATCTTAAAGACCTCAATCTTCACATTAATAGAGGTTGAGCGTAATCTGTAGAGCCCTAAAAATTGATTCTTTCCACTAAAACTGGTTAGTTCAACCAATTCTATTTTATTGTTCTATACTCTTCTACATGTAAAATCTTAACTTGTTCTCTAATGGTAGAAAGGTATTACGTTTTATGCTCTGGATAGTTTTAAAAATTATCTTTGTTGTTTTTACTTGGAGATCTCATTTGTTCAAATGCAAGGTAACTTTGGAAATGAATTCTTACCCTTCTTTTATACTCTTCCAACTAGGTAATAATAGCCACATTTATTTTTTCACATGCACGAAACTTTTCTTCTTTACCAATTACATTCACTATCAAGTGGTTGAAAACTATTTTCCATACCTTGTTTTCATTCCTTTTCTGTATTTCAAACTTTCCATTAATGATTCATTAACTTGCATGTCTATTTCATGTATCTATGTTTCTCTTTCCCCATACCTCTAGTTGTGATAGGTAGCTTAAATTATTAGGAAACATCACATTTACCTATACAATTTCCTCTTTCTTTCATGATTCCTTGCCCTGTATCCTTCCTCTAAGCACCTTATCTTATCCACTTCCATCTTTTCATGCTCTTTAGGCCATTCCATTTAGTCAATTTTTTCTAGTAAACCATATTCCTTTGTTCTTCATTAGTTATTTCATGCCAATCACACTAAATGTCATGCTAATAGTTTATAGAAATCCCATCTAGGTACATTGTCATTTTATTATACATACTCTTTGTGAATTTTCCCGCATCCCCTACACTATTTTGATGTTCCATTCCTTTTGGCCTGCAACCATATACACAATCCCTTATTCTTTCTTTTAGTGTGCATATTCCCCAAGCCTTAACCCCTTATTAATTGTATCTTTCTTCCTCCCACCTTAGTTTCATGTACAATCCTCTGCACATTATATTTATATCAATGACTTATAAGAATATAGAGAATAACTTTTAAGAATGAACCAAAATATTATAATTTTAATTTTGAGAACATGATAGGAAGAAAACATATGGATTATATTCTTACGCAAAGCTTACGTGCTTATTACCACATAAAGAAATACATGAAAGAAAACTATCCTAGAAATTGAAACAACATCTATCCTAATGATATACACCTTATTCAATTAAAAAAAGAGATTCACTAAAAATAGAGTTTTAACCTACTCCTATTGAAGTGACCTAGTATAAATTACCCATTGAGTTCCTTCAATTTGCATGCCTCATATGGAGATATCACATGTATTTCATATGAACCCAACCAATGTGTCTTTAATTTTCTGAGGTATCATACAAACTTCAAGTCATAGAGAAGTTCTCTCACACCGACAATTAATTTTTTTCTTAATATGTCGATCATGCCATGATTTATAGTGTGATTTCTCTATGCCTTAGCTCCATCATGTATGCAATCTCTATTTATCCAACTATAAGAGTTTACAGAAGTGCTCCATGATTAATGTCTCATCATCCAAAATTTGTAACTCATTTAATCTTTAATGATAGAACCCTAAATTTAATTAGTAGTAATAAGTCTTGTCCAAACACCAGATGGAAATTTGTTGCTTTGTTCTTTCATTTGTAGATTGTCTTGTATTCTGATAACACTATTGAAACTCTATCATCCCAATACTTGCACCAAACCTCACATATTTTAGTCAAGGTATTACTTAGTATTGTGTTGAATTCTTCAACTGTTCCATTTTCTTGTGGATGGTAAGGGGTTTTTTATGGTGCACAACCATAAATTTTGATAGAAGTATACACACTATCTCATTGAGGAAGTGGGTTCCTCTATCACTTGTTAGGGTCAAAGGATCCACTAATAATATTTTCACAGATAAACCTTGTTGTCGTTGTTGTTATACAATCCTTTATTGGTGTGACCTTGACCCATCTTGTTAAGTAGTCTATCGTTGTGATAATATAGTGCACACCAATTCATCGTGTAACTAGATTGATTGGTCCTACAAAGTTTGTGGCCCATTTTTTGAACAACTTTTGGGAAACAATGGGATGTAAAGACGTTACATCCATCTTGTAAGGTTTTCTAACGTGTTAGTAAATATTACAAATGTGCATATACTCATCATCATGGAATAAATTTTTCCACCATAATCATGCTGCTAAAAATTTGGGTGTGATAGCATTGCGAAAAAAATAGCCTTCTATTACCCTTTCGTGTGCTTCATACAAAATTTATTTCTATTTATGATAGTACACAAAACCTTAGTAGTTTCCCTCTTCCAATATTTTAAAGTATGCCATTAATTATTTGATATGGGGTGGCCTTGACAACAAGTTTTCTCTTTTATTGTGTATTCTATTTATTCATATTTACAGAAACAACACATTATCACTTAGTTTATTCGATGCAATTCATATTTCCAGGAACAACACGGTATCACTTAGTTTATTCAATGCACTTATGATTTATAGTAATTTTGCATCATGTATTCCATCTTCTATATTTTATTCCTCTTATCTAGTATTAATGAGAAATAAATGATTAGGTCCTACATAATTTTTACTCGGCTTGACTACTACTGAGGACTAAAATTCCTTAAACAAGATTATCCAATTGTAGATGCACCCATACAAAGCTGTGTGCACACTAGAAAATGCACCTTGTACATAAGGTATCTTATTCCAAAATACCAAAAACATCATAAAATAAATTAATCCAAAAAAACCAAATAACACCACACAATGGGGATAAAATACACCTCATCATTCATTTGCTAACCCTCACCCACTCACATTTACTTATGTCCATCCCACCTACCCATTTGTATGCCTAATACACTATGGATCCTTATCATCTTAGCCATCCATTCGTATTGCACCCATGTGTGTCACACTCTTTTATGTACTCCAAAAACTATAAAACACCACTCACCCCCATCATTACAACCCCATGAATTTGTATGCACTTGAGCCCATACTTGAGTTTTTTCTTCTTTGCTCACATATTTTAGTATTGCAAGTCTTTGAGAGGTGAAGGCAGATCACAAAGGATAGGTACAATTTTCTATACCATTGTTTTAGGAAAATTTCTACATAGGTGTTAGTCACAACTACGAATGTCTTGCAATATCCATGTGATTTTTAGAGAATTGCAACTATGAATGGCCTACTACCGAGTCAAGTATACTTTTCATTTGCATTCATTGTTTTGTCATTTTTTACTTCAATAAAATGTCTTATGTATCCTTAAATGTTTAGGGATCTGACTGAGGTAGGTTACTTAAAAACCAAAAACTACTAACATTTCTCCAAGTGTTTTTGTGTACAGGTTTTGATTGAGATCTATAAGTTTCTACCCACTTTATTCATGAAAGAACCCATAATTATCCCTCACTTTTTCAATGGTAGCGTAAGTTCATTATTTTTAGTAGCATTCATTTGGTGATTGTTATATTAAATAATACATTTTATGGGTGATCCAAATCTAGGCATACATTTTGGCGATCATAGTGGGATGGTTTTGGTTGTGGGTAAATAACTTTGTTTTCTGAAGCTAACAGTTTGATTTTATTTTTTCATAACATTTTTGTTGCAGATCTAACACTTCGTTTTTTAGATCTGCTAGAAATACACAAAAAATTGGCCACAGACCAATCACAACTACGAATGTGTTGTGATTTTTCCTATAAATAAAGTTAACAATTTCGTTGCAAGATAGATGCAAGTGTGACTATTATGTAATTTTTTTTGTAAAAACATACAAAAAACTTGTTTATTATTAACGGAAAAAATTGGGAATGAATACACATTAAATACAAGTTTAGATAAGGGTAAATACCCATCCCCATAACTATGGGAAGTACCTAGGAATAAGCCCTAAAAATCATTGTGAGGAGTACCACAGGAATCTCGAAGTAATTGGCACATTGAGAGGAATTGTTAGCGAAAAGGGTCAATGACCCAACTCTATTGACTAGTTTCACCAGTGAGGTAGAGCTAATGCTACCCATGTTAACAACCCCATCTTGAGTGATCAGGGTTAAAATCTATGACTAGAAATTTTCTGGTGAACGGTACTCGTTTGAATAAAATTGGTAGTTAGATCGAGATCCTTACATATCCAAACTATATGGGCCCATATTACACCTGAAAACAAACAAAACAACATTATCCCAATAATCAAAACACCTCATATCAATTTCCACTATTTCCGAGTCACATATGTGAGTGTTTCTATTCTTTACAACATTCTCTCACACTTCCATACATGTTTGTGACAGTCAATATGAGTTATTATTTTTCAAATATCAGTTATAACTACGACTACTCTGCGACTTTTCATCTCATATTTTCCCCAGAGATAGTCACAACTACGAATAATTTGTAACCTTCTAGATACATAGTTCATTCATTAATCATTCTCTTTTGCATCCTTAATATATCCTAGACACAATCGCAAATGTGATTGGGTTACAATTTTTCATTCGTCCATTCCAAAATTTTATATTATCATACTTTTCACAATCATGTATTTCTACCTTGGCCTCATCTAGGACTTACCTTTACGTGGTAACTACCTGCATACGTTTATATGGATCACCTCGCACTATAGACCATGCTTCTCAATCATATGATAATATCTTTGGCCATAAATGAGTAGTGAGAGACTCTAAGGAAATTTGTACATCTACTACTCCTCCTCCCCCGGACGATGATGACGTTTACAAGATTCCTCATTTTGATCCCAAGTTTTAGGATTCATAAATGAAGATTTTATTCGTAAAGTGTTGGAGCTCCTAGGTGAAAACAACTTTGAGTTGGCCGAGCCATCACCGATGGTAGTAAGACAAATATTTAGGCTCAAATTGACACATATATCTCCTATGTTTTACATGTATCAAGATCTTCTTCATAATTCCATTCTTGTGGAGGATCAAATTCCATAAAAAAAACTCTCAAATATATATGGTTATATAATTAGCTATTCTTATTTTTGCCTCATGCCTCCGAACCCATTCCCTACTTTTCCCCCTCTGAGGTGGAATATGAATTTCCTGTATCTAATAATAATTTTGACTATCATTTGACTCTCTCTAATGAAGGAAATAGAATGTGGACATTCTTTCCTAAATGTATTGGAATGGGTAGGCTGACAAAGGAGTAAGCTACAAAACATACACAACAATTACTCTTTGTCTTTCATCCTCCTTAGTTCATGTAAAATTCAAGGGCTCATACTAGCAAAAAAGTAGGCCCTTCGTACTTTGTAAATTGTATGTACATTGTAATATATGTGAATTTATAATTCACATATTTTTTATTTGTAAGGGAGAGGGCCCTAATAGAATCCTCTTTATTAATCTATTACTAATTAAGTCATTGATTAATTTCCTGAAGCTTATAAACATTCAAGAAATGAGTTAATGATATTTATTGTTTTCTATTGTTTTTGTGTGGTTTAATTGAGATAAAAGGTGTTTTTGTGAAGTTGAAGGATTTTAATTGTGAATGTGACTTACTATTATTTTGAATCCGTTCTATGAATAGATGAAAAATGTATCAATCAACTCCCTTTGTATAATATTAATCCCCTTTACTAGGATCTTTATATACTTCTTCCTTTATAAAGTGTCGACACACTATTATTGCTCTTGAGCTATACTACAATTCCACACACTTAAAATTTATGGATTAGCCTTACTAAGTATCTCTCTTCTAATTGTTGGATACAAATGGTGGTTCAAGCTCTCTCATGAACTTATACTCCATTCAGGTGGTTCCTAGTTTTACACCCCAAATGAAGTAGCTTGTAATTTAGAAACAAATGGCATTCAAAGGATATTGTTAACAACTTTGAATTAAATGGCATTCATAATGTTATACTTTAAGATCAGAAGAAAAATCACTTAAAATATACAAATGTCAATCATGATGTGGTTTTCTGGAAAACAAATGTTAGATATGGAAGGATGATGTAATTTGTAAAGGACTTTAATATCTTAAATAAGTATTGTAAAGTATCACTATAAAGTAATTGTATTATGTCTCAACCATGCACCTTCTCGAGCTCCAACTATTGAAATCATGTTGTGCTCTTATCAGGCCATCAATGTGTTTTTTCTAAATACATTAATATTTCCTATTGTTTCTCATCATTATGATGGTTTATCAAGTTTTATGATGTAAGTGTTGACTGACATTATTAGAGTCCCATTTGTGTGTTTGAACCCTTCGAAGATAAATCATCATTGCCTTTGGAACCTAGCATATTACAATTATGTGAGTTTGCATTATTCGTAGAAGTTCGCAAACTATAATGTCCATCCCTTGAGACCTGAACAGAAGGAATATTTAAAGCATTTGGTGGCTATGCAAGCCTTAGAAGTAATTTTTAAATTTTTGTACAAATTACAATATGTAATTACACGCCTAGTGCTTCAAAAAGGAATATTCCTATGAATATTGCTCAATTTTTCTGAATTGTTCTACAAAGTCAAATATTATGTGAATGTGTAACTTGCAAATTTTAGTTCTTCCCCAAGGCACAACGAAGGGGAATATTTGGAGAATTTTAATGCTAAAAGGAAGAAATAAAATTTGATATTTTTTGCATTTTGCAACTTTGTAGTTCTTGCAATACTTGCAAGTTCTACTTTCAATCTACTGATCCTTGATAAGAGGGACACATAGTGACATTATATGTTCACTGGTGGCATTAGATAGTGGGGAAAATTTGCAATCCCCTACTAGTTGGCAGGTT
Organism: Taxus chinensis; assembly: GCA_019776745.2. Classification (NCBI taxonomy): domain Eukaryota; kingdom Viridiplantae; phylum Streptophyta; class Pinopsida; order Cupressales; family Taxaceae; genus Taxus; species Taxus chinensis. Next base: position 73,978,219 of record CM034154.1, on the reverse strand, counting down.
TTTTAGGTTTTTTGCAATACTACTAACTTTTCTCATTGAACCCCCGCTCATCCAGAACGAAATGGGAACATATGTTAATGCTATCATAGATTGTAAAATAAAAAATATATTTGTCAAGCCACAGTATGATGACCAAATAAATGAGTGAGTTATATGCACATCTCTTAGGTGAAGTCTAATGTGGCCAAGCTGTCCGCGTGTAAGGACCCATATTCAAATGTAAAATTAAATAATAAAATCAAAGGTCACATATATGAAAAAGTTGTGGTGATATGGCCTCCATTAATAAAAGCGTGTACAGAGATATATGATTGAAATTCTCCATTAATCCCACATTTTGCATTTAAATTTAGAATTTTGTGAGTTCTTTGGAGCCCTAGAATGAGAAGAAACCCTAATTTATGCAATAATGATGAGAAAGGATTGTTTTGAAAGATTTAATGGTGCTTAGATGCTCTTGACAGTTTCTATTAACACATTGTGACTACTTTTTACATGCAAGTAAGTTCTTGCACGATGTCTCCTGTGAGTTTTCTAGGTGTTACGATAGGTTTCACTGAGTATTATAGGAAGAATTTTTACATCCTAATTTTTTATAAGTCCACTCCTTGAAAAAATGTTATATAACATCTGGCCCTGGATTAATGAATATCCAATTGAATGACTTCTCAGCCTTATCTCACCTCATTTCTAACTTGGATAGAATCACATAATACAAATTTATCTGATACAAACTTAGATGATTTCCTCCATAGGTTGCATGCATCTGACATAGGAAATAAATCATGGAAAAAAATGATAATAATTTTCATTTCCCTAGTAGTCGTATTTCCCCCAACATTTCAATATATTGAATTGATATGGACCTGTGCCCAAAATTATGAACCTTAGAAGAGATATGTTATAGATAGAACTGGTGATGTGGTTTTATCTTCGACCTCAGATACTTTTGATGAGGTGTTAGGGCTCCTAAATGTTGACCAAGTGGCAGATATTTTTGTGGAAAAGGCAGACAAATTTTGAAGTGTTGATAGTGTAAAGTACTCCAAGGTGTTAAATAATTTATGGCTTGATAAACCAAGGATATATGCTACTATAATCCCCAAGAGGTTAAGCAAGGCTGACTTCATTCAGGAGATTGGGGAAATCATCACCTTATTGAATAGGATTGTGGTGAATTGAGTCTATTTATCATTACCATGATTAGATGTTTAGGTATATCCTATTCATCCTAAGTGCAAATAAACCTATCTATTGAGGAGAGCTTATCAATGACTCCATCCATCAACAACTCATCAAATTGGCAGTGCAAATTAAAAAAGGGTCAATCACATATGAATTATACATGACCTCATATCTGGTATACAACATTGCATGCCACAGGTTATTCCTACAATTAGTAAATTCCATGAAGGATTTTTCTCAGTTCAAGGTATATGATGTACACCTTAAACTCAACTTAGAAATTCAAAATTTTAAATATACATATTGGTCCATGATGCATTCCTTTCCCTTACTCTTTGTTTGTTCAAGCTTGAATGGGAATAATATAGAATGACAAATAGAGAAAGGGAGGTGATCATTGAATACATATGTTATTTCATCTAGTTTATATTCTTTACTTACATTAGGGTGAGTGGATTTTAGGGTATACCATACATGTTGCTTAGGTACCTAAATTATAAATGGGAACTGATTAGAATTGTCAAGAAATCTTTTGAAGGTCCACAATCTCATTAGTAGGAAATAATAAAACCAATGTCAAGTGCCCAATTACTATTGGTACATATGCATTCTCCCAGTTTGGTTAAAGCCAAACTCCTAGAATTTGAGATGAATAGGGTCATCCATCATGAAAATTTCAGGCCATATACGATTATGACATCAAATGGATAGTACAAGGAGCCCTTGGAAATACATTGAGCATGAGCATCATTACAAGGACTACTAGATAGATTATAGGGATGAGGAAGATGTGAAAATTAGAGACTTATCCAGAATGAACCTCACCAAGATCATTCATTACAAAATTGTAGTGGTACCACTGAGGGTCTGGTGGATGAAGGATATAAAGTAAGCAAGTACTACATAGATAACATAAATTGTAGCACATCTAGTGTCACCTCTTGATTGGAATACACAAGAGACTATTTACTTGCATGAAATAACTGCTTGCATATAATCAAAAATACCTTTCTTTGGCTAATAAGAAAAGGAATTAATATCTCCTATGTAGAATATTATCATTTTAAGGGATTACATGGACCACAGGTGGAATCAAGGATGTAATTCCACCTTTTGTGAAAGTGAACCACAAGCTTATATCCTTTTAAGGGAAAATATACATAGATTTCCCTCAGTGGACGTACTTATAGAGGTGGTGGAAGAAATAAGTGCAGGGGTGGAAAAGGACCTCTATGTCTAAATTGACACAAATGAATAAGGGGGATATTAAAGAAAATAATGAAGGATGTCCCTGTTGTTGAGGCTACTCTAACTATAGATTGTCCCCCATACCACTCCTTAAGCCAAAAATGACTTGATATTCTAAGGGAAAAACCAAACATGTACATCATCTTATGCTTCATAAGGATCACCCAGTACAAGGTAAAAAGGATGAGGGGAAGTGTTTCACCAAGACAATTCCTAGGATGAGTCCAATATTAGATCCCATCCTTGAGGGAATGGAGAGGGGATTCAATCAATAAGAACTTTATGAGAATCAAAATGGAAAATGTGGCAACATCCTACACCAAAATGGCTACTATTGCACCAATAGAAAGAGCTTCCCTAGGCCTTAATATACTTACCAAAGTATTAGAAACCCTAGAGGTAGTTGATAATACCCCATCCTATTGTGTTATAAGAAGTCCTTATCTCAATATTAAGACAAGAGGATCAAGTGAAAGATGTTCCTAAAGTTGTGGGACAAGAAGAGCAAGGCACATCACATGAACAGGTCTTAACTGACTTGTTGCATGGATTGAGTCAAGATGTTAGATATGACCTTCACATAAAAAATGTCCAAGATGTACCTACTCAAGTTGTATTAACTGAAGAGAAGGGAAGAATCTCAACATATCAAGAAAAATCTACCATGATAAATGTTACTGTGACAGAGATGGAGCAACAAAATTTTGAATAATTTATATTTGGCATAGAGTGAGAAAATAAGATCCATGGAAACTCATTCAATCAACTCTAGACATGGTGGAGAAAGTAATTGTAACTCATGAAGTTGTAGAGGAAATTAAAGAGACAAAGTATCAGAGATCAAATAGAAATACAAATTGATCTAATCAAGGAATCTTCTTCATCCAAGAATGAGGGGGTTAAATTTGAAGTTGTAAAACCTACAAGATGTAGGTACTCCACACCCTTCATATGAGATAGAGAAGAAGTAAAAGATAAAGGGAGAGAGGAGGATGAAACCAAGCAAAATCAACTAAAAATGTGGAAACACCAAAAGAAAATTTTTATTATTCTAGTGTCATACTCTTTGTCATAATAAATTTTGATTGTACTAAGTTCCTCCATCATCGAGCACAGGGGGGAGTCAGAAATATGAGCAAAAGGATGGTTGGGGGAAGTACTCCTAAAGAAGAGGAAAGTAAGTGTGCAGATGGAGGAATAAATTATTGAGAAAATTATATCCTTGAGGCCATCCAGAATACCAAATAAATCCATTATTTTGTTCAAGGACAATGGTGGGACCTCAAGGAGACAATTTTGTGGAGATTTTCACTCCAGAAGTTTATGTTTTAAGGGATGAAGTCCACCCCATCAGATTACTATATCACCAAAGTACCATTGGAGTAAACCGACCACATAGGGTCTCAAACTTAAAGTAATTATGGCAATGGGAGGTCTCCTCCATAGAAGATAGATAAGGATAAAGAATACTAAGAAATAATTACATGAAAATTTTGAAATCTTGTCAACCTATGTGCAAAGGTGGATATAGCCTCTCATGGAGATCATAGAAATTATTGTAGATATATCACCCCAGAAGCATCAGATAATGTTGTAATAACTTTGAAATTTAGGGGGTGAGACCACCAAGGAGTGGGAGAAAGAACTAATAAGCAAGAGGTAGAAAATTCCTTAAAGATATAATTGAATGCTGAAACCAAATGTTTGAGCAAGATAGAAAAGTCAAGTATTATATTAACAAGTATTAGATAGAGGTTGAATATTGGGATGGAATTCTACCTAGTCTTGAGGCCATCATAGGTATGGATGATGAGGTTAGTGGAAAAGGAAGTAATAGTACCCTCATAATGACAATGAAGACAATATGAGTATGAGGGGGCTATCAAATTGAGAATGGAAACCTTGTGGCTTACATAAGAAAACTCTAGGATATGAGGGAGAAAGAAAGAAAGTACATAGATGACATTTGATTCCAAAATTGAGAATATTATTCCCCTCAAATATACTTACACTTCAAGATCTGCAAATGTAGAAAATATTATAGAAATTATTCAATAGCATATTATAGGGGAGTTAGAATCTCCAAATGACTATAATTATTCTTTTATTTAGAATTTTATTCATTTGAAGAGGTACAATAATAAACTGTCCAAGAGAGTCAAAAATAAGAAGAGCTATTTCTAATGAATTTGACAGTGTTTTATCTAAATATGAAAATAGTATTTCTCTATCATGTGTCGCCTTATGAGGACCCTGTTTTGGGGATGTTTGAATGCACCTCGAATGCATTTAGGAATAAAATAGAGGAGAAATAAGAGGAGTTAACAAATTCATCTTGAACCTCCTTAAGATGTTCTTTTTTCTTTATTCCCCTCCCTATTCTTTATTATTTTTCATTCATTATTATTTAAAAAGGGAAGAACCTGGTCAAATGATTACAATGAGTAACAGACTCTTCCTGGAAGCATACACATGATGGTGAAAAAGGATAAATAAGACATAATTGAATTTTTTTGTAAAATGAATATTCTCCACTCCTCCAGGGACTTCGATCATAGGTTCATAATCATTCTAATCTAGGCATATCAAAATGGGATCTTTTATTTGGAACATCTTGTTCATCCACTTAATGGATCAAGGATCAAAATCCCTGTGGTTTTCTTATTCTCAAGGCTTGTGAGGGGTATCTAGGTATAATCCCTTAGGGTAAATTTTGTATAAGAATTAAGGTATGTCTTTATTCTAAGGGTTCTAAATTTGGGGTTATTGTTAATGTTATTGCATTATATAGTCATTACCAGGCATTGAGAGCATTTTGTACATGTATCCCCTATCTAATTGAATTACACAAAACCAATTTATATGCTTCATTAAAAAAAATGTGGAATATATATGAGAGCACAATTAATAAATATAGATTTTAATATAATCTTATGTTTATTCAATCAAATGAAATATGAAGGAGTTTTCTTTGGTCATCATATGATATTGGTCATTAAGTAAATATTGTGTTGTAGTATTACTTTGCAATATTTGTTTGATTTTAAAATTATTTTCTGCAATGTTACTTTGGAGGTGATTTCTTACATCCCTTGAGTATATCTTAGGTTTCATGTAATAGATGAAATAGATGTTTTATTGAGGTTTTAAGCACAAGTGTTGTTAGATAAGTCAATTCTTCTCCTCCCATGATCAATCCAATAGAATAAACATAACCACAACCATGAAAGTGCACAGAAAATCAGCTCAAAGCTACATAGTATAATGGTGCAAGTGGGGCACATATAGGTGGAGGGAAGTGCAACTACTACCTAGATCACTGGTGAAGAACTCCCACTAATTGATAATGGTAGTTAAGTTGACTCCACACAACTAGTAAGCTAGCTCAATACAATGTGTAAGCTAACTCAACACAACTCATACACCTAAGTAAGCTAACACAAAAGTGTAGATATAATACAAGTGTAAGAATTATCCTAATAAACAAATAAAAGGATAAATAATAACCTACACTAACATCCACCATAAGTATATATTAGGTGGGTAGAAAAGAAGGTGGGTCCCGGTAACAAGGCCTCATGAGTTACCCATGTACAATAACTAGGAAAAAGAGATATTGCAATGTACCCAAAACTAGTAATAACAAAGTAGAGACAAATCAAAAACCTGTTGCAAGGCATCCCAAGAAGCTTGGCTCAAAACACTCATATAATGTTGAAGAATTTTGGTGTGCACCATGTTTTGAATCCATTTCTCAATCACAAAACTCAAAAACAATTGACACTAGGCTTCACCATAATATCTCCATACAAGGATACTTCTAATAGAGTAAGGTTGAAAGTGTAAAAAAATACCAAACATAATTCAATAAAATGCTACAGATAGATGTTTCATGATATAAAAACAATAACCAAGACAATAAGGCAAGGACACAGGATCCAAATAAATAGGAGTGCCACGGTCCAAGAACAACCAAGGTAATAAGGCAAGGACACAAGACCCAAATAAGCAGGATCAACACCACACCCTCCCATACTGCTGACTGGGTGGAGTGACGCTACAAATCTATATAAGTTGTCAAAATAACTACTCGAACATTGAAAAACTAACATTGAGCTTCACTATAATAGCTCTCCCACAAGATATACTGCCAACATGCCTCAAAGTGTCGAAAATATAGATATAAAATTTCTCAAAAAATAATAGAGATATACTACACCTGCTAAAGAAAAAATTCTCAAAACAAGGAACATTACAATGTAGATGGTATAGAAAGTAGAACAAGAGATTGAATGGTGGAGGAGACATGATTATAGATTCCTCTCAATGTGTCTATGTCACCGCCATGAGTGATCATAAATCTACCCCAAATCAACACGGATGGATGAAGAAGATTCTTGCATATGATGTAGTGCGAAATGTAAGAGTTTATGCAAAGGAATATCAAAATGTGTGTCAGGTTGATCATGTATGAGAAATAAAACATCAGGTTTCTCAAGCCTGAGTGAAGGTGTAAAACTCTTGGGTAGCTCATGATCCTAGGAAAGATTAGAGCGAACAAAAAATAGGAGCTTTGTTAGTGTGTAATCCCAATAAAGTATTTTCTCAAAAACCAATGTCATGGTGATAATTCTATTTAACAAGATGAGTAAGGGAAGTAATACCATTTGAATGTCTACCAGTACCTCCTCTAGTAAAACCCATTGAAAGGAGCATGCGAGAACCGAATGTAGTGATATGTCACTTAAAAGAGCCATGTATGTGAGCAGAATGCATAGTAGTGGGATACACAAAATGTGGTACTGGAATAGGATAAGATGTGGAAGAACATACTGTAACAATCCTAATTAGCTTAGTAGCATCAGATACAAGATAAAGACCAGAAACTGAAAAAACAAGGTCAGTGGGTACAGGAGCAATAACTACAAGTGAACTAGGAGTAGGGATATGAGAGTCCACAATATGAGGGTGATGTTGCAAGCTAGAAAGTTTTTACTGCAGGGAGTGTATGAGATCATCTTTACCATGAATGAGGGCTTGTAGAAGATAATTGTGCTTCTTGAATGATTTATTTTCCTCCACAAATTTTACTAGGTCCTCCTAAATGGAACAAACTTCAGTGAACAAAATCTCATTCTCAAAGTGTAAAGTAAATATGTCAAAGCACGAATCTATGATAAATTCAAAAACACACTAAAAAAATATAGGACGTCAGGCTTTGCCGAAAATTCATCCAAAACACAATGGATTCCTTTCAATATATGTGAGAAAGAAAGAAGAAAAATGTTTTCTTGTGAGGGGATTTGAGCACCTATCAAACCAGGCCTCACTCTTCAGTTTTCGACACTCGAGGACAAAAGAACACCTGGAATATACTATCAAATAAACCAAACAATGGGGGTTTGGGGGTGGTAGCCCCCAAAGCATAACACAAGATACCCTTTTAAATGACTGTTGAAATGTCCCAAAAATTGAATTTGAACCACAAAAATGTACCCCCCAAACTATTTATAATTACACAGTTTTGTTACAATATTTTGCGCACTTTTGGAAAAAATATTGCTCTCCATTTTCCAATAATATTATTCTCATTTTAAAAATGATTTACACGCTCCAATTATAAGTCTCTGTTAAAAAAATATTTTAGAAAAGAAATGTCTCTTTGAAAACCTACCTCAAATTATTGAATACCTAGCTCAGCGAGCTGGTTGGTGAGCTCGAAGAAGGATTATCATCTCATCCTAGGATCACTCCAGCAGAATAAACATTACCACAATCATGAAGTGCACAAAAAATCAACTAAAAGATACGTAATAGAATGATGCAAGTGGTTTACATATATGAGGAAAGTGCAACTACTACTTAGATCAATGGTGAAGAACTCCCACTAACTAATACTGACAGTTAAGTTGACTCCAAACAACTAGTAAGCTAACTCAACATAACTGGTAAGCTAACTCAACACAACTCATACACCTAAGAAAGCTAACAAAAAAAGTGTAGAGCTAACACAAGTGCAAGAATTATCCAAATAAACAAATAAAATGATAAATAATAACCTACACTAACAAGATTTTGTGTTAAGATTTCAGGTACTATATAGTAGTAGTTGTTATGTTTGTGGAGCCTATTTTCATGTTAGAGTGTGGTACGCCTTCTATGTGTTACACTCGGGTATTTTTATGGCAGTCCCGCTCGCCGGTGAGCGGGTCAGGGGGGTTCGGGGGCAAAGCCCCCAAAGCAAATTTTCATGGGTGTTTTATTAACCCATGGGTAATGGGTAACCGTTATGGGCTGTTTTTGGGCCCATGGTTTTTTGGTACCCATTGTTTTGATACCCACGGTTTTTTGCCCATGGTTTTGATACCCACAGTTTTTGCCCATGGTTTTGATACCCACGGTTTTGTATCAAACTGCTTAAGCAATTATCTATTTATATGGTCTTATGCATATGATACATGTACAAGTAAATGCATTGTAGATGTGCTTTGAATTTGGGTGTGAATTCTGTAGAGTTTGTTGAGCATAGTTCCAAACGGATCTGGGTATTATATTGAGAGAGTGGAGGCTTGTAATAAAATTTGAGTAAGTGATTCTTGGTTAGCCTAAATTGGGTGAACCACGTTAAATATTGTCTTTCTATGTTGTGTTATTTATTCTACACTTTTATTTGAGATCTGTAATATTTTCTGCATATTAGTTTCTATTGTTGCAATTATGTAAGGGATTATTCTGCATATTTTATCTCTTATTTCCTATCATTATTTGCATGAATTTGGTATCAATGAATGTAAATGCCCCTTTGAAGGTTATGTTTCTTGATCTTTATCCTCTTACACTCTAGAAGTAATGGGCTGAAATGGAAAATTCATGTTACATGTTGAAGAAATTGAAAGGATGATCTTGCAGTCTCATAATGTTCCTTATTTCTTTCTTTCCTTGTCAATTATATAAAAAGTTTTTAAGAGGTTAAATTTTAGATTGGTGAATTTTTTTTATGATTATGCAGATTTGGAGATTGCATTATGTCCTTTCCATCATTTATTCACCTTGGCATTATGTTTGGATCTTTTACTATGAAACTCAATGTATCTTTCATGTTTCCATAATTTTATAGGAAAAGGTACATGCTTGCAGGTACCATGACGGTCTCAAAACCTTTGTATTTCCATTGCAGTTCAGATACAAAAATACCCATCTTGAGAAACTTGAGTATTTTTGCAATAGGGGGTACTTTGTTTTTTTGTAGTTGTATTTCTGCAAGTTACATGCCCATGCCCGACCCCCATAAAAGGGTAATATTTGAAGCATCTGGGGGTATGTGGGTCTTAGAAGTAGTTTTACATTTTTCACAAAGTTGTGAATTGTAACTACACATTTGCCCCATCCCCCCAATAGGAATATTCTAGGAATAATCCTTCACTTGCTGACTTTTCTACAAAGTCAAAGTTAATGCAAATTTGTAACTTGCAAGTCTATCCTTGGGGAATGAAAAGGAATATCTTGTGATTTTCTCTCTATTTTTCACATGTCTATGCTTTGAAAAGTTATAATCGTTTACTTCATAACGAAAAAGATTTAAAAATTAATGGTGGGTAAAATGTAATCGTCCACTCCAATGACCAACTTGTACTTTGAAAACATTCAATGTATACATTTAAGGATGCTAACTTACTCATCGAACAATTGCAATACTCTCATTATTCTTAAGCTACATGTTTGTGAGGTGTCCTTGAATCCTTTACAACATTATAATGCTTCCACATTACTACATATAGATACATATGGATACGTGATATGAAGTGTGATTTTATTAATAAATTTTAAATATTCTGCATCGTTTGATATATTAAGATCAACGACATAGGATCTATTCTGGAATGAAGGTATGATACACCCACATTTCGAATGAAAGTCCCCAGAATAGGCATAACAACATGACAACTGTCATCCAGTAGATAAAATTTGATGTTTACAGTGAAATAATAGATAATCATTATGTGTTACTGCTTGCGAGGCTATGTTTAACATCCATTGCATTTTTGAAGTTATACTGCAACTAAAGGCTGAATAGATTCATAGTTTTTTTTGGCCATGAAAGACTCAGAATATCCAATTTTTTGACTAAGTGTCATCCTGCATTTGATTCTTTTTATAAGTATCACTATATAATCCTCCACTATGAAATGTTTCAATATTAGGTTTTAGGTTTTAGGGTTTAGGGTTTAGGGTTAAGGGTTAAGGGTCTCCATAATCCAAAATTCCAAGAATTTCTAACTCTACTTCCATACGAACCAAAATATAACCCCAATCACATATGCCAAATTGCTTAAAAACCCTAGTTTTATTGATTAATATCATGATATTTATGATCATGTAATTTGAGGAAGAACCTCACAACTTAGATGCTAGTTTGATAATAAGGAAAATAATCCTTCGAATTCTTTATGTTGGAAAACACGGGGGTTAGGTATGGATGCATGATGCTCCATGAGGTTTTACCCTACCCTGAAATTATCATGCTCTATGCCCAAAATTACGATGGAAAAAAATAACAATTGTTGCAAATGGAACCGAAGAAATTTTTTTGTTCATTATGGAGGAAAATATTGGTCATGTGTTTGTGTTTGAAAGTAAATAATTAGGAACGTTCTATATAAACCTAGTAACAATTGCTAACAATTATCATGCCACCACTCAAAATGCCAAAGATGTTTTTTTACAAAAAAATAACACTTGATGGAATGGTACCAAAAGGGAGGCCTCCTTAAATTCAATTGTGGTGTTTAAATTGTGGGTTACATATACCATTTCTATGCTAGCAATTTTCCTTGGATTTGATAGTGATGAGAAAGTGGATATAACCCTCCTTGAAATGGTATAAAATATCCATTTCATTACTCCACCTTGTTCATACATATTTTTGGAGCACATTATAGAATCTTTGTATAAATAATTCTTAATAATCAAATAAGGTTCTGACACTAATACCTTTAGGTTCACTACCTACTTATGTTATTTATTTCTATGGCGGTTATATGAATTGTTTGTGAGAAACAAGCTTGTAATTCGTGCTTACAATGATGTTAAGGGCCAACCAAAATGGTTGTTTCCATTAACTGAATCTACCCCCAAGATAAGGATGTTTGATAATGGAAGGGAATACAATCAATTTTTTGATTAATTTTGGGCTCCAATTTATCAGGAAATTTCAAAAACTACAATGCCTAGATTACCTATGACCTGTAGATATTACATTAAACTAGGATCAAAAATACATTTAGCTGACTAGTACTTCATGGAGGAATATGTTATGCTAAGGTTTTATGGATTAGGAATACATACTTTGAAATTTCCAATATGTTTTACAGAGAGGGTTTTTGCCTTAGAATTTATATGACAAATAGAAAGTACAGACAAATTGTATTTTGTTACTCAGAAAAAGAGGAGCATAATTCCTTCCTTACAATTTTCATGTGGAGGGTTCACATTTGAGAGAAAATAATGCAATGTGGTACATTAAATTTTACAAATTTTAAAGTTTGATGTTGACTCTCACTGGCTATATGACCCATGTAAGGTGATTAAAGTAAGGGTAATGGTGAATAAGAAATATGCCACAAAAATTCAACATGAAATTAAACCCTTGCTAGAAAATTTGAAAAATAAAAAATATTGGGATGAGGTAAAAAAGGTAATGGATGGATTTTCTATTGAGAAAGAAATTAAAATTCAAGAGTTGTCAACAAATTTTTTGGGCTTGCATCCACAGAAAGAGGAAGATACATTTGAATATGGAAATTTTAATGTAAAAGTTGGTAAAAATTCCTCTTCTTAAAACATGCCAAAACACATAGAAAATATAAAATTTGTTTTAGAGTACGATTCTATTCTCGAAGATGCAATTTTATAGCAAATTATGGAATGAAGCACATCCCACAAAGGCAAGTAGTTATGATCATTCTGACTTTGATGAGGAAGTGTTAGTGGAATTACACACTCCACCTAGTGGGGCAGATAAATCATATAAACCAAGTCTGAATGAAAGCATGAAACAAATATATACTACATGGGAATTTATAGCCGAAAATATGGGTTTTTAATGGTGGTGGTTTATGTTAAAAAAGAATAGGCATTTGGCTACCACCAGAGGTATATCATAGAGGAGGCTACAATAGATTAGGCCTTGGATCTTGGGAGAAAGGACCAATGCATACAAGAACCAGAAGTCCAATGCATTTTCTCCGAGTCAAATCCTCAGTATACGTTTCAGGGAAATGTTAAAAATTCAAATGGAGGAGTTGGAAGTGAATATGTTGTTATTGTTGGTAGTTGTAGTGATGGTAGTAGTAGTGGTTAGGAAGTGCCACAACAATATATTATTCAAAAAGGCCAATACAAACAGTTCATACTGGTCATCAAAGACCCAAGAAGAGGCAAAAGATAGGGACAAATATAGTTACTCTTGGGTATGGTATCATTGCCTTAAGGTAATTAATTACAAAAGGTAATGCCACCCCTAAAAAAATTGCTAATCCACAGGGAATTTCCCCTAAAACTTCAATTACTCCTCCATTCAAGCAAGTGATTCCTTCAAAATCCTCATGTTTTAATTACAAAGTTGAGTTTGCCCACAAATCAAAAAGATATAAAAGAAAAAAGAAGAAAATGTTACAGGCCATTGTAACTTCAAATCCTACCACAATTAGGGTATTACCTACATATAACCTAGACACAGATACCATAAAGTACATTTATGTTATGCCCAAAGTTAAAAAACCAAAGGATCAAATGGTTTTCAGTGAGTACAAATTAGCCACCCTTTAAATGGGTTTTACCTGAATTAAACTTTGTGAAAAAATAATTGTATAAGAAAGGAAGAATGATGTGGTATACATAACATTTCTAAAGGCATACATAGAGAAAAATAATTTGAATAATATAATACAATTGTTAGAGATAGACCTAGAAAATGAGAAAGAAAACATAAAAGTGGTAGTTAATAAGACCAATGAGTTGGAGAAGAGGATAAAATAACCTTTATCTATGACTGCAGCTGCTACGAATGAACACACACAGGTGGAACTAGAAGAAGTGAAGAAAAAGCTACAGGAAACAACAAGTAAGTATAATAGTTTAAAATAGAGGCTAGGAGAATCACAAGAGGTTCTAAAGCTAGAGAAAGAAAAAGCCAAAAAATGTGAACATAACTTAGAGGAAGAGAGAAAACTCAAGGACATATTATAGAAGCAAGAGAGAAAATAAAATTAAATATTTCCAAAGGCATTGGAGAAAGAACAAAAGGAAATACAGTTTTCCAAAACCAAACTATCTGAATTTTATAAAAATACAATGATTAATATGAGGGATAACATTTGGGGGGAAATAAACCAATAATTGATTATTTGATTAGATTGTTTGAATTCATGAATGATTTGTAAGGAATCTATGATAAGCAAATACGTAACTGATAGCAGAAAATTGATGGCTTTAAGAGAGGATACAATAAGGAAAATTTTGGAAGTTATATAAAAAATCATTGACATGGAAATGACATCCAAAAGAATTCAAAATTGGATTGATGCCTCAATAAAGGCATCATCTATCATTCATAAGTGTGTGATGCTAGGTGAAGCACAAAAATTGTTGATTACATGTCAAAAATTGTTATGAGAGCTACATGGGAAGGTACATGATTTCACAAAGCTTGGTTTGCTAATGCCTTTTGAACAAACACACCAATTAATTAAGAAGGATGCGTTCTAGAAGAAGATGAAGGGAAAAACGATGCAAGAGAAGCATTGAATTCTTGAGAAGGTAGATGAGAAAAACTTTTTTGGCTTTGTTAAACAATTGATAAACTTGTCAGTAAGTTTTGCAATACAACAATAAAGGAAATCTCCACTCTCAGTTATGAATTGCTAACAAAGCTACATGTCAGTCACTCTAAATTACAACAAATTGTAAATCCAACAGATGTGAAAGCACCCTAAACTTTACAAAGAAAATTGCATGACTAACTAAGGAAGGCTAACACCATTGCCACCTCTAGTCAAGGTTATAAGTCTAGGAATGTAACATTAAGATATAAGCTTAAAGGAATGCTTAACTAACCTGAATCTAATTCAAAATCTAACTAAACATGCCTACTAATATGTTCATTTACCTAACATGGGCCTAAAGAGACCTAAGAGGCTAATCAAATTGGGATGGTTACTACTCCAAAGAAGGTGAAATGGTCTCTCTAAATGACTACAAGATCATTTTGGTTATCCATCTACTAACCCCATTGAATACTTTAGGCAAGGATTGAGCTTGTTTATAAATCATATTTATTATATGAGATGTAAATCAAATCATGGTGTAAATTATTAAGGTAAGAGGTGAACTCTTTTATAGTTTTCCTTTTGGGTAAAACTTGTATTTTGATGCATGTGGGACTAAAAGCCCAAATTAGATTAGAATTTTTAATCATGATTAATTTTTGCTAATCACAATTAGTGAATTAACAAGTGATTATGATGTGTGGAGCCTTAATAAACCGCTTAAGGTCAACTAGGAGGCTAGGATAAGATTTTGAAGCTTGTTGAGATGTTGTGGAGGAAAGTGGGGTGATTTTGAGTGGTTGGAAGAGGGCTTTGAGTCAATAGTAGGGTATATTGACCAAAACAAGGGGAAATATGGTTAATTAGCTAATAAATGTTAATTTTTCTGTTTTGAAGAGGATTTTGACTTACGATTCGTCGTAAAGTGGCATACTATATGTGAAAGGAAATCACCAATGTGTTGTTAATTGGCCAAAGTAGCAAGAAACGTTAGTTAATTAGTGAAAATCACTAATTATAACAAAATTGATAAGAATGAGAGTGATTTGTGTGTGTTTTGGCAATAAGATTGCAAAAGTAGAATTTAGGTGTCTGTATTTGCCCCTGTTTGAGGTGAAGTTAGTGAATTCACTTTAAATATAGTAGACAAGTATAAACATGTAAATTTTTGAAGAAAAATTAGTAGGATGAATGATTCCCCCTCGAGTGTCAATGGGATGATAGAAAAAGTCAATCGACAACCGAAAATATGATCAAAATGGATAGAAGAAATAGGATAAAACGAGCGTGAAACCTATGGGTACTTGGAAGAAACATTAGTAGTGATAATAAATGATAATGGTGAATATAGAAATGATAATGGACAATATAGGACAAGCCCAATCTTTGCATCCAACCTTGCAATGAGCAACTTTATTATATCATTTTTCCCTAGGTCTACATCATCGACCTTTATTGTAATAAACAAAAGTGTAAGATAACATGAAAATCTAAATAACTAACATTTGTTCATTGCTACGTAACTCCATGCAACATACATAATGCAATGTAATATGAGAAAGTAAACAAGCGAACCTAATAGAGAAACCAGTACAATCACACATACTCCAACAAACAACGTTCAAGACATTTGCACAAATGTATTTGTTATAAAGTTGTAGTTCCCAAATGTTCGTGTTATAATGACAAGGGTTAAAAACGGTGCCCCAAGCAAGTATACATGCGAGATGAATAACGAAGGACACAAGTAGTCCCATGGAAAATATTTCATGCACTATGAAACAGTCTCTAGCAAATCATTATAACATGAGAGTACTGACATAGCATGCAACCTGACTTTTGTTAATGGAGGTAGATCATGATGATCCACAAGTCATTTGAGACCAAAACAAGCAAGAATCATAGAAAAATATTTTTGTAGGACAAACTTCAATGTTCAAGGACAATGCATTTGATACAGGCTTCAGATGCGTGCATGCTTCTTACCAATTTTTGAAGTTTTTGGAATTTTTGCATTTTTTGGGGGTTTTTAATGATTTTACCAAGTTTTTATATTTTTTTGAAGTTTTGCAATTTTTTGGATTTTTAATGATTTTACCAATTTTTTAATTTTTTATATTTTTTCTATTTTTAGTGCAACGTGATCATGCATGTGTTGGTGCATAAAGGTGTGTTCCTATGCAATTTTTCTTAGTGCAAGATGAGCACGCATGTGTTGGTGCACAAGGGCACATGCCTATGTAAATCTTTGTTTTCTTTATTTTTATTTTTTGCTTGTTATGAGGGCGCATATGTGCTTGTGCACATAAGGGTGTGCCTATGCAATTGATCTCATTTTTTATTTGTTTGGTTTTTCCAATGGAGCATGGGCATGTATGTGTTGGTGCATAAAGGGGTGTGCCTACGCAAGATTGATTGTGCCTACACAACAAGGGTTTTTGAGTAGAAAGGAGAATGTGCCTATGCACTGAGGAGTGTGCTAGAGCAATGGGTATGCCCATGCACTAAGTGGTGTGATGGTGCACTCAGGGGTGTGCCCATGCACTAAGGGGTATGCTGGTGCACTCAGGGATGCGCCCATGTACAAAAGACAATTTTAAAATGTTTTTAGATGAAAATTAAGGTTTTTGGAAACCTCGAAGAGTAAAAATAGATGAATTATAAGAAAAATAGAATAATTTGATGGTAGAGTAGAAAATAATATGGTCTAATAGAAGAATAAGATCATAATAAATGACTTTATAGACCCTACAGATATATTGTTTCGAATTTTTGAAACATATTTGAATGTTTATTATTTTTATAAGTTTTTTGAAATTATGTACAATAAACGAAGAAACTTGGATGCTCCAACGACAGATGGGATGTACAAGGGCAGAATGCCATGCGTATGTGCAAGAAAGTGAAGATGCAAAATTACGCCAGCATTAGATGGGAATATTCAAAGGAAAACTCTTCATGCGCAAAAGTCATATTAAGGATAATATAGATAGGTTCAACATGATGATGAACGTAACCTAATGACATGTTAGGAAGGAGCAAGGATGCCCCCAGCGTAAGCTAGCCAAGAGGCATATGATAGAAAGAAGTGGAAGATTATTTTTGTGAAGGGGACAAAGGTTCCCACTAACATGGAAAAAAGGAAATCTTATACACATGGATGTTCTAAATGAAGTAGAAGAATGATGTGAATGTTGTGAATGTATTTAAAAGCCTTGCGATGAAGAAAGGATTAACCAAAGACAAAAATTGTGAGACAAGATATGGACTAGAGTAAGATTCTGAACACGGTCCAAAAAAAGACACTTGGTAACATACTAATATTGTTTTCTCACCGAGATGCAGTGTGTTCATGTGGAATTTTATTACCTCTTGGAGGGAAGATTTTATAGACAACAAGTGAAGACACCCTAGCCAATGCGTAGGAATGATTTATTTTTCAAAGCTGATTTTTTGTGAATGGATTATGGAAAGAGAGCCATACATTGCTCCACTGCCAACTAGGTTTCCATAGCCCTAAAAAATATTTATTTGATTCTAATCACAACATCTCTCTAATTCTAGTTAGGCATCCATAGCCCTAGTAGATATTATTGGAAATAGCCCAAGAGAGAGTTATGCATCAATTTACTTTTGCTTTTAGCTTTAGCTTTTTGATTTGATTGATTCTTTTACTTTCTAAAAACTTATTTCAGATCTCTTGTTTGACAAGGGGTTAAGAACCATTGATGGCTTAATGGAAGGAGGCAGAAGTGATTTTGATCATGACATTGGCTAGTGTCAACAAATATGTCTAAAATATCTTCACAACAAGTTTTTTTTAGTTATTGATTGTGATAGGATCTCTATGATCAGTCATTCTTTAATTTACCAAGGTGATGAAAGAATAAGGCCAAATGGATACCATAGAGGTAAATTTCACCAAATGCATACAAATTGGCTAACCAAAATATCATCAAAGGGATGAAAATGGTAGGAATACTTGCAAAAGAAGAGCAAGAAAGGGAAGAAAAAACATCCATGTATATTCAATACCGGATTGCAATGTTTGATCTTTACCTTTGATATATTTTTTTGAAATGTTTTTTCATTTTTTTGTATTTTTGTATTTTTTGAAAAGTGAGACTGACAAGGTCACTTGGTGTGATAATATCCAACAACAATGTTAGAAATTTCCTTGATAAGGAATACTAGGGGTGTTTTTTTAGCAAGAGTCATATTATCCCCGATCTCAATGATCGTGGTGAGCTCATACTCAATAGATGACTTTGTTTTATCATAAAACTTGGATTTTCTATGTGGGATATTGAGGTCCCTATCCATAGCTTTATGCACTTTGCACCATACTTGATGGTTGTGTTGATGTGCACTTTTGAATCATGTTTGATTCTAAAATTTAAGATCGTTTGAATTGTTGCAAGATTTGGAGCTCTTTGAAGTTTTGAGAATAGTCTAATGAAGAAACTATTTGGGTTTCTTGTAAGCTAATATGTGACTTGTCTGATCCTAAGAAGTGGGAGAAGAAAGTGGACGAATAAAATTGATGGGAAAAATTATGGTGCATTGGCCACAATCATTGATAGAAGAACAATATGATGTACATGAAGGATATGGTCCAAGAATTGAAGAGGAGGGGATACCAGGAGGTGTCCAATATACTAAAGATAAAGGACTACTAGGACGTGGCCCTAAGATCAAAGATGAAGGACTGATTGGTGGTGTCCCATATATAGAAGATGATGGGCTACTAGGACATGTCCCAAGAATCAAAGCTAAAGGACTTCTAGTTCATGCCCTCGGTATAGACGAAGAGGGGCTACCTAGAGGTGAGACACATATAGAAGAAAATGGGCTACCAGGAGGTGAGCCACACATAGATGACGAAGGGATACTTGGAGGTGCCCTACATATAGAAGTAGAAGATGGCCTACTAAGTGGTGACCCAAGTTGAGAAGAAAATGGGCCACCCGAAGGTAAGCCATAAATAGATGATGAAGAGAAACTTGGAGTTGCCCCATGTATAGAAGCAGATGATGGGATACTAGGTGGTGACCCAAGGTGAGAAGAAAATGGACTACTAGAAGGTGAGCCATAAATAGATGATGAAGGGAAACTTGGAGGTGCCCCACATATAGAAGTAGATGATGGGCTACCTAGTGGTGTCCCATATATCGAAGATGATGAGCTACTAGGATGCAGCCTGAGAATTGAATATGAGGGGGTTTTAGGATGTGACCCAAGTATAGAAGAGGATGGGATACTAGGAGGTGTCCCATAGACATAAGAATATGGGCTACCGAGAGGTGACCCGCATATAGATGATGAGGGACTACTTGGAGGTGGCCCACATATAGAAGAAGACAATGGGATACCAAGTGGTGACCCAAGGTGAGCTTTTGATTGAGGAATCATAACAAATAAAGAATGATTGAGTGATTAAAAGAAGTGATCTTCCTCAATGGTCTTAGGATCTACCTCTATTTTCTAACAAAAAGAATCAATTTCTTCTTCCCAATACGCAAGCGTATCAAAGTCAAGATTAAATCATTGATTTTAATCCTCTATAGGACTACCATCGTGTAACCCCAGGAATTTCGTGATCGTCTATTCATCTTGAAATGAATCAATCAGTAGGGGTATTTTTTCTTTGGCCATAGGAGGTAGACTAGAAGAAATGGGTCCAACTATTGTGGAAGATTGAGAATATGATGACTCAAGAGATGATGTATATTTGGATCTAGATGTATCATGAGTAGAAGAAGTCATGGCATTGAGATAGCTGATTGGTATAGGTTTTCCTATAAGAAGGCATATTGCCGAGAAACAATGAGGATCACATAAAAAATCAGTATATGATTGTGACATATGAGTCATCTGAGGTTTTTGAGACCTATGCATCAACTTAGATGATTGCAACATGGGAGTCATCTTAGAAGATTGCAACATAGGTGTCGAATTTGATTATTGTGACATGGGAGACATCTTAGAAGATTGCTACATAGGTGTCAACTTTGATGATTGCTACATGTTATTCGACTTGTAAGATGATTGTGATATGGGAGTCATCTTAGGAGACTGTTACATATGTGTAGGCTTAGAGGAATTTGGGATCTCCCAGATCTTCAACAGAGGAGGAGGTTATCGAGGAAACGAATAAAGAAGGTCATGTAAACAAAAGGAGGACCATGACTCAAGAACCAAATTAGATGTTTGATTGATGGATCTTGGAGCCATACAAATCTTCAAAGGAGGAAGATGTCATTTAGGTGACTAATAAGGGGAGTCCTGCGAAGAAAGGGAGGACCACGTCTCAAGAACCAAATTAGATTTTTTATTAGTGAGACTTGGGGCTGCACAGATCTTCAAAGGAGGAAGATTCCATTTAGGTGACTAATAAGGGGAGTCCTACGAAGAAAGGGAGGATTGTGACTTAAGATTCGAATGTATTATATAGGTATGATGAGAATTTTCAGAAGACTGAGGTGAATCTAAAGTATTAGAATAATAGTTTGGATTGGAGTCAAAAAGAAAAGTGGGAGGAACCCAAATAATAATTTGGATCAGAAGTGTCCAAACCATACCACCAACTATGAGATGAAGGTGGTGAATAGGGTACTTGAATGGGCTCTCTAGCGTGAAGAACCAAACGAGTATTAGTTTTGATAGGCATCCTTTGATGGGAATGTATAAACCTAGGTTCCCTATTTCGTACGTATAAGAAGCCATGCAATATTTAATCATTTTTGGAAAATTCCTAGACCTAGATAGCATGATTTTTCCAAAGAGAATCTAAGGAAAATAGGTATCACAATGACACAATTTTTACAAATCAACAAGGTTTAAAAAACAAGTTGTAGATGTAAATGTCAAAATGTTTGATCAAAATTGGGCAACACAAAGAAAACAAGGGACAACTCTTTTCCTATGTTCAATTCGATGCAAGAGTTGTTTGATAAGGGATATTTTTGCTAAGGTTTGACAAATGTTTAGAAGTATTATAATGAACTTTAGAAAAAACAAAGGGATTGGACCCTAACTTTCGAGACCCCATTCTCGTAGTAGGCATACTTGAAATAGGGGGTACAACGTGAAAGGTTTCCACTAAGGTTTAAAAAAGGACCCTAGATAAAATTTTGTAGCGTAATGACACTTAAGTCATCTCAACAAAGAATGATGACTATTAAATAACCACAAATCCAAAAAATCCATGTAAACCCTAAGATAAATAATATCGAATGATCTACTCTATATAATGCAAGATGTCCAGGACAATACAATGATGTACAAGACTCCAATCTAATCACAACAAACAATTTACTCCCTATGTTCTTTGAGATAGGTTTGAAACCAAATAGTGACAACATAATATCACAAGTTAGGTCAATTTTGAAACAAACAAGATCTAAATGTTAAGATAATTTTGACGTGATCCTCTAACAAGATATACTACAACCAGTTTATAAACACTAACAAAGTCTAAGTCTTGTAAAATGGATGATACAAATGTGAGTGGCATAACAACGCTATTTGGACATGTAATAAAAATTTTCAAGAAAGCAATATTTTAGTGTCAAAATGGTGTTATAGCGATGCTAACAAAGTAACCTCAACACCTACATAACTCAAGACAAGTATAGAATGTAAAAACTACGTCCAAGTATATAAAGGAATTACTATGCATGCGAGCAGCGCAACAATACAATCTAGAGATGTATGCCAAGTTTCAAAATGGAAATGAAATGTAAATATCACAATTGTATGGCTATAATGCAGACAATGTAACAACTCAAAAGAATTTAGTGATTAAACAACATAACTATAATTATAAGTCTCAAAATGGGTTTTCAAACAAAGAGGGCCTACTAGAACATGAGCATGTACCATCACACTTTTAAATTCTTGATGTATCCTATTTTAGTCTTTTGATCCATAAAATTCATCTTTGAAAATGCCTAAAATATCCTTTTTATCGAACTTCAGGATCCCCTTAACATTTGACATGTAACTTGTTCCTTGTTTCCCGATTCTGATTCCTGAATTACACTGTGTTGTCAGGTTTCGGGATCCAATTACACATAAGATGGGAAATTTAAAACGCATGTGAAGTGTTTCATGCTTCCCAAACCTGAAATCTGATTTGAACTATATGTTGTTGGGTTTTGGGATCTGATTGCATCGGAACATCTTCCCACCAAAGCACATGCAATATGTTCATTGTGTTCTGATTCTGAAGTTTGACTTAAACAACATGAAATCAGATTTCAGGATCCAATTGCATCAGAACATATCACCTCCTAAGAAAATGTAATGTGCCCCATGTTTCTTGAACCCAAAACCCCACATTATAAAGACTCCTTCATGTCGGGTTTTCGAGACCCGATTACATGATGACAGATGCAATCAATTTTCTGATTCTTAAATCAGTTTATTTAATTTCTAATTTTCAAGGAGGTGAGCATTCATTTCATGTGTATTAATTTTATGGTTTTTATAAATATGGGTCTTTCCACATCATTTGTACCTTTCTTTCCAAACACCATTTGGATTTTTCACTGCTTGCGCACCCCCAAAACCTGACCCACATTTTTCTTGGCATTTTCAATTATTCCTCGAAGGATTAAAGTGTTTTTCCTCTAGGTCATCTCTTGATTCGTTTTAGGTCATACCCCTAATTGCATTTGGGTGGTATAGGTTTTCTCCCATTTTCCTCTTCATGTTTTCACCCCAGTCAGTTATTTTTGAATATCAATGAGAAGGGTGAATTCTTTTTCACTTTCATGGACTTCAAATTTTGAAGAGTTGGAAACAAAGATCAAGTTTTTGTGCCTAAAAGTGTATATAGGGTTTTACACATGCCTAAACAAGTAGTTTTCCCAATCAAGTGATTCAAACATTTGTAGTTTATCAACATGCCTAGACATCTATAGTGTATCAGACTTTCACCCTTGCAAAACAAGGCTCAAATTCCGTAGTGTGTCTGATTTCCTCATCTACAAAGCAATATCCAAACCCCGACCAATGTATCAAGTTTTCTCAAGTGTTTAACAGTTTTATTTTCATGACTCAGTTTGTCTAACTTTAATATATGTTGATCATTCTCCAAAACCTGATTCTCTTATGGGGATTCCAGGAATTTTTGCGGCAAGTTTCCCCATTTCTGATTTAGGAAAGGGAAAGGGTAAGAAGGAAGGAACAAAAGAAATGAAGTGCAAGTATCAGGGTGTTGTGGCCCCCTTAAACATTGATTCAAATTTTGATATTAGGGACACATAGTTGGGACATGTACATATGGAAGAGTTTTGGGGAAGAGTTAAAAGTTCCTCACAAACTTTATGGATGCAATCTATTTGTGCCAGTGGATTACCTCTAGTAGTTGTTTTCCCTATTTCTACTCAGTGTCCTAAATTTATCCTCACATGTGCTAATCAATATGACTCAAACTCACAATCAGTATGGAACCAAGCATGGGAGGTAGTGGTCAGGTTGGACACTGATTATTTGAATGAACTCCTTAAGATTCCCAATTTTGAGGAGCATGTGAGCACAAATCTTCAAATGGCACAACAGGCCTGGGATATTGATTTTGACAAATGTGTTACACATGTAAATAAAAATTTCTTGATCAAACCTAATCGTATTGTATCAATGTTTTGAAATGCAATTCCTAGGAGTGACTTTAGTTTGGAAATCAATGACATTATCACAGTCCTTAGTAGGATATTTGGGCTTCCAGACACTAGGGAGTTTCATGGATGGATGTATCAGTTCATCACCACTATTAAAAATAATGAGTAGTATCTTAATTGGGGAACATTCATTAGTGATAACATTAATACTTAGATGAAGGTGGTCCTCTACACAGGCAAGATTTATATGATGTCATATGTCACCTACATTTCCACTGGAATGAAACATTATACTGGGTTGGATTCAAAAGGTATCATGTCCATTTATCGCATATACAAGCTCCATCCTCAATTGTCTTTGAAGGGAAGTGTGGATCAGTACATAAGGGTTAATAATGCCTTATTCTATGAGATTATTTGCATATTGGATCCTGATCTTGGAAAATGAAGATTCTTGGATGATGCATAGAATGAAGTATCAAAGTAGGGTTGCATCTTTTTGCAATTTATAAAGTTTACATATATGTGGGTTGCCATATTTTCAAAAGCACCTATGTGTCTGCCTAGATATCCTAGTGATAAATTAATTCTCATGGAATTGGTTCGATAGCTCTTAGATTTTCATAAGTTTCAACGGAGAAAGCATAGAACTCTCAGTTCATTTCTTATCTCAATTGGAAGATATACATGCTCCTCAGTAATCAAATACAAAAGTGTGGTCTATGAGTTGCAAGATAAGCTTAAGAATACTATGAATTCAAGGCCAAGATTTGATTTTTGAGGTGTGCTCAAGGCTCATGGAACGTTGCAACTTCACATTCCATACCTTGAGGACATTTGGATTGATCTTAGGTATGAGGTTGCAGTCAGAAGAAAAGATAATAATAGGTTGAATTTGGAAGAGATAAGGATGTTGAATCTTGTTGAGGTTCTCAAAGATATAATTGACAATGAGAGCATTATAGAAACTAAGTACGAACAAATGGATGGTTTCTGAAAATCACCTGGTCAGTCAAGAAAAATAATCCATACAAGAGAGAGCCACCCAAACCCTTGTTCCTACAAAGGCATGGTTATATTTGTGGGGTATGTAACCCAAGGAGCCTAATTTCCCAAATATACCCATCACATTAGCATCTGAGTCAGACCCCTCACATGTAGAAAAGGATAAAGGTGTAAGCTCACATAAAAAGTTGAAATTTAAGTTTGTTTGAAGTGGAGGAAAGTATCATTCATTTCCATTTTCTGCACCTTCTACATCAGTTGTGGTTCTTGATTCTCCCCCTCCATAAATCTCATAGGAAGTTCCAGTAAGAATTGTGGTTGATCTGCATGTCACTTCTTCTACTCTTGGCACTACTTCTATGCTTGTATCCACTCAACCATCTCTAGTGCTTCCTTCCATTTCTTCTCCTTCTCTCTTTCTTTTCTCTCCTCCTCATTCCCCTCTATTTCCATCATCACCACTTGCATCCACCATGGCAATTGTTTTATCATCCTTATCCCCTCTTTCGAGTGGATTAGGATTGACTTTGGAGTTACTAGTGTCTTCTGGGATCCTAGTCTCCATTCCCCCTTATTCTCTAATGTCATCCACCATTATTACCTCCTTTCTCTCCACTCCTCTATCCCTGATCACCACTTTACCCACTCCTCCAACTTCCTCCAAAACGATCTCAGTTCCTCTCCTAGAGGCACCTTCTACTTCATCTCCCACATGGTTAGTTGTCCAAACTCCAAATAAAAGGAAATTGGTTGTTTCACTTGAGGCTTTTGATTTCAGCTCATAAAAGCCAACACCTACTTGATACATCAAGAAACTCAAGACTGTTTCAGGGATTTTAGTTTACACATCCGGTCAAAAAAATTAGAGATCGTTGTACCCACTGTAAGCAAAACCAAGGAAAACATTATGGTTATAGATTATCAAATCACAATGTTCGATATTTAAAAGGCTACTGCTGAAGGTTCCCAAAATGATGATCAGATTGTTGTGGATGTTATTTCTAAGAAACTCAAAGAGACTATGGTCTTAAGGGATGAATTGGACGAAAAATTTGAACAGTTGACAAAAGTGTTACTCAAACTCTCTAATCCTTCCCAAATGCAGATAACAGCTCCTATGCCTACCCCCATTCATTTTTTTTTCTCATCAGTAACTAGAATGGAAAATTTTAATGAGAAGGGCAGAGTTGTTGATGAATGGATTCAACATCTTCTTTTTCAAGTAAAAAATACTCTTAGTGATTTGGTGAATGTCTTCAACTCTCTAGAGGGAGAAAGGAAAGATGTTGATAAGTTAAATGATGAACTCCTTGAAGAAATGTGTAATTCAGAGTTAACTTTAGAAGCTCTCAATGGGCTTGAAAAGATTCATTCAGAAACCTTGGCCATGGAGTGAGTATTTCCAGATGTTGATAAGCATTTTGAGTTTTACAAAGCAATTGAACTCCAAGTCAAAATCCTTAATGAATCTTTTACCAAACCAAGAGAATCAAAGGATCAAGTGTTGGATGCTACCAGTGAATTTTATGAAGAATTATCAAAGATATTCACAAGATTTCTAGATGATAGCTTGAATATTCTATCTGTAAATGATCTATATAAAGAGTTTTAGGAATTGGTATGGAAAGAATAGATGAAAAATTTTATGTGGTAGCTATTAACATGTTGATCCTATGTGAAGGTGTTATAAACACCTTGGTCAAATATAACAAAAATTTCCAAAGGCTTCCAGGGATTGTTAGCAATATGCAGGAAACTTGCGAGGTCCTGAATCACTACTCCTATTAACAAGATGAAGAATAAGCTCGAGAGATGATCCGAAAGTTTCAAGAATTTCATGATTAGAAATAAGCACATGCTCAAGAAAAATACAATTATGAGTGATGAATTTTTCATGTCATTTTTATTTCCATTTCACATTTCTTTTTCAATATTGTTTCAACATCATATGAACTTGGAAGGATTGACTAGGCCTCTGTGTGAGAATTAGTCAAGTGAACTAATTACTCATATTTACTATTTTTAGTATGTTGTTGTAAAATATTCCTATTTTCTCTCCTCCCCTTCTTTATATATGAGATGGTGTAGCATTCCAAAGTGTTTGAATTTTTTATATGACATAGAGGTTAGAGTTGAAAAAGATTAAGACTTTGTGTTTTCTTTTCATTTTAGAAGAATAAAATATAGTCATTGCAAACTTCGTCTTGTGGGATATCTTTGATATTTGAGGTATTGTTCTTATGTTCAATGTTTTAAATTTTTATTTGCTTTAAGTACCTAGTTTATCAAATATCTTACAAGATATTACAATTTAAATCATGTTTGATTTTCTTTTGATCTACATTTGCTTATGAGAATGCACATTTCTATCATATTATATTATTTCACTATCTAGTTCATTATTCATTTTCTTCTACGTCCTTTCTCTACAATCTTTTTGTTTTACTAAAGAACAAGTCTGATGGGATGAGATCCCAACTCTGATGGTTAGAATAGTGTGAATTTTGTATATATCTTCTGGTATGTTTTAGATTAGTAATAAACAAGACACCTCCCCTTTATATGAGGAGAGACATAGTTTCATGTACTATTGTTAAACCTCTTTTTTTTGACAAAATATCTAACCAACAATGCCCCTATGTTATTATGAATTCACTGTAATTGGGTAATTTACATGCATAAGTAATTTTATCAAATCTAGTGGTCATGGCCTCTTGGACTTGATCCCATGTTTTTAGAAATGAGTGATTAGTTTCCCACCACAATGTTTTTTTTCCACTAACTATGTATACCATATAATTGGGATGTGTTTGTTTGAGTGGCATGTAATTTTCATCTCTTGCGAAAAAAATTGGACATCCTCTCCACTGTATTATTGTGGCATAGGCGTAGTATATACTTTACCTAGCCTTATAACATAGTTCCCATATTTTTTGGAAATGATTTGATCATCTATCATGTGTGTGATTAAACCACATCAAAATATATTCCAATAAACTCATAAGAACAATGTGCCCAATTTTAACACATTGTGCGGTATTCAATACTGATTACAAGTCATTCCATTACAATCATCCTTCTTGGTTGGGTTTATGATCCAAACCTTCAACTTGTATCTTGAAAATATGTTCCATATCTTTGTGTTCTTACATATTTTCAATATAGGGGACCCCTTGGTTAGCATCCATTTGTATGATCATGTGCTAAGTGTCATTTTTTGAAGTTGATGTAACGCTTCTTAAAGCATAGATATTTGTTTTTAACGTAGCACTAAATTCTACCAAGTAGATTGAAGAGGTTATCTACTTACACCAACCCAATTACTTTGAATTCAACGCGGAAACTAACTCCCAAAATACTAAAGATGGGATTCTTCAACACACCTATTGGCATGACAAATGTCTTGTTAGCCATGAATAGGATATGTGGAGAAGGATGAATTTATGGGTGCCCCTTTTTGTTCCAGACATCAGATGTTGATATGTTAACTTTTGTGTTAATATCTACTATTATATCATTTATATTCTAGCCATATACACATGTTTCAACAAGCATCTCTTGATCATATTCCTCAACCTTAGTCACCTTGATATTCCTCTTCTCCTATTTATTTTTTGAGTTTTAAATTATGGATTTGATGAGATAGTCTTTGACCAAGTAGTAGGTTAACTCCTTTGATGTGTAAGATTTGACACACTTATTTTAATTAATCCATGTCTATCTTGTCAAACACTAGGATCCTTTGTGACTCATTCTTTGTGAATATTCCTTAAGGAATTCAATTTCAACTTAGATATCTAGGACTAACCCCTTAGTTTCTTAAAAAAATTATTTTTCTTGTCTTCCATTAGTAAAACCTTTTATTGTATGGTTTTCTTCACACCTAATAGTGTTTAAGGGAGATATGGAAGCTTGTGTACTTGTTGCAACTCCTCTAGTGGTGATTTTTACCTTAGGAAATGGATTATATTTTGGTGTGCTAATATTTTCTTGGAAATACTCTTGATAGATATGTATAATCTTTATCATCCACACACCCTTTTCTCTCTTTTACTCTATGAGCACGTAGAGGTCAAGTAAATCCTAGACCTTATGCAAATTTTGATAATGCACACAAATTGGAAATTTCACATAGTAGCAATGGTAATGATATGGTGAGACACACTTGTAACAAGTTCTCGATCAAAATATTCTCCCTCCACATCTAGCTCTTTTGTGACCTCATCATCCACATGCATTTATATTTTATTCTTCTTGTTTATGCCTTACTATATTGTACATTGGCTAAATGGAATGGGCCTCATGTATCTAATCAATCACGTGATAATTTTTTATATTTTGCATTTTTGTGTTGTAAATCTTACAATATATGGACACTTTGGTTTGTACTACACTTTGAAGTAAGTGGAAATTCCTCACATCATGGTTTCCTTCACAAATTTCACATGTTAATAACATGTATTTCACATTCACACTATGATGGGGGCATGTTGTCTTTGTGTGGAGTTCTACTTCACAGTATATGCACCATATTTCACTGCACGGGTAAGTGCACCAAGTTGGGGGACAATTAAGTGGACATCAAATCCTGAATTTTACATTAAAAACAGCAAAACATCAAATTTAGTCTTCCGCGCAGTTGAACCATGCCGAAAAGTAAAAACAAGTCATAAAAATGGTACCATTGCGTAGGGGAGACTATTAGCTTTGTATAAATACTGATTTTAAAGTGAATAGAAGAGGATAAATATCTTTGATAATTTTTTACTAAATGGGTAACCATAAATGTGATATGATCCTTCATGAATTGGTTGACCCTAGTATAAATGCTTCCAAATGCTTCTGTGTATAGTTTCTCCTCAAGTACTTCTCTCATATTTGTGAAGGTTTTTTGGAATAGGTTATATCTGAATGGCATCAATAATCCTTTAGTGAACCATTGTATGTGTTTTGTAACATGGGTCTCATAAAAAATCTTCGATATCAAATCTTTTAATGGTGTGTCATATGTACACATTGTCAATCAAATCTTGTCATATTTCTTTGAGCATGGAGATACTCTTCTAAAATAATTTTGGAATATCAAAATCTTTTAGAAAACCCTCTTTTAGTTTTTCAAAGTCCATACATTTTTTTGTGGATCATGATTTTTGTGCCATTGGTGTTAATGATTTTTTTTTGTAATATGAATAGGAAACTATTATTTAGCATGTACTTTCCCTTCTCCTTATTTGACTCATCATTGCTATAAGTTTATATAAGTACTTATTCTTTAATATCACAAATTTGTTGTGTAGGAGCATGCATGGTAGGTTGGGAAAGGATGAAATCCGTGTTTTACTATGCCTCATCATCAAAAATATCCATTCAAGGTACATCATGTTTTGTGAGTCTCCTAGTGTGCTCATGAGTCCAATTATACTTATTTCCCAAATTCCATATTTTATTTAGCAATACATATCTAACAAAGCGTGTAAATTTTTTGGGAGTTTGTTGAAAATGTTTCATAAAAATATTTGTATAGATTTATTTCCACCTAAATCCTTGGAGAACAATCCCTTCAACTAGGATACTTTTATGTAAAAGCTTCTTCAATTTTCCCCTACCAATGCTAAATGTTTTCTTATGTAATCCAATACATATTTCTCTCACTTCACCGTCTTAGTAAAATGATGATGGGTCCCATAAATGGAACTAAAATATTGTGTGTCTAGTTTACCACAGTCAAAATTCCTACGTGTATAAGCCTACACTATCCTATCACACAGAGATAAAATGCACCAACTTGTGTTTGCCTATCACACTAAGCCAAAACCTTAACATGCTCACCTGAGGTGTGAGAGTAAGAGAATGAAGAAACCTTCACATACTAATCTGAGGTGCAAGAATGAGAAAAATTTAATCCCCATCATGTTTGGTATGGACATGAAGTGTTAGATAATTAGGTGTTACTTAGGAAATAAATAAATTATATATAAAACATTAGATCAAGGAAACACAATCAACATTAGTAACTAAATACACATGCACAAGAATAACAGATTGACAACAAAACCCTTTTCTCTTCATTCATAACTCTCATACATTAAAAATTACATACAATATCCTTCATACAATCTCTTTGTCTCTCTCTCGCTATCTCTCTCTATGTCTTACATTCATCCTTTGAAGGGTATTTATACTAATGAGGTATTTCCCTTCATTTATTTGAAAAATAGTTCTACTAATCCTTACGTTCATTCTAAAATATTTTATCAAATACAAAATGGGTGGCGCACATGCCACATTTTTTCTTTTTTCTTACATGTAATCCTTTACCACTTTGGGGACACTAAGCTATCAGTTAATTGATCTTATATTATTTTCACATGTGTCGATAGTTCCACCTTATCATATATAGACTTCAAACATTAGTTAATATGGAGTTATCTATTAGTACCTTTCCTTACATTGATGTTTAATTTGTATGTTTATTCTTGTGTGTCCAAACTATTGCATGTGTTTCCTCTTTAATTGCTCGTTCCTATGTGTTAAATTCCTAGTCCCACCTTTGTTGCAGCATGTTGTGTTATTGGTTGTTGTCATTGATATCAAAGGCATTGATGGAAATGGGAGAATGAAAGATTTGGCTTCTCAGGTTCCACTTAGGTGTTTCTCATAGGTTCAAGGTGAATTCATGTGTTTTCAAGAAGAAAGGGTCTTGGAAGGTGAGTGACAGTGTCATTTCAGGGTTGTTTCAGGTGCCTAATGAAGTGTAACAGGATGGCACAGGTAAGAAAAATCATGGGTGAGGCTTTGAGAGAGTATCTACCAGATGTGTGAGCAAAATTTAGGCTCATCTCAGCCCCAAGAGTCAATATTGTATGTTCGCCAGCAATGTTGTTGAGAACAAGTAGTGCTCTTGTATGTAAATGAGATTGGCTAGGAAACTTCAGACCTATTCCTTTCAAATAAACCATGGGATATGATGGAGGAAGGTGTCCTAGTGCTTCATTCAAAAATTTATGTCAATGTTATATCATTTGAACAAGTTATGTGAGTTTTTATAAAACAAGCCTATTGAAAAGCTTAGTTTGAGTTACCTAGCTTCTTAGCGGTCAAGAAAAAATATAGAGACTCCATCGAATAAATCTTAGAAGAAAAGTTTTGAGTAAATTGGCATATAAATCATGTGTAAAAATAATTTTCTCAAAAGGAGGTGTAGTTGAAAAGTTATGAGCATTTTTTCTCTCTCCTAGGTTCTGCACCAAATCGATAAGAGAAAAAAGGTGAAGTTGGACTCCAAGTATTGTTTAATAATTTCTAGAGTATCTTCATATTATATTCATGGGGCTTCTCATGCTCATAAGGTATTTGAAGGATTTTATTCTTGAAGGTACATGTTGTTGCATGTGTCACTGTTCTTGGTG
Source organism: Taxus chinensis (assembly GCA_019776745.2). NCBI lineage: Eukaryota > Viridiplantae > Streptophyta > Pinopsida > Cupressales > Taxaceae > Taxus > Taxus chinensis. Next base: position 73,945,921 of record CM034154.1, on the reverse strand, counting down.
TGAATGCTCCTAACATGTAAAGGTTCTAACTATTGTCATTGGAGTTTTTTTATCAATAAGAGTTTAGACCTCATCCATAGGTGATTAAAAATGTGTGTGAGATTCTAGAATATATTTTGGTATGGTTGGTCATATGTTTCTTGATAGCTCATACTGCCCTAAAGGGTATTGGTCTCAATGCATCTTAGAACACTTCCCCAAGAGTCTTATCTCCAAATGCAATGCCTTGATTAGTTTGACAACATGTTTACAGGGCCAAATAGAATAAAATGGATATATTATTGAGTGTGAAATACCTCTTTTTAAATGATGATCTTTAGAGGCTAATTGGCTTAGATTCAGGGTTGTAAAATGTAATACTTCATTGTCTAGTTCAAGACCATGCCAAATCCTGTCCATAGCCAAGTTTGGTGAATCAAGCACCACTCAAATGTGTAGAGCATCAAGGAATATTCCATCCATAATAATTACACCAATCTATTTGGATAAGTGGTCATGTTCCTCATCAAAATTTTCTTGCTTAGTGTATTCTATACAGTCAGTTTTGTAACTTTTTCATGAAACAATGCTCTAGTTCAGGGAATTGTCATCAATTCAATGTATCTAGATGCCTTGGAAAGGAGGAAATGTAGTGTAAGAACTCTCAGAAGTATTTGTACTCCATTTCCATGGAAAATTGTTGAAAAAATAGCTAGATTTGCCTTCTCGAGTAAAGGACTATGTATTTACCCTGATTTAGGGTTTTGGAAAGAAAACTTTGTTCATTTCTCGAATGCTATCAAACCAATTTGCTCAAATTTTTAACTAGACCTATGTGAAGGGTTTTAGAATAATTTGCAAAAGATTTTAGATCATGCAATGGAGTGTGGTGAAAGATCTATTTAGGAGAAAATATCTAAAACCGTTGTTGACTGGTTTATCGGAGCTTGCTTCATAGTTTCTCAAATTTCTTGATTCTCAAGTCAATTGATTGATTGAATATCGATGTACAGGGGGTAAAAATTATGTAGATGATCTCCTTGAAATTTTTAATGAATATTTTTCTCAACTATAAATCTTTTTTGTTAACAGTGACTGTATGTGTGCTACACATTACAAAATGAAGGAAATTTGTTTTTTCAATGTATGTCCTTTTCCAAGCTTCTTTTTTCTCTGTAAGAATTTTGAGGAGAATTGATTGGAGATGTTGAATCATGAATTGGCTTGGAGAAGTCTATTCTACTTGTAGCTTCAAATTTATCCTGTGAAAAATACTTGACAGTCACAATTTTGGCAATACTTTGGTAAACAAATCTTGACCAAACTTTCCTATGTGTTAAATAAGAACCTCCTAACAATTTTTAGAGTTTACTTCAAGCTTATAAACATGGTGTGAAATCTATGTATCTGGTGACAAGCTAGATTGGTAGTAAGTTGGTAGAAATCTAAGAGTCAGAGATCTCAAAGAAAGTAAATGAACTTCAAGTATCACTCTTTTCAATCTTGAGACAATATTAATGGAAAGTCTCAAAGGTGTAGTCAATGTTTTACCCTCAATACCTATTTTTAACCCCAAGTGAATCGGCCTATCACCCATCATACATTGGGAACTCACCCGAGATCACACAGGTGCTAAACCCCTCCTTTATGTGATCATTGCAAGATAGTTCCACCATTAATGGAGGATTATTTGCCAAAATATAAGTGCATGCATCTACTCAAAAGGCAGAAGATATAACTAACATATATACACATCAATGCATCACAAAAGGTAAGTAAACATTGTATGAATCACAAGGAACCAAATCTAAGTCATGATAAGCCGAATAACATGAGGGTTTGCACCCTTAAAGAAGATGTACAGAATAGATCCATGTATATTGATTTAAAAGAGATTGTAGTAGCCACACTACATTCAAAAGGGCTATCTCAGACCATATACATCAATTAATAGAGATCCAACCCCTCCAAACTAATCTGATCAGAGATCCTAACTATGCTTTCCCCATTGTAACCCTTGTTATAGACCCCAGTACCTATACATATGCTTAATGATATCCTTTACAACCTTCTAACATCAAGAACTCTAAACCCTTTCATCATGAGCTCCAAACCCTCAACATTACCTAACATTTTTGCAGCACCTCTTTACCCTCCTTCTCTTAGCACTCACGTACTCTCTAGCACCTTTGCACTACCTTCTCCCTCTCCTATTTCTATCCCAAGCACTCCTTTAAATAGGATCAACGTCCACCGTCATGAATTCTCTCATGAACAAATCATGTAATATTCTTTTCCTCTTTGTAAAACCTTCCACTAACAGTAATGATGCCTTTGGGAATATTCCCTACCTAGAATATTCAACTTTTCTTCCTCCTTCTGGCATGCCATCGCCTCTTCTCTTGACTCTAATGCGAGTGGTCACCTTTCCATGGTGAGGATGCGGGTCAGATCTTCCATGCAGTGTAAGGTTGTCTCATATTACTACTCAGGAGGGGCTAGGTCTAGGTGTTTCAAGATAATGACATCTAAAATGGCCTTTATCTTCTTGTGGACTTCATGCACCTTTGCCTTTTCATCCCTCATTTCATGCCTTAACTGTGCACTGATCAATTCATTATTTTTTATCTCCTTGAGCCTCTCAATGATCTACTCATTCTTTTTCTCAAGCTCCTCCTCCAAGACCCTTATTCTATCATTTCTATTGAAGAGTCTTGCTTCCACCTCCACCAAAATGTTTTTGAGCATGTTGCAAACTTCCTCATCTAACAGTTTTTGGTCATTTACAAGAGGGTTTATTCCCTAGGTGTCTAGTATCTTCATCAATGCATCACGATTTACCTCGAACTAGGGTTCATCAACATGGAACTAAAAATCCTAGTATAGAATTTTTCTCATGCGCAGGTATGTGCCCTCTTCATCAAAAGAATACCAAGCGAGGAGTTGGTCAGTAAGCACAGTACTTTGGAAGCACGCATGAAGTACCTTTCTTGGATCATTAATATAAGTAATATCATGTTCTTGCACCACTATTGTTCCCTTCCCACCTATGCGCGCTATTGTTGGGAAGCTTATAGCTAAGTTAGGGTCTCTACCCATGCTCCCATACTCCTTTCCTACACTTGTGCTCTCTTTAGTTTCCTTCATCACTTCTTCGGTGCTTTTCTCTACTTCTTGCTCCACTAACTATTGGATAATACCCGCCACCTCCCTCTCTACGATGTTATCCATCTACTCCTCGGTCAGGGTCTGGGTCTTTTGATCTTTCATGTTTACTTCCACACTTCCCCCCTTGTTATGAGTGTCTTCCTTGTTCTCATCCCTCTCTTCATTTCCCTCTTCATATGACTCATGTACATCATAAACAAGATGATTCTAAACCTCACTATGTTCTTCATCACCCTTGTCGGCCTCCATGCTTTATGTTTCTCCTAAGTCTGACCCTTTTTCACCCTTAGCTTCTTCCTTATTGGTGACTCTAATATAGGGGACTTCTCTTTTTCTTCTCTCTCAGGTGTCTCTTCTCTTATTGGCGACTCTTCCTTCTACAGTGACTCTTTTCTAATGGGATACTTCTTCCGGTGGACATAAGTACCTGTGCCCGCACCTGACTCCTGTGCCCCTACTCACTGTATTGTTTGCGCACTTGGTGCATTTTTCTCTGGAGCCTTCTCTCTTTCTATTTTCCTTAGCATAACCTTTTTCCTCAAGGTAGGGTCCTCAAGAATGGGACATCATCTTCAACATAAGCACCTTTTCATACTTAGGCCTTAGGGGCAAATACACCCTTGTTGTTTTCCTACCTGCAATAGATAATGTTACTAGTTTCAACATGTGCACTTCATGGGAGACATACTACTCCACATAGGTGTAATTTTTGGGGTATATTAACTTCATGTGCATCTCATGGTAATCTTGATCTACTACACTTAGATCAAACCTGAGTTTCTTCACCTCTTTGAATTGATTGACTTCAACTTGTAAGTACTATGTCGTGAAAGAGAAAGGCAACTTACACCAAGGACTCTTGGTGCCATCTATAAAAGTAAATATGTCAATAAAAAATGTTAGTATGCAGAGAACTCAACCTCTCCTTGTAATAATGAAGGCAATTGATTAGGTATTCTCGATTCAGCCCTGAATGCATCGCGCATCTGCTTATACCACTTTTCTAGGCACGCCTTATGATTGGTCATCATGTTGTCATAAGTATATTGTTCAAACCTCTGGGGGGGAGGGGTTATCCTCTGGGTATTCCCAGACAAACTTATCTAGCCCATCGGGCACTCCAACCTCTGGAAAGACAATGGTGAGGAGGACATTACCAAACATGATCTTCTCTCTATGGTGCACGACATTTATAATCTCCTCTGCAATAAAATCTGAGAGGTTATAGATGGTCCCCTCTGAGATACTGTGGCATACATTCAACTAGGCCTTGATGATCTATGTCCATCTCTCTTGCCCATTCATCTTTGTGACCAAGCATGTGGCCATCCTCATCACAGGGTCAGTGATTTCAGAAATGTCAAAGTATCCCAAAGCATGACTTAGAGCACTGCAAGGCTCTCCAAATCCTTATCAACCATATCATATAATAAGATGATATTCTCATCACAAAAGACCACCCCTCCCATCTACTAGCTAATCCACTTCCAAGGCCTTTAAATCTGGTCCTCCATCCATAACTTCCAAGGCCTTTAAATCTGGTCCTCCATCCACAACTTCAATACCACTATAAAATTCTACCTCTTCTAAAGAGGCCCCCCCTATTTTCATAAATGTCATTCATGTTACCAATCACTCTTTCCCCCATGATTCAGAACCATCCACCCAACAAAAATAGAGATTCATCATCACTACTCCTCCTAAAGAGCCTAATTCATCTCCCTCTTCATCCAAGGCCAAGATATCCATTCCAACCACACTGCATGCCCAAAATCTTGTTGCCATAGTTCAAAACATTGTAAAATAATTGCATTAGGCTCCCATAAAAATGTCTCTTTGTGAGCTTATCCAAATCACGCATACCAATCACAAAAAATGAACGTCAACCTTTTGTGGCCCTTGTGGGATCTCTTACATCTTTTGTCACCATATCATTCGACAATTCTAAGATCCTTGACATTTTATCTAAAGATCACAACCTTCCCCTCTTCATCACCATTTGTATCAATGATACTTTTATTTGATGATCTATAATTGATAATGATGCTAACATCAACATCATTTTAACCCACACATTCATTCAACTTAAGATTCCTGACACCATTCTTACTTAATCTCCCATGGTCCTTCATGATTTTAATGACATTGTTGCTCCTACAATAGGAACAATCATCCTTCCTATCCGCATTGGTAAGAAACTCTTCCACATTGTAGAATGGGAATTCTGATATAACATCTTTCTTGGATGCCCATGAATCTGTGCTATGCACTATGTCCCATCCATTCTTTATTGTTGCCTTAAGTATGAGAACAAGGGAAAATCCATGCACTCCCCCTTTGATCTTCCTCCTTTCAAATCATAACACATGACCTACCAGCCAAATGAATGTGCTTATCACCTAATAAAGACTCATCATTCTGATGCATTCCACTAGTTCATTCTTTATTTGCATCCAAGTTGTCCTAACAACGAATCTCTCGACACCATGATGCAGGGTCTCTCGTTGGGGGAGTATCAACTCCATTTTCTAAATGCTCTCCCTAAACCCAATCGATTTGGTAGATCCGAAAAAGCTCCTATGTATTAACCTAACATTGGGGATATTATTTCCTTCAGCCTTCGGCCCCACCTCACTTAAAAACAAATATTGTTTATAATACATTGATCTCCCTTTCCCACACCAGCAATCAGCACCATACTAAGCTACACACCATTGGATTTGACTTACTCTATAATAAAACCTTCACTTACGCCTATCTATGTCATTTTGAGTGGAAGGGATATGGTAATGGACACTAAGAAATAGGCATGCATGATCTTGTCCTTGATCAATCCCGCAAACCCCTGTGAGAAGTATTTTATTAGGATTCAAGGAAATCCTCACTGACTCCACACATATATACTTCCTTTGTATCCCATGAATGCACATGGATCCATCACCTCCTTCATCCAATGACCCCATGGACATGGATGACACCATGTCCCTTTCTTCTAACTTTTTTTAATCTCCATGATCACTTTGGGACCGGTCACCTATCACACTGAAGATGAAACTAGGTCCCTTTCTCTTAAATTCCCCAACATGGTAGAGGAAGATTCTGCTACCATCAACATTCTTCAATGCAGCAATTATGACTCTATTATTTCCTATATGGGGATAGAATATTCTCATCTTCATAAGGCCTTATCTCCTGACACATCCACCTTCTTAAATAATCCACCGTCGACATCAACATAGGGACTTCACAAGAGCTAGCATCCTCAAAGTCGGCTAGCCTCTTGATCCACAAGAGTAGAAGCCTTCACCGCTTTCCTCTCCAAACATATTCAGGCCTTCGCATAGTTGTATGCCAACATATTGGGCCTCGATCCTAGTATTTTCATCCATAATATCATCACAATCCCCAACGCAAGTCTGGTTAAGAAAAAACTATGTAGTATACATCCTCACATAGCCCTCCTCATTAAAGAAGAGTTAAAATGTCTTCTTTCTACCAACTTTATCCAACCCATCGATTATCCCCAATGGATTTCTAAAATCGTACCCATTGTCAAATCCTCTAGGAAGCTTTGTATGTGCACATATTTTTTAGACTTAAATATTTCTTTCCCTAAATATGACTTTCCCCTTCCTAACATTGATCAAATTTTTAACCTAACAACTAGCCACAAAATGCTTTCTCTTATGCATGGTTTTTCTAGGTTGGATAAAATATGTGTCTCACCAGAAGACCAACATAATAAATCCTTTATCACCACTTGGGGAAATTTCTATTATCACCTCATGTCCTTTGGGTTTAAAAACATAGGGACCACTAATCAACACGCCATGAATTATATCTTCCATGATCTCATCCACAAAACCATAGAGGATTATGTTGACAATCTCTTGGGTAAATCCAAATGTTCACAAGATCATCATGTTATCCTTAAAATCCTCTTCATGTTCCTTATCCGATACTTTCTTCACCTCAATCCCACCACGTGTGTGTTTGAATTTCTAACTAGAAAACTCTTTGGCTTCATCATTTCCATCAAGGGTATTGAAGTTGACCCTACCAAGATCAAGGTCATCCTTGAGATGTATCCTCCTATCAATCTAAAGAAACTTCATAGTATCCAAGGCTGAATTCAATTGGTCTACCACTTCATCTCACAACTTTCTGATCATTGCCAACCTTTCCATCATATCCTTTGAAAAGACACCCACTTCAAGTGGGATAACAATCATAAAAAATATTTTGATGAACTTAAGCGTTATCTTATATCACCACCTGTACTCACACCTCCATGTGAGGGGTATCCATTCTATCTTTATATCTCTGCCACTGACCATGCTCTGGGTGTCATGTTAGCACACCATGACAAACAGGGCATGGAGTAAGTTGTTTATTGTATCAGCCACACTCTTCATAACTACAAAACCCACTACACTGAATCTGAAAATTTGTGTTGCACTCTCTACTTCACCAATTCTAAGCTTCACCACTACCTTCTCAATCATAAGACATACGTCGCCACTAGCTTCAACCCCTTAAAAACCATGCATTTCAAACCCTATTTAAATGATCACATCACTCGATGGCTTATGCTCATGAATGAGTTTGACTTAATATTCATATTTAATAAATCAATCAAGGGTCAGGATATCGCTGATCAACTCGCCAAATCCCTCTTGCTAATAATAAAATCCCCCATGAGAAATTTCTTGACAAATCCATGAACACAATTGTTCATTAGTATTCTTCCCTAAAAATGACATTATTCTTTGATGAATCTAAGTGTTGGCAAGGGGGAGGCGTCGATGCCATCATTATTCCTCCTTGTGAAACTCCTATGCCCATTGCCTACAAGCTCAACTTTATATGTAATAATAACATGGTTGATTATCAAGCCCTCATATTGGGCCTCTAACCCATGATCATGCTCGGAGTCCAAATTCTCAACATCTTTGGTGATTCCAAGCTTATCATCATTCAAATCAAGGGAGTCTATAAATGTAAAAAACAAAATCCTTCAAAAATAAAATGAGATCGTTGATTTTCTCCTCGAAGCCTTCGATCAATACACTATTCAAGTTATGCCTCATTCATCTAACTACTTTGTAGACACCTTGGCATCCATTGCATCACTCATCTCTTAGACAACAAAAGAATCCAAACTCTTTATTATTGTCAATCGCATTGATCAACCATCCCATACCACTGAGCTTTCTTGTATCAATATCATTTAAAGTAACCAATCTGATCTATGGCACATCCAGGTTCTTCGATTATATATCTCAATCTAAAATCCCCTCTAACTTATCCAAAAATGGCAGGAGTGCATTTCTTCAATGTGAAAACCACTATGTTATCCTTGGCAGCATCCTCTATAAACATGGATTTGACAGTATTTTATTATGATGCCTTAAAACCCATGAATCTATCTGAGCCATATAATACGTCCACAATGTCATTTATGGTGGACACTTTAGTGGTTTGGCCATCACCAAAAGTGTTCTTTGGATGGGCTACTATTGGCCCACCCTCAACCAAGAATGTTGTGAATACTATTTAAAAATGTGTCAGTTATTAGCAGTATTCCAATCTCATTTGCATCCCTAATCAGGATTTGTAGCCAACTAAAGATCTATGGCCTTTATCACAATGGGGAATCTACCTCATTATTATCATTAATCTAAATTCTTCTCAATGTCATCATTCTATCCTCACTACTACCGAATACTTCACTAAATGGGGGAAATTAATTCCACTCACATCAACCAAAGATAACAAAATCGTAAACTTTATATATCATCGCATCATCCGTCACTTTGGAATTCCTCACAAAATTATTGCAGAAAATGGAAAGTCCTTCAAAAATAAATACCTTAATAATATTCTTGAAACCCTCAATATCAAGCTTAGTTTTTCTTATCCATACTATCCACAACATAATAACCAAGCCAAACCTACTAACAGGACTCTCCGCAACATTCTTGCCAAAACTATTAATAAGGAAGGTCAAGATTGACACCTTTATATCCCCTTCACTATTTGGGACTATTGATCTAGAATCTACACCTCTATGGGCGCTACTCCCTTCTCTCTCTTCTATGGCTCTGAGGCCTTCTTCCCTCATGAAGTTAAAATACCATATTTGTGTGTTTCTCTTCATGACTTCATCTTTGACAAGGACTATTGCCAAGAGCGTCTAACAAAAATTGAACTATGAGATGAATGTCACTTATTAGCCCTCCAACATCATCCCATCTATCAAGAATGTATCAAACATGCCTACAATAAACACATCAAAGAACACAAATTTAATATTTATGATATTATCTGAAAAGAAAATCATAATGTCACTACTCTGAAAAGGAGCTAACATGGGAATTTCACTCTGAATTATATTGAACCATACATTATCAGTCATAAGTGTGGTTCCAAGGCCTATCGCTTAGCCTATATCGATTATAAACATAAAAAGGAACCTCTCAACACCTTTCACTTACGGCCTTTCTATTGTTAACACACCTCCAAATGTGACCTTATTCACATCAACGATATCATTTTCATCATTAGCCTTCTCCACTTTTTATCATAATGATTTGGAATCATGTGTTCTTCCATCACTATCCTATATATGACCTTGAATATGGGCACCATGGCTCTGATCATAACATATTCCTCATGGAAAATTTCCCCCTTCTAGGTGGGAGCCCCCTAATCATTACATCGAGCTCCTTCTTATCTACCTAATAGAACCATGATAAGGGTCCACTTGTGTAGCTTATACACATTACTTCCCCTCCCCAAGTGGTCTTCTTGGTTATCCTCAGCTCCATCATAAAAGTCAAAAATTTATAGATGCTCATAAAAATCTATATCATTCAAAATATATAATACTCCCTCGAAGGACATTTGTTCATATAAATAAAATAATATCAAAAGTATAGATTGATCTCTTGAAAGATAGCCATCATACATATGTTATCCTACCATTCTAAAATCAAAAATTCCAAAAAACCAAACCAAAAATTCCATAATTTTAGAAAACTCCCTCGAAGTATGGATACCTTCATTATATCATGGCAATCAAATGATTCCCGCATTGATCATCTTTCAAAATATCTAAAGAAAAATGCATCTATCCAAAATCAAGCATCCTAATAAATCTTCTCGCATCGATCAAATTTTCCATTAAAGGATCAAACTTCTTGCATCGATCAAGTTTGTAGAATAATTCTCAGAGTTAGGGCATAGACTATGACAACCACCTAATGAGGAACTATTTCCCCCATAAAAGCTACACATCAACCGCTTGTCATCTACGACAGTTATATAAGCACATCTTCCATCTTCCCCTCATGAACTTATATGTGACTAACTATCGTTGGTTATGTGTTAACACTTGTCATACGGCTGCAAGTTCATTACTTTGTTCATGTTCCTTCTCATGTTTTGTCTCCAATCCGGCCCCAAATCATATATCCCACATGTACACTCCTTACTATGATGTAAGTATACATCCTTAAATTTAACATAATCTTAACAATTTCGTGTTCCATTCATTACCGATCTATATAATCATTTTCATTATCCAATCGTATCTCACTCATTCACATTGAACATGGATTTCCATTTTGATTTGTTTTCTAATCTATCACATCCATCACATACCAATTACATCATCTCAATTTCAATCCATTTAACACATCTACATCAACACTAAGTCCATCACATATAATCTACATTCATTACATCATGTCTAACATCTAGTTCCATCCCATCTAATCTAAAATTCATCGCATCATATCTAACATCTAAATCCATCACATCATCTTCATATCTAGTCTAACATCTAAATCCATCTAACCAACACATCATATAAACTAATTGATACATCACATAAATATCTAAATCAACATTTATATCCATTAAATTGTTTTTAATCCATAAAATACTCAACATAACATAATCTTTGATGATCTTGAGGTTTTCTAAAGAGATTACATGAGAATGAACATCAAACAAATGAAAGCATTTAAGCTATAATGGGATACCGAGGGCTTAGTAGATGATGTTAGTGACTTTATTGACCCATATTTCATGAAAAACATGAAATATCACAAACTAAGGCCTATTGATTTGTCTTTTATAGAAACATTTGATATCATGTATTACACATCCATAATGTTAAAGAGGTCTTTAAATGGTTCCTTAACAAGGTCACAGAATTCACTTTCAGTAGAAAAGGGATTAACTCTAAGGCCTGTGAGGGAACTTCTCACACTAAGGTGTATATTAAAGCTTCAAAGTCACATACTATAGAAATCAAGGTTCTAACATGGAGCACTCCTTATGAGGTCATTTCTCTTGAGAATTCGCATACCTCTCCCATCTCAAATTTTCTTGTGAGAAGGAATTTCGTAAATTCCCCTGAGCTAGAAGAGATTCTCACTTCTCCCATGAAACACATCCCAATTATTCTAGAATAGGGTGTATATCAATCCTTTTCTCTTTTTGTGGATTCCCATAATGAGAATCGTCCTCTTTCCCATTAGGCCACACCTGTCATTCATCTTCCTACACCATTCATTCTTCCCCACAACTTTCTCCCACACCATTATAAAATTTTCCACCTCAATCTCCTTCTCTTTGTCCTTCATTATCTTGAATCTCATTAGTAAATTAAGAGAAGAGGCAACTAATTGCCATAGTCGTCACCCCTAACTATGATGCAGTTATAGAAATCTTGAAGCTGAGTAGAACATTAAAAAAAACATGACAAAACCACTTTAAGGTATGTATATGATGCTTCACGAGAACAATTTTTGGAAGTTACACGAACATGTGTTAAGAAGTATGAGGTAGAAATGACCTTGGATGATTATGATCTTAGTATAATTCCAGTGGGGGAATATACTCATGAACGAGATGTGCATAATCTCATTGAATCAATTACAATTTTAATTGAAAGGGCATAAAAGGGAAAGCAAACTCAAGAACAACTTGAGGAACACGTATATTTTTTCTTCTTGTATTCAAAAAATTTTGGACCTGAATGCACCACATTCTTCTTCAGTTTAAGACATATTTCCCATCATTAAATTTTACCAATGCTTCATACATGAAGTTGATCGATCTAGTAATTAGGGGAGGGTTTATGAATCATGGGTTGAAAACATCTTAATAAATGGCTACAATTTCATCCATGAGGCTAATAGCATGTACATGTATGTTGAGACTGTAACTCTAAAAATCAGTTAAACTTTAAAAGTAATTGACAGATAGATTTCTAATTGCGAGAATCAAATTGCATATGTTTGATCTTTGGCCAATTCATACAAGAATGTGATTTTTACCAAAGGAGTATTCTTACAATATAATTACGATATCTTAACAAAGTACGTGTGAACCATTGATTGAGGAATCAAAACTCTCATTGAGGCATCTAATAATATTTCTCCACAAGTGCAAAGGAATGACATGTTAAAATATGAAAAAAAAATTGAACTAGATGACATGGGTTGTCAACCACACAATGAAGGTGATTCCAATATGAAACCAACTAAAGAACTTAACAATAAATTCACAAGAAACATCATGGATCATATTTTTAAACCTCAGCTTATCAGTGTCGATTCAATGAAAAGTATATCCAAAAAATTTTAACACTATTTCTAAAGCAACCAAAAAGATCCCAAACTTGTTTAGACAAGTCAAGAAAATCTTGGAAGTGGCCAACTCATGCATCATTTTTCTGGAAAACCTTTTTATTACACAGGAGTATGAGGTGAAATATTTTTTCACACACTTCTGTTTATATGTGTTGAATGGAAAAATTCTAAAGAAAATCACTTGAGGAGATTCTTTAATAGTCGTAGATTCTTCATAGATCCTCCCACTTCTATTTTTCCCTTCACTTAAGTGCATTTCTATTTTTTTGTTAGAAAAAGCACTTTTGTATCACTTTTCTTATTTCACGTTGGGAAATAAACTTTTTGTAAAACTTAAGTGAATCAAATATAAAGTAACTTAGGTTGTGATTAATTACAATTTAATCATCGTATTTGGTGGAAAACTTTTATTAGTTAGTTACATTCAGAAAAGTATAAATAGTGGGATCTTTTTCTTCTTCTTTCCTTTCTCTAGATATTCAATAGATGGTACCATAAATATTGCACATATTCCTATGATTAATAGTTTTAAATTTCAATAAAGGAACCTCCCCATTAAGAGGAGGGACTTTGGTCCCTAGAACTATTGTCATTTTTCTTAAGTACAAATTTGTATGCCACACTAGTCAACTTTCGATTAAGTTTCCTCCTTACTAAATTTGTGCCTATTTATTTCCCTTCTAGTCACTTTAAAATCTTGATCTCTCGAAAAATAAGTTATAAATTAATATCAACTATAAAGGAGGGATGTATTATATAGTCACTTGGCTATAATGTCCTAGTGATTTTAGAAAATTTTGACCAAATTTTTTTATATCAAACTCAATGAAAGACACTTTAACACTAGAGGCATTATTTTCTCTCTCAATTCCAATTTTATTCCTCCTAAATATCTTTCTACTTGAGTAACAAAGGTACCTTGGGTCAAATTTCACCACTTGTAATCATGGTTGTTGTGCACATATTCTCTCTATTCTTGACCCCACTTCACATCTATCCAAATACTTATTATATATGTTGTACATGTCCCCATATTTATTATCTACCTTGAACTTTTATTCATGTGAACCCTCCTCCATATATGTATTTGTGTGCATGCTCCTTCATCACATAATCTACAATATATTTTAGATTGGATATATCCATCCATTCCTTTTTGTTGTAAAATTATGTCTTTGTAATCCCATTGTGCATTTTTCTTACATAAACCTTCTTACAATGTGTGTGCATCCTTTGTGTGATACTCTTCCCTATATTTTATTATCCTTTGTTTCCTTGTACAATTTTTTTATTGATGATTTTCCTATGTGCACACCACAAGTCTTGAATCACTCCCTACAAAAATATGGCAAATTTACGGATTTGAAAAACTAATACAAAAACAATGTGAAACTAAAGGGTGCATGGAAAAAATATTAGAAGGAAAATGATGAAGGAAAATATTTTTTTGGTAGGTATGAATCAAAATCATTATTTTTATGGTTTTATCCAAAAAAATTACAAATGATGCAGTATCCACCAACTACCATTATAATTCCTTTGAAGCATTATACCATTGGGTATATGAATATTAGATGTGCCATTCTTCAATGTGTTAATGTGTGGGATTAGCCATCTAGAGATATCATCTATGATTCATATGTGTGCTACTTTTATTCAATTTTGGTCTAAGTTTCTCAACTTCTACATGTGTGGGACCATCATTATCAGGTAATTTTCCCAATTTTCGTTATCCTACTTGTAGGACCATTATCATGTTAGATGATATCCTCATGAAAAATGTATTTGTGGGTCTCCATACTTATCCTCCTACTTTCCTTGTGTCACTTAGCATGCCGATTACTCTTAGAACCCTAACCCCTAGCGATCCTTTGGGTTTATTTATCACCTTCATGTATATTTTTCTAGTCACTTCACATTATTCTTCTACCCAATGGTGGCACTAATTACTTTTAGTGATTGAGACTAAGGTACCCCTCTTCCATTCTAGGAAACCGTCCTTATCTAGATTGATAATATCCTCCCTTTGGGATGTGTTATTGTATATGTAGTTGATGTCCTCTTCTACATATACACTCTTATTGAATGAGGGAATTTAGGTTAATTCTAGAGATATAATAACTCAATGCTCACCACTCTCAAATATTGGGTAGGTATTTTTGAAGTACATATAAATTTTATTATAAAATAACTATGGCCTACTAAAGAAGGTTGGAAAATTGTCCATGCCTACACAATCTATCACCTCAAATTCCACCATGAACTCTTCTCCCATGATCTATAAGGTTACATTATTCAACACACTTATTTTAATGGTGTGTCTTATTTCCCATGAATAAGACATTTTGGGTAGGAGATAAATTTTTCCTTCCCATTTTGTTCCAAGTATCCTTGGTGAGGATGTTGAGTTTGTATCTCATGTTGATTAATATATTGTACACTCCTTTACAATTGATGGTGGAATCTAATAAAAACTCCTTATCAAACTTTACTTGGCTATATTTAGTTCCTAGTCAACCACACTTTCCGCTTTGAGTGCATTTATAAATTTTTTCACTATTTATCATATCAATAGAGATAGCACTCCATTTGTTTTTAGTAGTGCTAGTATCCATATGAGTTCTTATACTTATTGTACTATGGTTTCTAGGTGGATTTGTTCTTTTATGCATATCTCTATCTCTTGCATTGTTTGTACACCCCCTTAAAAGTGTTTGATTACATTGTGGCTTCTTGTAAGATAAACTTATAAATGGAACCATCTATATAGTTGATCCCTTTAATGGTTATTCTTTGTAAGGTATCTTTTCGTGCCTCTGCCCTTTGAGGTTGGGTGTTTATACCAATGTATTTAGTGAAATTAAAATTTTCTTCAACCTTAGGCCATATAGGTTTCTTGGGTCCCCAATTACTAATATATATCATTCCTATGACCTTGGGCATTTCCATAATATTTTGGGTTATTTATGAGCACTCTTAATTTATATGAATAGATAAAAAAAGCCCACCAGTTTAGTAATATAGAAAATACTTTTCATAATGCTCCATGGAACCATGTTTGTAACAAGTCCTTAGGGTAAATATTTTTCATCCCATCATAGTGTGGTCCATTTTGTTATCCTAGTCTAGAATACCCCTATTATAGAGAGATAAGAATAATTTTTATCGGCACACTCTTTATTTTGATACACTTTGGTGAACTCGACGTGAATCTCTCTCTCTCTCTCTCTCTCTCTCTCTCTCTCTCTCTCTCTCTCTCTCTCCTCTCTCCTCTCTCTCTCTCTCTCTCTCTCTCTCTCTCTCTCTCTCTCTCTCTCTCTCTCTCTCTCTCTCTCTCTTCCAATTTAGTCACATGCATGTTTCTTTTAAATGGTATCTTCACTTCAGCTTCATTATAATTACACTCCTTTGAACCTGACTTGAATCTTACTATCTTCTTATTTATTCATATTCATGTTTCCTATAATTTTTAAAATCTTTTCTAATCTTTTCTAAATCATTCCAACATGGATCGTCTCTGTAATTCTAAATATAATGAAAATTTCTAAGACTAGTATTCCTCCCTAAATCCTACCCCCATGTATTATTATTGTAATTTGTTTGGCACTAGTGCTAGAGAAAAAACCCATAAATAAAATAATAGTAGAATGGTAACCCAATCTAAAACAATAGAATCACAAAACTAGATCCTAAGTAGGAGTTATAAGAATAAAATGTTGAGTATTTATACGTTTTCCATGTAAGAATTCAACTTAGCTAAAAAACTTCTAGTCATCTTCTTGAATCCATTATGGATAACATGGAGGATTATGATGTCACTTGGTGAAACTATTATGTTATAAATCCTTCTAATTCATCAAGTGTTAACACAAATGTGCCTCAATATTCTTATCCTAATCTTGATATAAAAATTATTCCTATGATCTCATTCATCTTATCTTACAATTCATCAACCAAATGAGTTTTCAACAAGATAGTGCCAAAAATCAATTTCTTCAAATGATTGCAACTATTTATCACATGAATACTAGACCTCAAAATGTGTGGTGGGTTATTCCTAATCAATGTTCTCACCCACCTCCTCTAGTTGATCAAAATGGAAATCCAATTATGTAACCTCTCATAACCAATATGGTAATGAATTCTATTCAAAGGGAACCTTTAGCTTCTTATATAACCACTATAAATATTGTATGTATCACACGTTCTAACACTTATGACTAGTCAATTGACCCTATAATTCACATTAAAGCCTTAGGAAATGTCTACAAGGATTGGGTCAAACATAACTCTTATGTGGTTGTCAATATTTTAGCTAAGAACTTTACAAATGATACTTTAGATTGGTATTATTCCCTTTGTTCTAAATCCATAATCAAACTTAATGGGTTATTCAATTTTCTATTAAAAGATTTTGATTCACAAGACATATCCTAAAAATAACTTGAACATCTTCATCAATTATAAATAATATGATAATGAAAATTTCCTATCCTTCATTAAACGATGGAATTTTTTTGCACTATAACAAAAAAATGTCACTAATGACACTTTTCACACCATCTTTCTTAGTGCCTTATAACTTATCATTAAATACAATGTAATGTATTTTTCTCTTACCACTTTAGAGGAAGCAATTGAGCATGACAAGAGGAAATATTGTCTTATTTTCATATTTGAAAAGCCTTAACCAAAAAAAATTCAAATTCAACCCCAATCTCAATCACAAAATAATCTTCACATCCTTATGAACCCTTAGAATCCTAATGCTATAGAAAATAGATCTTCGAACATTACTAATCCTAGTAATTATTTCCAAAGAACCATTAACAATGTTGAATCAAACCCTCCTGGATCTAATGGAGGTTATTGTCCCTCTTCTTCCCTTGTGGATAAACATCAACCATTTTCCATTGAAGAGTTGGGAAAAATTCTCCCTATACCATATACATCACCTTTGGATACTTCTCACCCTTCTCCCTCATGGTTCAATGAGAATCTATCATTTTTTTAACGCCAATTGGGGTCATTCACATGAAATTTTTAAATATCTCTTTCTTTTTTCCTACATATTTTTTCTTGGTGCTAAACTTGACCATAAAGGTATGGCTCATAAGATAATAGAGGATTTCATGGTAGATTATGACTATGCCAAAAGGTGAAACTATCACAACGCCATGAATCAAGCCAACAAATATCTTAAATTATACAATGATCCATTACCAAATCACTTTAAAGATAAGGTATATCCTTACCCTAAGAACACAATGTGGTAAGATTATTATTCTTCTAACATTTTAGAAACCACTTGTAATCCTGATACCAAGCTTTGTGAAAGTGTTCAATATGGATGGTATGAAATAAATTACCAAAACAAAATGGAGAGAGTGCACTTAGGTGATTTGTGTGGATCTCGAAGAGTCTGAGTGGTCTGAGTGTTGGAACTGAAAATGCTTTGTTAATGAAACTATAACCTAAAATTGAGCTTAATCAAAATTGTATAACCTATTCTATAGCATTCATATAATTCTGACCCTTCTATATGGTCTTGGAATATCTTGGAATCTAGTTTTACAAATATATAAGTGCTTCACTTTCCTAGAAATGTGTGTTGCTATTTTTTGGTCTTCTTCACTCACCTTCAAAAGGGGATTTGTAAAACTTTTCTCAAACCCTAAAACCTTATAGTGCAATGAGGAGTTCCTACAAAACAAAGTTAGGTGGGTTATGAGAACCCATTTGCACCATTTTTATCACCACTACTCCGAAGATGGCTCAAACCACATGTCATTCTCCTAGCATGTGATATGTACTGTAGTGCAATCAAAACTTGAAAACCATGCTTTGACAATGCTTCGCTTGAGCTTCACAATATCTCAAATCCTTAGGAAGGGTCACTTTAATTTCTTATAGGATGAAGATGGAGACTCCTAGACCTGGGAGGATACTTCACACTAGTAAAAGGTGCTGCCCTAATGGATGTGCATGAATTATTTCATAGTTTAGAGAGCTTTAGTTGTCTTTAGTGCTTTCTTTTGCATGAGGAGTTCATAAAGTACCAATTCAATAAATGAGGTATGATTTACTTACTTATATATTCTTTCAAAGGTTATTATTTCATGAAAGGCCAACCAAGGGGGTATTTTTTTTGTAATAATGTGATCGAATTAAAATAATTAGTTCAAAACATGTCAGTTCAAAACCATATAATAGGGTCAATATATAAAATTCTACATCTTGACTGAAACTGACATTTTTAGAGAGGAGGGAGAAAATTATATTTTTACTTCATGGGCCTAAGTATGGATGTTTCTAGATGTATTTTATGTAGTTAAAATTTAGATACTAATGATAGAGAGGTGTGTAAAGATAAACAAGTGCTTGAAGTTTTATCAGGGTGTGTTAAACAAGAGTGAAGAGAGTGCATTTATCCATACAAGTGTGCAATGTCAATATCAACAATGTCAAAGGATAGAATTATAAATTTGAGTGTCTACAATAATGTGTATGTGTAGTATCTTAAGGAGATGTTGGGGAACCAATTTTGATTCCCCTATAACTATAACACTAGGTGTAAGTGAGGTTTGATTAAACACTTGAGTAGTGGCACCTAAAGGAGAAGCAGATCTAGTGGATGGTGGATTTGAGGGTTATGCACTTTGTTATTCATGAGCTTATTGTAACATGGTTAGAATATGAATGAGGTTTTAGGACTTATCCTTAAGTACTCATGTGAAGATATATATTTTGATTGTGGTATTGTTTGTTGAATTATAAGTGCTTGATTAACATAATATTAGGTTGGTCACCTTCATGGTTGAATATAGTAACAATGTCAACTATATTTTATGTAATGTGTGTGAGATCACAACAAACATAAAAAGTGTATTCTTTAGTTGTGTTAGGCATATAAATTTAAAATATAAGGTTCATTTTCTTAGGACATTGAGGAACTAAGGTTATTTAGATTTGATCTATTTGAGTACCACCCAATCGAGGACTACGATGTGTTGGAGTTTATATTTAGCTTAATTATATGACATATGAATAAAACATTTTATTATGCTCTAAATGGAATTAAAATGGTGGAAAAATCCTAAGATGATAGATATGACCCCTAAAACCAAAAGGAGGGATTTTTATCTATAACCCTGAGGGAAAAAATAGAAACCATGCGTTGTATGTAAATTAAATAATCAAGTTCACCAAAATGTAATATGAAATTTATGGTTTAAGATTATTTAGATTAATTACGATGTGTAAATATAAATTAGAACTAGAAATTTAAAAATTCCATTAAAATTTTGTAATGAAATTACTTGGATAGATTTGAGTATCAGAAGCAATAGAGCATGAAAGAACATGGAATTGTAGATAAATCATCACAATAAGCAAGTAGAATATCTTAGCCACTTCAAGGGGGAAACCACCAAACCATAACATAAGAATAAAATGTTCAATATGATGATTAAATACTCCTTAATACCACCTATATATACCATCCCTATGCTATGGCCAACACCAAGGCCCCCTACTAAACATATGAAAGCATAAATGAATAACATACAAAAACAAGAGATATTATGTAAGCCACAATTCAGATCTACATATCCAATATAAGCTATAGGGATAAGGGCGTACCATGTCCCTCCCCTTCGAAGTAACATTGTCTCCAATGTTGGCTAGCCTTGGATGTTGTTGCAGAAATGCTTCATCTTTCCATGTTGCATCCTCAATATTCATATTATTCCACTTGATCAAATACTTGGCAATGACTCTAGCCCTCAATATTTTGGTGTGTGTCTGAATAATACCTTTAGGTTCCAATATGATAATTCCTTCCTCATCTAGTTCAGGAAGAACTAACTAGGTTGAAATGTGCTTCCGAATGACTTTTTCAAGCAAGAAACATGTAATACTAGATGTATTTTACTTCCTTAAGGGAGCTCCATCTTATATACCACACCACCTATTATCTGCAACACTTGGTAAGGACCATAGTATTTAGGTGCAAGATTATTATCCTTCTTCTGTTGTTTTAAGTACAACTACTTATATGGCTGTAACCATACAAAAACAAAGTCTCCCACTTCAAAGTGTTGCTCACTATGGTATCATCTTGTTACTTCATGCAGTTTTGTGCCATTTCCAAATTCTCTCTAAGGATAAAGAATACTTCGTGTTGGAGTTGAATGTGATCTTAGATTGCTTTCACCTTAGGTTTGACCTTCAAGTTAGAGATGAGTGATGGAGTATGGTACTCTTAAAGTGTTATAAATTGAGACATTTTAGATGAAGTATTATACTACCATTCTAAAAGTGGAATCCATTGCACCCAAATTTCTTGTTTACCTGAAGTAAAACATCGAAGACACCCTTCCAAACATTTATTTACCACCTCAATTTTCCCATCTGATTGGGGATGATAAGATGAACTCTGGGCCAATTGTGTACCCAAAAAAGAGAACAAATCAGTCTAAAAATTACTTGTAAATATCGTATCACAATCACTTACTATACTTTTGGGCGTGCCATGGAGATTTTGAACTATGTCCATAAAAGAGATGGAAATTGTACTAGCTATGAAAGGATGATACAAGGCAAAAAAAAAGAGCCTACTTGGTAGGTCTATCCACTACGAACATGATGATGCTTTTCCCTTTTGATTTAGGAAATCTTATGATGAAATTCATAGATACTTCTTCAAATATCTAGTTAGGAATAGACAAGGGTTGTAGGATACCTGGTGCATAATGGTCTAACCCTTATTACGTTAAAACACCAAACATTATGCCATAAATTTTTAAACATCTCCTTTCAACCCCTCCTAGAAGAAATCTTATTTCACTTTATGAGAAGTTTTCAAGAACCCAAAATGGCCACCTAGTGGAGAAGAATGGAGCTCTGAGAGAATATGGTGTTTAAGCGTAGAGTTCTTACACACATACAACATGTCCTTGTACCACAATGTATCACACTTACATATAAAATGTTGGATATGGTTGGACCTTTCTGGAGATTCTGAGTCTCTACATCTTTCTGCCATTCTTCTCTTATTTCATTTACCCAATCTTAATTTAGTATAGAGATAGCACATAACAATGCTTCTGTGGACTCACTCTTCCTAAATAGTGCATCAAGTACCACATTTTCCTTCCCTTTCTTATAAATAATCTCAAAGTAATAACCCAACATATTTGTGACCCATTTTTGTTTCTCTTCTAAAGACATTCGTTGCCCTAAGAAGTATTTCAAACTAGCATGATCAATTTTTATCTTGAAGTGTCTACCCATCAAGTATGGTCTACATAGTTAAACTGCATGTAATATTGCCATCATTTCCTTCTCATATGTGGGTTTCAACAAATTCTTTCCTTTTAGTTGTTGACTCTCAAATGTTATCGAATGACCTTCTTTCACGAGTACTTCCTTAATCCCATTTCCTAAAGCATCACATTCAACTATGAAGGTATTAAAGAAATATGGGGTTACTAATAATGGGGTGGTGCACATAGTCGCCTTCAATTTTTCAAATACCCTAGAATATTCCTCATTCCAATGAAAGGATTATTTCTTCAACAATGTTGTGAGTGGTGTTGTTATACTTCCATAGTTCTTTACAAATATGTGATAGTACCTTGTGATACCTAAGAAACCTCGTAAATGCTTTAGGGTTCTTGGGAATTCCCATTCCACCATGGCCTTGATCTTGCAAGGGTCCACCTTAACACCTTAATGAGATATAATATGGCCCAAGTATTCCACTTCATATACCCCAAAAGAACACTTCGAAGGATTGGCATATACTTGATGTTTCTTGAGGGCTTCCAAGATAGTATTTACATGATATAAATGTTTCTCCAAATATTTTATGTGGATGAGGATATCATCAAAAAATACCAAGAAAAACCTATTTAGTGTCACACTACTGCTTTTCTCTTTTTATTATGTCATAACTAAGCTTACACATTGGGTAACTCACAGACACGAGGACCGGTTTTGGTATCTTACCATAAACACAGTAACATATCAACACTTACCATCGAGTCCTGCAAGTTTTCAAATATGACAATTCGTTTTGCAAACCATAAATGTTATTAATACCTCACCCATGTTGTAGATGATGATGTGACTTGTCATCATATTTTTGCAAGCTGCTTAAGTTATAATTCAACTTTACACTTTTATCATTATGGATATATATTTGACTCTATTGATTTTTAAAGTTATTAACAATGAACTTCTTTATGACTATGATAATGGATGATCATATCTATTTCTTTTCAATGATCAGATTGATATTATTCAATTGGAAATTACAGCATTATACAGGCGACTATATTATTTGAGAAAATTAAATATAACTTACTTGTGATTCATGTTCAGAGGCATCATAAAGGATGAGGTCATAGACCTTGTAAGTATCTCAGTCTAAATTAAAAGTCTTAACTCCCTTATAAATATAGGTAGGAAAGAATGGTAAGTTTAATATGAATTGGGCAAGTTTATAGCCACTAACTTATTGATTCAAACTTGATCAAACAAATAACGAGGAATTATTGGGTTATGATTATATTGAAGGTGTAAATAACCATTGTCTTTGACCATGTGCTTAGACTAATAATTTCAAATATTTATTGGGATTGCTAAAATTAAAACTAGCGGAAGTTAAACCAATTGTCTTGGAGGGAAACTGGGAGTTCGAATCCCCATACCACAACGTGGCACTTGCTCACATTAATGGTATTCAGTTGACTCCCTATGGACCTCAGTAGAAGTATGAAGCTTTTCGAGGAAGTTATTGAGGGTTAATGGTATTTTTGGATTTCATTTTTGCTTTCTATCTTTTTGCTCGTTCGAGCTCTACATGGAGGGAAGAATGTTAGTCTATTTCAAGTCAATCTGGTTATACTTGCTTAACGCCACATGCATGATCTCAAATTGTTAGTTAGAAAAATTTGAGGATCATTGATGACTATTGAATAATAAATAAATGGGAATGAGACTCTTCTGGGGGCTACTACTTATTTGGGGATTCGAAGGAAAATCCATTTGTGAGCTTGTTGGAAGAATTTGGAGGAAACAAGAAGGATTTTAGGCTTCATTATATAGGCAAGAATCATTTTTCTTCCCTTCTTCATATTTTAATCTTTAGAATATTTGCGTGATGAAAATCTCTACAATACTAGTTTCTTTTATGAGCTGGATGTATTGTATGAAGAAATGGATAGGGATTATTTTAATAGTTGATGATTTTTTTGAATGACTAAACAAATTGAGTGTTTAATTCATGACTGTATATATATATATATATATATATATATATATATATATATATATCTTTGTTTGTTTGGTGGGAAACCCATTTTGGGTACAATGTAAATCCACAGGAATAAAACATCCTTTTAGTCTCTGGTTTCTCCTTTGAATGCCCAAGAAATGAAAATGGATATTAATAATAATCTTGCCTAACATGCGTGAAGTTTTTGAATAATAGTCTATTTCAGGGTTGATATGGATATTATCAGGGTAAGCTAAAATCCTACCTTATTATTCAACTCCTCGGGGTAATTTGACTTTGTGATAAATCGTACAGGTCAACTTAGTCATACCTAGGACATATGAAATCATATTTCTTTTAAAACCCACCTGGAGTATATGTTTTCATGTTTGTATTTGTTCGATTGACCCATACATAGTCAAGACTGACATTTTAAAACCACCCTTATTCGGGCACATGCATGTCACCTTGATGGTTGTATTAATGGGCTAATCCCAAGTTGAGAACCTTGGTTGTTTCATTTTTTGGTATATAAAATCGTTCATATACATTTACGTAACGGGATGGGAGTCGTGTTTGTAGGATACAGACTATGAGTCTTGTATGGCTCGATTATCTTATACAAAACCCTTGATTTTATCTATATTATAGGGAATAAATTTGTTAATGCAAATTGCCTGTGTGGAATCATGTTGAGTTATATTGTGATTTTATGGATGAAATAGTGTGCATTCAAATTGGTCCAAGTACTAACACAATCCCTTGATAAAATTAAGAAAAGTCTTAGTACATTTTGGAGAAGTTAAGGTAATTTGGATTTGTTAAGGTTTTTAATACTTATCTTAATTTTATCGAATAGTTATATTCCTTCTCTACCTGAAGAGTAAATTTATCATTCCTATATGTTGAAATGATCATCCTATCATAGTATTATTTTTTTTACTAATGGAAAATAGTTTTGAAGGGACTATACCTTGATATAAAAAAAGGCTCAACAACATGATATACAAGAGTAAGTAGCAAAAAAGGATCAGAATCTAGATATTATAATAAGCCGAATAGTAGCCAAAAAAGGAACTATTAAGGAGGAGTAAACTGGGAATAAAACTGTTAAAAACAATAGTTAAACAACAAACTATCAGCCAAAAAACAACATCCTTCTCATAACCAGACTGATCTGAAGAAGTTATTTCTTTGAAGCCCTATCGATTCATGATTTAACAATCTGAAGTGAGGTAAATAATGCTAGAGTGGTGACATGCATGGGGTCATTTGCATCCAACTGTGAGATGATCTGGTTCCTTTCATCTCTAGTGCCCCAAATGTCATCTGAGATTCCACTAAGCATAGTGATGCTTCTGTCCTTTTGTTGAAGAAAATCACATATAGCCCTGAAAATTGCAATGTTGTGATCATGTCGATCCTTATATTTCCCAAGTCTATTGTCTAGGGAATTCAATTTCTTGTAAATTTCATTTATCTGCTCTGCCCTAATATCAGCATCCTCATTCAATTTTATTTTACCCTTTTGCTTAATTAGCTTATGCATTTCTTTTTTAAGATTTTCCACCTCTTTTTCCAAGATTTCCATCCTATGAAGAATATTCTCCTTCTCGTACTGAGTAATGTTATCTTGTCCTATAGTGTTGATATGAAACAAATTATGGGTAATTTCAATATCCTTGTTGCTCCTGAGGAATCTACTGGAGGAAGAGGGGTTCTATTTGGAGAAGGAAGGGTTTTTTTTCTTGACTTTCCTTTGACTGAAGCTGGTGATTGGGGTGACAGTAGGAATAGGGTGAATGGGAATGGATGGGGTGACAGGGGTAACAAGTATGGCAAGGTATTAGGTAATACAATGTCTGTGAAGGAGGAAAATAAGACCCAAATGGAGGGGATTGGCCCGGGTGTGGTTTTGGAAATCAAGAATGGAACACTCCATTGAATTTAGAAGATACTGTAGGAAACAAACAAAAAAATATCCTAAAATGGTTAAGAAAAATCAGGTGTTTTGTGGGGATAGTGATGTACCTACCTTTAAGAGATATAAAGTGAACCGTAATCTTGGAGAATTCATCAGGTTTTTGCGATGGAACTAACTTTTATACCCATCGTTACAAAGAGGAGCTCCTCCCCTATTTCAAAAAACTTTTTGGCTTTTCCATTTTTATCCACCCTCTTGCTGAAAAATTTGATTCCATCAAATACAAGGCCTGTGACCTGTGCAATAAGCTTCTCTATTATTAACATGTTTTTCCCACCATAATTTTTCTTCCGATCTTTCCAATCTATAATAAACTACACAAAGATGTTCTGGTCATGGCCTTGGATTCTCTCAATGAAGATAGTGACCCCTCTAATCTGTAGATAATTCCACATCACAATGTTTTCTTTCCATGTGGGATCACAATTGGGTTTTGTTTGACATGGAGCTCCCCCCATTTTTCTTCCTCTACATGTAACCTGCTTGAAACCGGTGAAAATTTTGTTAGTCTTTTTCCTAAACTACTTTTTAACCATCCATCTACAAATCCGTCAAGCATGTGAATTTTGATGATTATAAATACATTACTCCTCTCACATGTGCTAACTTTCATTGTAACATCTTTGACAAATTGTTAACTTTTCCTCTTGACATTGCAAATGTTTATATGTGGTTTGTCCCAAGAAGGTGTATTCTTTTGACTATTGGAAATCATGCTTGCAATAGATAAGTTATTTTTATTCAAGGATTCATTTTGTTGTGTTTTTGTTGCTTGAGATGAAGTCATTCTTCCTTGAGTTCTAAAAGGTTGTAAACGGTATTGTTGTTTGCATGCTCATCTTTTAATAACAACAAAACCTTGGATCAATTCCATTGATCCAAGGTGTGCTTCAGTTTCTTACCTATTTAGTTTGATAAACTGACAATCTGAAATGGAAGGTAATAAGGGACTGAGTCCTTGTATGTTTCCAATTTTTATGGGTCCTTCTTTTGAATTCCTTGCCTTGCAATTTTCTATAAATTGGGAGCTTGGATATTTTTGTTAATATCTTTTTAAAAAGCGTTGAATGCATAAGATGGTAAGGATCTACTACAGGACTATTAAGTAAAACATAAGTCCAAGTTGTAAAGATCTATCCTAATTGGATACTAACTTAAGGTAAATTGGAACTACCTCAGACCTATTTCTAAACTATTTATGTTTGCACCCTAACCTAAGTTTATATGCTTTACGAGTGTGGGGTTTTGGAAATAACCTAAGGTAATGAAAGACCTATCTATGACCTATTACATAATACTGGACTACTATGGGTTATGACCTAATCTTTAATGGCATGTTTATCTATGGCAGTTTAAATGACCTAAGGTAAATACTATATACCTAGGCTATGGTCGAATCCTAAGCTAATGTCTATCTAACCTAAACTAATGTTAAGATAAAAGGGAGCCTAAGGGGGTTGCATGGTACTTGGGAGGTGGTGGCGACAGTTTCTATGGCATTAAAGTGATCTGATTTTTGAATTTATGAACTTGGAATTCCAGTTTTGGTGGAGGGTGAAGAAAGGAGGGAATGTCTAGTTGGCATCATCACTAAAATTAAAAAAATGCATGCATTGGTTGAAATTGAGCTTGCCAATTTTGGATGGCGATGGCATGGAGATTTAGGTAGGAGAGTTGGACGTCCTTACATTAATGAGTCTTGGACTTGGCAAAGAAACTGCCTTGGAAGACATGTAAGTGGATTTTTGGGAGGTTTTTTGGTCATTTGCTCATGTTGATTTTTACTCTACATGGAGTTTTCGATTTCTTCAAACTAGCAATTATGTTTTCAATCTATTACTATTTTTGGCACCTCTGGACTATTTTTGATCCAATGGAGTTATAAGAGGAATAAGAAGAAGAAGTTTTGGGTTGTTGACTTCATTTGGAAAAGGAGGAACTATGGCAGCTCGGTTGGAAATCTTCTGCGAATCAATAGAAGCTCTATCAAGCATGATAGGCTCTATCCATTAAGTTGTTCTGCTTTTTACTAAATGTCTTCATTAAAAAAAATATGCTCTTGGAAACAAATGGGTTTTTATATTTGTGAAGGTTATTTGGATTGTTTCTTGATTTTCTCTTGTATTTTTCTGATGATAAAACTTTGTTAGATAATATTGAATGAAGGTTTATTCTCTGTTAAATATGATGGTGAATCATACTTTAATTTTGTTGGGACTAGAATAATGTCAAATATGTGTGAATCATGTTGTCTGCTCAAAATGGATTTTGGAAAATATTACTTCTTATAATTTTCAATCTAGGTTGCCTTTCTATGTTGGAAGGAGGTAAGAAAGGTATTTTTCTTTGTTGCATCTTTAGTTATTTCGAATCTTGTACCTCTGTTGAGTTGCGTTGAAATGGTTTTTTGGATTCATTGTTTTTACGGATTTAACTTGATAGAAACAATAGATAATTAAATACTTCTTTTGTTCTTTCCAATTAAAACTTAGTTATTTCGAATCTAGTTCCTTCTATGGAAACTGTGTTGAAATAGTTACTTGGATACAAAGTTTTGTGGAATCATCTTGCTAGAATCAGGTTAGGATCTTTCTTCCATTACATGATTTTTGTTTCTTTTAACCCTGTAAAGATGGGAGTATGTGTTAACTTGTTTGTATATTGTATTTGTTTGTCGAATGTGATGGCTAAATTCTAGTTTTATGGACTTATCTATTTGCGAATGGATGAATTGGAATGTCTAGTGGTAGATATACTTCGTGTATTGATGCTTAATTGAATTCTTTCAAAACATTTGTATCTAGATGTAGATAATACACTATTATTATTGTCTTTGTTTTTATGACGAAATAACTTCACCTTTGGAATCTGACTTGATTATTGTAGTTGCATAATTCGATCCAATATCATGGATTTCTATGTTTCTATGTTTATCATTAGTTCTAAGATCTTTGATTAGATCTGTTTCACTCTCTTATCCTGATATGTACTTCTTTGCTTGGGAAATAATTATGGGATCTTCTTCTATTCTTGTTGCTAACTCCATTCTCCTTTTCTCCTCTAAGTTAAGGTTTTCATTGTTGTTTCTTTGAAATTTGTAGGAGATTATATGTTATACTCTCTTCTCTATGATGTGAAAATTAACACATATTTTCCCTCTTTTATGTTCTCTTGTTTTAGGAAGTGATTGGATCAATGTTTATTACTTAAATGGATTGCAAATAAGTAGTTGGGATAATTATGACTTATTCACCTTGACTTGTATTGATTGGAATCAATATTTGGTAATGTGTGATTAATGTGTAATGCAAGTAATCGAACAGATACTTTCCTATTTCTAACCTGATGCATCCTAACTTGAGAACTTAGGCTATATCTTGGGCTGTAAATCTGGATGTAGAATCTGAAATGGGAATCTCTTGTTTTATGATGTTGATGGCTTAACCTAAAACCATTTGTGAAGGTTGAATTAGCTTGGCTGTAGATGCTTTCAGATGGAACATGTTAATTCTGGGTTTGATGGTTCTTCCTTCTTGAAAGTAACTCTATTTTTGGGAAATCTTGGAGTTAGTGTCTTTATTTTTAAATTAGATTGAATGAAGTAAGAAATAAACTCTAAGTATCCCTATTAAGAAGGAGATAAGTAATTAGGATGAATAATTCCTTATGTAAACAATGGTTGAAGAGTGTTGATTTTATCAATATCATTTCTAAAGGTTAATTTGGTTGATCACCTATTCTTTCTTTTATTATTGTTAATTATCTATGATGTATCTATCAGTTTGGCTTAATTCTTTCCTAAAAACAGAGTTGGTTTTATGAAATAGTTAGCTGAGAGCACATCGTTTTAATGCTTAGTACTTATCATTCTCAGTTCAATGAACTGACCCATATCAGCAATTTTTACTTGTTACTTAAATGGACTTCGTAAGTGATAAAGGAAGGAAATAAATTTTATGATGTTACTTGTTACTTAAAGACTGGATCTTCTATGAATAAATCTGATTCATTATGAAAATGTATTAAAAGAGAAAAAGTTGTATTCATTTCTGATCTTGGTGTTTTTTGACATGAAATATGTCTGAAATGTGTGGTCTTGTAAAATATGTATTTCACCGTGATGAATTGAAAAATATTGAGAGTTACCTTTACTTGTTGTGTCATCCTCCCTGTGCATTATGTGAAGGAAATTTGTAATCTTATCTTAATTTCTCTTATTCTTATCTGAATTGATCCTTTTCAGTTTGACATTAACTAAGTTGGATGGAAGGGAATTAATTACAATATTCCTTAATTAAAATACAGCTTATTAAGTTGGCATGCATATATGTTCTATTATCTAAGTTTTTATGGTTCATTAAAAGATGTTAATGAAAGTGTAACTAAATTATGATGATTTGCATAATGAAAAAGGGTATAATGAACCCTAACTCATAACAAGAAAGAGAAATGTGCACGTCCTCATAAACAATATCTTGTTAGGCTTAAAAAAAATGTATGGTAAACATGAACATCTATCAATTAGACTTCATCTCAATGAAGTCCATTATAATTGAAACTTAAACAAGCTATGAATGGTTGAGTTATACTAAGTAAATCTCAATGATGTTGTTGATATGTTTTAATTAACTAAATCCTGAAATAGGAAGTTAATGAATAAAAAAGGCAATCATGATGTTTTTGCATCACTTTATCAACTCAAATGTGGATGTCAACCTTAAGGGCTAATAGAACTAGGGTTCAGCAGGGTTGTTATAATTAAATCTTAGTTAAGAAATATGTTTGTATAAATAACTTCTTTCTTGGGTATGTACATTGAGATGGGTAAGTCTGTCAGATGTTGGCACACGCTAACTGCATAATTATACCTTCGTGAAGACTTGGGTCTTCACGAGGATACAATGTTACAATTGACATGTTGCAACACCCTTCAAAACTGAATCATCTAGATCTACATAAACTTGGACTTGTTCTTAGTTTTCCTCTAGGTCAAGTTAGGAACACGTTTTGGTATAGGGGATAACACACAATGACTTAGGGTAATTAGACACATGCAATCAACTTAGGTCAATTGAGTATGCCTTTGTACCCTTAGTCAACACGAGTAGTTCCTTATACCAAACTATGTTGCTAACCTAGGTTATGGCTAAACCTTAAACAAGTGGACTAACAGGAGTTAGTGAAGACCAATCTAGATAACAGAGGAGTGGGGTGAAGAACGTATTCCATTTGATGAGTATGTCATCTAGGAATAATAAAATAAACAGTATGTTGGAAATCTTTGGCCAAAGTATCACAAGCTGCTGGTTGCGTTATCCTATGTCACCTAGTTTAAGAAATGTGATTTCAGATGAATATTGGTAACAAATGTTCATATAGGTCTCTTAAACAAAACACTCAATACCCAGAATATGGTAAGAAAACTAAGTATACTTAGTATACAACATCTTAAGTTAACATGAAAGATCGGTGAGAAACCGAGCCATGAAATGAGAGATCGGTAGTTCATCGAATCATTTACAGCTGCATTCGGTTACCTATTATGAGATTGATTGGCATGGAATGTGTGTTCTAAATTATGGTTATTTAGAATAGAGAACATTATGTATAAAAAAATTCCCTTGTTTCTAAAGTCTTAAAATGGGAATGTTACATTTATTTCCAATAAAGCACATGCCATCCCATTATGATTCTATATAAGATGTAATCTATCATATTTATCTTTAGTAATAGATTTTTGTACTTCAATAGGGGTATTATTTTCATAATTCCGAGTGATGAAGTTATTACTAATTCCATAATTATCTAGAGTTTCCACCACCCTATTACCCTCTTTATAGGTGTGGCCAATTTTAAGGTTATTGAAGGTATGACAAATATTTATAGAGTCCTAGATGAAATCCTTAATTGTTTAGCTTGGAGGATGGATCTGGTTTAGATGATTTATTACATTTAAGTTATCTCCTTCAACAATAATGTTCTGAATGTTGCATTATTTAGCAAGTCTTAAACCCCAAAAAGTTGATAAAGCTTAAGCAAAATGATTGGTCAAATGCCCCATTATGTCTTCATAAGAAGAAATTAAACAATCTTTTTGATCCCATGTAGAATTCCTCAACCAGTCAACTACACCTGGGTTACCCTTAGAGGCTCCATCAAAATTGAGTTTATACCAAGAATTAGGAGGGGGGATCCCGTGTATTGAAGACCTGTCAATGGTTGGATTTCTTTGTTTCTGAATATTTTTAATATCAATCTTCCAATTTGAAAGTGATAACCTCTTCATCTTTAAGATATTTCTTGTGCTTGGGAGGTTTAAATCTTTCAATATTATATTTAACTGCATTACCAATCTTATTGAAGGTTTTTTTACAGATATGCCTATTATTTCTTAATATTATATCACTCTTGAATTTCCAAATTCTCCATATTATATGAGTAAAATCCAGTTTCCATAATATCCTAACCATGCAATGATTGTATTGGGGGTCCCATTATTCCCAAGTTTGAGAAAATTCCTTTGGAAATGTCCAACAAATATTAAACCTTGAAAAATCAATAACTCCAGATCTTTTAAGCAATCTCAAAATGTAACAGAAGGTTTTTGATGTCCTCAGCCTCCTTTTTACATATGCAACATGCATGTTTGGCATGATAAAATCACTCTTGATTAAATTATAATTTGTGAGAAATTATTTCCTCTGAGTACAAGTCAAAAGAAGAAATTGACTTTGGGAGTTAGTTCAAGAAACCAAATTCTACTCCATTTAAAATCACAACGGAGATATTTTCAAAAAAGGAAATGTATGCTTGATTTGACAAGTGTATTCTCCATCAAATGAGTCATTCCAAATAGAGCTCATCCTTGACATTAATTTGATTTAGTGGGATGATATCTAATCTGCTCTTAGAGTGAGGAAATCATGAAATTTGGCTCATTCATCTCCACACTTAAGTTACTTCCATCATTTTTCTATTTCCCTCCATTTAAATGTAGTCTTTGACTTTAGTTCCATAATTGTGAACTAAAATATATTTGATAGAGCCAAAATCATCATTTAAATTGAAACTAGTCCATTTATCACTCCAAAAATGAATATCACCTGTCATTTCCCCACTTTCCATTTACACCTTTGTTTAATAAAATTCCTCATTTGGATCAATTTATTCCAGAAAATAGAACCCTAAGTTAATCTAATCATCAAAAAGGAAAGAATTAAATTTTTGTTGAGCTAGGTACTTTGGCTTCAATTAATTCAATCCAGGGTTTCTCCTCAGTTAGCATTCTCCATCCCATTTTTTGTAATTAAATCCATATTCATTTTTCTGATATCCTTAATGTCTATCCAACCTATTCTTTTAGGTGTACATACTTGATCCCATGCCACCAAGTGATACTTTAATCTTTCTTTTGTTCCCTGTACCACAAAATTATTATTTGAATCCTTTAAATTTTGTCCATAAATGCAACAGGAATGTTGTAAAGAGACATAATGTAAATAGGTAAATTCTACAATGTTCTTTTAATTAGGAGACATTTTCCAACACTGGAGAGAATAGCCCCCTTTCCATCCAGCCATTTTCTTCTGAAATACCTGTCAAGTAAACCATTCCAGACTGTTGTGAAAACTTTATTAGTTCCAAGAGGAAGACCCAGATAGGTTCGTGGGAAGAGAACTAATTTTACAACCCAAAATATGAGCAATTCTTTTTTCCATTTCTAGTGGAGTATTAAAAAAATAAGACGGAACTCCTATCAAAATTAATCCTCTTGTCCTAAGGAAACCTCATATAATTTCATAATAGACTTAATAGCCTAAGCTTCAAGGATAGAGGCCATTAAAAGTAAAGTTGTATCATCAACAAATTGCTGATGTGAAGCAATTTGATTTCTAGAAGTAGGTTTGATTCCTTTTAAAATCCCGTCATTGACAGCTTTGGTACTGGATTATGCTAAGGCTATCAGTTATTCGAATGAAAAGGAGAGGGGATATAGGATCTCCCTATCTTAATCCCCTACTTTTGGGAAAAAATCCCATCGGCTCACCATTGACCACTACTAAGAATCTAGTCCGTAGAAATGAAATCCTAAATAATCCTTCTGAATTAATTTTGAAAGACCAAATTTAGCCAAAACCTTATCCAGAAAGTGCCAAGAAACTCTATCAAAAGCCTTGTTCATGTCATGTTTCATTACCATACCAACTTTTTTATTTATATCCATTGAATGAATAATCTTCATGCACTATGATCACCCTGTATTGAATTATCCTCCTTTTTATAAAGCCTCTTTTTTGCTTTAGAAATTATATCAACAAGAATAGACTGGGATTCTTGTGGTACAATAATATTTGTAAAGATTCTATAAATTAAATTTTCCAGAATTATAGGGTGGAAGTCGTTAAATTATTTAGCATCCATTTGTTTTGGAGCAAGCACAATGTGAGTGTTATTTAGATCCTTGAGGAGGTATCTTGTTCTATATAACTCATTTACTACCTTGAGTAGATCTTCTGAACATATTTCCCAAAAAAATTGAAAGAAATTAGTAGAAAACCCATCAGGACTTGATGCCTTATCATCTTCAAGAGAAAAAATAACTTGTTGAAGCTCCTCCAAAGTGACTGATTTGGTGATGTTTTTTAATATTTTTTCATCTATACTATTTTCCAGAATGGCCTATAAAAAAAAAAAGAGGTTGCCTCTCCATTATCTGCACTATTTTCTTTGAGAAAATTTTCATAGAATCTAGAGAGCTTCATCCTTTATGTCCTTAGGGTCTTTGATAACAATACCATTTCCTTTTGAAACTTCTATTATCCTATTGCATGCTCTATGTTTCATATTAGTCATATGAAAAAAAAAAATAGTGTTTTTATCTCCATCTTTCAGCCAAATGGCCATGGATATTTGAGCTCTCCAAAAAATTTCTTCCCTACTACAAACCGTATGCAACTCAGATAAAAGTTTTTTTTTCTATAGAACTGAGTCCTCAAATGTCATACCATTTGTAGTTATTTGAGATTCAAGCTCCTGAATGTTTTTCTTTAAATCCTATTTCCTTTAAAAAATATTTCCAAAAACTTTTTTATTCCAAGTTCTCACCTACTTTTTAACATTTTTTAATTTTTGAATTAGCCTATATTGAGCGGTTCCCCCTCCATCCCCGTTTCCACCCTTCTTTAATCCAATCTTAAATGTCTTCATGATCCATCCACATATTTTCAAATGTGAATGATTTGTGCTTGGGTTTGACCCAGTTGAAAATATTTAACACTATCGGATTATGATCAGAGCCAATTTTGGGTAAAGAGGATAAATGAAAATCCTAATGTAGAATCCATTTGGCTGATATAGGTGCTCTATCTAATATAACCTTGATCATATCACTTCCAACTCTTTTATTTTTCTAGGTGAATTGATTACCATGAAGTTCCATATCCATAAGATTATAATCAAAGACAAATTCAATAAATTTATCCATGCCATTGGGGTATTCAGAATTACCACCTTGCTTTTCTCTAGGATTGAGAGGGGAGTTGAAATCTGCCATAACAAGCCAATTATTATTTTTACATTGATTTCTAAAGAGCTTTAAATATTCCCAAAGCTTCCTTCTTCCATTTACAGTATTAGGTGCATAAATGTTTGAGAGGATCCATGAAAAATTATTATCAATATCATGAAACTTAACAACAAGATGAGTATTAGTGTCAGAGATCACCATACCAGTAAGAAGTTTTTTATCCTAGAAAATAACCAAACCACCTGAAGCTCCCTAGATAATCAATAGTAGAAAATTCTAAATTATCCCAATAAAAACTATTTCTACAATTCTCTAGGACATGTATTTTTCATTTTAGTTTCTTGCAATATCAGAATATTAGGTCTACCTAAAATTTTTGACTCTTTGAGTATTTCATTGCTTAGAGCTTCCATTCAACCCTCTGATATTCCAAAAGATTATCTTTATATAAATAGGATGGGGGAGGCATTTACCGGATAACTTAATTGACTTTGAATTCCATCTACAATATCTTTGTTTGTTTCCTTATTTCTGAGTTCCTTATTTGATGGTCTACCTTTTTTGAGTTGCTTCCAAAATTTGTTATCCTTCTAGCAGACAATCTAGTTATTCTAGAAGTTGAGGCTCCCCAGTTTCCTATTTTATTTTTTTATCATTATATAGAGCATCCAAAATCTCCTCAAATCATTTCATTCTTTTTTATTTGAAATCTATAAACCCATTATTTGATTCAATATCACAGTCAGAAAGTATGTTTTTCGAGTATGGTGTAAATTCACCCTCCTCCTTTTCACTACGTTCTTGATCTTTTTATAATTGTGAAATTGTTGTTTTGTTGTTGAAGTGAATTCAATCACCTTCGAACGAGAGATGCTCTGTCATAAAAAAAAATTTCTCCGTGAATAAATCAGGTTCCATGTTTTCTTTGTCATCAAGCAACGCTTCCTCTATGGTAGATAAAGAATTATTCTTAACCTTATCCTCCACCATTATCTCTTGTATTTCAGATTCAGATGTGTTCTCATTTATTTGATCCATTAATCTAGTCTGATCTTTCAAATTTGGCATGCGTCCTGCATCCTTGGAAATGAGATTGATTCATGCATCCTTGGAAATGAGATTGATTCTCACTGTAGCATTCTTTTCATCTACATTCATAATTAGTTGCACTAGTGCTTCAACTTCTAGATCTCCTTTTGCGCTTGAATTTTCTCTTACTGGTTTAGTTGCAGGATTTTTTAGGGCGCCAGAGTTTCCTACATATCGATGGTTTCTTAATTGGAGTTTGGAACCCCTTTTTGACCTTCTTGTATTTCAGATCTAGCTCATTCAAAGAAATTAATTCCATTCATTTTTGTTTTCTCTTTATTTCCTCTATATTAATACCATCTGTTGGAACCCAAGGCTCAATCTCTTTCCTTATTTTAGGTGCCTTTGCAGATCTAGCATTAATAATGTTATTTTTGTCCATCATATTAGCTTTAAGTAACCCTTCTTCCTTGTGTTTGGCCACAGTGGGACATTTTTGTCTATCATAGTATTATTAGTCAAAGAAGAATAAATTAATTACTTTTATTTTGGTTACAGTCCAACTAACATCTGCCTTGAGGACTTAATGGTAAGCATGTATCATTATTATGATCATTTTGAGAAAATAATATATTGTAACAGAAGTGTGACATTAGCATTTTATTACATAACTTAATATTAGTGAGTGATGTAACACAAGGCTAAATTGTGAAGCTGAGAAAGTTATATGATTGTTTATTAAACATTATTATGTTTTTTATAAATGATTTATTGTTATCTTGAATCAATTAATGTCACATAGTATGAGTACTACTTAGGTTGAAGTAATAATAATGTTTGTATTAGGGAATATTACATTGGTCTCATTACTTAGTCTATAAACATGTTGATCATGAAATTACAGTAATTTATTCATTTGAGTATTATATCGACATAAACTGTTAAGATGAGAAGAATAACCTTTCATGCCAATTCGTTCTGAACTGACCGATTTTACTATTTTTATAAAAGGCAGAAAATAAGATATTTCTTGGCAGATGATTTACAAATCTTGTGTATGAATTATTTGTTTGAATGAGGATTGATTATGATGATTAAGTTGTATTAAAAGCATGACATTATTGTAAAGTGAAATGATTACTTCACTTTCCTATTTAAATTAAAAGGTAGAATAACATGATTTGATCATGAACTATTTTGGGGAAGTCTATTTGTACTTATATTTATTATTGAGTTAATAATTATTGAAATCATGAATACACGAGTTATTAAATATCTTATTATGATGTTGAAATCAGTAGTATGTCTGTGATGAAAGGTTAATGTTAATGACATTAATGATTTAAGAAAGATATCATTAACCATATTGTTGATTAATTGAGGTTAAATTGTGCTTGGAAATAAATGTATCTAAGTTGGTTGGTAAGCTAATACATTAGTTAAGTTACAATTAAATGTATTAACATTTGAAATAATAAATTACAACAATGTCGTATTAGTACAATTAAAGAGCATGTTATGATAATGTAGTAAGCTATATTATAATCATAATTAAGATATCAATTGGGTTACGGTTTAATCATGAGTTTATGATCATATCTTGTTACGATACTATAGCTTATGAACTTATAGAGACATAAGTAGATGTGTGATAAATTTACCGTTGCGACAAAAATAAAACCTATCGTAAACTGAATTAAATGTAATTAGTTGATCCCTAGGAATACGATTTTCCTAATAGATGGAAGCTCGACAGGACAACTTCATATGACTTGTTATAAGTGTCGTATCCATTTAATGATGCAGAGTTCATTAAGTGAAGACTACCTTATAACAAGGTATATTAAGTTGTCATGTGTAGGTCCTGATTATTTATGATACGTCGTAGCTTCAAAGCTAAACTAGTGTCATGTTGGGTCACAAGATTTGTTTCAACCTTTTCGGTAAGAACACCTTTGTACCAACATAAGTTGGATATAGGGAAGGAAGTAATTACATAATTACTGGAAGTCATTATGTAATACATTTTCTCTCACATAGGTAACATAATACAATGGCATAGATGATGTTCCTTCACACATTTTTGACAAGTCGTATTTCCTTGTGTGCAATATGTAAATCATATTGACATAACTAACT
Source organism: Taxus chinensis (assembly GCA_019776745.2). NCBI lineage: Eukaryota > Viridiplantae > Streptophyta > Pinopsida > Cupressales > Taxaceae > Taxus > Taxus chinensis. Next base: position 73,907,150 of record CM034154.1, on the reverse strand, counting down.
GATTCAAATCCATCATGACTGAATAAAGTGATATGGTGAAAAGACAAGTTTCTAATGATGAATGTGTCATCATGAAAATGGAGCTATGCAAACATGTGTCATAAAATTTGGCTGAAGCTAGTGTAAGATGTCTGATTACACTTTCATATTTTCACTAAGTTCTAATGTAAAGGTGTAGGATGTCGGATGGGATTCGATTAAATGAGTTCCAAGCAGACACTTAGAACATTATCACTTAAATTATCAATACCTGGGAAAGGTAACGAATTGTATACTTGTATACACACTCGTAAGATTAAATCATGGGGGATCGGGTAGATCTAATTGAACCATACAATTATACATGGTTTCTTGATTATTAGCAGATGGATTAAATTACGTTGATGATGGATTTAAATTTTATGAATTTAAATTATTGAAGGCATAAGTTAAGTTTGGAAAATTAAAAAAATCCCTTAATTTAAAGCATTGAAAAGTAGGTGTTATATTTTGGTATCATAGTTAAAGGTTGCATCTCTTAGACCTATTGAGTCCCTACGACTAAATTAAACTTAAATTCTTATCGAATAGATAAAATGGTTAGTACAAGAGTTCACATTGTTAATCACCAAACTTACGGGTGGTACAAATAAGACATAACACAAAATTTGGATGAAATACTCATTTTCCTTCAAGACACATGCAAAATCGTATGGTTGTTCTTTAACATAAAGTGATGGGTAATGATAGTGGTAATGATAGTGATGGTAATGAAAAACGTCTCATGGGAAAACATAATGTTGAAAACAATATTAATTTTGAGGATCCCAATGCGTAGGGAATAATAGATAATAGCAGTTGATCCTAAATAATGTAAATGCTGATGCCAATGTTGTAAATCAACCTAAAAACAATATGGCAACATTTGGAGAAGAGAGATAACAAACGATATTAAGAGGATCATCCCACCTAGGTTTGATGATACGATCTTAGGAGATAAATCGAAGAACTAGCTCAGTGAGATGGAGAAGTACTTCACCATCAGGAATTTCTCTGAAGAAACTAAGGTTGATTTGGGGAGCTTATCAGAACTCCAACGAGGCATTTATCATAGATGGGAAAATCCATAAGGTAAAACTAGGTGGTTGATGAAGTTAGTATAAATTGTCGAATCAGTTCAAAGCCTATTTTATATAGCGTTGGTTACCGCAATTGTACTATGACCAAAAGATGTATAAATTTCAAACTCTATCTTAAGGAAAGATGTTACAGTAACTTAGCACTAGGAGAGGATCACATGAAACTACTGAAATGTGTCCCTTAGTACTAGAATGATGAGAATTTTTGCATCAGAAAATTTTATCATGGGTTTGAAACCCCATCATAGGTGGAGAAGTTTATGTTCATGGACTATCAACTATGGAGGCTATGTTTGAAAAATAAATATGACAGGAGTAGAAACTGAAGGCCATTTCTACTTATAGAGAAGAAAAGAAATAGAAAACTATTAACTTACCTTCACCCCCTTGCACCTAAAAAGGTTGGTTGGAAATTTTTTTGGCAACAATAACAGAAATGGAAATGGAAATGGGAAGAAAACTACATTGGTTAAGTCTGCTACAAATTTTTAAGAATAATGGACAGAATAACACAACCAATTCTGAAAATAAAACTGAAATAAAAATACCTTTTGGGGGTTATTTTCTATGTGGTCTAGATCATTATGTGAAACAACTATCCTCAAAGGAGAAAAAGGACAATAATCAGCACCACAAAATACATGTTGCACGTGGTAACTGACAAGAAAGAAGAAAAAGTAAGTCTACACCTATTGAAGTGTAGTAGGTAAATTATTTGGACTGGTTGTAACTTTTTTATTTGATATTGGTGCAACTAAAATGCTTTATTTTGAAATAAATTAGCATATAAACTAAAAATAAAAGATAGATATATGAAATATTCGTGGATTTTACATTACGAGAACAATGTTTTTCATGACATTAAACCAATGTCTATTTGGCATGGTATTGGAACTGCCTAAAGTTTCACCACTGAATTGGACTTATCTGTAGCTCCTTTAGGCTTGTATGACATAGTCATAGGTGTAAATTGGTTAGCACAACACAAGGAAACTTGTAGAATATTATGAAAATCATGATTATATGTCTTATACGATTTGTATAAAACATTGGTAATTCAAGGGGATAAAAAGAGACTTTATCATAAAGAAAATCTCATCCATGTAGCTCAAAAAGGATAAGAACAAAGGATGCATGCTTTTTGTTGTAAAAATTTCAGATTTAGAGTGAAGAAATTAATACTTATGAGGAAGACCATCCACTGTCTATGTGAGTATAGGGATGTCTTTCTGGAAGAACTATCTGGTCTTCCACCCAAGCGAGGGTTTTGATTTCACTATTAACAGCAAACCGAGAACCAAACCAATTTTTAAGGCTCCCTATAGAATGACCACAACTGAACTTGTTGATTTGAAGGTACAACTTCATGAACCTGCTATATCTAAAGGATTAATCAGACTGAGTGTCTCTCCTTGGGGAGCACCAGTCATATTTGTCAAGAAAAAAGATGGAACCTTGAGGCTATGCATTGATTACCGAATGTTTAACAAAGCCATGATCAAAACCAAATACCCCTTCCAAGAATTGATGACCTCTTTGACCAAATGTGTGGTGTGTTGGTTTACTCTAAGATCGATCTATGATCAAGTTATCATCAATTGAGAATTAAAGAAGAGGACATTCATAAAACTGCCTTTAGGACTAGGTATGGACATTTTGAATTCAATGTGTTGCCATTCGGACTCACTAATGCTCTAACAATGTTTATGAATTTAATGAATAATATCTTTCAAGAATACTTGGAAAAGTTTGTGTTGGTATTCTTGGACGATATTCTTATTTATTCAAGAAGAGTTGAGGAGCATAACGAACATCTTAGGATTGTTTTAGATGTGCTAAGGAAAATGAAGTTATATGGTAAGCTTTCAAAGTGTTCGTTTTACCAAAACGAGGTGCAGAACCTTAGGAACATAATAAATAAATATGGAATTTATATGGATCCATCCAAATTTACTACAATAATTGACTGACCAACTCTTTAAAACGTGCATGAAGTTAGACGCTTCATGGGATTAACTGGATATTGCTAGAAATTTGTAAAAGAATTCTCAAAATTTGTTGCTCCAATCACCTCATTGCAGAAAAAAATAAGAAATTTATCTGGACTAAAAGATGTGAAAATGTATTTAATTTGTTGAAGAAAAAATTAACTATAACACCTGTACTAAAAGTTCTAGATCCCAATGGGAACTTTTTCGTAGTGAATGATGCCTCCAGTGAAGGTTTGAGAGGTATACTTCTACAAAATGATCATGTTGTTAGGTTATGGAGCTTGTTTTCATGTGAGAAAGTGTTGAAGACTGTACACTAAGAGTATTGTACACTTTCCATAGTTGTCTCATCAGGGTTTGAGGCCAAGCCAGGCCCTAATCGGGGGTTCGAGGGTGGCAGCCCCCTATAGCGAGGGTTCAGGGGCGCAGCCCCCGAGAAAAAAAAAATTGGCCTTAAAATGTGCCCGATATACTGAGAAACATTTTTTTCTCATATGGGTGGGAGTTTCGACCCATAGGTTTATGGGATGGTTTTGGCCCATGGTTTTAATACCCATGGTTTTGTAAAATTGCTTAAGAAATTGTCTACTTATATGGTTTTATGCATACAGTAGGTAAAAATGTAACATTGTAGATGTGTTTTAAATTCGGGTGTGAATTTTGTAGAGTTTGTTGAGCATAGCTCCATACAAATATGGGTATTGTATTGAGAGAGTGGTGGTTTGTAATAAAACTTGAGCAAGTGATTCTTAGTGGACATAGCCCAAATTGGGTGAACCACATTAAATACTATCTCTTTGTGTTGTGTTATTTTATTTTGCACTTTTATTTAAGATCTGTAATATTTTCTTACATATTAATTTCTATTATTGTGATTCTGTGAGGGATTATTCCACATGTTTTGTCCCATATTTCCTAGCAATTGGTATCAGAGCCTAGTTTTGTTTGTTGAAGTGTTTAATCACAAGGAAAGTTTAATCTTGAGTGGGGGATATGGAAGATTATGGAAGATCAAGGGTTGATAAATTCAACAGGTAGAATTTCAGTCTTTGGAAGATGCAGATGGAATATTACCGTTATTAAAAGGATCTTTATATTTTGTTATCTGAGAAGGTAAACAAACCCTCGAGCATGACAGATGCGGAATGGGATTTGCTAGATATGTAGTCACTTTGGACAATCCGGCTGTGTCTTGCATCTTTGGTATTATTTAATTTTTCAAAGGAAAAGACTACATAAAAACTGATGGATACATTAGGGAAGTTGTATGAAAAACCCCCTGCCTATAATAAGATATTTTTAATGAAAAAGTTGTTTAATATGAAGATGTCTAAGAATGGTTCAATAGCATATCATTTAAATGATTTTAATACGGTTGTAAATATGCTAGCTTTGGTTATAATAGAATTTGATGAGGAATTTAGGGCTTTATTAGTTATGTGCTCTTTACCTGAAAGTTGGAATAGCTTGGTGATGGCAGTAAGCAACTCGGTTCCAAATAATTCAAATTTGAAGTTTGAAGATGTTGTAGGGGTGATTCTAAGCGAGGAAATGCAAAGGAAAATATCTGGGGAATCTTCTACTTCAGGGAATGCTTTAATAGTGGAAAATAGAGGAAGACAAAATAATAGAGGAAGCTGTGGAAAATTAAAGGATTGGACAAGGTCAAAATCCAAAAGTAAGGTAGTATGCTAGCACTGTGGAAAGTCTGAGGCATGCAAAGAAGGATTGTTGGGAACTTCGGGACAAAAAGAAATAATAGGAAGAAAAAAATGAGGCAAATTGTGGCAATGGGTAATGTATGTTAGGATGCTTTGATTCTTTCTTTGAACAATATTACTAAGTCTTGGGTTTTAGATTCGGGGGCTTCTTTCCATGCTACTCCACATAGGCATTATTTTGTTGATTATGTTTAAGGATATTTTGGGCATGTTTTTCTTGGTGATGATGAGCCTTGCAACATAGTTGGAAAAGGTTTTGTTCATGTTAAGATGTAGAATGAGAATACTTGGCTATTTAAGGATGTCCGACATGTACCTACATTAAGATGAAATTTGATATCAATAAGGCATTTAGGGAAGTGATGGTTGTACTGTGATATTTATAGTGGACTCTTGGAAGGTTACCAAGGGTGCTCTTGTGGTGGCAAGAGGTAAGAAGGTTGAAACCCTTATGTTTAACCACTTATAGCACTAATGTTTGTAATCTTTTGGCTTCAAAAGTAGATACAACATTATGGCGCTATAGGCTAGGTCATATGAGCCATAAGGGCATGGAGATCATAAAGAAGGATTTTCCTAGACATATACAAAAATAGGTTTGGAAGTTCTGTGAGGACTGCATATATGGGAAACAAAATCGCAGTAAGGTTTCTCAAGGTTGGACCTACAAAGAAAGAGAGTAAGTTAGAGCTAGTGCATTCTCATGTGTGTGGGTCGGCTCAGGTATCATCTATTGGGTGTTCAAGTTATTATGCTACTTTTATTGATGATGCAATAAGGAAAGTTTTGTGTTGATTGTATTATAAACAAATCTAATGTACTTGAAAATTTTGTTAAATGGAAAGCCTTGGTAGAGAAAGAAACAGGTCTTAAGTTAAAATGTCTTCAGGTCAGATAATGGAGGGGAGTATTGCAGTAATGAATTTTATGATTACTGTTCTAAGAATGGAATTTGTAGGCAAAAGATAAGGTTCCAAGAACTTCGTAGCAGAATAGGGTGTCAGAAAGGATGAGCATAAAAATAATGGAACATGATAGGAACATGAGGTTACATGTAGTACTACCTCTTTCTTTTTGGATAGAAGCAGGTGAGCACAGCTGTGTACTTCATAAACAGATGACCTTCAAGTTCCTTGGATGGAGGCATACCTAAGGAGGCTTGGTATGGTAAGAATGTTGATTATTCATTTCTTAGAGTCTTTGGATGTGAGGTGTTTGTCCATATAGACAAGAATGATAGGACCAACCTAGAGGCTAAATTAGAAAATTGTACTTTCATTGGTTATGGTGGTGATGACTTTGGATATAAATGTTGGAGAATTACGGACAAGAAAATCATTTGATCTAGGGACATGGTCTTTAATGATAAATTCATGTATAAGAAGTAGTTTCAAGAAAATAGGTAAGAGTCTAAGAAAGAATATACAGTGGTAGAGGATCTTCCGAATGGGAAAGTGACACATGAATCAGTTCAGGAACCTCCTCAACAGGAACCCCAAACTCCTATATTGAGGAGGTCTTCTAGGGTAAGAAGAGAACCTGAATGTTTTTCTCCTTCTCTTTATTATTTATTACTCACTGATAGTGGAGAGCCATAGAGATTTGATGAAGCAATGTAGGTAGATGCCAAGAAAAAGTAGGAGCAAGCCATTGATGAGAAGCATCAGGCTCTCATGGAGAACCAGACATGGGATTTGGTGAAGCTACTCGAAGGAAAAATATCATTACATAACAAGTGGGTGTTCAGAGTCAAAGAAGAAGGAGGAGGAAAGAAAAGATACAAGGCCCGGTTGGTGGTCAAGGGGTTTGCATAGAAAAAAGGTATAGATTTTGATGAGATTTTTTCTCCTATAGTAAAAATGACTTCTATTAGAATTGTTCTAGGAATAGTTACAGTAGAAGACTTGCACTTAGAACAACTTGATGTAAAGACTGCATTTCTCCATGGTGATTTGGAGGAGGAACTATATATGCAGCAACTAGAGGGCTATGAGGTCAAAGGTAAAGAGGAGATGGTGTGCAAACTGAAGAAGAGCTTGTATGGCTTGAAACAAGCTCCACGTCAATGGTATAAGAAATTTGATAGCTTCGTGATGGAGCAAGGTTATATTAGATGTCATTCTAACCATTGCGTGTATACAAAGAAATTTGAGGATGGCAGTTATATTATCTTGTGTTTGTATGTGGATGACATGTTGGTTGCAGGTAAAAACATGCAGGAAATAAAAGTACTCAAGAAGCAACTAAGTGAATCCTTTGCTATGAAGGATTTGGGGGCAGCCAAACAAATCCTTGGTATGAGGATATCTTGCGATAGGAAGGAACGAAAGTTGACTTTATCTCAGGAAGAGTACATTAAGAAGGTCTTGGAGAGGTTTAATATGCATGATGCTAAACCGGTTAGGACTCCTTTGACAGACCATTTCAAGTTATCAAAGGAGCAATGTCCCAAGACAGAGCAGGAGAGAAACCAGATGTCCAAGGTACCTTACTCATCAGTGGTTGGAAGTTTGATGTATGCCATGGTGTGCACCAGGCCTGATATTTCCCATGCAGTGGGAGTGGTGAGTAGATTTATGAGTGATTCAGGTAGAGATCACTGGCAAGCAATAAAGTGGATCCTTCGGTATTTAAGAGGGACCATGGGGATAGTTTTGTGCTATAGTGGATTAGACACCACTTTGTGTGGTTATGTAGATTTATATATGGCTAGAGATGTAGATAGCAGGAGGAGCACGACAGGTTATGTTTACACTGTAGGTGGGACAACAGTAAGCTGGATTTCATGACTACAGAAGCTGGTGGCTTTGTCAACCACAGAGGCTGAGTATGTTGCTGCCACAGAGGCAAGCAAGAGAAATGATTTGGTTACAGAAATTGCTTGAGGAGTTAGGGCATAAGCAGGAGGAAGGAAAGTTACATAGTGATAGTCAGAGTGTTATACACCTAGCTAAGAACTCTACTTTCCACTCTAGGACGAAGCATATATAGTTAAGGTACCATTTCATCAGGACAGCTTTAGAGGAAGAGAAGTTAAAGCTGGAGAAGATTCATACCAATTAGAATTCTACAGACATGATGACCAAGGTGGTCACGAGGGAAAAACTGGAAGCTATGTTCAGCTTTGGTTGGTCTTCATAGAAACTAGTGAAGGGTTAAGAAGCTTTCTCAGAGGAAAACCAGTCTCTAAGTGGGAGATTGTTAGGTTGTGGAGCCTGTTTTCATGTGAGAAAGTGTTTAAGACTATACACTAAGAGCACTGTACACTTTCCACAGTTATCTCGTCGGGGTTCAGGGCTGCACCAAGCCTCGAGTGGGGGTTTGGGGGTGGAAACCACTAGTAGCAGGGGTTTGGGGGCGCAACCCCTAAGAAAAAAAATTTGGCCTTAAAACGTGCCCGATATACCAGGGAAACGTGCTTTTCTCAGATGGGCGGGATTTTGACCCATAGGTTTATGGGACAGTTTTGGCCCATGGTTTTGATACCCATGGTTTTGTAAAATTGCTTAAGTAGTTGTCTATTTATATGGTTTTGTGCATATGGTAGGTATCATGTAACATTACATATGTGTTTTGAATTCGGGAGTGAATTTTGTAGAGTTTGTTGAGCATAGCTCCAAACAGATCTGGGTATTGTATTGAGAGAGCGGTGGCTTGTAATAAAATCTGAGCAAGTGATTCTTGGTGGACATAGCCCAAATTGGGTGAACCACATTAAATACTGTCTCTTTGTGTTGTGTTATTTTATTTTGTAATTTTATTTGAGATCTGTAATATTTTCTGCATATTAGTTTCTACTATTGCGATTTTGTGAGGGATTATTCCGTATATTTTATCCCTTATTTCCTAACACACGTGATTACGTATGAAAGCATAAAATTAAAAGTACATGAGCTGAATTATGATCCCCTTGACTTGGATCTTATTTCCATTGTACATGCCTTGTAGGTTTGGAGGCACTACCTTTTGGGAAATCCCTTTCAACTGAAAAAAGATCACCTCATGATAAAATACATCTTCACTCATCCTAACTTGAATGTGATGCAACAAAGATGGTTAGAGTTTTTATCTCAATATGAATTTTATATCAGCTATATAAAATGTAAGGAAGATAAAGTGGCAGATGCACTAAGTCATAGAAAGCACATTTTTAAGAATTCCAAAGGTTAAAGCTTATGGTGCAGATCTTCTTTTGAGGTATCAGTCTATGGTTTCTTCACTTCTGCTCACTACGCTTCCTCGGCATTTCCCAGGTATTATCATCATCCACTGTGCTTTTTCTTTGTAAGAAAAATATCTTATTAACAGGGCTTAATCCAAATAAAGTACAAAAATTATACAAAATCCTAGCTTTAGAGTAATTGCAAGCATCGCCACTAATGAGAATTGAGGGAGAGATTCCATATACTCTACTATACACCAGCAATCACTTGCTCTCTCCAGCTTAAGACTCGTACTAAAACTGAACTACAGAAAAGAGGCTCAAGAGCACTGCTCCATTTGTACATGACATGCTAGGCATCGGAATGGATCAAAAGGCCTGACTGTGAGCCCATATAAGGACTATCTGACAAAAACTGTATCCTCCTCAAACAGCAGCATCTATGATAGGAATCCAAAATGCAGAACAGAAGCAATCACTATCAGTACATATCTGAAGGCAGACGGCCCATAACTTAGATGTAAGCTGTTTTTTTTAAGTTATTAACTTATTAACTGTTTGTTAGGTTTTCACTGATGGTCGGTTATTAACCACATCAAACTGATGTAACCACTTTACACATAATAAATATGACGCACAAACATCCCAATGTGTGCAATGTGCCTTCCAGTTTCTCTTTGTTCTCTCTTTCTCATCATCTAGCATTGGTGTCAGAGCCATGGTTTGAGGAAGCCCTCGAGGGTATGAACATGACGTTTGAAGTTCGAGGGATTCCTGGAGTAGGGTACGAATGATGAGATTTGAAGAGGTTCGAACTCGACTTGGAGAGTTGGTTTGAGATTTGCAGAGGCAGAGACAAGGCATGTGATTATGGGCATGAAGAAGAAACTAATGTGTTGGAGCAGACATATCGAAGACCAATGTGGAAGTTCCTTTGCATAATCTGTGATAAAGAAGACCCATAAGTCCAGAGCATCCACAATAGGGCACAGTGAGACCACAATTTTGTGCAACACAGATTAGAAGAATCGGGAGATTGACATGCTTCAAATTTGTCATGAAACCAGAAAAACAAAATTGCAACAACAGGATGCGTCTAGGGCATGAGTTAAGTTCATGTTAGGGCACAAGATGGACGATGTGCAGAGGTCGTGAATGTCGTTGCCAAAAGGAAAGAAGCAAACAATTTGAAGAGGGTTCATTTGCATGAAAAAATGCGAGTTACAGTCATCTGAAGGAAAAACATGAACAATATTGTTCAGTGAAGGGCGCGAGAGATGCTGTTACAGTCATTTGGAGGACTTCAAAATTCAATCTAGAGATTTCCCCATGTTTAGAACATGCAGATCACTGTCGAACGATGGTCAGGATGTGGAAGAAGGTAAATACAGTCGTGATTTTCCTTTGGTGGAAGATATTACTAATTAGTAATTTCTAGATGTGATTTACGCTGTATGTTTAGGGCACAGGAATTTTTGCTTGGAAATAGTGGAAAATTGTTGTGACAAATTACTATGTGGTGTTTTTCAAGATTATTCCTTGAAGTAATTTGCTGTTCCAAAATTTATTTTACATTGATTTTGCGCCAGAAATTTAGAATATAGACTGTATTCCCTTTCCCTGTTGCATTGATTTGGGGACCAACAAGCAAATATTGTATGAAAAATGGCCAACATTCAAAATCTTATTTTTCTGGAGGCACAAAAACTGACTGGCCAGAATCACAATGTCTAGAGTCACAAAATTTTGACAATCACAGTGTATCAAGACTGATAAAATCATCCTTAGCGATGAAGGAAGGGCTGTTGCAGATTTTTAGATTACTACAAGCATCATGAGAAGGCCTCTCTATTGCTAAAGTTGTCAGTGTCAGATGATTTGATGTCCAAGGTCTGGAATGCCATTGAGGCGAGTGTGCCATGGACTAGTTTGGAGAACAAATATCTGACTTCAGAGAAAAGTCAGCTGTTGTACCTGAAGAATTTGTTGTTTTCAGCAAAGCTGCATGATGGTGTGTCCATCTCTGAACACCTTCTTTGGATAAAAAGATCTTTGAGACTAACTTGGTTCCATCAACAAAAAGGTGGACGATGATGACCTGATTGCCCTTGTTTTGAACAGTTTGATGTCCTCATATGAACCTTCGTGGAAGCTTCACATTTCAAGGCTGAAAGTCAGACCTTGATTTTTGATTAGGTGAGTTCCTACTTCTTGTAGAAGGAATGCAGATAGACTCAGGCAAGTGAGTGTACTTATAAACAAGCAAAGCGTGCATTTGTTGCTCAGTCGAAGGGGAAGTGGAAACAAATTCTTGGTGAATCATCTACCAGATATTAGGTGAAATGCCATTACTATCATAAGGTTGGGCATATCAAAAATCCATGGGATGAGGAAAATGTGGCAACAATTGTAGATGAACATGATTCTAAGGAAGAGTATGCTCTCTATGCTATCACTACATCATGCTCAAACGATAGTACTATTTGTTGGATCATTGAATCCTGCGTATCAAGACATTTTTCGTGTCAAAGGGACTGGTGTGTAACTTCTACTACAAATACAAATTGTTTTGATTCAGTTGTATTAGCTGAGTGAAAGTCACTTGTAGTAGAAGGATTGAGATATTTGTAAGGTCCTTAATAATGCTAAAAAACTCTTCGTAAGAAATGTTAGGTATGTTTCTAGCATGCATAAAAATATCTTGTATGTTTGTCAGTTAACAAAAAAACTCAATATTTTTGTAAATTTCTCTGGGCAGAAGTGTAATGTGTCAGATGTAAAATAGGAATGAATAATTGTGCTTATCATTGGGCAAGGTGGCAAGCCTCGACTTTGTGACAGTCAACTTGAAAGCACGTGTGGAGGGAGACTCCACCATTCAAAATGTGTTAGAGGATAAAATTCTTCGTAGTCTTGTTGACCCTACTCCAATCAATTTAAATGCACTCGTTGTAGAGGGAATTTCGACTATACCAAATGTGTGGGAGGATGTATTGCCTTAGGAGGATGGGCTTCCTCACTCAAATGCATGGTTAATATTGTAGGGCGAGTACACTATCTAGTGCATGGTAGCTGGCATGACAAACCACTCAATCGTAGGTACTAACTTGAAGTCCAATAGTGTACGGTTCTTTTTCTCATCTTGTTGTGACATACTTTTCCCAATAGGAAGGAATAGATGAGATGGAGATGGTTGTTTCTTCTACTACTATGAAGATGGTTATTTATCCTATTGCAAAGTTGGTTCTACTCTTATTGTGAATACTGCAAAGATGGTCACATGTTAATAGCTTCTCTCTGGAGATTTGGATGAGGAGGTGTACATGGCGCTTCCTGAAGATTTTCGGGTACTTGAATGTGATTATTTGGGTTGTAGATTGATTTTGGGAAGGGAGGACTGAAATGTCCCTTTCTCCAAAATAACATGTCAAAGACCCTTAGCCCAAATTTGTTTCCCGACGACTAAGGGCTGTTAAAAAGGGAAACTATAGTCTTAATAAATTATTATAAAGTGCATAAAAAGAAGAAATAAATTGACATACAAACTTCAACCGCACTTGACCCCCCGAGGTCGTGCCGGAGCAACCGATGTTGAATGTGTGTGGCTAACTATAGGAGGATCAGTGACTAAGATCTGGTAGTGTGATCTCCTGGTAGCTGAATTGGCAAAGGGGAGATTTAGAGGCTATGAATGGGTAGCGTAAATTCCCTATGGTTTGTTTTCCTAACTTGGATCTAAGTGTTGAACTAGTTTGAAGTGTCCAAATTAACTAAGATGAAACTAACAATCTATGCTACTACTAAAAGGAAACTAACCTAAACAAATCACAAAAACTGAAATATTACAATCACAAACAACAATTTGCTTTATTCTAAATAATTAAAATATTTCTACACTAAAACTAAACAAGCAAAATAACCCGGTGTGGTTATTCACATGTGCTGAGTGTATTGAAACTAAACTAACTTAAAACAAGAACTTTACCAAATGATCTAGGATATGTAGACAACCTCCTGCATATATTCTCTCCTTCAGATCCATAGGGATGGGAAGAAGAGGATCCGTCACCGGGAGCTGCTATTAATGATTTAAACCCTCTTGGAAATTAACTAATTACTTGCAAATGAAAGGAAATTGATTTCTACTCTATTTGATATGATGTAACAATGATAAATTGCAGCAATGAAGGAAATCAAACAACAAATCCAACCTGGAATTCACAGAACAGAGGTAAATCCAGCTGTGTGATGACTTGTCCCCTCAGTTTATCCTTTCTTTCTCTGTGTGTCCATATGAGTCCAAGGAATTGGGAATGCAAAGGCAGCAGTAGGAGAAGGTGCTTGAGCAATGGCAGCTTGAAGGAAGTCTGGTTGCAATGCAAGTGGAAGAGAGATAACACAAGTGAACAGAGCTTGGCTATGTAATTTCCAGCAGGATTGTGGCAGCAATACTATGCAAGATACACAAAATTCTCAGGCCATTTTCTTGAATACAAGCATTGAATATATAGGAATTGGCTGGGATGTGCCTTCATGCACAAGGAAGCCTTGGAGTGCCAAATCATTAGGTGAAGAGGCAGTTCAAACTAATTAAATCTATTTAAAAATAGAAGAGGGAAGGAATACCATGCAATCAAGACTATTTTTAGGAATTTGGTTCACAAACGCACCCTAGAAGTCAAGTTAAGTGAAATCACGCATGTTAAAATCACACATGAAGAGTTCTAGAAAAAGTCACACAGGACCACCACCCTGGGAGGTGGTCACAGGACCACTAGCCCTGCCTGGGTGGTGGTTTCAGAACCGCCACCTAGGTAGGGTGGCGGTCCTGACACTAAAGGCCAAAACATGCACAGAAATGAGCGGGAAGCTGGAAGAAAGCATGGAAAAGCTAAGTAAGGATGTCTAGGCTAAAAATATACACTGTGAATGGGTTTAGGAACCCGAACACCTTCTGAAAGGACATGAATCATCATTGGGGACTTTTGTAACCATTTTCTGACAATGTAGCACATGTAATTTTGGGTGCGTACATATTGCCCCCTCAGAGAAGCATCTTAGCCATGAAAAGGCGTAAAACGTAGAGTCTGAGTATGGCATTCCTGAAATGGGGAGTTAGAAGCTATACCTGACATGCCCATGTGTCGAAATGTCACCGTCCAAACTCCCGCTACCTGTAAAATGAAGAGAAGACTCAAGTGCAGATAGATAAAATATCAAAAAATAAACACTAAATTAAAATGACAAGAGGACTTACCATTTGTGTGGGGATATAGAAATATACCTACGCCAACGCTCCAACCCTGTGAACATATGCACTCAAAATGAAGTTATAACAACATATATATATATATAATCATTTTCCAATTCATTTGCACATATTGATTTGGTGATTTTTGAGCTCTGGGCCCACGGTGACCATTTTCATCGAAAGAATAGTCAAAACGTTCCATTGAGAGATTGTGATCATGCCTCCACTAGCAGGAGATCAACCAACGTGGTCTCAGGTTAGTTTTCCTCACTTGTGTGTTTTTAAACCTAAAATGTAAAAATGTCAAAATATTTGCCTAGGGGGGATCATTTTTGAAATTTCTTGTTTTAAATGAGTCTCTAGGGGGGTGCCCATAGGGTAGTCTTTTATTTCATTAAAAATGGTCTATTTTTGCATTTTTGAGCATTTTTAGGGTAACAAAGTCGTACAAAAATTGGTTCAGGACCGCCACCCTGAGCAGGGTGGTGGTCCAGAACCGCTTGCCCTACACTAGGGTGGCAGTTCTGAACAGAATGACCAAAACTCATGCTAACTTAATTTTTTTTGGATTTTTAATGTTTTGTTATGTTTTTGATGAGCTTATTTCTTGAAATATGTCACTAACTTGCTCTTTTTCTGTGTTTTGGTGGATGCAGAAGAAGGAAGAGTATATCCATTGGAGTCGCGAGAGGGAGTGTGACTTGGCTCCCAGATGATATTGGATCAGTTGACTTAGGATGAGACTGATACTCTTCAGAGAGCAGGCATATGGAGGATTGCATGGGTGCCCCATGTTACTCCTGCCAGTCACATACTATGTGACTTGTTTTCTTATTGGGATGCAGACCAGAATACCTTCCAGTTGTCAGGTGCTAGGGGTGAGTGGATGATCACCCTAGAGGATGTGTACATATTCTTGGGGTTCTGATACTGGGAAGATGGTTGACTATTGGAGATAGCAGGATCTAGAGCCATGATGACTCTATGGGCCACTTATATGGGGGATGTCACAGTTTCCTTTGGTTCGAAGAAGGGGATGAAGGTCTGATCCATTTCTACTACTCCCATCCCTACTATCCACAAGGCCATCATGGGTATCTTGGCCTCGCGGTTGATCAGGGACAAGGGAGGTGATACACTACTTTATTGTTGGGCTCCCATCATTACACAGATTGAGGCATATGGTCATATCTACGCTTGGGGAGTAGATATACTTGGCAGTACCTATCATGACCTGTATCAGATTGTCAGGTTACAGGGGTAGTCTTTGAGCCACCCCACATTGGTTATGAGCTGGGTGTATGAGTGGATCATCCCCTATGGGAGGGGAGTGCCAGTACATGACCCAGGGGCCATCAGGGCCGCTAGATGGATGGGATGATAGTTCTCAGAGTGCCACATCAGCCAGTGGCTTCTTTGACCACAACAGACATGGTGGCCACTCCATACCAGGACATGGCAGGGTTATGGGGATAGGATGGGACCAAAGTGGTGGCTTGTTCCACTACTGGTCAGTTAGTTGATAGGATGGGGAAGCTTGAGACTCACCCATTTGGCTGAGTTCCTCAGTAGTTCAGCCTTCCTTATATTGATATGCTTCCCCCAGTGGCACCTATGTATAGGACCATGAAGGAGGCCCAAAAGGGCCCTCGCGGAGATCCAGGTTGGACAGTGGTGATTCCAAGAGTGCCTATTGCAGTTAGGTGAGTTGTTCATGCCCGACATGTGGATGGTGCCACTTGTTCACCCTTACTCTAGATTGAGGTCACACCTGCTCACAGTGGAGAGGAGGATGAGCCCATAGATGTGGACTCTGACTCTGAGGAGTATACATGGGATGAGACTAGAGAGGATTCAGTTGGAGAGGAGACTGATGATGAGGGGTTGGGTGGTGAGGGGGTTGGGTGGTGAGGCTGGTGGGGTAGCTCACATGGAGGAGGAGAGTGATCCTGAGTGGCATGATACTCAGGATGTTCTGAGAGTGGAGTGGGAGGAGGCAGCCATAGAGGAGGAGACACTTGTCTCTGAGGGACCACTTCCTCATGATGGAGAGGGGGATGATGAGTCTGTGATGGGACAACATCTTGCTTCTAGTTTTGGGGAGGCCCCACAGCCATCAGCAGTAGTAGCATCAGCCACTGACCCTACATGGATGCCTGGAGATCTGAGTATGTTGATCCTCTTCTCTTGACCTTGTTAGTCAGAAATGTTAGTTGGTATTTCTTTTTGTTTTGTTTTTGTAACTTTCTAACTCATCGTTTCCTCTTTTTTTTTGCTTGTAGCGACTTCAAAGGAGCAGCGAGATCTTATTCAATGGGTGTGCATGGACACCTTGTTGATCCCCTTGGGGAAGACCCAAGCTGAGTTGACTGAGGACATAGGACAACCACTTGCAGCCGGTAGACACACTGATGTGTTTGCACCCATCTGGAGGGTAGTGGAGGTCATGACTTCTCTCCATACTCAGGTGACCGCATATGAGACAACTGAGCGATTGATGAGGTGGAGTCACTCTCATAGTGAGACCACAACCAGTGGCCACCACCATGAGCACTCCCACCATTCAGTGCATTCTCATCATCGTAGCCGTAGTAGGAGTCCTGGACGCAGCCATGCACCATCTCAGGGATCCCATAGGGATTGATAGGCCATTGGGCCTTTTATTTCTTAGTTGTCATTTTTTTTAGGCATTATATGATTTTTTTTGTATATTTTGGGCTCATTGTGAGTGTTTTGACCATGCCTAGCATGTGATGGCATTGTACACAAACTTGATTTATTATGATATATATACAAACTCTTCTTTTTGGTTTGGTAATTCATTGTATCTGAGTTGACTTCCTCTTGGCTCACTTCTCATGTGTACTCTAGATGTTTAGAACTTCCATTTTTATATGCTTTTCAGAATGTATGCAGTGGATATGAATGCTAACAGAATGATTTCTTTTTTTGTTTTGTAATGCTGATATATGATAATGCAATCACATTGTAATGTTGAACTTTAGTTTCTCTAAGAAAATTTTGGTACTTCGTATTGTTTTGGAAAAACATGGTGAAAGAGTGATATGATAAGTGAATGAACTTTCCCCACTCCTAACTCCACACAACCAGTAAGATGTGAGGGCTCAACACCAAGAGCCAGAAGGGGCACAAGTTATAGAAATTTGTTGAATGGTAATGATGAGAGAAAGACAAGGATTTGGCAAAACCAAATTGAGACCCTACAACCTCATTCTACTCAAGTTTTCTTCATAGTTTAAAATGTGAATTGCTTTCCAGTTTATCTAGACTTAGATCCGTAGATGGCCACTTGGTTGACAAAATCTGGTTTTGAGGTTTTAAACTCTTTTGGAATTTGGACATCTAACTCACTTTGTTTTGATTTATGATTTCACAACATTTGAATGAACTGCTTCTAACTTTCAAATTTTCAAAGAGACCCCCTACACCTTGCCCCATGCTACCAGTAGGAAGTATGGGCTCATCACCATGGACAAGGCATAGGTGAGTAAGGGAACTTCTCTCCTTTCCCAACCCTACATCACTAGTAAGAGACACAGGCTCAACACCGAAGGTTGGTAGGGAAAAGAAATGTGTAAAATAAAAAATTTCTGTGGATTTGCATTTGACTTATTTATCTAGGAAAAATGTCTAGAATGTTCTTATTTCCAAAGAGATGTATATGGGATAGATGTGACACCATGAAGCTTCTAGAACAGACTATAGGAAAAGACACCTAATCTAGAAGAAACTATGAGTAGAACCAAGTATGCAGGCCTTGGTATGGTTACTGTCAAAGCTTTGTCTTATCTTGCTTGAATTGATGAAATGATTCAGAAACAATTGATGATACCATGAGGATTTGAAGAGATATGATTTGAATGTTTTGCCAATGTTTTCAGAAGTTTTTAGGAATTGCTATAAGAATAAGTCCCTTGATCACAAATTTACGAAATGAACTGGAAGATGAAAATGCAATGCGGATGCAGTAATGTACATATGGAAATGCAGGTGAAACTACATGTCATGATGTCTAAGGTGAAGAAAGTTGATGAATATCAAATTCTTCACCCCTAAAAGTACACAACGGAGAACCATGATCCTCAAAATTTCCATTCTCTTGACAAGGGCCTACCATTCTGGGTTTAAACTTACAACCCTTTCCCAGAAGTGTATATGTCCAATCATTAAAATCATTTGTCTGAAAGAGGCATTCATGCACCTCTTTGTCACATTCTTGAGACATGGTGTGTGGGTGAGCATGACTATGTTGCTTGGCCTTGTTTCCTATGTAGAGTTTGTGTTTACTTGTGACACTTGTTGAATGATGAGGCCTTGCCCCATGGATATGGAAAGCTTAGTTTCAGATGCACATGGGTTGAAACCAAGGTTTAGAATAGAACAACCCTCAGAGATGGTTTTGATGGGCATCATTTCAATCTCAAATTTCCCTTCTTCATTTGTTAATTCTATCATGTTTACACCTAGACCTAGGTCATCAGAGGGAAGAGATGCTAAACCGAGAAGACTACCCATCCCCTGTGGTTCAAATGGGAGGAAGATCAGATCATCACTCTCTAAGAGTTTCATAATTTCCATTGTGGTTTTAGTGGACACTGTTTCCATAGATATTGATTTACCCTTATCTATTTTTTCCACCTCAAATGTTTTTGGGTCAACGACTTCAGCCTTCAACACACTCGAGGTGATTGGGACTAACTCTTTTGATGGAGGTGGTTTGTTCAATTGATTCACAAGAAGTTCATACTCTGTATGGACTCCTTTCTTCTTCTTGAGGTTTTCTAAGTGTATATCAAAGGGCTTAGGATCCCCTTGAGTGATGAAGACCTTCCCCAAATGGAGGAATCTAATCTCCTGGAACAGGGTAGAAGGGATAGCCTTCATTCAATGAATCCAGGGTCTCCCAAGGATCATGTTATAACTTGTTTCCCTGTCGATAATGTAAAACTCCATCAAGATGGTTTTTGGACCAAGCATGACTGGAAGAACTATGGTTCCAATCGAGGTCACTTTAAGACTGTCATACCCCCGTAACGTGTTTCTTGTAGAGGAACAATTTGTCTCTCCATATCCCAACTTCTACAAGAAAGAGAAGGGAACCACATTTACAACAGCCCCATCATCAATCATGGCTCTCTTAATGTAATTTTTATAAACCCAGACTTGTAAAAATAAGGCAGGATCACCTCTTCAGGAAATTTCAGCATCAGATGGCATCTTGTCTATATCAAAAACAAACCCAGTATCCCTATCATTCTATCCTGGAGGATGTATGTCAAAGTCAATATGATTTATTTGAGTGCTAGGAGGTGGCATAACATGGATTAGATGACCAAGACCTAGTGCATTGAGCAACACAGAAATGATGCGTAGGTGAATTCTTCAGCAAATCTAGAAATGAAATGTGAGAAAATGTCTTGTTCAAATCTGATATTAAATCATAGGCTCCTACTAGTTTTGAGATTGTAGGAACATCATCCTATGGGAAGGAAAGAGTGGGTAGGGGTTGTGAAATGTACTCCTTCATCCGAGTTATTGCATTAATTTCTGGCTCAACCTCTAGCTCACTAACCCCAAGATTTTTGTATTATCATTTGAACCAAGGTTAGGAGCAACCTGAGAGTTGTCAGAAGTTGAGGCTTCATGGTCATTGTTTCCTATAGGAATACCCTTGTTTATATTTTGAGGATTCACTTGGGAATCCCCAGGATGTTTAGGGTTCACATTTTGAGGTGTGACAGGTCTGGTATGACTAGGTTGTGGGTTTGTTTCAGGATTTTCTAGGAACATGTCTACAAAGAGTTGCCTTTGGTTTTCAGGAAGTCTTTGCAGAAACTTGTTGCAATCATGGAAGTCCTATCATCATGACCTCAAACCTTATGGAAACCATAATATAGGTTAGGGTCATAATCTCTTGGCCTTTGATAAGCATCTTGTTGTTGTTGATTATAACCTCGGTTATAATTTTGAAATTGGTTGTTATAACCATGATTCATTTGCCCCTTGGCCAGAGTTTTGATACTGGTTTGGGCCTTGGGTTTGATTTTTCTTTTGAGAGGGATGGTTTACATCAACTGTGTTGACAAAGGAGACAGTGTTAGGGGATCTTTGATTTCCCGTGTTGTTGTTATTGTTAGTGTTATTTGTTTGGAAAACCAACATTCTTGGCTTGATCAGTAGCACTATTCGTGGTAGCACCATGATTGTGATTCACACCCTTAGGTCCTTGGTTGTTGGCACCATTGTTTTGATAATTTGCATTATTTTGATTTGGGGATACCAATTTCCCATTGGGACCATAGATCTTACACCCACTGTCTATAGCGGCTTGGTCAATCCAAAGTGCACCTTCCAATACTTCCTCATAACTACGGAAAGGAAACTTCTTGACTTCCTCCCTAGTCTCTCGATTGAGCGAGTGAAGGAAAAGATCACAAAGTTCCATCTGGTCCATGTTGGGTGCACTTGTAGAGGAATAGAGAACTTGGCACCATCTCTAGATGAAATGGGTGGAAGATTCATTTTTCTCCTGTCTAATATGTAGGAACTCCCTAATCCCTGTACGCAACAACTTGTTCATGTCAAATGCTTTGATGAACTCAGAAACAAGCTGTTTAAAGGAATGTATAGAAGATTTCGGAATATGGTAATACCAATCCAATGTGATTCCTTTGAGAGTATTTGGAAATATCTTAGCCACTACAACATCCCAAGGAAGCAATTCCCTGATAGCAGTAACATAGGCCTTGATATGAGCATTCGGTCTCCTTCTCCCTTAAATTTTGGAAGATCTAGAAATGGGCATGGAAGCATGACACCACGTATGGTGAAGTCAAGAGGCTCCTTTAAGTACTCAGCATATGTACCCATTGCGTAAGATTCCACCATTGAAGATCCTTGATGAGGAGGTGGAGGAGGAGGAGTTGGATAAGCTGCATTATAAGCATTGACAGGAACATATGGGGTCCCTTGATATGGCATGTAGGGAGAAGGAATGGTATATGGGTCCATCTGGGGAGTTTTTGAATACATGTGCATGTAAGGTGGGATAGTACCAGGATATGGACTAGTGGGCATAAAACCAGGGAACGTCACATTGCCTGTTGTGGTGGCATTCAAGAATGCACTTCCGGCCAGCCCTTGCATAGGATAAGCTTGAGAAGGATGAGGACCCATCCCTAGTGTGTCTAACCCTGTGAGAAGATCACCTAGATTTGAATGAACTAGATAACCTTGTTGTACAAGATATTGCATTGGTTTCTCATTAGAAGGGATGTATCCTTTGTTGTCAACTGGATACCCCATGTTCTTCCCTACTGCATGTGTTGGTTGTGAAGTCTGGCACTTTCTAGTTCTCTAATCCTCCCTACTAAAGTAGAAATAAGATCATTGGGAGAGGATTGAGTCCCTTGTTGGGGTGCCTGTGGCATAGGGTTTGATTGAGCAGGCTCATGATACCCTGTCATGAATTGTTCAGTGTTATAATTCTTGTCTTCCTCAGAAGTAAGAATCTTAGGATAGGCATTCAAAATCTCAGAGGTTGTAGCCTTCATTCTATCCAAAGACTCATCTATCTGATGAAGAGGATTATCTATTCATGTAAATATATCATCTTCTGTTGATTGCATGGTAATGTGAGGTCTTGACAAGACTCTATGGTAAGAACCTATTCCATTTGTGATAACAATGTGGTTTGCATTGGGTTGACCATATTGCATGTTTAACGGTTGATCAACCTCCTCCATCCTTACATAGCTAATGGGGTTTGAAGTGTAACTAGGGGAGGTTTGGACGTTGCTTGTGTAATTGTCACCCCACCTCGAAAGAGAAGGGGACTGTTGTGGTTGAACATTGGTGTAATATCTATCAGAGCCAAATGGCCCACCAAACTCTCTTCCAGACATATTTTAGAAAGTATAAAATACCTACCAAAATAGGGGAAGAAATGGAGAGGTGAGGTAATAGCAATGAAAGAAAAGGAAACAAGAAGGAATTAATCCTTCACGTCAGGTTCACCAATTTGTACGGATGAAAATTGACATGCAACCTTCAACCGCACTCGACCCCCTGAGGTCATGCCAGAGCAGACGATGTTAAATGTGTGTGGCTAACTATAGGAGGATCAGTGACTAAGATCTGGTAGTGTGATCTCCTAGTAGCTGAGTTGGCAAAGGGGAGATTTAGAGGCTATGAATGGGTAGCGTAAATTACCTATGGTTTGTTTTCTAACTGAATCTAATGTTGAACTAGTTTGAAGTGTCCAAATTAACTAAGATGAAACCAACAATCTAAGCTACTTCTGAAAGGAAACTAATTTAAACAAATCACAAAACTAAAATATTACAATCACAAACAACAAATTTCTTTTATTCTAAATAATCAAAATATTTCTACACTAAAACTAAACAAGAAAAATAACCTGGTGTGGTTATTCACCTGTGCTGAGTGTATTGAAACTAAACTAACTTAAAACAAGAACTTTTCCAAATGATCTATGATATGTAGACAACCTCCTACAGATATTCTCTCCTTCAGATCCACAGGGATGGGAAGAAGAGGATCCATCACCGGGAGCTGCTATTAATGATTTAAACCCTCTTGGAAATTAACTAATTACTTGCAAATGAAAGGAAATTGATTTCTACTCTATTTGATATGATGTAACAATGATAAATTACAGCAATGAAGGAAATCAAACAACAAATCCAACCTGGAATTCACAGAACAAAGGTAAATCCAGTTGTGTGATGACTTTTCCCCTCAGTTTATCCTTTCTTTCTCTGTGTGTCCATATGAGTCCAAGGAATTGGGAATGCAAAGGCAGCAACAGGAGAAGGTGCTTGAGCAATGGCAGCTTGAAGGTAGTCTGGTTGCAATGCAAGTGGAAGAGAGATAACACAAGTGAACAGAGCTTGGCTATGTAATTTCCAGCAGGATTGTGGCAGCAATACTATGCAAGATACACAAAATTCTTAGGCCATTTGCTTGAATACAAGCATTGAATATATAGGAATTGGTTGGGATGTGCCTTCATGCACAAGGCATCCTTGGAGTGCCAAATCATTGGGTGAAGAGGCAGTTCAAACTAATTAAATCTATTTAAAAATAGAAGAGGGAAGGAATACCATGCAATCAAGACTATTTTTAGGCAATTTGGTTCACAAACACACCTTAGAAGTCAAGTTAAGTGAAATCATGCATGTTAAAATCATGCATGAAGAGTTCTGGAAAAAGTGCATCACCCTGCATAGGGTGATGGTCACCCACCACCCTTCCTGGGCAGGCGGTTTCAGAACCGCCACCCAGGTAGGGCAATGGTACTGACACTAAAGGCCAAAACATGCACAGAAATGAAGCGGGAAGCTGGAAGAAAGTGTGGAAAAGCTAAGTAAGGATGTCTAGGCTACAAATATACACTGTGAATGGGTTTAGGAACTCAAACACCTTCTGAAAGGACATGAATCATCATTGGGGACTTTTGTAACCATTTTCTATATGCTTTCATGTTTGTATTTTTTCGATCGACCCATACACAGTCAAGCCTCGTAGTTTAAAATCACCCTTATTTGGACACCTATATGTCACCTTGATGGTTGTATTAATGAGCTAAGTCTGAGCTAAGAACCTTGGTTGTTTCATTTTTGGATATATAAAACAATTTATAGAAATTTCCGTAGCGGGATGAGAGTTGTGTTTATAGGATGCAGACTATGAGTCTTGTATGGCTTGATTATCTTATTCAAGCCCATTGATTTAATCTTTACTGTAGGGAATAAATTTGTTGATGCAAATTGCCTGTGCGGAATCATGTTGACTTCTATTATGATTTTGTGGATGAAATAGTGTGCATTCAAATTGGTCCTAGTACTGACATAGTCCCTTGATAAGATTAAGTAAATTCTTAGTATAGTTTGGAGAAGTTAAGGTAATTCAGATTGGTTAAGGTTTTTAATACTTATCTTAATTTAATCGAATATTTATATTCCTCCTCTACCTAAAGAGTAACTTTATCATTCCTATATGTTGAAATGATTATCTTGTCATAGTATTATTAGTCAAAGAAGAACAAATTGATTACTTTATTCTGGTTACAGTTTGACTAACATCCGCCTTGGGGACTTAATGTTAAGCATGTATCCTTATTATGATCATTGTGAGAAAAGAATATATTGTAACAGAAGTGTGACATTGGCATTTTATTGCATAACTTAATATTAGTGAGTGATGTAACCCAAGGCTAAATTATGAGGTTGAGAAAGTTATATGACTGTTTATTAAACATTGTTATGTTTTCGGTAAATTATTTATTGTTATATTTAATCAATTAATTTCTCATAGTATGAGTATTACTTACATGGAAGTAATAACAATGTTTTTATTAGTGAATATTATATTGGTCTCATTACTTAGTCTATAAACACTTTAACCATGATATTGTAGTAATTTATTCATTTGAGTATTATATCGACATAAAATGTTAAGATGTGAAGAACAACATTTCATGTCAGTTCATTCCGAACTAACCATTTTTACTATTCTTACTGATGGCAGAAAATAAGATATTTCTTGGCGGATGATTTATAAAGACTGTCTAAGAATTATTTTTTTGAATGAGGATTGATTATGATGATTACGTTGTATTAAAAGCATGGCATCATTGTAAAGTGAAATGATTACTTCACTGTCCTATTTAAATTAAAAGGCAGAATAACCTTATTTGATCATGAATTATTTCGGGAAAGTCTATTTGTACTTGTATTTATTATTGAGTTAATAATTATTGAATTTATGAACACACGAGTTATAAAATATCTTATTATGATGTTGAAATCAACAGTATGTCTTTAATGAAAGGTTAATCTTGATGACATTAATGATTTAAGAAAGATATCAGTACTCATATTGTTGATTAATTGAGGTTAAATTGTATATGGAACAAATATATCTATGATGATTTATAAACTATTACTATTTTTTATTATTGGTAAAAGGTTTTGGTGGGACCTTACCCAAGTTTACAACAAAAGGCTCGACAACCAAGATAAGCAAAGTAAAACAGTGTGGTTTTTTTATTCGTGGGGTCCACACCCTAACCAAAAGAGTAAAAAGCAAAGGTAGGGGCAAAATGCCTACAAAGAGCCCAGAAATAAAAAATCGACAACAAAATTGCAGTTATACAACAACACAAAAACTATTGCACCGAGAACAAGGAACCAACAACATTAACCAACTGACTTGCTAAAAACTTTGACAGCCACCCTGAAAGCATGGTAAACTTTCACGGCAATGACGATGGTGGGATCCCAGTTTCAAGCTTTGAACTTTCTTAAAATATTTCCATTCTTCCAAGTCGTGCCTAGGAAGCCACTAGAGTCGTAGGTCCATTATAGCACTGTGCATAGCCAAGAAATTTATTGTATTTTCCCTCTAGAGTCTTAAACTTGGTTTCCAAAGCAGCAATTTCATCTTTGAGGCCTACGTTGGGGTCCAAGGCTTGCTCTTTAATAGTAGACTTAAGAAGGAAATCTACATTTTCTTCAAGGGTTTTAACCACATTAGCCTACATGTTAAATTTATTTTCCAAACAGGTGCCAACATCAATATCAGGGAAAATAGAGGGGGGGCTATCATCTACCATAATTTCTTTTCCCTTCATGTCAGAGCCCACAACTTCCTTACCTTTACTGCTGCTACGGAGAACCCTTTGTGGGGGTGGCTCTGAGACAAAGTCTTTGTACATGGGATTTTTAGAACGGATACGGGTTTGCTTAGGAAGGGGAGAAACCACAACAGGGCACGGGTCATTGCCAACAACACTAGACATGTACTGACTAATGAGATATATGACATCCTAATGGAGAGGGATAGTCCTCTTATGGCCTTGAACTTCAAGAATACTTCAGAATGTAGTAGGAGAGGCTTACCTTCACCTCACACCTGAAGTGGTTGAGCAGGATCTGATGCTACTACGGAATGATGGAGAATCTCCATTCTAAAGTGATATAGCATACCGTCATTCGTGTCACCTCATCATATGAATGTGGGATAGAAGAAACAAGAATTCCCTCCTTTCTGATGTTGAGCATTTCTCCATCATCCAAAAATAACTTTTCTTTTGCTTCCTTATCCATTTTGTTCCTGAACAATTTATTCCCTTCCATGATTAGACCGATAATAAAAGAGATGAATTCCTCAGTGATTTGAAAGATCTTATTTCCAAAGGAGACATTATGGTCTATCCAATTCACCACGAACTATATGGACATATACTGGTCATGCCCTTTTATGCGTTGGATGAAATCGGTGAAGCCCTCCATATTAGTGGTCTCCCAAAGCTCAATTTGTTCCTGCCACTGGGGATAAAATTTAGGTTCCACACGGCAAGGGGCATAACCCATTCTAAAAACCCTCTGAGAATTCACAGAATTGAACTGAAAGTTGTGAACAATAGACTTCCCAATAGCCCTTCGATAACATGTATGCCTGTGCAAAGTAGAAATAAAATTCATTTCTTTCTCCCTGAAAAATTTAGTGTGATCAATTTTCAAGAACATGGAAGAATAACTTCGGGCATACCTGAAATACCATTGAGATCTAGCTTTGGGATTGCACACGTGTTTACATCATCGGTTGAGGTGTACTAATGAGTGAGTTTGTTTCATTTGAAATGATGTTTCTAACTTCAGTAGGAGGGTCATTGATATCATGCCACTCTTTGTAATAATTTCTACAAACTCCAATAGTTGCAAGCAAATCCACAGATTTGTTGTTCCCTTCCCTATACACATGCTTGAAAATGATGTTAATACCATTGCATAAGTTATGAACTTCATTAATAAAATCCCTGATGGTCCAACTAGGATTTAAGGATTTAGTGAGAATGTTGGTAATATTCTTTGAGTCACCTTCGATGATGACGTTTCCCATATCGAGATTCTTAGCAATTCTTTACTTTAGTTAAGTTCAAATAAATGAATTAAGATTGGAAAAATAAATTACGACAATGTCAGATTATATAATTAATGAACTTCTGCCAGAATGTGAAAGATATGTTAAAATCCTAATTAAGATCTAATTGGGTTATGGTTTAATTATGAGTATATTATCATATCTTGTTATGATAATATACCTATTAACATATAAAGACAAATGATGTGTGATAAATTTATTACTATGGAAAAAGAGAACGTGTCCTAAACTGAATTAATTGTAATTAATTAAACCTTGGAATATGATGTTCCTAAGGAACAAAGATCGACAGGATAATTTAAGACGATTGTTGTAAGATCGTATTCATTTAATAACGCAAGTTATAAAGTGAATACTACCTTATAACATGTATCTTGATTTTCCATTTCAAGTTCTAATCATTATGATAATCGTAACTTCAGATAATCAGTGTCACACTGAGTTACATGAGTTATTTAACCTGCTCAAAAAACACCTTGGTACCAACCTAATTTGGCTACAAGGAATGAAGTGGTTGCTTACTGATGCAAGTCATTACATAAGCATTTTTTATCCCATAGGAAACCTAAGTCGGTACAGATGCGTTCCTTCACACATGTTAGATAGGTCATGTGCCTTGTGTATAACATGTAAATCAAATGACTTAATTAGCTTATTCAAATCTAGATAAATGAATAAAGTGATATGTTGGAAAGATAAGTTTTTAATGACGAATGTGTCGTCTTGAAACTAAGCATGTAAGCATGTCTCTTAAACTTTAGCCGAAGTAGTGTAAGTTGTTGATTACACTGTCAGATTCACCATGTTCTAATTAAAGGTGTAGGATTCCAGATGGGATTCAATTGACTGAATTCCTGGTAGACACTTAGACATAGTCACTTGAATTATCAATGCCTGGGAAAGGTAACCAATTGTATACTTGTATACACACTCGTAAGAGTAAAGCATGAGGATCAGATAGATCTAATTGACCCATACAACTGCACATGGTTTCTTGATTGTTATTAGATGGATTGAATTACATTGATGTTGGATTCAAATGCTAAGTATTTAAATCATTGAAGGCATAAGTTAGTTTGGAAAAAAAATTCCCTTAATTTGAAGCATTGAAAAGTAGGTGTTACATCTAGGAATGGTCGAAATATAGAATTCATCAAGCTCTAAAATGTGGATGGTGCATTAATAAGACCAAAATGCATCACTAGAAATTCATAATTCCATTGATGAGTTTTGAAGGTTGTCTTATGAATATCCTCTTTCTTTACTCTAATTTGGTGATACCCAGAATGAAGATCTAGTTTTTTAAAATAAACTACACCATGCAACTCATCTAATAAATCATCAATGACAGAAATAGGAAACTTATCTTTAATAGTGTAAGTGTTAAGTTTTTTGTAGTCTAGACACATGTGCCATCTTCCATCCTTACGACGCACCATCACCATAGGAGCAGAATAAACACTCTGAATATGACGAATAATACCCATTTCCAACATTTCCTTGACCATCTTCTCAATCTCACTTTTTTTCACATATGGGTATCTATAAGGCCTAATGTTAGGGGGTTAGCTTCCTAGAATTAGCTGGATGACATGATCATGATATTTTTCAGGAGGCAATCCTCTATGATCCTCGAAGGCAACTACATGTTTATCAATATCCTTGTGAAGATCAGGATACACTACCATAATTGGTGGTTGAACTTCCATAGGGAACAATTGTTCTACAAATCCTTCAGCCCCATTATTAATAATCTTCTATATTTGATGAGAACTAACCACTTGAGGATTTTTTTCATGTAGTCATTGAAGTTCAAACTATCTTCCCTTATAATGAAAGTGCATGAACAACTCTTGGAAATTTAGCTCTATGGTGCCCAAAGTTGTGAGCCATTGAACACTTCAAACAATATCAGCTCCACCCATGGGAATAACGAACATAGTGGATTCCATTGTGTAGTCACCCATCATAAGTCTAATTTTATGGTAGTTCCCTGAACATTTGACTGTGCCACCATCTGCAATCATTACTTGAAATTTAGGAGCTGGGTAGATGAAACAATTTAGTCTTGTTGCTAGCTTATTATTGATGAAATTATATGTGTTCCCCGAAGCAATAAATTTTGTCACCATCTTCTTCTTAAGGTAACCAATGACCCAAATGGTTTATGGAGTGCTAATACCGGATAGAGCATGACAAGAGATAGTTATTTGGGGATCTACAAAGTCTTCCTCTAGTTTTTCTGCTTCATCACGTGATGTGTCCTCATCTTCTTCCTCCTCATGGGTCCCTTCAATGTAAAACCATTTCTTCTCACCACATTTATGACCTAGTCCATATTTGTTTTCACGGTTACAACATAACCCTTTTTCTCTTTTTTCTTCAATTTGTTGAGGTGTAAGTCGAATTGGTTGAGGGTATGATGGTGGCAAGGTGCTACGGTCTTTTAAGTTAGTGAAATTTTGCCTTATAATAGAAAGAAATTTTTCCTTTGCCCTAATTGCCATGATAATAAAATCAGAAACCTTGAGTGGATCAAACATGCTTACCTCATGCTCAATGTGGTCCTTAAGACTCCTAAGAAATAGGTCATTCAGATTCCCTTTTGTAATATTCTCCACACGCAAGGATATGATTTGGAATTCGTGAACATAATCCTTGACTGATCATGTTTGTCGTATCTTTGCTGATTAGTTGAAGTAATTATTTGACACACTAGAACTATAATGCAATTGTAGCTCTTCAGTAAAATTTGTCTAAGTGACACTGGGACCATTCTTTTCCCTTTGAGAACTTAACCATCTATACTAGACGAATTGGTCAGGTTTGAGATACATGGATGCCATGGTCACCTTTTTTCTCGATGGGCTATGATGTAGATCAAAGAAATTATCCATTTAGTTAATCTAATTGAGTGGACCCTTTCCATGAAACTTATGCATTTATGTTAGAGTAGGTATTTACCTTAACTCGTGTTCACCTAGGTACTTTATTTACCTTTATTGTATTTATCCTCACCTACTTATGTGTGTGGATATTTCTTTTATCTTATTTAGATATTAGGAGATATTATCTAGTTGTTAGGTATAGTTCTTTCCTTGATCTATGGTATTGACTAGATCCTTGATGTCTAGTTCTTTCCTAAGTCTATGGTCTTGAGTAGTTCTTTGATGACTAGTTATTTCCTTGATTTATGGCTTGATCTACGACCTTGACTGGTTCTTAGATTGTTATTCCTTGCCTATTTAAGCAAGGCCCATTCTCAATGTATTGCATTGAGTTCTATAATAATATATGATATTGCTACTCATTTGTTTGCAAAGGTTTATGTAAAATTATTCTAGTAAATTACTTTCATTTTATTGATCGTGATGTTTGATTAACATATGTGTTCTTGGCTTGGTATGATCTGGTTATCGTTCCTTTCATGGTATCAGAGCAGGAGATTGCTATTGACATCCGTATGTAAGTTTTAATTTGCAAATAAATTCATTTTTATGTTGCATGCATTTTTATGCAAAACAGAGGCTTCCATTGGATCCGGAAGGTGGGTAAACCCTAAGATTGACTGTAAACTCGACCATTTCTGGAGGCAGTCATTTTTTAGGTTTTGTGCATTGTTGCAGGGAAGCACACCAGTCTACCTTGGGATCTGTGCCATGAAGAAAAAACGAATGTGGGATTATTTTTCGGGTTTGTTGGATTTCGCGAGATCTACACAGGGTAATTCCATTACAACATATGGTATCGTCCTATGAGGGCTTAATGATGGGGAAATTTCCTACTCAGTAGCACCTTAACGTCAACCCCAACAAGATTTTTATCTTAGTGTGAGGAAGGCAAAAAACAACCTAATTTTGTAATAGTGGCAAACATCATCAAAATTGAAGGAACATTATGTTTATGACTAGGAAGTATCATACTCAAAGCAAGTGTATCTTTTGATCGGTAACTCATTGTTTCTGAGTGCCACTTTTCATAGAAAGAAAACTATCTAAATAGATTCCTTGAGTATATTTGAAGCTTAGAATTATTTATTCTCAATAAAGGAGTTTCCATCATAGAAATATCCTAGTTATACATTAATATGGATGTGTGTTGTGGTCAAATTAAATGAGATGGTAATTTCAAAAGTCAGAGTGCCCGACGTCTTGGAGATTTCGTCAGCCATGTTGCTAGTTTCAACCTATCAGGGATTTTGAAAAAGATCTTGCTTTACCTATGTGGAAGAGATAATGTGGACCGTTACCTACGAAGAGATTCCAAAATTTGTGGATAGTCTATAGATCTGTCTTACGATGAAGCATAATTTTTTAGGTATACTACAATCACTCATCACATTATAAGGATATAGTGAATACAGTGACTAAAAAACAAACTTGCTAGCCTACAACAACAAAATCATATAAAGGAGGTAGGATAAGTGTTTTTGTGGTTCTAGTTTTACTTGCAATAATGTTGATAATAAAATGCAGGTCAAGAAAGGATATTATATCTAAAATAGTGTTTGAGCATGTGAACCGTAATTGTTTAATGGGGACATGTGTAA
The DNA here is from genome assembly GCA_019776745.2 of Taxus chinensis. NCBI lineage: Eukaryota > Viridiplantae > Streptophyta > Pinopsida > Cupressales > Taxaceae > Taxus > Taxus chinensis. The sequence goes on along the minus strand of CM034154.1, from coordinate 73,875,368 downwards.
GAGACAATGAAGCTTACTACTGCATATTTTTTAAAATCTGTAGTTTAGTATACAGTATCTCACATCTAGTGTATTCGTGGTTCTGCTCAGCTGCATGGTAATTAATTTGGGTGAATGCATAACACTGAAATCAGTTCTCGCATGCTCCATTCTATGGAACATCACTAGAGGAGTCAGTGACATAAATTCCATAATTTTGGGTATTGTTTCCTCTATTCCACATGTTAAGTGGATTATCTGGTCATAACATTAGGTATTATCGATGCAGTTACTTGGAGTTGGTGATCACACATTTTCCTTCATCTTTTTTTCATTTGCTCGAAAATCTTTTTTTTGAAGTGATCATGAGTAACACATGTGTTATGGTCGTTCACTCATGCTTGAGTAACCTGGGTATGTTCAGCTATTAGACATTGATCAACCTGGTCTCAAAGTCTCTAAAGTGGTCCCTTTTGGTCAAGGTGCACTAATCTTGTTGGTTCTTTTTATATGCCTTTTGTCATTTGCTTAGTTGCATGCTTCTTGATTTAAATCCGTAGTAATAATTTTTAACGCTGGATTAACTGATTACTTGGTTGTTTTGTGTGCTGATAATTATGCATCCTAATTGAGAGGATTCTACAAGTGTGGCTCCTCAATACACATGCAAGAACAATTCATTGCTCCACTTTACATAGCATATATTGCATAAATGTAGATGCATTCTAGAAAAGATCAAACACTCATTTGAACATTTATCCATGTGTAGAATATCTCTCTTAAAAGTGAGAGGGTCTAGTATACTTTATTTTCGACACTAGTTTTCCTTGTTGATATGAATCTGCTTGTGGGGGATCTATTACTGGTGATGTTTTCAATAATATTTTGTACAATGTTTAAGTATCTTAATTTTAGGCAACAAATATAGATTTGTAACGTCACTCCACCCATTCAGTAGTACGTGGAAAGTGTGGTGTACTAAACGAACCATAACATATTAAAACTAGATTTTGTGTAATATAAATAAGTAAAAGTAGACCCAATTGTATAAATTGATATTGTAAGATGTTGGTCCGAAAATCTATTGCGTGGACAGATCTATGGATAGACGAGCCAACAGTGTGCAGGGCTTAGCCCCTCTTTGAGACAGCAAAGCGAAACTGGTTTATTGCTATTTCTACTAGCAGGAACCTATGCAAGTCTCACAGATTCTGCCTTCGGGGGTTGGGATCTCATCCCAGTAGAGTGTTCCAGGCTGCGAAAAGAAAGGAATGAAAGAGGGAGAAGAGAAAGAACAGATCCGAAGGGAGAAAAGAAATGAATTCCAAAGCAGAAAGGTCAGAAGATTTATGTTTTTAGTTTGGTAGTAAACAGAGCCAAACCTACTTGCATAAATAAACAAAGCAATACTGATAAACAAATGACAAAAAAAGTAGATATGAATCCAACAGATTAAACACATACAGATCTAACGTAAGAAAGATCTAATGTATAACACAGCTATTGAGCACAAAGTCTGAATAATTGTATTACTATTCTTTTCTGTTACAAGAAAGCTGAAAGTCTTTCTCTCCTCACTTCTATTTCTATCTAAAAGATGTTCACCATCTGAATACAACAAGTATTCTCATATTTATAGAAGATGAGGGAGAGAGAAGGCAAAATGGAGCCAACCACTTATTTACAAAGATATTTACAAAATATCTAAAAGTCATGTTGACTTTGACAACTTGATGGATGACATCATCCCATGATGCAACATGGATGATGTCATCATTTGTATCAACACATTTTAGACATTTCGAAAAGAAAGTCGGAGAGAGAGAGAGAAGAAGAAGAAGAAGAAGAAGAAGAAGCTACTCATCATCATCATCCTGCGGCCGGAAAGGGGTTGCCTGTTTCTGATGCTGCTCAGGTGATGATATGTGGAACTGAGCGCGGTATTCCAAAAACTTGCTGATCATTGGCCCAAATTGATCCTGTGACGGATCCTTGTGCCGCTCACTGATTGCTTCGCAAGTCTCCCGCTCGTCTATGAGATTTTCCGGGAGTTTGGAATAATCTTTCTCCGCCTCGATAAGGAACCCGATGAAGTCCCTACAGGCCAGTAGGTTGTTGATAGATTCAGTGTCGAATGTGACCTCTGGCCCTGTCCCTTGAGAAGCTATCTCCTTGAAAATCTAGATAGTGTCATCAGCTGATCTCAAGGTAAGGGAAGGAGTGAGCAACCCTGGAGTCATGGCGAGAACAATTTTCTCCATTTGATGCATTGCATCCAGGGCCTCTTCCTTTACCTTGTCTATCTTTTCTAAAACAAATTCCAGCTGATCTATCTGATAGTCCAGAGTGGACATAGTTTTGTTGAGGGCCCTTGGGTGGCCGAAGACTCCGAACTTGACTAGATCTTCGACTGAACAGTCGAACATTTGTTGGAAGGTCTCGTGCTGGAGTCTAGCATGTTCTAACTCTTCTGATATCGGACCTGCTAATGCTTGGAGTTCCTTATTCACCTTCTCGATGTTTAGGTATAAACTGATATACTCGGCGATTACTCTTTCACTATCCTTGAGGATTTGGCTCCTCCAAGCAGAAACGGCCATGCCCTGCTCGCCGATCTTTGAATACTCATTAATATTCTCCTGACTGAGCAGCTCAGGAGTCTCGGCAGCAGTTGTGGGAGGCACACTTCCCATCTTCTGTAAGGCTTGAAACAGGTATTTTTTCTGCTCTTTCAGTAGCCTTTTCTCCTCTTTTGTTTCCTGAAGCTTTTTGCAGAGTGCATCAACTGCGGAAAGAGCTTCCCCCTGGAGACTTTCAGAGGATGTCCCCATTGTGACTTGGGTCACGGTGAAATCTGTCGGAGACAGATCTTCTTTCTCTTTGAGGGGGTTGGGGTACGCTATTTCCATGACTCTCTCACCTGCAGCACTCTTCGAGAAGCGTGTAACCGGCTTCTGCTTCTTTGCCCCATTGGCTGGAATTACCGAAAAGTCCATCGGAGCGATGGGGAATTTCCTCTTTTGTTGGCTCAGCTGCTGAGAGATCCAAGCTGGTCCTATAGAAGAAGGACCAGAGACAGAGGGGGAGGCAGCAACGGTAGAAGAGGGGAAAAACGTGGAGACACGCGGCGGCGGCATGGAAAGAATAGCCGAAGAAATGTCCACGGGAGGAAGGGAAACCGCAACTGCAGAAGACATAGGAAGGGAAGGGAGCTCGGAGATGAGGGAAGAAATGGAGGAAGACAAATCAGTGAGGGAGGAGAAGATAGATGAAGAAGCAGGGGAAAGGGTAGAAGAAGGGGCAGAGGACACGACCAAAGGGGTGGTCGTTTGAGTCACTCGAGGAGGGGAAGGAAGAGAAGAAGAAGGGATAGAAGGGACCTCTGAAGTTGTAGCGACGCCGACATCCTGGGTGGATGGGCGTATAGGACTATCCTCTGTCAATTCTTCATCAAGAGTTATGACTTGTTCAGGCTCTGAGGGAAGAGGACTTTCAGGGGCTTCCTCCTAAATGGTGCTAGGTTCACCTTCTACACCTTTGCCTTTCAGCTCATTCTTTGACCTTGGAGGTGCGTTGCCCAAAGGGGAAGTTGTGAAATCTACCCCGAGGTAGATTAGTCCGTTCATGCGGCACCAATGCTCTGTTCTCCGCATAGTCTCCTTGACCCTCTCCTCAATTGTTTGAGGAGCCTTGTTCCTGTCAATGGCCGGGAAGGGCCAATTGTCCCCATCTGTGTCATTATACACCTTATCTACTTCATCTTCCGTAGTCTGGAAGCCTTCGGGGACAATGGCCACTCCGTATTGGATGATTTCCGCCAATGCTAAGCGAGAGTGATCCTTTCTTCTGAGTTCCGCCTCATGGAGAACGTCAATGTAAATATCCTCAATTTGAGGGACATGGATCGGATCGAGCTTCGCTTTTGGCAGGCAGCTTCTTGGGTCGAAGGTAGGCCTGGCTGGGAAGTCATGCTTCAAATTGAGTAGCTCCAGCTCTGCGAACATTTCCTTCGCCTTATGGTGGGTGGAGCATGTGTATCGGCCCACTTTGAGGGGGAAAGGAGTTCCACCCTTCTTTCTTTTGAGGCACTTCTCATGGTATGTGACCAGCTGCCTTGACAGTTCTAGTAGAATCAGCTTAGGCCCAGCATACCTTGGTAGCCTGGTTGGCTCTCCCAAAAAGTTGGCAGCCCTCAGATAGGTGAACGTGGGAAATTGGGTGAACAGGGCCCCCCATTTCTCTGTGACTGCCACTATGTTTTTGGTCGTCCGGCTATGAGTCATGTTTGGCCTCAGTAGGCAGATGACATGATAGAAGAATGCATCGTTAACTTTTGCGAAATGTTGGATGCTATTCTCCAGCCTCAGCTCTGGGTAGTAATCAAATATCTTGGCCTGAGGCCATACTCCACTTCGGTTCAGCCCCGGATAATCCCTCGCCGATGCTGCAGCGTAGACTACATAGGAGTTCATATGGAACACTCCTGTTGTGGCGAACTGTTGTAGCTGCTCAGATATGGTGCTGCTTATTATTTCCCCCAGCAAAAGCGCTGATCGGGAAAATTCTTATTCATTGTCTCCAGGTACCGCAGCATCCACTTATGGAAATAGTGGGCATCTGAAAGCCCGAAGACTCTGCTCAGGAAAGTGATAGTATCACTGAGTTCCTCTGAGAAATCACTTCGGTGGATAGTCTGAGGCCACCGGGTCACCACCTTCTTGTTCTTTAGGTAGACCTCATTCATCAACTGCATGCACTGGTCTTCGTTGTCTTCCCAGGCCTTGATGCATTCTCGTTGGCTAACAGCCACGAAGTTCCGGTGATGAGGGATGCCAAGTATCAACTCAAAATGACGGGCAGTGAGGTTTATGACTGCCTCGCCCTTACTATTTTCGACACATCTTGTGTCTTTGTTGTAACATTGCGCAATCACCATCATGAATTCGTTGTTGACAGCGCTGACGGGGATTCCTCCGGCGAAGTGCAGGGCACTGCCTATTAACTTGTCCATCCATGGACTTCTTGTAACTTTCTGAGTCCTAACCCAGAACTCATCCATGTCAATGTGACCCAATTCAGAGTCTCTGACATCCATACTGCACTCAGCCTGTGATTCGGGCATCCTGACCCTCTGATATTTGTATTTCATCTCTTCTTCTGTCAGCTTAGCCTTTCCTCTTGGTTTGGTGGGTTTCTTGCTTGACGTAGACATGTGTTCTTTCGAACTCAGTTGCTGATCTGCATGAAGAAGAAGTGAGACCCAATCCAAAAAGGTTGAATTAGTCATTTGATCTTCCATTGGAAAGCTAGCAGAAGAAAGAGTTAGAGATTTTAAGGCTCAGGGCGCAGGAAAAATGCAACTGGCAGGCCAAATAGATAAGGCGCACAGAAAAGGAATGTTGCAGAGGTTATACTGGCGCCAAAGGCGCATGGCGCATGGATGAAGCAGGTTGCATTTTATAGCAGGGCGCATGGAAAGAGTATGTTACATGAAGGTTCGGTGCGCCCTTTGGCGCATGGATGGATTATGTAACATTAACAAATGGTGCGCCAAAGGCTTTGGCGCGGCGCATGAAGGGTTTACACAACATCATGTTACTGCAATGGAGGGTGCGCCCGCGCCTTGATAGCTTTATACTTGCGCGAATAAGGCTTGTGTTACATGAAAGCTGGGTGCGCTCCTTGGCGCATGGAATCAGGATGTAACATGGATAAATGGTGCGCCAAAGGCTTTTAAGGAGGCGCGGGATTTACACTTGTAGCATGCAAAAAGGGCGCGCTTTGAGGGCGCATGAGTTCTAGATGTAGCAGGACAAAAGGCTGCGCCATTGGCGCGGGTTTTAATCATGTAACATGGCGGGTAGATGCGCCAAAGGGGCGCAACTGTTTTAAGTGTGACAAGACGCGCCAGTGCGCCATAGAACTAAACTCATTGCTCAATCATTTTCATTCTTTCTTCCATTTCAAAGATAGCATGGACATATAAGGTTTCATATAAAAAGTTTGGCAGACCAAGTCCTTTCAAAACAGCTCCCTTCCAGTAGATCCGGAAAGAGGGAGGGAAAGGAGGAGAAAAAGAAGAAAGGAAGACAGGACAGCACGAGGGAAACTAGCTCAAACCAATCTTATTTTAACACCGGCTAGCAAACCACAACGCAGACAGACCAAGAACACGCAAAGAACCGAAAGCACGAAAATGGAGAAGAGGGAGAACCTCTTACCTTAGATATATAGCAAAATTGAGAGCGGGTCCACAGGGCGACGAAAACGACGAAGCAGAGGCTGACAAGTCCAGAGTGATCACGTGCTCGACAAAAAGAATGAAAATGACATTGGGCGCGCACTGATATATATAGAAAAACTTGTCATCAATGCGCCAACCACTTTTGAAATGGCGCATGAAAGTTGCTGTCGACAGGAGAAAGCGTGCGCCCTTTGGCGCACCAAAACTTTGTGTTGCAGCGAGATTATGTGCGCCCTTTGGCGCACCGAAAAGTGGAGCAACAAAAGCAATGTCAACAATAAGGCGCATGCGCCTTGGCGCACGCAAAATAGACTCAACATCCTTTGGCGCACCGAAAGATGTGTTAACATGGAAAACCATGCGCCAAAGGCTTTTAAGGGGGCGCATCAAAAGCTAGTGTTACAAGGAAAATCCATGCGCCCAGCCAAAAAAGGCTCAAAAAGACTAAGTTCGAAAACTAGATTTCCCGGGAAGGGATTTTACAATCTTTCGAACTCGAAGGATCCCTAACGAGGGATCGAAACAAAATTTTCGGTATGGTTATCGGTAAAATTGCCCTTGTCAATTTTACGGGATAACAGCTGGCTCTTTCTGGGGACTATCCCTGAGCGAGCTCGGGGGTAGAGAATCCCAGATCACTTGTGCCTATCCATTGGGTACGGAGTCAAAAACAAGGGGGACCGGAGGGAGAACAAAGGAAACACAAAACAAGCTGAAAGCAAACACACGACGAAAGCAAACACACAACAAAAAGCAAACTGTACAAAGAAGAGAGCAAGCTCTACTTCCTGAAGATCTTGAGATGTTGCCCGCTATAGGGAAGCGGGAGTTCAGCTCCATCCAGATACGAGAGATAGAAACTATTCTCTCCATTGAGTTGCTTGATTTTGAAGGGCCCTCTCCATAGGGAATCAAATTTTCCGTGCATGCCCTTTGGCTCTCTTCGCTTGTCCCATAAGAGGACGAGATCTCCCACTTGAAAATTTCTCTGCTTGGCCTTCTTGTCAAAAAGCCTCTTTACTTGATTCTGATGCTCAGTGATCCTGTCGACCACTCTTACTCTCTTTTCTTCAAGTTCCGCAAGATACATGATTCTCTTTTCTAGAGAATTCTGGAAAGTTTCATCTTCAATTGCTCGTGCCAAGCGTAGAGCAGGAAGTTCAGCAGAAATAGGAAGCTCGGCATCAGTGCCATATAACACTTGAAAAGGTGACATGCCGAGAGATCTCTTGGGGGTAATGCGGTCCGCCCACAAAGCATCGTACAAAGACTTGTGCCACATCCGCTGATTCTCATCTACTAATTTCCGTATGATGGTCACCAAGTTCTTATTACTGGATTCCGCCTGACCATTTCCCTGAGGGTAATAATCCGAGGCATGTGCTAAAGTTATCCCATATTCATAGCAAAAACTAATAACTTCCCGCGAGGAGAAGTTAGAAGCATTATCAGCAACGATTTTGTTTGGAACGCCGAACCTGACAATGATATTTTCTTTGATAAAACTGCAAACCACCTCAGAAGTGGCATGCTTGACAGGTATGGCTTCCACCCACTTGGTGAAGTAATCCGTTGCTGTAAGGACATAGCTATGTCCAGCACTCGATTGAGGATTGAGTGCGCCAATAAAATCAATTCCCCATTGCCTGAATGGTTCATTGATGATGACCAGTCTTAGGGGAAGGGCAGCCAACTTGGGCTTGCCGACAAATTGCTGACAGGGTTCACACTTTGCCACCCAGGTAGCCGCATCTTGAAAGAGCGTTGGCCAATAGTACCTGGCTCGAATGATCTTGTGTGCTGTCACGGAAGAAGAAAAATGGCCTCCACAGGCTGAATTGTGAAAACTTTCCAGCAGTTTTACTTGCTGGGGCTTGTCAACACATCGTAGGAAGACACCGTCTATCCCGCGCTTATATAAACCATCATCCCAGATGACATATTTAGCTGCTCTGAGCTTTATAGTGCGCTTCTCCTTCGCAGTTAGGTGCATTGGGCATTCGCTGTAGGTAAGGAAGAAAGCGATGTCGGAGTACCACTCGTCACTAGTTGCAACAAATAGAACCAGAGGTAGAGAATCAAGCTCCTTTAGAGGGCTTTGCTCTTCGTTGGCACAATCTTCTTTTCCTTTAGGATTTTCTGAATTTTCATTTTTAGCCATTAGCTGACACAGGCCTTTGCCCCTCACCAGCTTGGTAGGTTTAATATCCAGGTCATATTCCTGGACCTTTGCGATCCAATTCCCTCTCAAGCTTCCTAACTCCTGCTGAGTTAGAATTGATTTCACTGCCGTGTCAGGGACCAGCACCACCGTATGCGAGTTTAGAATGTAATACCTGAAATTCTTCACTGCTTTGACAACGGCAAAGGCATGCTTTTCCAATTGAGTCATCTTCAACTCGTGAGGCTTGAGGGGAGAACTCATGAATGCAATCGGGGATTCAATGTCTTCTGAATTCTTTTGCATTAAGATTGCAGACACAGTATGTTCTGATGCGTAGCTATACATGATGAAGTCCTTGGAGAAGTCGGGACATACCAGGACCGGTGCATGGGCAACAGAAGTTTTTATTTCTTCAAATGACCTTTTCCCTTCTTCACTCCATCTGAAAGTGGGTGATCCTTTCATCATGTTCAGTATGTGGCGAGTCTTTTCGGCAAAGTCAGGAACAAAACGCCTAAGAAAGTTCACCTTTCCGAAGAAAGAATGAACACCAGTCTTGCTTGTAGGCAGAGTAAGGCTCTGAATAGCCTTAACCCTTTCAATATCTATCTTCATTCCTTCTTTGCTAACCACATGCCCTAGCAACTTCCCTTCCGTAACTCCAAAAACGGACTTTTTGGGATTTAGGGAAATTCCATGTTCTCGGCACCTGGCCAATACTTGCTCCAAGTGATCACAATGATCACCTCGTTGTTTAGAGAACACGGTTAAGTCATCTAGATAAACTACAATGACTTTTCCCATCATACCTTTAAATGCGAAGTCCATGGCCCGTTGAAAAGTAGCACCTGCATTAGTTAGGCCAAAAGGCATCCTGCTGTAGGCAAATGTACCCCAGGGAGTAGTGAATGCTGTTTTGAATTGATCTTCAGGCGAGACTTCAATCTGATTGTAGCCTGAAAAACCATCAAGCATAGACAGCATTTCTGATCCAGTTACTGCTTGCAGAACTTGATCCATTATCGGAAGAGGGTAGTTATCTTTCAGTGAAGCTTGATTCAAATTTCGAAAGTCTACGCATATGCGTATCTCGCCGTTTTTCTTGCGCACTGGCACAATATTCGCCACCCAAGTGCTGTGATGGATAGGGAAGATGATTCTCGCATCCAGCATCTTCTGAATTTCTGCCTGGATGGTGCCCGAAATCTTAGGATTATAATGCCTTTGCTTCTGGCGAAAGGCTTTGACATCTTCTTTCAGCGGTATGTCATGCTGAACGTCCTTTGGCTTGAAGGACTTTAGATCGGCATAGGACCATGCCAACACATCCATATATTTCTTCAGCAACTTGACAAATTTCTGCTTCTCTTCAGGCGTGCAACATTTGCCAATGTTTACAAATTGCGGGTGTGCCTCAGAACCTATATTGACTGGTTCTGTTTCTGGGGATGAGTCAGGAACATCTTGCTTCTTCTTTTTCATAAAACGGTCGTGCCTGTCAAACAGGCACTCCAGAGAAACCAGGCCCTTCGGAATTTTATTTCCTTTGAGCTGACATATGTCGTCTTTCTCCTCTGATTCATGGTTTTGACCGTTGATTGATTCACGGCATGTAGAGGTGGATCCTTCAAAATACAACTCATCAAAATGTTCTGATTTTTCTAGAAAGGCAATGAGGTGATTATCATCGTTGAATACTTGCCAATGCTGAGAGTTGTCTGGCACGCTCGGGCGGAAAACCACTTCAATGGTGTATTTGTTCGTTTTCAAACCCGGGTGCGGGAGCATGAGAGATGCCGAAACGGCCAATGAATCGGCCATATCATTTTGAGCTCTTGGAATTGCTCCTATTGAAAAGGCATCAAATTCTTCGATGCTGTCCCATACTGCGTTACGGTAGTGCCTGAGCCTCTCATTTTTCACTTGGTAAATCCTTTTGACCTGATTTACAACTAGCTCAGCATCACCTTGAACTTTCAGATTTTTAATTCCTCTTTCCTTTGCAGCTTGCATACCGAGCAACAGAGATTCATACTCAGCAGTATTGTTAGTGTTGAAAAACTGCAACTTGAAAGAAAGAGGAATTACCTCCTCTTCGGGAGATATCAGCACAACTCCAGCGCCACATCCACTAGTCGCGCAACTGCCATCGAACTGCAAGGTCCAGATCTCATTAAGATCCTTTTCTTGAACAAAAATGCCCTCTGTACCCGTCTCGGTAGATAAGAAGTAGTTCCCCATCCCTGATGATTCAAAAAGGATTTGGGCTTTGGGGTCCTCAGAGCTAGTAACCAAGTACTTCTTTTGCGATTCTGGTTCTAAAGTCTGCATCACACCTTTGACGGGTATTCTAGCTTTAGACCAGTCCATGTGAATTTCTCCGCCAACTTCGCTGCAGAAACTCCTTCCTAGCAGAATTCCATAGGCTGCTGGAATGTCAGCAACGAGAATGGTCATCTTTACCCTCTTTTCAGGGAATGCTGCGAACGCAAATTGCGCGTCTTTGATTTGGCCAATCAATGGCACTTGCTTGGTCTCCAAGGAGTAACATCTGCCGAAAGGTTTGGTAAGAGTGAGGCCTAAAGCATGGGCGACTTTCACCGGCATGACGTTATCGGAAGCTCCGGAATCAATTATGCAGTTACTCAACTTGTGCCCATTGATTAGGAGAGAGAGATAGAAAGGCTCTATCTTACCTGATGCAGATGTTGAAGCAACATTTATGTGGGATTCAGGAGGAGTGGAAAGGATTCCTTTTGGGGAAACCTGTTTAGACGTAACAGCTTGACTCTGAATATATTTAGTTAATCTTACAAGTTGTTCGGGGTTTGACTGAAGGTACTCAGCTTCAGACATTTGGATCTTGGTCTTCTTAGCGTGATCTATAATATCAAACGCGGCCAAGGGTTGCGTTGGTGAGGGAATGAGTCCTTCACTTCGCGATGGTGGAACAGGGTTACTGATCTTGATAGGAATATGAGGGGGCTGATTCGGAGGAGAGATGGGCGGAAAAGACTTCTTTGGAAAAGACTTAGCAGGGAGTTGAGTAGGAAGGGGATTACCTCTTTTAACAATGGTTGGAGGCGCGTTTGACACGGCCTTCTCTTTCTACGCATGGGAAGCAACCTCCGCTTCCTTTCCTTGCGAGCGGGTAAAAACAGCGTATGATTGTCTGCTTGCATAGCCCTGAGTACTCTCTTCTTCATCAGATTCATCCTCATCAAATTCCATGTATCCAATAGTAGAGTCACCAGTCGGCTCACCGACATCTTGATCATCTTCGTCTTGAGGCGAAGATTCTTCATAGTACTGCTCTTCCTCTTCAATTTCGGCCAAAGCATTGACCGGAGGAGCTTCAAGCGCCAACCATGGAGCAGTTGCAGGTAGACACGGTCTTCGTGAAACATTGTTGGGAACGAAACTCCTTCGTGGAACGTCTCGGTATGAAGAACTAGGAGCCTGGGCCAACTACTTTTTTAATGCGAGCAGATCATTCACCATCTTTTGGAATGCCGGATCAGACGAAGTAGTAGGCGAGGGATCTGAAGATTTGGACTTTGATGATTCCTTTCTCAACTCGCCAAATATTATCAAATTGTCTTCTATCCGAATGGCAGCAGCCTGAGTGAGTGTTAGGGTAGCTACTCGCTCTTGAAGGAGCAAGAAGCTGACTTTTGAGCTCATGGCGTTCACGAAGAAACACTTCTGATTCTCCGGTGTTGGAAGCATGGCAGTAGGGACACGGTTGATTAATGCATTGAACCGGGGTGACGAAATCGCGCATAGTCTCATTGGCTTCTTTCTTCAGGTGAGTGATTCATGATAACAACGCAAATGCATCTTCTGAAGGCTTGTATCTGTCTTCAAAATCTTCCCGCAAGGTTTCCCAACTGGTGATAGATGCGGCCGGCAAATGCTGAAACCATTCAGCCGCGGGCCCTTGTAGAGTTTCCAGAAAAAGGTGAACCGATACATCTTCGTGAGTCACATCCAAAATACTACATGACATAATGAAAGCAGATATGTGGGAATCTATGCTTTGATTTCCACTCCCGTTGAATTTAGGAAAATTCTTTCTGTTTCCGTGAGGGAGCGCGTGAACTGGATGTGGCAGTGCGAGAGGACCCATAGCATTTCCCCATGGTACCGCCATTTGAAAGGCTGGAAAAAGCACACGAGCTGGGAGGGTGGTTCCACTGAGTAGCAAGGCACTACAGAGGGATGTAGATGCTCCTTGTAAAAGACTTTTTCTTTGTGGAGGTGAGACACTCCTGGATGACCGGCTAGCCAAGCTTAACACTGAAAAACATGCCGGTGTTACGCTAAAATTGTGCCTTTGAAGCAGATCGAAAATAGGATCAACTTCTCCACGGGCTCTCCTGCTATGCGTAAAAGGTTCACTTGCCAGCGTACCTTCCAGATCTGCGATGTTATGGCGCAGATTTAAACTTTATTTTTGGGTGTACTTGCTGATTTTCTGGTTTTTCTGACAAAAACCAGCAGCATGCACTTTTCTAGATATTTAGAAACTATCCTCTTCGAAAAACCGATTACGGTTAATGACAAATAGTAGCGAGGATAAGATGGTAGGGAAGAATAGCAGGCTGATTTTCAGATCTGATCTTTACTTTTCAGAGGGTTTCAAACTTTTTTAGAAAACAGTCAAAAACTCAGATCTACGGAAAAATGTTAACTTTGATAAAAACTCAGTGAACTAAAGATCTGTAACTAGGCCCGATCTATGGATTTCAGAAGAAAATTTTCAATTTCGGGCACTTTTGCAAATTTTTTGGATTTTCAACAAAAGTTCAGATTTGCAAACTGGGCAGCGATTTTCTTATATTTTTCTGATTTTATATTATATCACCACCATAGATCTGACAAATCTATCCATTCCCCAGCGGAATTCGCCAAAAACTGTTGGTCCGAAAATCTATCGCGTGGACAGATCTATGGATAGACGAGCCAACAGTGTGCAGGGCTTAGCCCCTCTTTGAGACAGCAAAGCGAAACTGGTTTATTGCTATTTCTACTAGCAGGAACCTATGCAAGTCTCACAGATTCTGCCTTCGGGGGTTGGGATCTCATCCCAGTAGAGTGTTCCAGGCTGCGAAAAGAAAGGAATGAAAGAGGGAGAAGAGAAAGAACATATCCGAAGGGAGAAAAGAAATGAATTCCAAAGCAGAAAGGTCAGAAGATTTATATATTTTTAGTTTGGTAGTAAACAGAGCCAAACCTACTTGCATAAATAAACAAAGCAATACTGATAAACAAATGACGGAAAAGTAGATATGAATCCAACAGATTAAACACATACAGATCTAATGTATAACACAGCTATTGAGCACAAAGTCTGAATAATTGTATTACTGTTCTTTTCTGTTACAAGAAAGCTCAAAGTCTTTCTCTCCTCACTTCTATTTCTATCTAAAAAATGTTCACACTGAATACAACAAGTATTCTCATATTTATAGAAGATGATGGAGAGAGAAGGCAAAATGGAGCCAACCACTTATTTACAAAGATATTTACAAAATATCTAAAAGTCATGTTGACTTTGACAACTTGGTGGATGACATCATCCCATGATGCAACATGGATGATGTCATCATTTGTATCAACACATTTTAGACATTTCAAAAAGAAAGTCGGAGAATAGAGAGAAGAAGAAGAAGAAGAAGAAGAAGAAGAAGCTACTCATCATCATCATCCTGCGGCCAGAAAGGGGTTGCCTATTTCTGATGCTGCTCAGGTGATGATATGTGGAACTGAGCGCGGTATTCCAAAAACTTGCTAATCATCAGCCCAAATTGATCTTGTGACGGATCCTTGTGCCGTTCACTGATTGCTTCGCAAGTCTCCCGCTCGTCTATGAGCTTTTCCGGGAGTTTGGAATAATCTTTCCCCGCCTCGATAAGGAACCCGATGAAGTCCCTACAGGCCAGTAGGTTGTTGATAGATTCAGTGTCGAATGTGACCTCTGGCCCTGTCCCTTGAGAAGCTATCTCCTTGAAGATCCGGATAGTGTCATCAACTGATCTCAAGGTAAGGGAAGGAGTGAGCAACCCTGGAGTCATGGCGAGGACAATTTTCTCCATTTGATGCATTGCATCCAGGGCCTCTTCCTTTACCTTGTCTATCTTTTCTAAAACAAATTCCAGCTGATCTATCTGATAGTCCAGAGTGGACATAGTTTTGTTGAGGGCCCTTGGATGACCGAATACTCCGAACTTGACCAGATCTTCGACTGAACAGTCGAACATTTGTTGGAAGGTCTCGTGCTGGAGTCTAGCATGTTCTAACTCTTCTGATATCGGACCTGCTAATGCTTGGAGTTCCTTATTCGCCTTCTCGATGTTTAGGTATAAACTGATATACTCGGCGATTACTCTTTCACTATCCTTGAGGATCTGGCTCCTCCAAGCAGACACAGCCATACCCTGCTCGCCGATCTTTGAATACTCATTGATCTTCTCCTGACTGAGCAGCTCAGGAGTCTCGGCGGCAGTTGTGGGAGGTGCACTTCCCATCTTCTGTAAGGCTTGAAGCAGGTATTTGTTCTGCTCCTTCAGTAGCCTTTTCTCCTCTTTTGTTTCCTGAAGCTTTTTGCAGAGTGCATCAACTGCGGAAAGAGCTTCCCCCTGGAGACTTTCAGAGGATGTCCCCATTGTGACTTGGGTCACGGTGAAATCTGTCAGAGACAGATCTTCTTTCTCTTTGAGGGGGTTGGGGTACGCTATTTCCATGACTCTCTCACCTGCAGCACTCTTCGAGAAGCGTGTAACCGGCTTGTGCTTCTTTGCCCCTTTGGCTAGAATTACCGAAAAGTCCATCGGAGCGATGGGGACTTTCCTCTTTTGTTGGCTCGGCTGTTGAGAGATCCAAGCTGGTCCTATAGAAGAAGGACCAGAGACAGAGGGGGAGGCAACAACGGTAGAAGAGGGGAAAAACGTGGAGACACGCGGCGGCGGCATGGAAAGAATAGCCGAAGAAATGTCCACGGGAGGAAGGGAAACCGCAACTGCAGAAGACATAGGAAGGGAAGGGAGCTCGGAGATGAGGGAAGAAATAGAGGAAGACAAATCAACGAGGGAGGAGAAGATAGATGAAGAAGCAGGGGAAAGGGTAGAAGAAGGGGCAGAGGACGCGACCAAAGGGGTGGTCGCTTGAGTCACTCGAGGAGGGGAAGGAAGAGAAGAAGAAGGGATAGAAGGGACCTCTGAAGTTGTAGCGACGCCGACATCCTGGGTGGATGGGCGTATAGGACTATCCTCTGTCAATTCTTCATCAAGAGTTATAACCTGTTCTGGCTCTGAGGGAAGAGGACTTTCAGGGGCTTCCTCCTGAATGGTGCTAGGTTCACCTTCTGCACCTTTGCCTTTCAGCTGCTTCTTTGACCTTGGAGGTGCGTTGCCCAAAGGGGAAGTTGTGAAATCTACCCCGAGGTAGATTAGTCCGTTCATGCGGCACCAATGCTCTATTCTCCGCATAGTCTCCTTAACCCTCTCCTCAATTGTTTGAGGAGCCTTGTTCCTGTCAATGGCCGGGAAGGGCCAATTGTCCCCATCTGTGTCATTATACACCTTATCTACTTCATCTTCCGTAGTCTGGAAGCCTTCGGGGACAATGGCCACTCCGTATTGGATGATTTCAACCAATGCTAAGCGAGAGTGATCCTTTCTTCTGAGTTCCGCCTCATGGAGAACGTCAATGTAAATATCCTCAATTTGAGGGACATGGATCGAATCGAGCTTCGCTTTTGGCAGGCAGCTTCTTGGGTCGAAGGTAGGCCTGGCTGGGAAGTCATGCTTCAAATTGAGTAGCTCCAGCTCTGCGAACATTTCCTTCGCCTTATGGTGGGTGGAGCATGTGTATCGGCCCACTTTGAGGGGGAAAGGTGTTCCACCCTTCTTTCTTTTGAGGCACTTCTCATGGTATGTGACCAGCTGCCTTGACAGTTCTAGTAGAATCAGCTTAGGCCCAGCATACCTTGGTAGCCTGGTTGGCTCTCCCAAAAAGTTGGCAGCCCTCAGATAGGTGAACGTGGGAAATTGGGTGAACAGGGCCCCCAATTTCTCTGTGACTGCCACTATGTTTTTGGTCGTCCGGCTATGAGTCATGTTTGGCCTCAGTAGGCAGATGACATGATAGAAGAATGCATCGTTAACTTTTGCGAAATGTTGGATGCTATTCTCCAGCCTCAGCTCTGGGTAGTAATCAAATATCTTGGCCTGAGGCCATACTCCACTTCGGTTCAGCCCCGGATAATCCCTCGCCGATGCTGCAGCGTAGACTACATAGGAGTTCATATGGAACACTCCTGTTGTGGCGAACTGTTGTAGCTGCTCAGATATGGTGCTGCTTATTATTTCCCCCCAGCAAAAGCGCTGATCGGGCAAATTCTTATTCATTGTCTCCAGGTACCGCAGCATCCACTTATGGAAATAGTGGGCATCTGAAAGCCCGAAGACTCTGCTCAGGAAAGTGATAGTATCACTGAGTTCCTCTGAGAAATCACTTCGGTGGATAGTCTGAGGCCACCGGGTCACCACCTTCTTGTTCTTTAGGTAGACCTCATTCATCAACTGCATGCACTGGTCTTCGTTGTCTTCCCAGGCCTTGATGCATTCCTGTTGGCTAACAACCACGTAGTTCCGGTGATGAGGGATGCCAAGTATCAACTCAAAATGACGGGCAGTGAGGTTTATGACTGCCTCGCCCTTACTATTTTCGACACATCTTGTGTCTTTGTTGTAACATTGCGCAATCACCATCATGAATTCGTTGTTGACAGCGCTGACGGGGATTCCTCCGGCGAAGTGCAGGGCACTGCCTATTAACTTGTCCATCCATGGACTCCTTGTAACTTTTTGAGTCCTAACCCAGAACTCATCCATGTCAATGTGACCCAATTCAGAGTCTCTGACATCCATACTGCACTCAGCCTGTGATTCAGGCATCCTGACCCTCTGATATTTGTATTTCATCTCTTCTTCTGTCAGCTTAGCCTTTCCTCTTGGTTTGGTGGGTTTCTTGCTTGACGTAGACATGTGTTCTTTCGAACTCAGTTGCTGATCTGCATGAAGAAGAAGTGAGACCCAATCCAAAAAGGTTGAATTAGTCATTTGATCTTCCATTGGAATGGTAGCAGAAGAAAGAGTTAGAGATTTTAAGGCTCAGGGCGCAGGAAAAATGCAACTGGCAGGCCAAATAGATAAGGCGCACAGAAAGGAATGTTGCAGAGGTTATACTGGCGCCAAAGGCGCATGGCGCATGGATGAAGCAGGTTGCATTTTATAGCAGGGCGCATGGAAAGAGTATGTTACATGAAGGTTCGGTGCGCCCTTTGGCGCATGGATGGATTATGTAACATTAACAAATGGTGCGCCAAAGGCTTTGGCGCGGCACATGAAGGGTTTACACAACATCATGTTATTGCAATGGAGGGTGCGCCCGCGCCTTGATAGCTTTATACTTGCGCGAATAAGGCTTGTGTTACATGAAAGCTGGGTGTGCTCCTTTGGCGCATGGAAACATTATGTAGCATGGATAAAGGGTGCGCCAAAGGCTTTTAAGGAGGCGCGGGATTTACACTTGTAGCATGCAAAAAGGGCGCGCTTTGAAGGCGCATGAGTTCTAGATGTAGCAGGACAAAAGGCTGCGCCATTGGCGCGGGTTTTAATCATGTAACATGGCGGGTAGATGCGCCAAAGGGGCGCAACTGTTTTAAGTGTGACAAGACGCGCCAGTGCGCCATAGAACTAAACTCATTGCTCAATCATTTTCATTCTTTCTTCCATTTCAAAGATAACATGGACATATAAGGTTTCATATAAAAAGTTTGGCAGACCAAGCCCTTTCAAAACAGCTCCCTTCCAGTAGATCCGGAAAGAGGGAGGGAAAGGAAGAAGAAAGGAAGACAGGACAGCACGAGGGAAACTAGCTCAAACCAATCTTATTTTAACACCGACTAGCAAACCACAACACAGACCAAGAACACGCAAAGAACCGAAAGCATGAAAATGGAGAAGAGGGAGAACCTCTTACCTTAGATATATAGCAAAAATTTGAGAGCGGGTCCACAGGGCGACGAAAACGACGAAGCAGAGGCTGACAAGTCCAGAGTGATCACGTGCTCGACAAAAAGAATGAAAATGACATTGGGCGCGCACTGATATATATAGAAAAACTTGTCATCAATGCGCCAACCACTTTTGAAATGGCGCATGAAAGTTGCTGTCGACAGGAGAAAGCGTGTGCCCTTTGGCGCACCAAAACTTTGTGTTGCAGCGAGATTATGTGCGCCCTTTGGCGCACCGAAAAGTGGAGCAACAAAAGCAATGTCAACAATAAGGCGCATGCGCCTTGGCGCACGCAAAATAGACTCAACATCCTTTGGCGCACCGAAAGATTTTAATAATAACCACGAGACTAGGAAAAAATCTATGGGACCCCATTAAAAAAACATCTACTTTACCAATTATTAAGTTAAATTCTTAAACCTCGTCAAAAGTATTTAAAAGACTTCATCCTCTCCACTTCTACTTAATTCTTAATTTTGAATCAATAAACTTTAATCTAAAACATCTGAAAATACTATCCCTCTTAATAAAATTTTATTTTTGTGTTAATAAAAGGAAATTGAGGTTAGTTTAGTCTCCTGAGTAGTCCAGATTGAACCCTCAATACAGATTGCAGATTAACCGTAATAATTGAACCCATAACTTAAACTACCTAAAACAATGACGGAGACCAAATGAACCTAACCCTATAACAATCTTCGTCCACAAAACCCTTATTAAAGCATGCCCCAAGTGTAAAGCTAACCATGTTCCTTAGGATGCTTGCAGTCAAAGTTCTTTTAAACAAAGATTAATTAAAGATAAAACACACTTGGAAAATCCCAAAAGAGAGATATTAGCACCCGGGTCTATGCCTCCATATTCCCCATCTCAAAGTACGGGAAAGATAAACCAACCATGGCCTTGATCTCGCCAAATATCAAATATTTGTTAATAGAAAACATTTGCAAATCCATTCAAAGGTCTCGGAGACCGCACCGTCGGTCATGTGGAGGGCTCGAAGTACGTACCCTTTCACTAGTCAGGGAATAATAGCCAAACACGTGCATCACTAATATTTTTATCTTTAAGTTATAAAAGCTATAGTTTTAAAAATGTTATTTAAAACATTATTGGAATTGATAAAATGGTATAGTTTGATTGGTGAGGATGGTGTAAGTTATACTTGCTATTTTTAACATATATTTAAGAGGAACTTGTCACAATTTAAAGCTATTTATTAATGTATAAATTTTCTAAATAAAATCAATAAATACGAATGGGAGATCTCACACAAATGTGATGGGTAGAATATTTATTTTTTCATTTGAAAAACATATAATATTATTTGTTTATATACAATTATATATAGTATTTATTAAATTTTTAAGTAGTTTTTAAACTTTACAAATTTTATCGTAATATTTGTTTGAAATATTTGTAAGTTTTTTATATTAACTTTTTAATTCACAAATTTAAAATATAAACATAAATATCTATATATTATCTATGTATAATCTTAAAAGAAATGACAACTTATTTGTATTAGTATATAATTATAATAATGATATATACATTTTTTCATTGAAATTATAAGGGTAATTAAAGGGTTTTAAAAGGGCCCATAAACTTGTACACAAATAGAAAGATATAGTAAATTAAGAAACAAAAATCTACAAAGACCAAGACCAACTAATCTACCTAACTAAAGTTTGAATAAGTTTGAATGAAAAATCAACAAACGTCAACTAATAATTTATCGACAAGAAAAATCAAAAACATCAACTAATAATCTACTGACAAACAATTAGTGAGTAGTTAGCATCTAAGTAAATTCTATTAATCATATTTAATGTATAAATGTGATTGTCTTAAAAAAAGGTGGTATGTAATCACACCATCGAGCTTTAAAAAGTCATAATAAATCACTAACATTTAACAAGAGATATGTTAATGATTAATAACATTATGTAAAGTAAATGCCAAGATTTAAAAACAAAACGTTAAATAAAAATATACAAAATAAAAAAATGATACCATAACAAACATGGTGAAAAGATCGATGGAGAAAAGACAACCAATGAAGAGTCTGGACTATTGTACTAAGAAAAGATTGATAAAGAATGTCGACTATTGTATTTATAAAAGATTAATGGAGAAGAGAAAACAGATGAAGAAAGCAAACTATTACACTTAGAATGTATTAATGAAGAAGAGAACACTGATGGAGAAAGCAAACTATTGCACTTAGACAGAACCGATGGAGAAGAGAAGACCGATGATGAAAGCAAACTACCACATTTAGAAAGAACTGATGGAAAGGCATACAATTATACTTTAAAAAGACTCTTGAAGAAGAGAAAAAATAATATTATACTTAGAAAAGATTAATGGAGAAGAGCAGACATATGAAGAAAGCAAACTATTGCATTTAAAAAGTTCTTATGGAGAAGAGAAGACCGATGAAAAAATAAACTATTGCACTTTGAAAGAATTGATGGAAAAGAGAAAACCGATGAAGAAAGCAAACTACCCCATTTAGAAAGAACCGGTGGAGAGACATACAATTATACTTTAAAAAGACTCTTGAAGAAGAGAAAACATAATATTATACCTAAAAAAATACCGATAAAGAAGATAAACTATCATACTTATCCCAACCATTTTCATTAAATAGAATCACTAAGTGGATGGGAAAACTCAAACTTTACATTTAAAACCTAATTGTAAGTCATGTGATCTAAAATATTTTATTTTGGAAAATTGATTCCCATCTAATCTTTTATTTATTTATTATGGCTAAAAATCTTTTATTTATTTATTATGGCTAAAAATCTTTTATTTATTTAGAGTAATATAATTGCAATTTCATATATAATTAGAAAAAAACAAGATGGTTTTGAACCCTTGGAGAGTTTGAGAGTAAGGTAAGTTTTGGTGGTAATTCTTTTTGTTGGTTGGATTTTCAAGGTTAGAAAAGGAAATATATTATATGGAAGTTTGACTGGACAGTCTTTAGTCTAAACAGGGAAGGAAGTAATCTCAAGGGAAAAGGAATGGGCTACATCGCTACACGTGTGGCGCGCACACCAACACTTCTGACTAACGTACATTTATTTTTTCTACGTCCACTCTCCGTCGGTCAATTGACGTGAATCAGTTACCATACAAAGCGGAGGAGGTCAAGTCACGACTCACGTCAATTCACGTAAGTCGTAACGTAAAGG
Source organism: Taxus chinensis (assembly GCA_019776745.2). NCBI lineage: Eukaryota > Viridiplantae > Streptophyta > Pinopsida > Cupressales > Taxaceae > Taxus > Taxus chinensis. The sequence goes on along the minus strand of CM034154.1, from coordinate 73,853,693 downwards.
GCCCAAGCCATTATAATTGACCCAAAACAGAGACAGGAATCCGGCATTGATGGCGATGACGGGAAATTCACCGTCGGCAAGGATTGGGACAAGGCAAAGCAAGTTGCTGGAGGAGGAAAAGAATGTGGGGTTTGCTTGTTTATATTGATTGTTGCGATATTTAGTACAGCACCTGCACTGTGGGGCGTCGCTGTTGCTTTCAGAGATCTACTTTGTGGGGTGTATATACACTGCGTATATACTCTTTGTGGGCTGGAGAGGGGGGAATGGAATTGATGCTTTTGTGTCTTTTTGTTTGATGGTGGGTGGTGCCGATGCTGCTTGCGTTTGTGGGTCCTCGAGGTTGTGATGAGACGATGATGATATGGAATACTTTTGACTGGAACGCAATGGAGTACATTGGAATGAACCGATTTCTATAAAACTGACGCTTCAATCCCAGTCACAGATGCCCATTTGGGAGCTCCAGGTTCTTATTCTTGTTCCTTGATGTTAATGGGTTTTCTTTTCTTTTGGTTATTGTATTTTGAAAGATTTGTTATTATTGGGTTGGGCTGGATTAGATTGATTGACTGCTTGATTAGATGCATTGGATAAATACTGGGAAGAATACCCATTTTTTGTTGTTACTTGTTTTGGGTGGCTTGCTGAGGCTTGGGAGTCTGAAGTTTTGAGCTTTTTTGTTTTCTGTCAAATGACGGGGATTTTTCCTGGGCGGTGCAGGGGATTGATATTTGAGGGTATTTAGGTTTTAGGAATGAGCTCCATCAAATGGGTGTCTGTTAGAGCTAGCATTGCAGAAACGCTTAGTGTGCATAACAGGTCCCCTGTTGTTGCATCACAGATGCCATCTCTTAAGATATCAGGATGGGAAAGGGAAGGAGGGGGGGAGAGGAATGGTTTTACAGATTTGGGTTTTGATCAGAAAGTCCACGGGAAGAAAGACGGCGCTTCACTGAAGGAGATGATTGAAGAGCTGGATTGCTCTGACGTGCCTTCTGTATTTATTTGTCCTATTTCTCTGGAACCCATGCAGGATCCTGTTACATTATGCACTGGTCAGACCTATGAGAGATCCAACATCTTGAGATGGTTTTCAATTGGCCAATACATTTGCCCCACAACAATGCAGGAGCTCTGGGATGTTTCCCTCACTCCCAACAGGACTTTGTTTCATCTTATCTACAAGTGGTTTTCACACAGATTTTTGCAGCAAAAGAAACAGGCAGAAAATGTGCAAGGGAGAGTGAAAGAACTTCTGGAGAAGCTTGGGAAGGCTAAAGGGCAATCCAGAATAAATGCTCTTTCTGCTCTTAGGGGGATTTGTCAAACCGAAGAATCTGCCAGGAGAACAGTAGTCGATGGAGGAGGGGTCGCACTGTTATCATCTCTGTTGGGTCCTTTCACTTCACATGCAGTTGGGGCGGAAAGCATCAGTATTCTTGTGAATCTTCCATTGAATTCAGAGAGCAAAATTAGTCTAGCAGAACCTGCTAGGATCTCCCTCATGGTGGACCTCCTTCATGAGGGTACCATAGAGACAAAAATAAATTCTGTCAAGCTCTTAGAAACTCTGATGGACACAGAAGATTTGAGGTCTGAAAATGTTTCCAGTTTTAGGCTTTTGTTTGGTTTGTTGAGGCTCGTCAAGGACAAAAGATATCCAAAAGGCATGGCAGCTGGATTGGGTTTACTGAAACTTATTTGTTCTTGCAAGCAGGCGAGGAATCAAGTTGTCAGCATTGGATTAGTTGTGCACTTGGTTGAACTTCTTTCTTGTGCAACTACCAGCTGTTTAGAAACTGCTCTGGCCATTCTAGACACTCTTTCTACAACTCCGGAAGGCAGGGCTGCTCTCAAGGACTGTTCTTCTACCATCCCCAATATAGTAAAAGTTTTGATGAGAGTTTCTGAAGACTGTACACAACATGCACTTTCAATTTTGTGGACGGTATGTAAATTGGCACCTGAAGAGTGTACTTCAACTGCAGTAGAGGCAGGGATAGCACCAAAATTGCTCCTTGTTATACAAAGCAGTTGCAACCCCGTTGTAAAACAAAGATCTGCAGAACTTCTGAAGCTTTGTAGTCTGAATTACACTGCCACAATCTTCATCTCCAAATGTAAGCTCACTCGAACAATTCAGTAGCATTTATTCATGGAAAATTATAGTTTATGATACTTAAGAGGAGTTCAACGCTAAGATGCCCTCTACTTTGCAAGAATGAAAGGCTTGGCTATAAGCCCAACCAGTCCAGCCCATCTTGCTGTTGTCTACCTGGTCATTCGATTTTCTGCTGTATGTCCTCTGCATACAGATACTAAACATACAAATATGAAGGAAAAGTCTGCTGTTTAAAATAATTGGGCTTCTGTGTGGCCTTTCAAAAATCAAACATTTGCTGGTATTCTTTTTTTTTCTCCCACACAGTTTGCATAGACAGAGTTCCTTCCGGCTGCTAAACTATGTACATGAAGAGCAAAATGTTGTTCCAGAGCAACTTCTTTTATTGTTATTGGATTGATTGCCTTTGCCTTGGCAACTTGCTCATATTTATGGGAGCTGTATGATCTTTTCTGGTTTGAACTGGTGTGAGTAATGTAATTTTCCTCTGTAAAAAGCAAGAAGCTGTACATTTATGCATGATAATGATGGGAACATCATACATGTTGAAGCGGTATCAATTCTTATGCCGCACACATGATAGTTTTGCTTCTATCATATACAGAGCTTATGATTTCGCTAAGGTTGATCACTCACGTTATACAGTTGTCTCATGGACCCGCTTCTTGTAGATTAAAAGAATATAACCTATTGAAAAGTGTTCAACAAATGTTTTGTGGGCATTGCTCTGGAATTTTGTGGGATTTCTATTCTAGAATTCTATTATAAGCATTTGTCACCAATCTGTCTCCAAAAGAGTGTATAATATGGTATGTTCCTGTTATTTTTTGGTTATATTTGCAGGGATTCTCAGGTGATCATTGTTTGCATATTTTCCAAAGTGACCATTTGCAGTTAGTGGATGGTTTTGTGATTGTGACCTTACTGCATACAACTGTCTTTCTGTCAAATTTGTCTCTTTCTTCAGATTTTATCTACCAGGTCTCTATTTGGCAGAAATTTAATTTATTATAGCAGTGCATGCAAACTTTGTATGGTACCTTATATTAGTGTTTTATCCAACAAAGAAATTGAACCTAATGCAACTCACATGCCTTAACAAAATCGGCCCATGTGTGCATAGAGGAAAAGCAAAAATAGAATTTCCAGGTCGTGTTCCTCCCAGAATTCCCTATTGATGTATTTCCCTCCAAAATCCCCTCCTGTAAATGTTTTCCAAATTTCACGGATGGATTTTTCCAGTAAAGCCTTAGTGTGTATGCCTCAACAAATGTTGTAAGATTAAATTTTAAGTTTATATATAGATTGGGTTAGACAGATTTCATACCTCTTCAAGACTGCTGGATAGTTTCATACCATAACCTTCGAGGATGTTTGTGAATGTTTTCATGATATCATTCTTTTTTGTCAGCTACACTTTCAAATTGTTCAACAAACCTTTCTTCTCAGTCATCATCTGTTGCCATACAATTTTTCTTCCTCTAAAACTATGTGTATTTTTCAAACCTGAAAATGTGATCTCATTGCTTGAACTAAAAATTGCAGTCGGCACAACAAAATACCAAACTCCGCCAAAAACCAACTACCCAAAATGCAAAATTAAAAATCCATTTCTTGGGAAGGGGCCTGAAAAATTCCCTTTTCCCCACTTGGATAGGAATTGTAGTCCATTTGAGAACTACCACCAATGGAAGGCTATGGCTGATAAATATGGCTAAACATCAGTCAAAACTGTTTTCAAGCTCTCCTAACTTTCCCCGTTACTTCTACATTCACATCCTTCACTCCAGCTAACATTGATCGAGATTCAAAAAGTAGATTTGCATGCGCTTTCTTTTCCAACACCTCCACCAACATCTCAAAGTGGAGGCCAAGCCAATACTAAATGAAATTCTAGAATTAGGACATGGTGCTTTGCACGCTTGCAATTCTAACCGACTTCTTTCTTGAACAGTTTGTGAAATAACATAAATCCAGTTTTAGAAACGAACTTAGCAAGTCTAGTTATAGTTACTAGTTCGTGAATAGTGACACCATGCTCCAGACACATGCTATGCATTGAGCCTTAATCATAGGTACCCTTTGCCTTGACGACGTCGGCTAATGAAATGATTACTCCGGAAGGCATTTCATAGATGGGTAGGTGGGGTGGGTGTCTGACAACAATCAGACAAATCGACGAAGGACAAGGAGGCGTAGAGGACGTTGAAGGACAACCCAATCCGAATTGTCGAAAGTGGAGAAACCCTAAAAAACGTAGAAACCCTAAAAGATAAAACCCTTAAAGTCACAAAAACATGAAACCAAATGTAGGCAACACTCATTTCGTATTTGTTGCAGGTTTCTTGCTAGATAATGACGGGTATTGAAACTTTGCAAGTAAGGTGTGTTGCAGGAAAAGTACAGATCACAATATATAGCCTTGATTTTGCAGTTTATAGACCTTAAGAAATGTGAACCATAGATGGACATGTAAAATGATGGCAAATGGCAATTTGATTTGAAGTCGAGTGTAATATCCCCTTCTCAATTGAAGACCCTTAGCCCATTTTGTCTCCCCAACGGCAAAGGGATGTGCACTATAGGGGAACTTAAGTCATAATAAGCAAATAAAAATAGAAAATATTATAAAGACACTTATAATAAAGGTATTATAAACTTAATAACAAAATAAAATTAGAAAAAACTAAAGCCATATTATAAAGTCTAATTTTCCTCTAGAAAATGCGACCTCCTTATGGGATGGATAAAAAGAGAAAAACATAAAATGAGGGGCTAAAAACTTATTGGATTTTAAGGGAGACAAGTTGGTTCGTTAGCTCTATATAAGTAAGTCGACTTGCTTGAGGAGAGCATCACTTGTCTATTTTCTAAAGTCATATTTGTGTGTTGAGCTTTGAGCTTGCATCTTCAATCTTACAAAAACCCTTAGAGATTCACTCTTGAGGACAAAAACCCTCCAAGAGTCTAGTAGAAGGACGAAAAACACTTCTTCTAGTTGAGATGATTGTCCACCCAGGAGTTTACATTGCAGATCACTGAGTTAGTAGTATTTTTCAGGTGTTTTCTAGTAATTTTCCAAGCATTTTGAGGACTGTACTATGCATAATTGTTCCAGGGCTTGAAGAGGAAAAGTGGTCGTTGAGTTTTCTCCTTGTTTCCAGCTGGTACGACTTTCATAGTGGACTGTTTGGAGGGGTTTTTGGATGCTAAAAACCAGATCTGGATTTTTGTTATAATTGTAGTATTTTATGATCTAAATCAACTTTTGTGGAGTGGAATTTGGCCCAAAATTATCAGATTTCCAACTATGTCTGAAGGCAAGTTTTGCATTAATTTACTAAATTATTTCATGGCTTCATAAATTCTGTGGATTAGTTTATGGTGGAAAATGTCATGATTTATTTATGATTTTTATAAGCTTCATACCTTGCCCTAGTCGCATTTTCTAGAAATAAATCAGATGTGCATAAAAAACAGTTGGTATATTTTTTATAAATTGCATAAGTGTGTGGAAATTGCCTTAAATCCATTCGGGGCAAAAATAGTCCCTTTGGGGAAATTACACCCAAGCGGCACATAAGGAAACCTGTAAGAAAATGCCACAAGACAGAGAAGTAACAGAGAGTCCGAGTCACAGACACATTGTGCACTATTAAGTATGACAACACTATCTACTAATGAGAAATTGCCACGCGTATCTCATAGGATTATTAAGCCCAATTTGAATGCTTATGAGGGAGAGGATTGTCACCATGATTGACAACAATGATAGATGTTGAAGGTTTGCAAGGAAGACGTCTTGTATAAAAAGTACATACAACAATTTTTTGTGTTGATTTTGCAAGATATTTGCTTGATATTTGTGTTTATGTTGCAGGGTTATTCAATGGATCTAGATAGCGGATGTAGGGTTCTTTGAGGATATCACCGGTGGGCATATGGTTGTTCATGTTGAGCGTATGGCTTGACGATGTCAAAACTTGTAGAGTACTAAGTTAGATTGCATGTTAAGACAGATAGGTAGGACTGTCGAGTATGATCACCCCTTTTTCTATCAACATATTTGACCTCCAAACCACTAATTGTGTAGGGTTCTTTACAATCCAGTAGTTTGTACTGCATTTTGTGGGAAGGGACCTTTTTTTGTGTCTGGGTGTAGATTTGATGATTATCCTGTGAAAGCTTATGCTTTGTGCTTGTTCGCTGCGTGCAGAGCGTCGTTACCAATGTGTTTTGCATAAATTTGGTAATATAACTTCTTGTTTTGTAAACAAAAATCATATTCTCTATGTTGTATATTTTGCCTCTTCATCTATTAGATAGTTTTATGTTCTATGAGCACTTTGTGACCGATCACGTATAGTTATTATTTGAATACAATTCATGTTTCCACCACTATTAATGTAATCGTTGGCAATTTGTATGTGATCTCTTAATTGTTGGCAATTTGTATGTAATCTCTTTGGCTCATAGATAGATGCTTTAAAAAGGAACATAGGTTGCTGCATATTTAGGATTTGCCTCACAAACAAAAGTTGGATATAGTTTACATGGTAGATGGGCGGTTGAAGTTAGAGTCAACTTGTAATGCACTTAGGACACAGAGTAGTCATTTTCAAAGGTCGCATCTCTCTTTTTCTTTCTTCATTGCCTCCACTAGCCTTCAAATCAATGTAACTAAAACAGACTAAATATATTGGTATGCCTATCAACCATTATTCACATTCTGTCATAAACAACCAAACTTGGGTTCTTAGAATTTCAATACTGATGATATAGGAGTAGTTTATCACTCTTTACCTGGCATATGATATGCATGGAGTCCTATATAGTTTCCTTAGCCATATTTTCATATCATGGGGAGGATCAATTGATTGTTTTTCATGGTTGATGTCGTGAAACATTTGTTGGCACAATGGAAGTCCCAATAGGGTTCTTTGCAACTTTATGGAGTCTTATCGTGGCCTCTTATGTCTTCATTGCTTTTATTAATGCTATACTCTGGATTGGTAGTACTACAAGATTCAATTTCGGTTAAGTTATAATTTCAAGGTGAGTATACTATTGTTCGAGGCAGAAATCCATACTAGTGGAACTGTTTGGAAATCTCAAATAAAGTATAGCTTGAGGGGGAGTTTGTAGCCAACAATCTCAACACGTAGTTCAGTAATAGAGTAGCTCTTGGGTGATTTGATGGTCTATGGGTTTCTAATTTTTCATGTCCATGTTTCCTATGAGAACTACAAAAATTTTTGATGTGAGGAACTCATGAAACTCCAAACTTGGTGACTATGGATTTGGGTCCTCAATCAAAAGATCAAACTAGGGGTCTTCACCAAGGTACCTACAATCCTTATGTAATCTTTGGATGTTCTAAATAGCAACCAACACAGATATTCTTTGTGAGGACACTCATAACTCGGTACTTGTGGATGTGGGTTTTTAACCAAAAGATGAATCTGGGGTCTTTAGAGAGACAACCATTTTCTTTGTTTTTATCAATTAATTCTTGGATGTTCTAAGTACCAGCACAAAAGGGAAGTGTGATGCTCAACGTACATCTAACAAGTTATACCCTAACAAGTTCAATGAAATCGTTGTTTCTATTTTGTGGGAGTCACAACATCCAACACATTCTCCTTAGATATATCATATATGCATGCTTCAAATGGGCACCTTTGCCAGTCAAGTGAGGGTATTAGTTTTGATATTGGGGTTTACCATTATGGTTTAGTACATCTGAACTATTGTATCAAAAAAAAGAAATAGTTAAAGGTATATAAGACCATCAAATATCTATATTATGAGGTATATAAGACCATCAAAGTGTAATATGGGAAAGTCTGAAGTCTCTAAAACATTTGTCTATGCACTCCACACAATTCTTTCAAACGGGTCTGAATGCATAGACATGAAACATATAAATATGGCAAGTCTTGATTTCTTGGACGAGGAGATCCACCAGATTCTTAAGAAATCCCCTAATGTACTAAAAATATATTATGAAGAGATCATTTTCGTACAATTCGTGTTACAACCCTCTTTTACATCAAGCAGTAATGTTGAATAAAAGTAAGCAAGAACTTCTTGGTATTAAATTCTCAAAAGACTAGAGTCATCAATCACTATAACCCATTGATTTGAGAGACTTAATTGATTAAGTGAATGAATAAACTTTTTTCACAATGTCCATCAGAAAAACCCTCAATTTATGGCACACATCAACATATGAGCATGAACTAGCTACATCATGCTAAATATTTGACTAGATTTGGTACCTATTATGTTATTCAATTCAATTTGACTAATCCATGTCGCTAGAGTAGATCTAATTGGTTTATAAAATATATACCTTGTAAACCTTAGATTATAAGTAAAATATCTTGACTCATAATAAATCAACCATATGGAATAATTGCATTCATAGAAAGTTTAGTAAAAAACTCACGAAGGGCCAAACATGATCTCAGATAATTGTGGCTACATAGGCAAAAAATTGTTATACAAACATCGGTCTACATTAGGTTTGCATATATAGTCCCTGAATTTATAACTAATGGTTAATGATTGCTACAATATCAAAATAAACAAGGTGACCCATGCAGAATGTAAAATAGATAAAGCTTGTTAAGGTGAATGCTTTGGGTTCGTAAATGATTTCATTTTGATGTTTATCATACTCAAACATTTGTTCATTTTATAGGAATTGGCGACAAACTCTATCACAATAAATAATACAAAGCATGAAATTAAATTCTATATTAATCTGGAAGATTAGTTGTAATATTTATAGGAATGTTTTATGGTTTCCCTGCATGCACAATAGTAAAAAACATAGCTATTGTAATAAAAATAATGATTCCTTATTTCCACATGATTAAATTCTAAAAACAAATTGTGTTGCTTTTATGGATTATATTTATAAGGAATTGCATTTAGTGTACACTTCAATATCAAACTCTTACAATTTATTCATCCATCTGCACAAGACTCAAGTTAAGTTAAAATGTCTCTCACCTTAGTATGAGGAAAAAAATGTTTATGAGTTATAACTATGGATATGCGACCTCAAATATTTCACCACTTTAATCAATGCATATGATTTTTCTCCATAATGGTGTAATTTATATCCTCATATGTAGTATTTTCTAGAAACTACAATAAGATTCTCATGCCCTTCCGAAGTCTTCTGTAATATAACAAAGACTACCATATGTAGAGACAAAATATAAAATTGAGAAATAATTATTATAATTTTAAATTTCAATGATGTCATATTATCTGAAAGTAATGACTGATTTTTCAAATTTAGTACTCTAGTTAATTGACCGATCTAGGGAAAATTTTAGTGGCAAATATTCGTTAATTCATGAATATTCCGATTTTCGAAATTTGAAATTGGCGAATTTTTCGGATATGAATAGGGACTGGGTTGCCAAAAATTTTCAGGTACAAGTTAATGTTAGGGGTCGGTTCGCCAAGGAGTTTCCACTAAAAACCGACTGTTATCAAGGAGTGTATATATTCTATTTAATTATTTATAATTCATTATTCATATTTCTAAACATCAAACTTTGGAACCTCCCCTTTTGTAAATTTGTAATTACCAAATATTTCATTTTAGCTTTCTGCTTTCGAAATTGAAGGACTAGTCACCAGAGGCAGATATTTCCTTTCTACTTTCAAGGTACTTTAGTTTGTTCTATAGCATGTAGGTAGCATAGTGTCTGGCATCTTCATGATGTTGGTTGGTAGCATGAAGGATGCCATTAGCCGATAGCAACATCCATGATACCGGCCGGTAGTATTCTACACAATGTCAACTGATAGCATGCAATATGTTGCCGACCGATAGCATACAACATGCTACCGGTCAGCAACATACTACATACTACTAGTCGACATCATGCAGAATGTTACTGATCGGTAGCATGCAGTATGCTACCGCCCAGTAGCATGCGGAATGCTACCGATGAACATACTATATGATGTCAACCAATACCATGTAGACATGCTACCGGCTAGTAGCATACTACATGCTACAAGCTGACATCATATAGTATGCTATCGGTCGGTAGCATCCAATATGATTTTGATTACATTTACAAATTTTAGAACTGTTTAGATGTTGATTACATTTATAAAATTTATATATTTTCATGGATAGGTACAATGGATTCTCTGAACAATCAATAAAAGGAATAAAAACAAAAAAGAAAAGGTAGCATAACAATTTTTTTCAGCCCCACAAAAAATGAAGACCCAAGTTGCTTCCACTGAAAACATTAACATGGGTACTGGTAAGTTGTAATAGATTATTATAACCATTTGACATTTTCCTCTTTTTTGTAAGTACATTTTAATTTTCTTTAATATCTTTGTAAAAATCAAAACATTTTTTCATCTTTGAAAACAAAACCCCCTTCTGTTAATTTTATTTAGAATGAAACAGTAAACCAAAACATAAACCCTAAGGAAACAATTATTTCAATAGATGAAATTTTATTAACCCAGACATGCCAAAGCTTGAAGATTGTCCCAAATTCCAAATACGTTTAGTAGATGAATGTTCAAACTTCAAATGATAAGATTCCAATAGAAGATGATAATGATAGAAACCTTCATAAAAATAAGTATGGGAGAAAGAAGAAAACATCATGGACAATTGCAAGGTTGTTTCAAGTAGACTGGGTAGCCAAATACCCATTTATTGAGCCTGTACAACTAGATAATGGTAGTGATACTCCCAATGAATGTAGATGTACTATTTGTACTTGGAAATTGGGTAAAGAACATAGAATGCAACTTAAATTGGACACTATAGAGAAACATTGTGGAAAATTATATTACACAGTCACTGACAATGATGGAAAAATAACAAAGACTCATAGATGGAAAACTATAAAAAAGTGCATGCATGTAAGATATAAGGAGGAATATGACAATAAGATGAAACACACTCAAAAAATTCAGGAGAAAGGAGGAACCATAAATGTAAATTTTGGAAAAGCTGCAAATGAAAATCTGAAGGAAAAAACCTCCTAGTTTTCAACCATATTCTTTATTTTGAAAATGGGCAGACCAATTTCATATTTTTCAAAATATTAAAAAATTGTTCAAGTTCAATGGGTTTCCAAACCTTCCAAATTCACATTGGTTAGAGAGCAGTTCCTGGGAAATGGCGAGATGTCTTGAAATGATTGAACAAGAAGATCTGAAAGAAAATGTCAAGAATGCAAGTTTCATCTCCCTTTCAATTGATGAGGTTACAGTTTGTTGACAAACACTTCTTGGGTTTGCATGCATGTATATACATTCTAGAACCACACCAGGACACCTCATTTGCTATTGGTTCATAAAATGCAAGAAAACTGCAATGCTTAAAATCTTTCCAAATTGGTGATATCTAATTTGAAGGACATAACAAGAATGGATAATTTTTCTATAGCCAAAAAGCTGATTTTTGTTAGTGTCTATGGTGCATCAGTGATGCAAGGTCACAAAATGGTCTATGTGTGCATCTCCAAACATATATTTCTCCTTACATGATTCTTATTCATTAGCATGGCTCACAGGATGAATCTTGTATATAGGATAGTAAGCACATTCAAATGTGTTGAGAAATTTGAAGAGCTTATCCATGAATTGCATGCCTATATGTCAAGTAGTCTGAAAATATTTCTAGAATTTTATAAGTTTTCACTTGGGGTTACAGATGGTATAAGAAAATTCTTAAATATGTTGATGCTAGATGGATTTCTATGTATGAGCCTGCACACAGAGTTTTTTTAGGAATATCCATCTTTAACTAGTTTCATGTATAAGAACCATAGGCAAGTTGATAGGGAAAAACATTTTCTTTACTACCTTACAGACTTTGAAACATTGTTAACACTTTGTGGGATTCTTCCAATGTTGCATGAGATGAATTGCATAACAAAAACTTGCACAAGAACGATCCATATATATAGCGGAATTCATTAGGTTCAGGAAGGGTGTGTCAGACTCTAGATATGTTATATAACTCTGATGATTGCTTTAAAGGACATGTTTTCAGTCATTGGAAAACTCTGACATATTTAAAGGAATCTTAACAAGGTCATACTTTAGATTCAATATATGTGGGTATCTTTTTATCTTTGTTAATGGGAAGGAGATTAAAATGCACACATTCAAAAAATGAGTGGATATTGCTGGAGTAGAGCTTGAAGAAGTGCCTATTACACGTAATTTATATGATGTTATTATATCTTTTGAAAAAGAAAAATTCCTCTAATTCAGGGAAAATCTCACAATGCTTATCCAGTGAGATCAAAGATCATTTTAAAAAGGAGAGGTTCTTGAGCCTGCCTATGGGAGTTGTCAATCCTAATTAGATTTGAATCCTGCTAGGAGTTGTTGTAGTTGATTCATTTAAAAGACACATGGTTACTATAATTAAACATTTTGGAAAATCAGTTGAGATGTAATGGATTTCAGATTAATGGTATTCTATTAAAAGGAAACTCTTGCATTGGCAATCATTTGATTTCGAGACAGGTAATGAAGGAACAATTTGAATTAGTTAGGAAGAACCAATAGAGAAGGGAAGCAATTAGACTTCTATGGAAAATTTTGATATCCTAGTTCCATCCTTTGTGAAGCATAAGTGAGTATTTCTGATTGTATGAACTATGTCAAACAATATATTGGATTATTTGAAGAAGAAAGAGTTTTCAACAAGCATTAACATTTATAAAATCAAAATATCAGAATATGGCTTGATAAAAATCTTGAGACCTGCTTGAGATTTGTACGTTTCACGATATGATGTGGATACCTTTCCTTATGAACATTTTGGTAATGGTTGTATGGAATTCTCTTGCAGAGAGGAGATGGATCAGTAATAATAATACAGGAATTGCAGATAACAATGAAACTGTGACTGAAAATCGCAGCGAAAGATTAGATAAAAGTTTTGGGCAGCAAATTTTTCAAGATAATTTTATGTTTGATCTCTAGCTGATATTGAATAAAGCATAAGAATGATTGTACATTTTTATTCTGGAAATAAAATTTCATATCAGGATTCAGATTATAATTATGCAGTATATTGTTAATTTTTGTTATACACCTGTTCATTTTTTAATAATATTTTCAATTTTGCAATGTGTTTATTGTTTATATTTTTAAATGTGTCATACTTATTATTATGTTGTCTTGTAAAATGAAAAAATATATATAATTCCATTATTGGACTGCAAATTTTAATTTTTTTCAGTCTTAAATTTTTCATTTGATCTAGCTGATATTGCATGAATATAGTACATATAAAACACCATTATTATGTATATTGTTATTTTTGTTATACGTCAAATTTTTAGTAATGTCCAATATACTTTAGATAATTTCATTGTTTTTGTTCTTTGGAAATATAAAGTGCTTGACTTGAATACTAGTTACAATCTATTCTGTTTTGTTCTTTGAAACATAAAGTACTTATAGTTCACTATTTCGAAAAAGTATTTGAAAATGATAATAATCAGTAATGTACCATGTAATAAATATATCAAATACAATCGAGAATAACAGTCACATTCAAAATCAGTTTGAATAGCTTCTGCACAATATAACAAAAGTAAAAGTAAAATGCCACAATCCACATTGATTAAAGTTTGAAACTTTCAATATTGTCATATAATTTGAAAAAATTTTTATAAAAAGATTCTACAACAATAATTATAATTTCACAATGTTTTCTACAACTTCATCCTTTAGAAGATTATTCTCTATGTGATTATTTCTCCTACACTAAATAACTTTCTTTTACAACACCTGACTGAACCAAATCCTTTGTAGCAGCTTCAATATTCAAAAGAATTTTTTTTCTGGATTTTCCACATCAGCTATAAAAGTAATGTTTGATCCTGTTTTGTTTTCTTCTTCAATAGTATCTTTGGATCCATTCCATTTTCCTTTATTATTCTTCTCAAGGTATTATTCTTCTTGTTTAAGATAACAAGCTTCTCTTTCAATTCAATTGTTTCCTTTAAACTTTTCCTGGCACTTTGTAAATGCAAATCAAGCACACTAGCCTCATTTTTCAAATTTTTGGACTTTGACTTTCAAAAGAGAAAAACTACATTTGAAAGAGAAAAACTATTAGTAAAATTTCAAAAAATGAAAATAATACTTGAAAATTTAGTAAGAATTACCAATGCCTTATCTCATTCCGCATTTGCAATAACTACAAGGCCCTTGTCTCTCAACCACATATTGTGGTAGGCTTTTGCTTCTACATTTAAATTCTCAACTCTATGTTCAACATAATATTCAACACTTCATAATCATAATTATTTTTAAATTATACCAAAACCAGACACAACCTAATTCAACAAAATATCAATCTTTCCTTGGCTTCATTCTGATGTGAAGAAAACAATATATGTCTTTGGTTGTGATTTTTATATCATGAATTTATTTCTTTAATCATAAATTTAGCCCTAAACTCCCACAATTTTAATTCTTCAATCTCCTTCGATATAATATCAATATTGGCTTCAGTATTATCAACCAAAAGAACACCAACTGAAAAAGTAGTTTTCTGGTCATCAGTTAAGGCAGTGTCAGTCTGTACTGAAGATGGTGTTCTTGATCTATCCACTCTTATTGGATAATGTTGCCTTGTCACATGAATCATATCTTGGGGATTGAATTCTCCATGCTCCTGAATTTTACTTTCAATCCCAAGATACTCCTCATCCAAATCAATATCATTCAACACCAAAACACCCCCATCCACTGGGAGCATTGCCCAATGAAAACGTTGGAAAATCAGAAGAAAAATTAAGGGTACCCCTGCTTGAAGCTAGACAAGTGAATGAAATATTCTTTCTAGGAACCTGGTCCTCATATTTTGTTGTGGGGGTGGAGGAGGTGGCATCTGCCATTTTGTAGTGGACATGGAACTAGAGGCCCTGAGACATTGAAATGAAATTTTGTAAATAATATGACAAAATTCAAAATTCAAACATAATAGCAATGAAAAATAAATAAATTCATATAAGATTATAAAAATTACTTTGTTGAGAGGATTGTTGCTGAGGTGCAAATGAAGCCTATTTCTTGTGATGTGGTGGTTGTGGAGGAGTAGACTGAAAATACTGGTAGGTTTGATCTAAAATATAATTAAGAATTAAAGATTCTATTAGACTGTTGAATTTTATATCAACAAATATCAGCAAAAATATTAAAGAACAAGAGATTCAAACCTGGGGCAACAAGTGGGGTATTGAAGATATTTCTACCTCCTTGCATTTGAGCCTGATGATATGATCCTATTCTGCTAGTGGTTTCTACAACAAAGCAATATAAATTGTAAGAAAATATTGAAACACATACAAGTTTTAAATAATTAATTACATTTATTTTCAAACATTTTAAAACATATGTACATCATAAATTAAAATACCTGCGATTAATGCTTGTGGTATTTTGGTTGATTGAATTTGAGGGTTTATGTAACTCCTCATCTTTTTAGAAGTATGTTGAGGGGTGTCGTCGGCCTCCTCTATTTTTTGATCAGCAGAATTAGTAACACTAACATAATCTCCTGAACCTGGTGGTAAATGACCTCTGATAGCAACATCCCTTTTTGATGCAGCCGTAGCTACCACCTTCCATGATAATTTAATAGTAAATTGTTAATTAATTTCAAATATTAATTTTAAAAGATAAATATTACAATATGAAAAATTATAATTAAAAACCATCTAATCAAATAATTGGGACTCACCTCTTTCTCTTCAACTGTTAGTGTTAACAGAAAAGCCTTTATACTTTGAATGCATTACTGTCAGAGGAGAGGTGCCACGTAAATTATAGAGAGATTCATAATATAAACCTAGAATAGATTTTTTCAAGTTGATGGTAACATTATCATTCAAATTAATATTTTCCAAATCAGATCTTATCCTGGAGGATAAGAAGCTGCACTAGTCAAATTTTTGCCCACATAAGGTGCAAACTATATACCCTAATGCCCACCATGGAATATATGTATATCAACCTTGTAAAATAACTCTAGCCTAGAAGAACTGCACAACGGCCTACAAAAATGGGTGATTGAAATCCTTAAGTTGAATCCCTCTTTTGGAAGGGTTTTGAGAAGCTGTAATTGTCAATACAACAAGTAGAAGCATTTTGTTAGTAGTGAATTTAGAACATAAAAAAACTTTGTTAGATTGAAAATAATGAAAATGTAATGTTGTAAAACATAAAATAAACTTACAAAGTAGTAGCAGCTGCAATTGCATCAATAGATGATTGAAAACTAGACTCCAAATACTTGCATTCTTCATCTGATAAAACAACCTTCATCATGACAGGATCCATATTTTTGTGTGGTATTCCTGTGAGATGAGCAATGTCATCAGGTGACATTCCAAATGACTCTACATGAGATGGGAGTGTATAATGAAATGTGAAAGTGGAAGTTTCATAGTTGAGTAAAATATTAGTAAGTGTTTTGTGGTCTTCCTAGAATTGGGGCATATAAACTATCCCTATAAAACTGAGTCGCTTTGATCCATTGGGAAAACAAATTAGGGTCATCTAGAAATGTGTATAGTTGAGGAAATACCAGGATCTTGAACAAAAACTTCTTCATATTTATTGTGGATGCAACTAGGTTGTTGGGCTATTTGGAAGTGTTCCTTCTTCTTGACATTTTTTTCAAACAATCTATTATAAAATTCCGGGTTGTTGTCCTTTGGCATTCTGAATTCTTCCTTTTTGTATGTCCTTTCACGTTCAAGTCTCTATTTGGTCTTTAGGATTTTTCCTCATATGTTCTAGCTTTCCTCTTCTCTATGTTGTGTGGAGTGAAAATGAATGGGTTCGTATACTTATAGAAAGTTTAATAAGGCGATCGAACAACATTAAATATTTCACATTGGTTGAAAGCATTGTCAACATGTTACCGATCCGATAGGATGTAGAATGCTACTAGGCCATGGGAGCATGTAGAATGCTACTAGTTAGTAGCATTCTTCATGCTACTGGCTAGTAGCAATGTACATGTTGCCGTCAGGTAGCATTCTGCATGCTACTAGCCGGTAGCATACATAATGCTACTGACCGATAGCATTATACATGTTACTAGCTGGTAGCATGTAGAATGCTACCAATTGGTAGCATTTTGTATGCTATCAGCCAAAAACATGTAAAGTGCTACCGACTGGACAGTATGTAGAGTGCTACAGACCGGTAGCAGTCCGCATACTACCAGTCGGTAGCATACTAATTGTTACCGTGTATTAAAGCCAATGGATATGTATTATGGCCCATCTATTCCCACAATCATGTTAAAAAAATTGCTTCCACATGAAACAACTTTTCATGTGATTCGCCATACATGCGAATGTGGTTTTACCAATATTCACCAAATATTTCTAAGGCTTTTATCAGAGGGACCCTTATAGTTTTCCTTGGACCGATCTTTGTTGAGTATGCCAATAATGAGAATTTTTATCTATGAAAGATTAAAAATAAATTATCTCACAACATTAGCTCCCCTAAAAAATGAATGAAAACCTTTCCTAGAGTGTAGAGTAAGAATTCCATCTACATCCTTAAATCTATCAAAATAAAACATAACTCCTTTCAAAATAATGTGACACAAAATCTTTCCCTTT
Source organism: Taxus chinensis (assembly GCA_019776745.2). NCBI lineage: Eukaryota > Viridiplantae > Streptophyta > Pinopsida > Cupressales > Taxaceae > Taxus > Taxus chinensis. The sequence continues at coordinate 73,835,891 of CM034154.1, read as the reverse complement.
TCTATATCAAAAATGTATTCTTTGGGATTGAGTAGGATATTTTTGATATCGGTAATATAATTAAAAAAATGTTTTACACTATAAATTCATCATTTAAACTGGCTCATGTTTTAATCCCTTTATCCATGTTGAGTCAAAATGATTTTTTATGTGACTTATATAGCCCCAAATGCAACTTTTAACTTTTCCCCCTTTAAATGTCTTTTTTAACTTATAATAGTCCATCAAAGAGTAGTATGGGCATCTTTGAAGTCTCTAAAACATATGTTTATGTAATCCACACATTTCTTTCAAACGGGTCCAAATGCATAGACATGAAACTAAAAAATATGCAAGTCTTGATTTCTTAGACGAGGAGATCCACAAAATTCTTAAGAAATCCCCTAATGTACTAAAAGTATATTATGTTTTCTTACAACTCATGTTACAACCCTCTTTTACATTAGGTAGTAATGTTGAATAAAAGTAAGTAAGAACTTCTTGGTATTAAATTCTCAAAATACTAGAGCTGTCAATCACTACAAGCCACTGAATTGGGAGACTTAATTCATTAAGTGAATGAATGAACTTTTTTCTCAATGTCCATAAACAAACCCCTCAATTTATGGCACACCTCAACATATGATCCTGAACTAGCTACATCATGCTAAATATTTGACTAGATTTGGTACCTATTATGTTTTTCGATCAAGTTGACTAATCCATATCGCTAGAGTAGATCTAATTGGTTTATAAAATATATACCTTGTAAACCTCAGATTATAAGTAACATAACTTGACTCGTGGTAAATCAACCATATAGAATAATTGCATTCATAGAAAGTTTAGGAAAAAAATCACGAAGGGCCAAACATGATCTCAAATAATTTTGGCTACATAGGCAAAAAATCATTATACAAACATCGATCCATATTAGGTTTGCATATATAGTCCATTTATGAATTTATTATCAATGGTTAATGATCGCTACAATATCAAAATAAACAAGATGACCCATGCATAATGTCAAATATACAAAGCTTGTTAAGGTGAATGATTTGGGTTTGCAAATGATTTCATTTTGATGTTTATCATACTCAAAAATTTGTTCATTTTTTAGGAATCGGCGACAAACTCTATCACGATAAATAATACAAAGTATGAAATTAAATTCTATATTAATCTAAAATATTAGTTGTAATATTTATAGGAATGGTTTATGGTTTCGCTGCATGCACAATAATAAAAAACATAGCTATTGTAATAAAAATATTGCTTCCTTATTTCCACACGTTTAAATTATAAAAACAAATCGTGTTGCTTTTATGGATTTTATTTTGTAGGGAATTGCATGTAGTGTACACTTCAATACCAAACTCTTACAATTTATTCATCCATTTGCACTTCTTTCTTGAAGACTCAAGTTAAGTTAAAATGTCTTTCACCTTAGTATGAGAAAAAATGTTTATAAGTCATAACTATGGATATGTGACCTCAAATATTTCACCACTTTGATTAATACATATGATTTTTCTCCAAATGGTGTAATTTAGTTCCTCGTCTATAGTATTTTCTATAAAATATAATAAATTCACACGCCCTTCTGAAGTCTTGCGTAATAGAACAAAGACCACCACATATAGAGACAAAGTATAAAATTGAGAAATAATTATTATAATTTTCAATTTCAATGATGTTGTATTATTTGAAAGAAATGACTGATTTTTCAAATTTAGTACTCTATTTAATTGATTGATCTTTGTTGAGCATGCCAATAATGAGAATTTTAATTTGTGAAAGATTAGAAAGAAATCGTCTTTCAACATTAGCTCCCCTAAAAATGAATGAACACCTTTCCTGAAGTGTAGAGTAGGAATTCCATCTACATCCTTAAATCTCTCAAAATAAATAGAAACATAACTCCTTTCAAAATAATGTGACAAAAACCTTTCCCCTTTCTATACCAGAAATGTATTCTTTGGGATTGAGCATGATATTTGTGATATCGGTAATATAATTTTAAAAATGTTTTACACTATAAATTCATCATTTAAATAGGCTCATGTTTTAACCCCTTTATCCATGTTGAGTCAAAATGATTTTTTATGGGACTTATATAGCCCCAAATACAACTTTTAACTTTTCCCCTTTAAATATGTTTTTAAAGTTATATTAGTCTATAAATCGTTCTTTGGTCGTCAAAGTTAGTCAACAAAATTGTAATTGCAGTCCCTCTCCTTGGGTAGCCTTAATCCTTAGAATTTGTGATTCATGGAGGAGGGATATCAAGATGAGGTTTCTGAAATAGAAAAAGAAACGATGTACTCCCAGGACAGGAGAACGGTATAAAAATAATATATAAAAAATAATATTTAAATATTTTGACTTTATTCAATGAAATTTAAGGGTTTAAACTATATTTAATAATTCTTAGGGTCTAGACTATATTTAATGGACATGTTTGAATATTGAAATATCATCATTTACATTCATTTGTGAGTGATATTTAAATATCATTTCAAGGTCTTAAGTATTTGTGAAACATTTGGAATACACATGAAACTCACAATTATAATTTTTTTGTATTGATTTTTGTTGCGATATAATTTGCTTTCAATATATGTATTCATTGGTGTTTGTGCATGATTAAAAAACAAATTTCTATGTCTATATTTATTGGATTTTGGTGAAGCTCTAAATTCTGTATTTTATTGTCATGAAATCATTTACTTGTTTGCTCTTTTTTCTACTAAAATCTCCCTTTAAATACAAAAAATGCTTCGGTACATGGGGCCATGTGGCTTCGTTCCTGACAAGATTCGTTGTGTGTTGAGGGGTTTTTGTCCTTATGCGGCCACTTCAAAATTCCCCAAGTCAAGTGTCGGAATACTCATCGATAAGGTTTTTTAAAGTTGCCCGTTGAAGAGGAAGACACCTTCTTCAATTGTTCTCCTTGTTGCATCTTTCGTATGATTTCTAATATGTGCCCTTTCCCTTGGCCAGAAATATAAACAAGTGTTTTTTTCACGGATTTTACTTCATTTCTTGTTTGACAAAGTGTTTGCTTGCTTTTCGTTTTCATCTTGGAGAAATGAAGACTAGAAACATAATTTCCCCCCTCTAATTGGTGTGACTCTCACTACGCCCCACTTACAAAAGGAAGAAGAGTTTAAAAGGATTCAATTTGTTTTAATGTTTTGCATTGCAGGAAACCAAAACTGGCCAAACTAATGATACCATAAATGGTCAGAGAATGCCTACACTTGATGCCAACATCCCCTTTGTACCTTTCTAAGTTCCGTATAGTTGGTCCTCATTTATGAGGCTTTGGATTGGTGTACGATTCCAATGAAGATGCAATGAAATATGAACCTCCACATAAATTGAAAAATATGGGTGTACTAACTTCAAAAATGCATTCTGGAAAAAAACTCAAGAAATGTACAAAACAAATTCCAAATGCAAGCAACAAAAATTTTGAAAAGAAAAGAAATTTGTAATTGCCTCCTTCATTACGTCTCTAGAAACAAAAGTATAGTTATACAATGTTGAAGACTATAAAGTTGTCAAATGTTTATGGCCACAAGTTTGTACTAGGTTATGTTTTGAGATGTTGTACATAGATTGGATTATGAAACTTATTTTTTGTAGATCTGCGTTTATGTTATGCCAACAAATACGAAATAATAATAAAAACCTTGACAACTCCATGTTCATATTTTGTTATTTTTTTTGTATATCTAAGTTTGAAAAAGGAAAAATTGTAATGACATGTTTGCTTATGGATTCACATAAAAAACTATAGTGATACAATTGTAGCAAAGTATACAGTTTCAATAAACTTGTCGTTAAAAATTTATACATGATAAAGTGTTCAAATTATATGTAAGGTGAATGTTTATGAAGTTTTCTAACATGGATTATACAAGCCATATTTTATAGTGCATTGTTTACATTGTGAGGGAAAATATAGAAAAAGCACACATCCAAGCTTTTCTGAGCTCGTTTCCATATTTTGTTATTAATGTTTTACACTTCTTCATTTCGTAAATACAAACAAGTTAGAATTGCTTAACAAAAATTTTGTGCTTGTATATTGAAACACATTATAGAATGTTACATGTATTTTGTAAATCCATGTTTATATTGTTATAACAATAATGTATAAAAAATCAAACTTTTGTAAGTTCATGCGTTATTCTTTCTTTTTTCTTCTCTATTTAGCTATGGACCTTTTTTTAGTTATCTCTATATTTTTTGGGGTGTTCCTGAGATCGCAAATTTATATGTTTCTTTCTTCATATTCATGTTGCAAAACTAATAATCTTACTATCTCATACTATAAAAGTGATGTTTCTCTTAATTCTTTTGTCCTTTCATGTAGACACCTTTACTTTAAATGCTTTGCTTTTGTTTTCATGAAATAAAAAGTTGTGTGCCTCTTAATATAAAAAAGTTAAGTGTCTCTAAATTATTTCACTCTTACATATGTGTACCTTTCGTTTAAACGATTCATTTTCTTGTGATATTCCATTTTTTGGAGTTTTGGTTGTTTATGCCTTGTGTTTATTTGAATGTAGAGAAAATTATTTGGTCAAACTTATGTTTGTAATGCCCCTTTTTTAGCTGGACTCATTTGTAGCGACAAAAAATGTAAATAGTCATAATTGCTTTATTTCCCCCTTGCACAATTACAAACATAGTCCACTCATGTATTTGGAGTAAATGTGCAGAACTCCAAAGTTCTTAGTTTTTTATTCCCTTCATGGACACAAATTTGACATTTGGGGGCATTGCTCATCTGATTGAGGGTTATTCTGATACCAAACCAACATTCGAACTATTGAATTTGTGCCCCCTTCGATCTGTGTTGAATCTTGAGGTCCAATATCGTGTGGACCTTTATGATGGAATGTACTTTCAAACAATAGTACTACCCTCCAAATTGTAAATCAAGGTTTTAGATAAGATGTTGAAAGAAGGCACCATTGTCTGTTTGCACAAACCCCTCTACAAAATAATCAAACATGACTTGTATGATTCTCACCTAGTGCCATTAATAATGTGTTAATTTCCCTCTTTAGTATTTTTAATTTTATTCATTTGCCCATTTCTTACTTGTAGGACTGTTTTTGTCATTGACATGGATACTGTTTCAAAAACACATATGAAAATTGGTGCTCTAACTTGACTTCCAAACCATGTTGTTCGTGGTAAGTAATCAACTTTGGAGGTAATTGATGGGTCGTTGTATTCTCCAATCATTTAACTAACAAATTTTTATGCCAGTGTCATTATAAAACTAGGGCTATGTGTCTAAGGTTGTATGCAATGAAGCTTTATGCAACTCAGTTGTTTGGTGGTTCCTTTTTGGGGGGTTTTGATGGGTATGTTTCCCCTGCTCTCTTCTTATCTACAGAAATGTAATGTTAAGCTACTGAAACAACATTGTTGTAATAAAGATGTGTTCAAAGAAAATAATTTAACTGAAATGGAAATGCACACACTAAATTAAGATAACATAATTGAAATAACACACACATAATGAATTGAGATAGCAGAATTGAAATAACACACACTAAATTGAAATAGTAGTAATTGAAATGTACCAAAGCAAGGAAATAAGTAATTGCATTCAAATAAACATTCAAACTTCAACTTAGTAGAAACCATGAGCATGCATGAAACATAAATCCTCTAATCACCTTGGTTAAGTGGGCCCTTCCTCTTCCTTGGGATGGAGGTACTCTTAACACTAGATGATATTCAAAATGACATCAATTATATTAATTCAAATAAGTTCCAGAACATATCTCCATCACAGGACCAAAATTAAATACTAAGTGATAGATAATTGTACTGTAGAAACTACTATATCAACTACTACTAAATTATTCTCAAGAAGGTTTCTTTATAGAAACAGTTAGTTACAAAATGTTCCAAAATTATAGGCACTGAATTCAACCAATAACAACCTCATTAAAGCTCATGAAATCCTATCATATAGCTAAAAAACATGATTCATGTTTATAGGCTTATTATGGAAGAAATCCTCCATGATAGCATGATGGCTAAAGACTTCGGCCTCCTTGATTGTAACTTCTAGAATTGGTAGAAAATGCTCATCATTATCCTGCACACGTCACCACATTACTCATAGAAACATAGTTAGTTAGGTAATTTCTATGGTCAATAAGTTTGCATGAACAAAAACAAGAGAAATGCATCAACCTTGTTAGGATATAACTATATAAGACATCCCCCATGCAAAAATTAATTTTTAGGAATAAATCAATAGCCATATAGATGATATAATAGATCAATTTATGCACTCATCATCTCCCTTGCACTTTACCTTTTGCATGTCCCTATGCAAAAACTCATCTCTGCCCTACTCTCTGGCCAAGATGTTTTAACCATGTCATACTCTTCAAATTGATCTGCATATTAATTTTCTTGTTCCCTTACACCCCCTAAGTGTTTGAAATAAATTTCTACCCATGCTGTAAAGCTATCATGAGGTTGGGCAACATTGTTCTGCTAGGTAGTCATGGGATTCAGAGAAGGGGTGGTCTTACTTGTATTCCAACCCACTCATTACTATACACCTTTTCATTTTTCTCTGATAATTGTAACGAGTGCATCCCCCCTTCTCATGCTCCAACTGAGGTTTTGGGGAGAGATCACTTCCCTTCTCTTTAGTGGCAGGCTCAATGTATCCCATCGCTTATCACAAGCTTGCAGTGCTTCACCAAAATGCTATTGACTGTAAACCTCAAGATCCTAAATACACTTTGCTAAAACCTCTGAAGTATTTCTCCCTATACCAGCGTGGTAGTAAAGAGACCTGAAATATTTCTTCATTGACACATCATTGTGATGGGTCGATTGGATGTAGAAACCTATATTCCAGGTTGTCTGATTGAACAATTCAATTTTCTCATTCCATGTGAATTGGTTTCTAAGTAATGATTGAAAGGATTTTATTTGAAAATCCCCCACAGAAAAATTTATGAAGAAATCAGGAACATTAGTGACCAACATATTCTGACGGTAATATTCACACATCAAATTCTAAATTTTTGGAGTACACTTTTGATAAATTTCCAAGAAATTTTTGCCATCAGGGGCCTCATAAGGTTCTTTACTACACATTCTCATCAACTGCCAAGCATAAAATTGTTCTTGAATAAACTTATTGTAGATGGAGGATGGTTTCCTACAAGCTAGAAATTTACAGGCCAAGGGACAAATAGAGTCCATAATAGATTCTAACTTCTTCTTATCACTTGTACTGGCCTCAATCTCTTCTTTAAGTTTTTTATTTTCCTTTTTCAATTCTTTATTATGAAGAGATAACTGAGTTAAATCGTTCCATGATTTAAGACCAATATCCCTTTGTATTTTGAGAGTACTAACTTCTACCTTTAAATCAATAATTTCCTTAACATTCTCTACAATGCTTTGTACAAATTCAATTTGTAAAGACAAATTAGTTTATTCCATACCTTTCAATTTTTCTTTCAAGGAAGTAATTTCATCCTGGTAATGCTTTAACACATCATCTCCATGTAGTTCCTAACCACCAACCTCCACTGTAATAGTTTCTGGAGCTCTAGTCTATATTTCTGGCACTGTAAGCATTTTTGGAGCTTCAGGATCACTTTCCGCAGCTGCAGGAATGTCTAGCATATCAATGTCAGGGAACTGTGTTGTAGGAACGGTTGTTGTGAATTCATCATCCTTTGACTGTTCAATAGGGGTAGACGAAGTACCAACCTCATCTTTCTCCTCCAAAATGGGAGAATAATCCTCATGAATCATTTCAGGATGGGAATCTTTAGGTCTTTGTAAGGTACAAGATCTTTTTGGTTGCAACAACATAGCAAAATGGACGGGTAGGGTATTTTTACCTTTAGAAATTTGTGGCACAAAGGACTGGTCATCCCTACTAGCAGATTCCTCCATAGTTTCTCTTGAAGGGTGAGGAGTTGACTTGAGCTTAGGTAAAACACTGGGAAACTATTCCTTCTTGATTTTCTTTTGTTTCGAACCCTCCCCTACACTCATTTTTTCGATCTTTCTCTTAGGCCTATAAATTCCTGATGTGAACATATTAATTGGATAAGTCATGGGTGCTTCAAGGCAGCTCTACTACCCCTATTTTTGTACTTTTGTCCCACTTTGATGACCCCTTCAGCGAGATACTCATGTAAATTAACCCTGAGTTCGGGATTTGTGCAAACCCTCTTCAAATGAGTCAAAATATTTAGTGAATATTCTCCAAGTACAGATGGTTGTCCATCATAGATAAAATATATTTTGACCCACTTAGCTAATTCTTCCCAGAGACTAGGAAAACTCTCCTGCATAATTCCCTTTTGAGTTCCACCGAAAGTAAGAATTACTTCTAGAAGAGCTTCACCTTCTTCATGAAACAATGGTATTAAATATTTGAGTGGGGCATTAATCACAACCTTGAGACCAAAATCTGGTAAGCCAGATAGGTTAGAAACAATTTAGCTACTTATCTCAATTCTTTTACCCCCAATTCATGAGCAGGTTGCCTCAAAATTTATTAGGAACTCATCAACCAAATACTCATCAATACCCTAAAATTTTCACATAAAATCTAACCACCCTACATCATGAAATACCTAAGAAATAACAACATTTCATAGTAGCGGCTCTAGGGAATCTGGTTTAGATTTATTTTTCTGCCCTATAGTTGAATCAACGCTGGATGCAAATTCAAAAAACTGGTGAAGGAATATGTGGAGGAACAGAGCAATTACATGCAACAACGACATTGGAAGTTTGAAATATTTTTTTTAAGCTCTTAAGTGGTAGTGAGTCAGCACAAGTTTGGTGGTGGAAAATTTTGATAGGACTTAGTTCATATGGAAATATTTAATTCATCACACATCTCACATCATATCATCATGAATTAGGATGTCACTTATCCTTCTCACAAAGCCACCTGTACTTCCATAAAAATATAACACATACGGCTGATTTAATCATTAGTATTCATTACACTCCTCTCCTTGGCATAATATTTTGATTTATATCCCCAATAAATGCATCAAAAATTGTGTTTCAATTTAATCATGTTAAATAAATACAATGGGGGAATGCTGAAAAGGTTAATATCCATAGCAAGGAAGAATGTACTTTCCCTTGCCAGCTCAACTCCCCGATATCCATAAAACTCCACTTCCTGCCTTCATAGAATAAATCTAATTAATTTACATTCTAATAATTAACATTCCTAACCATTATTGAAAGCATGAAATAAACAAAACAACTACAATCTAAGGGGAAGAAGATCGAAAGCATGATCATCTTCCTTTATTCAAATTCAAAAACAACTATTTGTGGCAGGAAGATCCAAGCTCCTCCACTAAATCTATTTCTTCGCATAACAACATATCTTTGTTGAAGGTTTCTTTATCCAAAGTATGTTGATACACCCTTAATCTATGTCCATTCACCAAAAGAGTTCTCATGTCTCCATCGATCGGTAGTAGTCTCACAGAGCCATTATCAAAAACCTTTTCGATCTGGTAGGGTCCCAATCATCTTGTTCTTAGTTTTCCTTCAATTGTTGATACTTTGAGTCAAAAACTAAGACCCAATCTCCTTCATTAAAATTTTTGTGCTTGATATGAGCATCATGCCAAGTTATTATTTGATTTTGAATAATTCTAGTTTGTTGCTTTTCCTCCATCCTCATTTCATCTAGTTTGTTCAGTTAGATTACTCTCTCACGTTGTGTTTCGTCCAACTCCTTTCTAATTTTCATTATCATCCTCCAAGTCTGTAATTCAAACTCAACTGGTAACAGTGGCTTCTTCCCATACATTAGTTCATATATGAAGAAACCAGTAGTAGTCTTCCAGGTTGTATTGTAGGCCCAAACTGCTTCTGGGAGTTTTGGTACCCAGTTCTTTCTATCTGCATTGACAACTTTGGTTAAAATGTTCTCCAGTTCTATGTTTTTGACTTCCACCTGCCCATTGGATTGGGGGTGGCATGGTGATGAATTTCTATGCTTGATTCAGTATATCTACAAGAAGGCTTCAATCATATTATACAAAACTTGAGGTTCCTGATTGGATATAATGGCTTTTAGAGCACCAAATCTCAACATAATCATGTTGTACAAAAAGTAAACTACAACATCCTCATTGGTAGATGCCAATGCTTGAACCTCGGCCCATTTTGTGACATAATCAGTGCATATCAACAAATACTCTTTCCCCTAGGATAGGGGATCAAACAGTCCAACGAAATAAATTCCCCACTTCTCAAATGGTCCTAGGAACAACTGAATATTGAGGGGCATTTTAGTAGACAACGTAGGCTTTCCCATTCTATGACATGCATCACACTACCACATGTACTTCTTGACATATTTTTGAAGAGAGGGACATTAATACCGAGCTCCAAGGACCTTATGAATTTTCCTCTTTATTGAGTAATGTCCTCCTCCAAGTTCATCATGACAAGCTCTTAGTATGTCATATACTTCATCCTCTCGAAAACACCTGTGAAGAACCATATCAAGACAACATTTAAATAAAATTCCATTACACCATTTGTATGTTGAACTATTTTTAACTAATCTCATTAGTTCCTTATTGGTAAAGTAGGAAAGAAACTTCCATGTAGTTATGTAGTTTATAAGATCAACAAAACATGGAGGATGAGTTGATATTGCAAATAAGTGTCATTTGGAAAGTGGTCATGGACTGGATCTTCTTCCCTTGAAACATTCAATCTCGAAAGGAAATCAACAAAAACATTAGCCTTGCCAGGTCTATAAATAATAGTTAAGTTAAATTCTTACAACAAGAGTAACCATGTAATAATTCTACCTCCTACTACTTGTTTATTCATCAAATATCTTATGGATGAATGATCATTATACACAAATATTTTGTATCCAGTAATATAATGTATGAATTTTTTCAGAGAGTAAACAACAACTAAAATCTATTTTTTTGTATTGGTGTAGTTCCTCTCTATAGGGGTCAGATTTTTGTTGATAAAATATATGGCATACATCTAGTCTTTTTCATCCTTTTTTCCAAGAACAAATCCCATTGGTGTGTTAAAAGCATCATTGTGAATATGGAAAGGTTGTCCCCAATTGGGTCCTCTCAAAACTAGAGTAGTGGTTAACTTCTCTTTGATATCTTTAAAATCCTGCTGACTTTGAGGAGACCATTCAAAGACACAATCTTTTATCAGCAAAGAAAACATGGGTGCAAGAATTTTACTAAAATATTTTATGAATCACCTATAGTACCCTGCACGTCCAAGAAAACTCTTGATATCCATATGATTTATTGGTGTAGGCAGTTTAATGATTACTTCAATCTTTTTAGGATCGACCTATATACCTTTGGCAGAAATATGGTGACCCAAGACAATTATTTGATCAACCATTATCAGAAATTTTTCATGACTCAAGTAAAATTTGTGCTGCTCACATCTAGTTAACACTTTTTCAAGATTGTTCAAATATTCATCAAAATTTGAACCGTGGACAGTAAATTCATCCATATAAACTTTGAAAAAATCATTTGTAAGGTCTACAAAAATGGCCAAAATTTCTCTCTAAAAGGTAGCAGGTGTGTTAAAAATCCCAAATGGTAGAACTCTATATGCAAATGTACCCCAGGGACAAGTGAAGGTGGTCTTATCCTAATCAGTAGGTGTTATAATAAGTTGGTTATACCCACTAAGCCCATCCAAGAAGGAGAAATATTTCTTTCCTGCCAAATTGTCCAAAACATAATCAATAAAGGGCAAGGGAAAGTAATCTTTCTTGGTGGATTTATTAAGTTCCCTATAGTCTATGAAAATTCTCCACTTACCATTTTTCTTGGGAACTATAACTAATAGTGATATCCACTAATTATCAGATATATGATAGAATAATCCTACCTTCAACAGTTTTTCTATCTCATTCTTGAAAATGTCTCTAAGTGTTAGATTAATTCTTCGTCGTGGCTGCCTAATAGGTTTAACATCCTTGGTGTAAATATGGTGAGTGCAGATGCTTGAGTGAATCCCTTTCATGTCAGTATAACCCCAAGAAAAATATTTGGAATGCTTCCTCAAGATATCTTCAAACTTAGTCTCTTGGTTGGCTTCTAAATTGTTACCAATGGTCAACTCTTTTCCTATGTCAACAATCACTTGTTTAGTATCTTTCATAATAACAAGCTCTGCATCAACAATTAGAGAATTCAAGGGACAAACATGAGGTTGTAGCATGTGCAAAATAGTCATGTTTTCAAGGGACAAAACCTTGGCTAAAGGAAAATGGAAATCAATGATTGAATGTTCTTCAGGATAATCAAATATTTCTTCATAATTTCTAATAGAAATGCCACTTACCTCGGTGATATTATCTGTTGAGTCTAAAATAGTTGTTTTTGTAGCCTCAATTTGAATTTCCATAGCCATAGCTCTAGTTTTTGTAGCTACGGTATCCTCTTCATCAGACATGGTGTATGACTCAACTATTTCTTCCATGTTATTTTTCACTGTAATAGTGGTCAGATAAGAAGAATTCATATTGTTAGTATCTGAAAAATCAACCCATACATGGTCACAGACATCCACAAATGGCTAGGTAGGAGGATAAAGCTAAATATTCTTTACTTTTTTCCAATTCAAAATAGTCATTTTTCCTAACCTATAATCAATGTACACAACAAAATTAGCTAACCAGGGCCTCCCTAATATGACTAGGTATCCCAACATCCGAGCTTTAGGTTGTAAGACCATAAAATCGATAGGATACTCAAAATATTCAACCGTGACCATAACATCCTCAATCACTCCATATGGTACAACAATCGATTGATCTGCCAAATGAAGAACAATATTGGTTGGTTGTAATCATGTTAAAGACAACAGATTGAACATATATGTTGTTATAACATTGATAGAAGCACCAAGATCCACCAAAACATTGGAGATTGATTGACCATTCACAAAATAGTAATGATTGTGCAAAACAATCATGTTTTCAGGGGACAAAACATTGGCTAAAGGACAATGGAAATCAGTGACTGTATGTTCTTCAGGATAATCATAGATTTCTTCACAATTTATAATAGAAATGTCACTTACCTCGGTGAAATTATCCGCTAAATCTAAAATAGTTGTTTCCGTGGCCTCATTTTGAATTTTCATAGCCATATTTTTGGTTTCCATAGCTACAATATCCTCTTCATCAGATGTGGTGTATGGCTCAACAATTTATTCCATGTTATTTTTCACTGCAATAGTGGTGTTGGTGAGAAAAATTTTTGAGCAAACAAATTAGGTGTCTCCACCAACGTTCACGAGGCTATGCCCCTCTGCATTGAATGGTACAACTCCCATTATTGAAAGTAAACTAATATTAATCCTATCTAAATGTTGTGGGTGGCCAAATTGGCCGGGGATCACACAGTGACACTCCATTGAACCTGTGGCAAACTGCTTGTACAGGGGTACAAGGGAGGAAATTACAGTGACAAAGGTAAAGAGGGGGGAATTATGCAAGGAAGATTATTTCCGTGAGTAGATTACAGAGCTCACACCTAGTAACTGAAGTAGTTCAACCTTCAATATAGAGGAAAGCACAATGAAGCTAGCAGGACCAATGAATTAAAACACCAAGTTTTTAAATTCATCTATCGAGGACACCAAGTTCCTCTCCAATTCCATACAAGATCAACTATGCTTGCAAAGTGCATGAAAGAGAGAAATAGAGGAAAAAAAAGAAAGGGAAATAGAAGAAGTGTAGCTTTTATTCCATGTGTAGTGATGAATACAAAGCTTCAACCAAGCTATCACAATGCTACATAATAAGAGTTCTTCAAAAATCTAGAATCCCTTGGAATGGAGAGGCCATCCCAATTTATAGCAATCTAAATTGTCCTTTCACCTCCCTCACATGACTCTTTGTTTCCATATTCCACTCGTGACCTTTTGTTTTCCATGAATTAAGTATTTCTCTTATAATTTTGAGAAAATACTTTTTACAAATTTAAAATAGGTCACTTAAGTGAATAGGAAGAAATACAATAATGATGCATAATGAAGAATTAGAATGGAGAGAGAAAGAAGAGAGGGAAAGAGAGGAAGAAGGAAGGAATGAAGGGAAAACACTCCTCGTGATGAAATGATTTGAATGCCTTGATGCAGTCATGAACTTTGAGCGAAGATTTCTGCCACTAGTGATCTTCTACACTGATGAAGATTTCTCCCTTGAATAACTTTGAATCATTTTCCCAATCTAGTGATGACCACAAAATATATGATGCATAGATATCATGGACCAAAGAATGAGTGTTTAGAAACAATATTTTGAGGTTTACCAATGCAAGCTTTAGATGAACACATACAATGCCCACAATGACCCTCCTTGAAACTTGGTTAATGAACCCTTTGACTTGTTGAAAACATTCTAATCAACTCTCTTTGAATCACTCAGATCTTTAAGTGATGAAGATGAATTCACATGATGTGCCTTGTGATGCCCTTCTTTGTAATATGAGATGATCATTCCAAACCACGAAAAACTGCCATCTCTTCATGATTGATTACACCTGAGAAACTAGACCAACTATGCACTTGAAATTCATGTTTCCTTGACACTTACTATATTTGGAAGGGACAACTTACTATCTTTAGTAAGTGTTGAATTTTTCCTTTCTAGACCCCAAATGGTGATATCGACCTGAATGATTATCCCTCAATGTCCCATTGTGCCAAACTTTCCCTTTGAGAACAACCTACTATTTTTAGTAAGTACACATGGGGCAACTTACTATTTTTAGTAAGTGTCATAGTTAGCTTTTCCCAACCTCAAATAGCTATGGTAGCTTGAATTATTTCTTCTTATTGTGTTCCTCTCACCTTTTGGACCAACTGGCTATTTATAGCAGGGGCTTGTGGAACCACTTACTATTTTTAGTAAGTGTCAATTGTGAGCCGAGATGACCTTTTTGATGACTTTTCCTGTGATACTCCCTCTGTGTTTCACCACCTTCTTCATAGCCTCTTCAAATGGTGGCTTACCCAAAGTAAAAGACCCCTATGTAGGAAGGCATGCTATTTTTAGTAAGTGCACCGCAGATGTCAGATTGCAACAAAACAGGTCTTGAAACTCTGGGTTTTATTCTGGGGTTCCACGCTCCACATTTTGAGTAATTCCTTCATCTGAACAAGTGGGAAAATGATATTTTCATTGGCAGGGGAAGAATACTGAAAAAAACACATCCCTCCATATCCCTAAAAAATAGGGACTTCATGGCACAAAAACTAGTTTACACGAAACTAGATTTTTCAATGATCATTCCCTCCAATTTTCACGTGATTTCGTCCACTGGAACCCTGAGAAGTGAAGAGGTAGCTCACTTGCCTTTTTCAAAGTTGTTCTTCATGTGACAGGGTAGAACTATGATGAAAAATCAGTCCTCCATATCCCTAAAAAATAGGGACTTCATGGCATAAAAACTAGTTCACACGAAACTAGATTTTTCAACGATCATTCCCTCCAATTTTCGCACGATTTCGCCCACTGGAACCCTGAGAAGTGGAGAGGTAGCTCGCTGATTTTTTCCACCACTGTGTCATGGCAGCCATTAATGGAGCTTGAAATTTACAGGTCTGTATTTTTTCTCTGTTCATGATGAAATCAACTCCATTGCGATAGGTTTTTGCTTCTTGTCTCACTGGTGAAATTTCTCTTCGATCCGGTTGTTGGTTTGACGGGAAATTGAACTTTGTTCTTCGTGGAGCCGGAAGTGAAATTTATTCACTGTGAGCATTCCTTTATATGAATGGGAGGTTTGAAGGTGATTTTTAATGGCCTTCAAGAGTGAATAACTCAGCAACAAATGGTTCTTTGTTTCGTGTACTAGCTTGCAAGATATGTTCAAATATTCATCTCACGACAATGGAGGTTTCTGAAGAATTCCTTCACTCTTCTCTTTCATTCTTCATTCCTATAGCTCTTTAGATCAATATATTCTTTGAAACCTATGCATATTCATGGATTGGAAGGTTTTTTTTCCATGGTGGAGCTGGTTTGGAGCAACAATGGTGGAATGAGGTGTTCTCTGCAACTTTTCTTCTGGCAGTGAGAAGCAACAAGAAGCGGCAAACAGTTAGAAAAAATTTCAAATTTTTGAATTTGAGTTGGGAAAATTTTCATGTCCCTAACATCCCTCACCTCAAAGGGACATGAGGGACATCAAATTCCATGGTCAATTTTTGACATGTGGCACCTAGGGAATTAAAGATAAAAAAAGTTGCTTGACACAAGGGGTTGGAAGATCCGACGAGCAGGGGATTAAATGTCCCTCAAAAAACATAGCTTTAAAGCATGACACGTGAGGGGCTATGAAGGCTTTGAGTCAAGCATGGGTGACTGGCAGAAGTATCCGAGGGTCTAGGGGGTGGGGACTAGGAATTTTTCCAACCTTGATGTCCCTGACCTTGAGGGACATGAGGGACACAAAATCCACCAGGCTCCTAGAGCTGACACGTGTCCTTCCAAAATTTGACTAACTCCCGAACTCGCTCCAAGAGGGCAACTTGAAACGGTGATAACTTGAGCTCCCGATGGACTTTTTGATGAAATTTTATATGATATTGACTGGAAATTTCCTTATGAATTCAATGGTGGGGTCTCAGGTATTTATTTCTCCATTTTATCCATGAAAAAACATATTTTTTATTTGGCACTCCACCTCTGCATGAGAAAAAATGCTTGCAAACCCATTGCACCAAAGTGTTGCGAAAAAAAATAATTTCACCATATTGTAGGTTTTGGATTTTAATTTTAGAAGATGTTTTTTTTCTCCTAACTCCATCCAGAGCTCCCGGAATCACCTTCAGAAGCTCAACATTTGTTTTGGCCTGTGCACTACCTAGGCCTGTGAACCCTGATTTTAGTGAAACTGTCCCAACTTCTCTTGATCCTTCCTAAATATTCCTAAATAAATTCCATGATGTTCCTAGGCCTTTGATTCACCTCCGTGTCTAGTTTAGATTTTATGCTTCGCTCCATGGGGTTGCTCTAGTCCTAGGAAGGCCAGTGATATCCCTTCCCACAACCACCAAAAGTTTGCATTTTTCAATGAACTCCTAAAATCACCTAGGGGGAATGATTGGACTTTCCTAAATCACCTAGGGGGATGAGATAACATCAATTAGGAGGTCACTCAGACTGAATGGGTAGACCTGGGGTGCCTTGGAAGGGTAAAACTTGAAAAAATTAACACATGGGTATAGTTGTCATGCTTGGAAATTGTCAAATTTCTTGTTGCACATTTACATAAAAAAATTTGGCTCTAACTTCGGGACATGACATGGAATGAGTGCAGCGAATACGTGACATGGAGAATCCAAAATCTCAACTTTATACAATATAATCCATTGACAAGTGCCTTATCCATTGGGCCCTTCGGAGTCAATAGAAAAAATAGGCTACACAACATTCTTTATTGAACACACACGTGCCCAAAAAAAATGGAAGGGAAACACACGAAGGGGGGAAAACAACACACAATAGGAAATGAGAATTATATACAGGGGGAGGAAAATTTATAGATTTTAGGAAAGGATATACACATCCCCAGAAACGGGTTGAGAAAAGTACATGCCATCATGAAATAGCAGATAAAAGTCAGACCTTTGAAGCACAAAAATTGTTATTTGATCAAACCATGATTTTGTGATGGCTTTGAATGGCTTGAGAAGAAGAAGGCTGACCAAGATTCCATCTTCATACTCATATTGCATAGAGAACATTCTTACATCCAATGAACACTTTGTTATCTTCTCTGGTCTCTTGTACCTTGATGTTCCCGCTTGACGTCCTGTGACCATGTGACACCATTCTTCCATGTCTTCAAGAGTGGGAAAATTACTCCTTTCATGAAAACATTCATCTTATTTGAATTGTGACTTCAAATTGTCTCTTATATCAGCAAAACACTTGGAAGGAGTGAGAACAAACTAATTTTCTTCCTATTCAAGAACTTCCCCAAACATCCCACTTTGTTTCTCTGAGCAAGTGTTTCCAGACATGGAGGTTAAATCATTGAGCCGGAGAACTTCATCATCCTTAAGATATCTTTGTAGCATGGGAACATGTTCAATATGAATCAGAGCTTGGAGGATGGTGAATGCATTCTTATTTTGGATCATTTGGCAAGAATCATGCATACTGCCGCTTTGTTGTCTAGAGAAATGGTCGCCAATATGCATTCGTTCAGAGTGCATCTTGATATCATTTTTAAATTCCAGATTTTGGTTTGGCCATATAAACATTCCTCACCATGTATTGGATTTTTCCATATGAATTCTTGTTTTTCATTGGTGGACCATTCCAAAACGATGGGAACAAGTTGGTTTTGATCACACTCCCAATGTTCTCACATATTTTTATTTTGTTTTGAATGGCTTTCTTTGGTGCAAATAAGATCAATATTTTCCATGTTATTATTTCCCACAACAGAGATGTTATCTTCAAGATTGAGGAATTCCAAAGGAGATACGAGAACCTTTCTTCTTTTACACTCATGAACTTCTTCACACGATGTGGAAGAAAAAGACATGTTTTCATGTTCATTCTCGTAGATCAAAGTATTAGAGAAGTCATCAAGCTTATCCAACTGCTCCATCTCAACATCAAAAATTGGTGCATCAAAATAGGAAGCACAAATTGATTCATACCTATCTTGTATCTCCATAGCTCGGGTTAAGATTTCAAGGCTGAGTTGAGGATCTTCAATTTCTTCCACAGCCTTCAAGATATCTTTTACAAATAGTTCTTCTGAAATTTCCATAGGCTCATTTTTATCTTCATTGGAAGAATCTTCTTGTTGTGCCTCTAGGAGATGGTTAAAAATATGATCCATACGGGCCCATGATTCATTTGAAACATTCTCGTTCACCTCTTCCATGTTTTGTGTTACCAAAGATTCACTTTCCTGCAAACACAGGCATACTTGATTCATGACACCTACTAACAAGGAGAAGAGGTCCAAGCTTTTTGGAAAGGGCGCTCCTTCAAGCTCAAAATCCATATCATCTTCATCTTGGTAAGACGCAGAGAACCGTGTTAGGGTAGAAGTATGAGAAGAATTTTCAGCTACATCTTGACCATCCATTATTGAATCTTCTTGCTCAGGTGAAAGATGAAAGGATTTTTTTTCACCGTGATGATGATTCTAATCCCCAAGTGAGTAGGGGTTGTGTTTAAATCATGCATTCTCCTCAACTTTGAAAAGAGAGTGGGATTCTTCTATTTGATCATTCACAATTGTATCGAGAAGAGAGTTTGATTCTTTGACTTCCTCCATTTCTTTATGCAACATTTCTTCATCACTTGAAGAATCAAAATAGGAGGGAAGATTATCTATGACCATCTTGAATTCATCATCTTCAAACCATGATGTCGGGTGACTTTCTTACACTTCTTCACATCTCTCCATTTCATCATTAATTGAAAGATCAAAACTTGAAAGGAGATCATTCATGCTTAATTTGAATTGGCCATCTTATTCATCATTGGTGGAGTCTTCAAAGAGCATTTGATCATCCATTATGCAACAAGGATATTCCTTTATTGAATATATTATACCCCCTGTGGGTTCTACCTTGAGCCAGATGGAATCGCTGAATTGTGATTTTATCTTCATGTCTTCTACTTCTTATTCCATGATGTTTCTTTGGCTTTCATCGGAAGGTTTCATATAAGATCTTCTTCATAAGCATCCAAGAATATTCCAGGAATGAAAACCTCATAATATGGGCAGCCATCAGGGTCTTCCTCCATAGGGCGCATCTCATCTTATTTCTCCATTCGATGTGGTGCTTCAAGATGTTGATTTCTTATCTGTAGAGCTAATGCATACCTCCAAATTTCATCAACGACTTCAGGGTTAGAATTTCCATTTATTATGCTCTGAAGTATTTCCACATATTCTCTTTTCAACATGTTCATTTCTTCATCACCGTATGTGAGGAAGTCATCTATTGAGTGGTGGAAGAAAGATAATGCTCTCAATTTTGTAGTGAGATGCAGGAGGTTAGAAAATATTCTTCAGTGGATCTTGCACCGTCCTATCTCTCATCATCTTCTTGAATGGTGATTTTATCTTCATCGGAAGGCTCAAGGATAGGATTTTCTTTAGTGGCAATCAAGAACCTTTTAGGTATGAAAACCTCGTGGTACGAATGATCTTTATGATCTTCCTTTATAGGAAAAATCTCCTCTTCTTCTTCATTTTTATGGGCCGCTTCAAGTTGCTCATACATATCTTTCAAGAATTTGGCATATTCTCGAGCTTCACACCTTATCCGATGTCTACTTTGAATCCATTCTTCTTCATCGGTGACAAGTTCTTTCTTTTTTCCTTTATCAACACTAGTCTGTAACCATGGTTGATCAACGATCTTCTTTTCCGAGCAGACATATTCTTCTTATTCTTCACTATCACTCATTGGTACTTCACTCCAATCTGGAAATTTCTTCATGGTGTGGGAAACGAATGTGACAGGGGTTTGTTTCTTGACGGAGTCACCATCAAAAATGATTTTCCTTTGAAATATGATTTTTTTTGTTTTTGTTTAATATATACTTTTTTTTGTATTTTTTGATATTTTGGGTAGAGATATTTTTGGGTGCACAGGAAAATATCTCCCTAGTAGAGTCATCAAAAATGTTGGTGAGAAAATTTTTCGGGTAGATAAATCAAGAGTCTCCACCAATGTTCATGGGGCTACGCCCCTCTCCATTGAATGGTACAGCTCCTATTATTGAACGTAAACTAATCCTAATCCTATCTAAATGTTGTGGGTGGCCAAATTAGTCGGGGATCACACAAGGAAACTCCACTAAACCTGTGGAAAAGTGCATATATGGGGGTACAAGGGAGGAAATTACAATGAAATTAGAAATCAAGCACATGTTTGTGACATCAAAAGGGTATTCTCTCAAAGGATGTCTATTCCTACATTTAGGACAGTATATATCTAAAGGTTCCTTTGTAACAATGTTCTTAGATTTCAACCCATCTATGGTTGATGTCAATTGTGACAGGATGTTTTTTTCATGTTAGCCATTTCCTCAAGAATTTCTAAGGTACCTGTCAGAGGAATGACAAAGATCTGGAGGGAATCCGTGAGCTTCAAAACGTTGCACTCAACCGTAAAATGATGTAGCTTCAAGATCGAAGAAAGAAATCACCCATGAGAGCAATGTGCATACATTAAGGAAAAAATGGCTCAAATCCCATACTCTATTCCATTTCCACTCTATTACTCAAGATGAAAGGGTGTACATATAGTAGTGGGGTGTGTAACTCCCCCACAAATGTATCCGTCAAGAGGTGATAGTTACATTCCCGAAATACCTAGTCAAATGTAACTCCTATGATGCTCTATGACGCGTGTAAGCCCATAATGACACCCTAAGACACATAAGCATTGTGAATCACCTATGTGGAGGAATCCCATGTACTTAAGATATGTGCATGGTAAATATCCTACACCAACACCCTCCCTGAAGCATAGCTTAGGTGGACACATAGATGAAAACATGGAGAAGTGGGTCCCAACAACAAGCCTGATGAGGTACCCACGTACAAGAAACTTTCGAAAAGTGGAGTAAAAGGAGAAAACCCAATGGGAAAAAATCCCCCCCAAAAGAGAGACAAGTCCACTCTCTAATCTAAGAAGGATGCCAAAGATGGGTCCCGGCCACAGACGATCATGTAAAGGTACCCATGTACAAAGAGGCAATCTCTCGAAAAGAAGAAGAGAGAAGAAGAGGGAGATGAGAGGAATGCAAAAGATGCCATGGACGGATCTAAACTCTGTAGCTCTAGGAGGTCTCCTAGAAGAATGTCGATGACGAGATCCTCTACCTCTGGACTAAAGAAGAGCCACCTGCACAGAACGGTGTTCCTGCCCTTAGGAAGGACATAAATGACATGCTGGAAGTCCACCCACTCCGCGAAGGAAACTAAGGGTAGTAGCACAAAGAACTCTGATTCTGGTCCATGAAAGTGTGACATAGGTCTAGCAAGTGTGTGCAAAGGAACCGAAGGTAATGTCAAGAGTGCAAAACTATCAGAGTGTGAAGAGTGAACACTTGCAGAAATTATGTCCAAGTGATGTGAAGGTAACAGAACCCCCACAACAGAAAAGGGATCCACAAGAAAGGGTGGATCAATGAAGGTCTCCAGAAAAGTAGAAGTGGTAAGAGTCTCAGAAGGGGCACTCCCAAAAATAGAGATAATTAACTCCTCTGAAATACATGTAGATGGATGAGGAACTTCTAGTACATCACAAGTGTAGTCTGCAAAAAGATGACTAAGGTCAGGCAGATACTCGTCCCAATGAGGGGGCTCAACAAACAGAAGAGCAATGTCAGATAGGTATTAGTCATCCAATGAAGGTAGAGAAGTGAAAGGGGCCTCACACATTGAGGGTGGAAAAGAGGTGGTGTGATGACTGTACGAGACTGTATAAGAGACTGCTCAATATCTGATGAAATGTGGTAAGTGTCAACACTCTCTAGAATAGTGAGAGGAGGAGAAAAGTCCTCTATAGTACTCTTGACATCAGAACTGGGTGCACAATCCTCATCATCAGAAGTAGAACTAAGCGAGTCTGTGTCAGTGGAACTGTCATCACATGAAGAAATAGAGACAATTGAATCAGCAATAGCAAAAATGGCAGCAGTACGTGAAGGGTCTCTATAGAGGGACTGAAGAATGCTCTAGACATGGTGGGGTGGATCTGAGTCTGCCACTTAAAACTAGAGAGATGGAGAGACATGCATCATCATGTGACTACAAACATGGTCACAAGTGTTGAGAAAGTCATTAAGATGACGATGATCAGTGGGTGAAGGAACTCGCCCAAGCAAGAAGTGTGAAAGACCCTCGTAGGCGAAGTAATGTTCCATAGCAGCACGCCAAACTGAATAGTTCCCTCTCCCAAGAAGAAGTGGTGGAGGCTGTAAAGAAATCCTACGATGCTCAAGTTTGGAAAGAGCACTCTCCATGATGCAGAAGCAAAAGTGCAAGGTGCACAAATGCAAGACGTCGGACTTGGTCGATAATGCGTCTGCATGTAAAAGCCCAAGAATACTAGTGAACCCCCCCAAAATGTGACACTTTATAAAGTAGCACATTTACAAAATTGACAATGTCATCACATAATGTGTGCGAAATCATGCAACTTTGACTAAAGAAGCGCTAAAAAGGAGCAATGAATCAAAATTTATAGCAAAAATACAATTCCCGGAACTGATGGAAAATGCCAATAAACTTTGCAAACTGATTAAAAAAGTGCCTGAAATGGGTGCAAAGGGTGTCGTGTGGGTACTCGTTGGAAACAACATCAAATTTTAGGTAGGGTTTTTTTTGCTTGCGAGGGGTAGTTAGGCTCCTGCCAACCCCAGACCTCGCCCTCCGTCTTCAACACACGAATGAAGGACATAATTACAAGCAAATAGAGCCCAAAAATTATTACAATATCAACATAAATTTTTTGCCTCAAAACATTAAAAATGATGGGATTTTTTGACCGCCAAACAATTCTAAAAGGGATGGATGGGGGGCCCACATTGTTAAGTCATGTGGTGGATCGAGTTGCTCGAGAGAATGTGCTTCCCAAGCCAATGGGCAAGTTGAGGTGTAGCTGTTGACCAAGCTGCTAGGTGTGATCGAGCTGCCTGTAGGAGAGCTATTGACACGTTACAAGGCATGCAAGGAATTTGGTCACCAAGGTAGGTGACAGCCTGACTGAGCTGAGCTGGTAAGTCAGACTGCGGTAGAGAGGCCACACCACAAAATAGCGAGCCATAAGGTAAGTAGCTCGAGCCTCAGGGTAGTAGAGAAGTTTAAGAAAACATGTCGAGTAGTTGGATAGTCGAAGGCACAGACCCTGAGTTGGAGTTAGGTGTCAAGTAAAAGATTTTTTGAGGCACCCAATCAAAGCTATGTCACAGTAACTGCCGACTGTTATGGAACTCACGTGGCAGAGTTGGGCTACAAAGAAATGGTTAACGCTAGAAGAAACGGTGGGCTACAGTGTGCCAGTGAAGGTTGAAATGGCCAAACACGTGTGGTGCCAAGGTTGTAGAGAGCCGAGAGCTGACAGATATCCTCACGCAGACCCACAATGAATGTAACAACGTAGAGCTTCACAGCTAGCACAGTCTGAATGTAAATGCAGGTTCGTCGAGGAGAGACCAACAAGATTGAGCATTTGAGTTCACAGTTAGCTTGATCAAACACGAGTCATGGAAAGTTTGTAGTGCGAGTGGATACCAATGTACAATCCAAAGTCGATCACCGTAGGCCCAAGTTGACTTAGAAACAAAACTCAAGCTACTGAATCAGTTTGAGATCGAAGACCAATGCAAAAGTCATTTGCATGTTAAAAGGCCAAGCGAGCAATACCACACACAAAGACTCGAGCAAACCTGAGTAAATCCAAACTAGAGTGTCAGTGTAACGAGCCAAGATGTTCAATGCATGAGCGGTGGAGAATCAACCACATGCAAAAATATCCAAAGCAACCACGTTTAGACCAATACACTCATGATCAAGCCAAAACCCGAGATGCCGAGAATGAGTAAGTAGAAGTTCATAAATGAACACAACACGAGCCAGGACAACAAGTGGAGATAACTAGGCAGCAAGCGGGCTCCTGCAACACATTAAACTCGAAACATACACCCACAAGAATCTCAAAATATGCAAGTAATGCACATACAAAAGTGAGAGATTGCACAAGCAACTACACGGTGGAGCAACGATGATGAGAAACGTCATTCCAGTACCCTTACCTCCAATACCATGTTAGAGGAATGATGAAGATCTGGAGGGAATCCGTGAGCATCAAAACATTGGACTCAGCCGTAAAATGATGTAGCTTCAAGATCGAAGTAAGAAATCACCCATGAGAGCAATGTGCATGCATTAAGGGAAAAATGGCTCAAATCCCATACTCTATTCCATTTCCATTGTATTTCTCAAGATGAAAGGGTGTACATATAGTAGTGGGGTGTGTAACTCCCCCACAATAGTAGCCGATCAAGAGGTAGGAGTTACATTCCCGGAATAGCCAATCAAATGTAACTCCTATGACGCTCTATGATGCGTGTAAGCCCAAAAAGACACCCTAGGACACTTAAGCATGGTGAATCACCTATGTGGAGGAATCCCATGTACTTAAGATATGTGCATGTTAAATATCCTACACCAACAGTACCTAGGGAAGTCTTTGATGTTTTCCTTCACCTTATACCTCATTTGGTTCTAGATTAACTCCTACATAACTCAGTAATCTATGCCAAGGTGATTTTGTGTACATCACCTCCACCCATAAGATGGAGGGAGTCTTTGGTTTCCTCATCAAGTCCTTTAAGGAAAATTGTCTTAGTGATTCATGGGTTTAACTCATAACCACTCCTTCTATGGAGAAAGAAAAATCTGTCGAGATAATCTTCCTTTTGATTTATCTGGAAGAAATATTCTCTCCTATCTCTTCCCCTGCACTAGTCTTGATATTTGTCCAAAAAGGATGTCTCCATGTCGTCCCATGAATGAATGGAGTTAGGGGAAAATCCCATGAACCACCTCATAGTAGAGTCTTTGAGGGTGGAGGGGAAAACTTTGAGTTTTTGGTTGTCTGTTTTGTAGTCATATATTTGGCAAAGAACTTTGAATTCAAATAAGAACTTATATGGGTCCTCTATAGACATTCCTCTAAAGATAGGGAGGATGGATGGAGATATATTTTTCATAGGTGCATCATTATCATCATCTAGGACAATGGGATAAGTAAAGGTCCTACCCAAGGGTCGGTCCTCATTATTCCTGTTGTCTCCAATTTCTAAATTTTGTTCTGGTTTTAGATAAGACGATGCAGACTGTTCAGAAAGGCTTCTAGGAATTGTATTAGATTCAATTTCACTTTCAGTGTTCCCTACTTATGCTCTATTTAGAGATATTATTTGAATATTACGAGGTATAAATATCCCTTGAGCGTCACGTGGAATGTGCATCAATATTGGTCATGTAAACAAGGATTAGGACTCCTACTGGTTGCATAGATTATCTTCACTAACACCCATAACATGTAAGGTGGATAGAATGACATGTTGTGCTTATGATGTTCCCCAGAAACGATGCCAAAAATGATGGCTCATTGTATTCTCTAATCATTTAACTAACAGATTCTTCTATCACTGTCATTATAAAACCAGGGTTGTGTGTCCAAGGTTGTATGCAATGAAGCCTTATGCAACTCAATTATTTGGTGGTTCCTTTTTGTGGGGTTTTGATGGATGTGTTTCCTCTTCTCTCTACTTATCTATGGAAATGTAATGCTAAGCTACTGAAAAAATGTTTTTGTAATAAAAATTTGTTTAAAGAAAATAATTTAACTGAAATGGAAATGCACACACTGAATTAAGATAATAGAAGTGAATAACACACACACATACTGAATTGAGATAGAAAAATTGAAATAGTAGTAAGGAAATGTACCAAAGCAAGGAAATAAGTAATTGTGTTCAAATAAACATTCAAACTTGAACTTAACAGAAACCACGAGCATGCATGAAACATAAATCCTCTAATTGCCTTAGTTGAGTGGGCCCTTTCTCTTCCTTTGGATGGAGGTACTCTTAACACCAGATGATATTCAAAATGACATCGATTATGTTAATTCAAATAAGTTCCAGAACATAACTCCATCATAGGACTGAAAGTAAATACTAACTGATAGATTACTATACTTGTAAAACTACTATATCAACCACTACTAAATTGTTCTCAAGAAGGTGTCTTTTTAGACACAGTTAGTTACAAAGCGTGATAGAATTATAAGCACCTAATTCAACCAATAACAGCCTCATTAAAGCTCATGAAATCCTATTATATAGCTAAAACCAGGATTCATTTTTGTAGGCTTATTATGGAAGAATCCTCCATGATAACATGATAGCTAAAGACTCGGCCTCCTTGATTACAACTTCCAGAATTGGCAGAAAATGCTCATCATTATCTTGCACACATCACCACATTACTCATAAAAATAGTTAGTAGGTAATTTCTACGGTCAACAATTTGCATGAACAAAAACAAGACAAATGCATCAACCTTGCTAGGATATAACTATATAAGACATCCCCCATGCACAAATTAACATTTTTAGGAATAAATCAGTAGCCATATAGATGATATAATAGATCAATTTATGCACTCATTAGCAAATCATGGTCTTCTTCCACAAACACCTCCTCTCAAAAATATGTTCCATCAAACTGTGCAACCATGCCTATACAAATTTGTGAATTGAATACAACCATGTGTGTATGGTCTACAAATGGACGTGCCCTTGTAAAAAAACCCTAGGAAAATATAACAATTCAAAGGGGAGTGGTTCATTTTTTGGATTTTATTTTGTGGATAAGAAAGGAGGAGAAATTCATGTCACCTATTTCAAAGAGATTGTTGGAATGTTCTATGAGAAAATTGAAAGTGGAAAGATGTACACCATTATGAACGACATGACTGGAAATGCAAAACCATGTTACAACCACTTGAGCAAATTGCTATTCATTTTTTCCCCTTGGGGAAAAATTGGACAATGGGAGCAATTGTACCCTAGAACCGAAGAGGGTGTCGAGGAAGAACATGGGGGCCTACAGGAAAAAAATTGTGTTTTGAGAATGTTTACGGTTTCTCACGAGGATTCAGGGTTATCTTTAACTATTTTGCCTTTCCCAGGTTTTGGAAGCTCAAGATTTTCTCAAAGCAAGAGAATTGACATTTGTGGGCCCACTTCCGGTCAACATGGGAAAAAATTATCAAAAATGTTAAATCATGTTTAATTGGGTATTGTTATATCTTTGCTACTATCTAGTTTTAATAGGAAGCCTAAAGAATTCAAGATCAGGGAAAGATTAGTGTTGAATGGATCAAATGGCATTGAGCTATGAAATAGCTCATTGAGATGCTCATCGAGAAATTCAACAAGCTCATAATGCATTGAATATTTTATCCCAAAATATCTCAGTCGAGCTAAATGGAATCGACACATATGGAGCTCATGGAGAGTAAGCAAGTCATTTTAGTGAGAAGGGATCAAATGCAATCCACAATACAAAGAATGAGCTCAAACTCGAAAAAAGCTGAAATGAATTGTAAGGAGCAGGTTTATGTTCAAGGAAAAATAACAATGAGGCTAAGGCACTCAGTTGGAAAAGCTTAAGACTAAGCTCGGTTTGGCATTGGTCTTTAGAGACAAGCTTCACAATAACTAAAAAAGAACGTCTGCGGGTTGAGCTGATGGCGGTGTAAGGTGGGATGTTCACATGGGAAATGCCAAGTCCGAAGCGAGGAGACTTACGAGCTGACATAAAAACTTTGTGGAGTGTCTTGGGAACTAATGGGATGGCTCAGAGATCTCGGTGTTTGGAGCTCGTGAGTTGGTGAGTGAGTCGGTCTTGATGAAATCTAATCTCAAGGTGAGGTTCGTCGAAGCAACTCAGTCAATTAAAGTTTTATGCGAGGGAGTGAATGAAAATTTTCTCAAAATGGTCAAGCTTGTAATTGATTTTGAGCTCAAGGATGACCAGATTCAGAGCCTACACAGTAAGAAATAGCTCGAAAACCGAGATAGGGTCATAACACGGTAGGTGTTTTCTCAAGTGAGTCAAAATTTAGCTCGAAGGAGATCTCAAGTTAGGGCCAAGCTTTGGAATGGCTCACTGGTAAAAATAGGAGCTCAAGGAAAATGGTCGGCTCAAGAAGGAAAGTGACTAGCTTGATGTAACATGGATCTAAATTCTAGATCTTGACAAGCTCATAGAGAAGGAGACTACTCGAGAGGGGGTTGAATGAAGGTTGAGCCACTCGGTGAACATGCATTTCAGAACTCAATTTCGGACATGTATTTCAGATTTTTTTTTCGGACTGTGCATGAGGCGAGTTGACTAAAGTTTGTAAAAAATCTCGAAAGCCCAAAACTCTCAAATTTCAGAGTTTTGGATTTTCAAGGGTTTCGAGGTGATTGAACTTGGTCAGAATCCAAAGTGTGGATTAGTCAGCAACTCATCGGTGGCGGCCAGCAATTCATCGGCAGAGTTCATCGGGTAGTGACGAGCCGGAATTATGGGCCATGAAGTTGGGTATAATGCAATATTCTTGGTCAAGGTTTACAATGTGGGGGGTGGTTAAAGTGTGGAGCTCACCCAACGAGCCACGTAGGTATGATTTAGGCAAGAGGTAAAATTTGTGGGCTTGATAATGTAATGATGCTAAGGTGAGGACATGTAGCTCACCAAAGGGGTAAGTCACGAAGTACTCAGCAGAAATATAAGGCGGCGGCTGTTTAAATGAAACATGTGGAGAACGGGGCTCATGGACCATGATTTGAAAGAGCTTGTTCGAGCTAAAACAAAATTCAGATGGTGAGATGTTCGAACAAGGAGCTTGTCGCACTTAGCAAAGGAGGTAGCTTGCTAGCCAACTTGACGAGCTGGTTGGCAAGCCATTTTGTCAACCAACAATACAAACACATTAAGAGCCTCTTCAAGCATAAATTAAACCCATGGGACCACAAAGCATATCAGGGTACCTTCTAAAAATTTATTAAAATATTATTTTTATTAAGTGGAGGAAAAAATTCAACATTTGAATTTATGCAAGCATCTTTCGGAGAGCTGATTGACCAATCAACACCAGGATGCCCAAAAACAAATTTTTCCCAACAGGCCATAACTTCCTCCATGTTGTCCATTTTTCACAAATATTGTAGTCATTAGAATCAGGATAATGAGAGTCACGTAGTGGAATCATCAGGAAATTGATTTTTAGAGGTTTCGTTGTTCCCAAATTGTAAAATTTCTTCATTTTGAGAATGGTGCATGGAAACGTGAAGTTGCAATTAATAAGGCAAGCATGGTTGACCTGTTCAACTACAATTTTTCTTAAATTTTAGGATTCTTCCTTATTTCTCTCCTCATCTCAAGCAATGTCTATAAATTTAAAAGGGGTGTTTATTCCAAAAAAAAGTTAGACATTTTTTCCAAGCTTCCCCTCTCTTCACAAGCTGAGCTATTGTGAATTTGCAGGCTCTCAAGCCTTTATTCGAAGAATTGTAATGGAAACTTCTACCTCATCATGTTTTAATGATGCATTGTGCAAGTGCTTAGAGAAAAAAAAAATGTTTTATGACTAATTTTTTTCCTTGCATCATTTTTCTGCTCTATTCTACCTCTTTCATGTCTACCGGTACATTGTGCAACTTTGATTTTCCATTGCAAGTTTCGGAAGTTATTGTGCTTATTCAAGGAATGAAGTACTATATGTAAATTGAGTATGTGATGTATCTTTGTTCTTCTCATGATCATCTCTCTTCATTGGCAGGCCGAAATTTCTTCTAGAAAAACCCCTTTCTTGGTGAGTCACCACTTTTAATTTAGGTTTTATTTCTTAGAAATATCTCTCCATAATCCCTTTGAAATGTTAGTATAGGTCTAGGTAGTTGTTTTATTGCATTAGGAGTAGTGTAGTGCTTAGTTTAGGAAGAGGAAGCTAGTCGTCTCTGGAGGTTCACCTCAAGCTCGCAAGTCCCATAGCTTGAGAGGTGATCCCATGTTACCCAATCACATAGAATGTCCCATTTGCACTTAGGCCATTCAGGGGGTGCAGTGATTTGGCGATAACAGTTTTTGGCACACCCACTGGGACCACAAGAGTCATATCTTTCACAGGTGTGTGTATTTGTGTTCACTTTGTTTTCATTAATTTTTTGTGCTCTTACTGAAATTTCAGCCTTAGGAGGTGTTATCCAAAATTCACCCCCCCAAGGTAATTTTGATAACATGCATCAGAATATCCAAATTCCAAGAAAATTGATTGATTCAAAGAAAAAATCAGGTTTTTAGGTTCCCTTCAGGAATTTTTTCTAACTCCCCGGGCCGAAGAAGGAAGCAGCAAGCTCTGAAGATGCGAAAAAGTTGCAGAAAGGCAAACAGGTTAATCCAGGAAAAAGTGAAAAAATTGGCTAAGTCCTGCTCAAGGAAGCAACTGGAACGTTTGGGACAGAAATGCCCGAACAGGCCGAAATGGGAACAAGCAGTCCAAAGAAAAATGGGACAAGCGGGCCAAAACGACGCGAACCGGCCGGATCGGCCGAAATTGTCCCAAAGCGTCCAAAGGCAAATGGGACGTCTAGGACAAATGGATGCGAAATGCCCGAACCGGCCGAAAAGGAGAACTTTCGTACTAACTGCTATGGGACAAATGGGACAAAAATGCGCGAACCGCCCGAACCGGGTGAAATGGGAACAAGCAGTCCGAAACAAACTGGGACATTTGGGACAAATGGACGCGAACCGGCCGGTTCGCCCGAAATCAGCACAAGGAGCACTGTGCCATATGGGACAAAGGAACGCGCGGGATGCGGATCGCCGAAGGAGCCGAGGACCAATCAGAAGCTGCCACGTGTCCTCACAAGAGAAAAGTCAAAAAGTCAATGGGCGAGTTTTCGAGCACCGATCCAAACCAATGGGATAGTGCCACGTGTCCTAACTAGGGCCCACAAAGAAATTTCAAAGGAAAGCCCGCCAAAAGGTAGAGGAGAGAGAATTATTCAGCAAGTCAGAGCCTGCCACGTGTCATCCAAGTGGCAGAGCGCAGGAACAAATTCAAAAATCTGTTTTCGCCTGTTCCGTACCCTAAATCTTCAGATCGACATAACTTTCGATCCAGAGCTCGGATTTGCACGTTCTTGGTATCAACGGAAAGCTGCTGAAATTCTCTACATGTTTCCAGGGTAAATCTTGCATTTTGGTGTAGTCTGGAGGGAGAAAATTGAGAAACGCCTCTGGCACGAAATAACAAGCAGAGGTAATGCTTCAACAACCACTTTAATGCAGCAGACAAACCGCCGCTTTGCCAGAACCCGCCGCTTCTGCCATGATGGACGAATTAAATGCAACCTAGAGGTGGTTGGGGCAGATTTCGAATTCCTCTCTCTTTGCTCTCCCATTCTTCCTATAAATTGTAAGGAGGGGTTTCTTTCTGTAGTTGGACATTCTTGTTTTGCAATTCCTCCCTTCTCTCCTGCTTGCAAGAGAATTCGTGGAGTTTTCGAGCCTCCCACATGGACTGTAATGCCACTGTTGCCTCTTAGCCACTGCAATGTATTGAATCGATTCTCTGAGCAATATATATGTCTGTGATTAAGTTTAAATCCTCTCATGTATTCATTGTTGTCATTTTGATCTCTCATTACATTTCGGTTACCTGTGCATGGTGTGGTATTGCGTCTATATGGTCTGTGTTTATTTTTGCAAAACTTATGTTCTTCATTCCTCGGTGCATCACCTCCCTAGCTTAGGTTTATTTTTATGCATTTCTCTCTCCCTGTCTCCTTGGTAGTTAGATTAGTTTTTGGGGTAAACCTCTGCGTTTCATTGGTGCATCTGAAAAGAGGAATAGGAACCAGCCTTCTCTGGAGATTCCTTTCTCACTCTTCAAGTCCCACACTTGGAGAAAGGATTCAATGTTATGCAATCACACTGGATGTTAGTATGATCAACCTAGAAATCTAATCAACATCCAGGGGTGCTGTGATTTTGCACTAACAGTTTTGGCATGCCCAGTGGGACCAGAGGTCTCAATTTTATTGCAGCTAAGTTGATGTGCATCTGCTGCAAGTTTCTTGCTTGAAAAGAGCTATTAATTGCATATCTGGCGACTCCAAGGGGAAGAATCAACTAGTTTCAGCAGTCAGGCCTAAAAGCTTATGAGAAGAATCACAAGGTCAAGAGCTGGAGAAGAGGAAGTGTTGTTTGAATACCTGCAACTATCTCCAAGAAGAAGGCAAAGAGGAAGAAGGATTCAAAGGTCTCCATCTCCACCAAGCAGAGATCTCTCAACTCCTCCACCTGAGTGTCCTTTCTTTCAGTATACAAGGGCTTTAAGACCAATCAGAATGGCGCAACCAGTAAACCCCTATGTCAACTTCACAGGCAGCAGCCCACTTGCTCTCAATGCACAAAATCCAATCCCAGTAGCAGCATTGAAGAACATTCCATATTTTACTGGAGAAAACCAGACCATTCCTAGTGATCATGTCAAGGACATTGCTAACATTTGTGCAATCCATGAGATTAATGAGATGCAAGTAGCTGTCAAATTGCTGGCGTCTTCATTCAAGGGGAAAGCATTGCAATGGTTTAGGAGCCTTGGAGCTGGTTCTATCACAAACTGGAATCAGCTGTGTATTGCACTTCATGATCAATTTGGAGAGAAGGGAGACAACTTGTCTCTTTTGGAGCAGCTGACAACCATCAAGAGAGCTCCCAATGAGCAGCTAACCGACTTCAACTTCAGGTTTCAAAGATCTTGGGATAGAATTCCGGTGGCAGTCAGGCCAACAGCAGAAGGTGCTTTTCTATACTACCTTAAAGCTTTAAATTCTGATATTTCTATGTTGGTTCAATCTATGGGAGGCACAACTATCCCTGCTGCTTATAGTATTGCCATTAGAGCTGAAAATTGTCTGATTCAAGCCGGCAAGCTAGCTCCTAGGCCTCCAATGCCATTATATCCAAGTTTAGAAAGCCCAAGTGCTAGTCAAGCACCTATCTTAACTCCTATTCCCACTCCTAGAAATCAAAGTTCAAACGGAGCTTCCACTTCATCTCCAAGTGCCCCAAATGAGCTTCAGGAGGTCATGAAGCAATTGCAAAATCTAGGCAATGAGCTGGTTACTCTAAAAAGACAACAAGCTCAAGGTTTTAGACCTTCGTATCAGCCTCAAGCTCAACCTAATAGGCAGCCATATCAGCCTCAAAAGCCACCTAATCCAGCTGCAAGTATGAATCAAACAAGGCCTCCTGTCAATAGACCATTCCAGCCCTATAATCCAAATGCCATATCTGCCTCTAAGGCATTAGTACCAGCACAAAACAACATTTCCCAGGAGTACGAATGGTGTTTTCCATGTAATGAACCCCATAATCAATCCATGTGCTATAATGGTGCTTTAACCCAAGCTTTAATGGTAACAAGTGCTGGTGTGGAGGGTGAGAGTAGTCAAGAAAACAGCCAACAACAAGAAATATTCCAACAGCAACCTGCCCCAAATGACACCACATTGGTAAATTGGCAAGCAGAGGATTTCTGTGGCATGAATCAGGCAGTTTCTCAAGGTGTTGCTGCCAACACAAGGTCAAAAAGGAGAAATTTGGGTGAAGAACAGCCATTAGCCCCAGCCACTCCACAACCTTCCACAGCTCCACAAATGATTGGCAAGCAAAACCCAGTTTCAAATGCACAAGGGCAGCCAAGAACAGCCCCTAGGCCAACTCAAATGCCAGCTGTTGCTGCCCACATACAAGGAATAAATGTGCAAACCAAAGGACAGCAGAGAGATCCTTCATCACCATTCAATATCATTGATCAGATGAAGAAGAAAAAAGTCAATATATCTATGTGGGAATCCCTATCCATCCCAGGCCAAAGAGATCTGCTGCAAGCTGCTATGAAGGATTGGCCAACTTCGAATCAACAAGTTCAGAGGCAAGACAAAGTGCTTACAAATGCTGCCCAGCCTAAAGGAAATCATGGAGCACAACAAGGTAGAATGCTGAAACCTTCCCCTTTCTATGTTTCGTTAATCATTGGAAATCAGCTAGTACATAATTGCATGATAGATTCCGGGGCAAGTAGCTCAGTAATGCCTAAACAGATAGCTGATCAGTTAGGGCTCCAGTATGAAATAACATCTAAGGGAGTAGTGCAGCTGGATGGGACAGCAATAGCAACAGTTGGAGTGATTAGAAATTTGAGTCTTACATTGCATGCATGTCCAAATTTTGTTGTCTTACAAGATATATCAGTCATAGACCTTCCACCACTCTTTGCCCTTTGTTTTTCAAGGGACTTTACTGCCAAGATTGGGGGATATTTGTCCGCTGATTGGTCACACATGCTGTTCAGAACGAGGTATGGAGCTAAATCTACAATTAGGTCAGAACCTATTGCAGATTTCCACATTGAGCCCTATACTCCAAGTCATATTAATACCAATTGCTTAGCATTTGATCAACAAGATCACCTTGGCACTGATGAAGCCGACACTAAGGTTGGAATTATCCCAGATTTGACTCTTGATGAATGGGCAAGCAAGGTGCATGCTTTTGATCCTTATCAAGAAGTAGAAGAATCTGAGCTAGGGGTCTATTGTATACACGAAGAAAGTCAACCTATTCCTAGCATCACCAAGCCAAGCCACAAGGATGACAACGAGGTATGGCAACTGTTTTTTGATGGATCAAGGAGTAGACAAGGCGCAGGAGGTGGAGCCGTGCTTATTTCACCTCAAGGAGTAAAGTATTATTCAGCTTTTAGATTTCAATTTGCATGCTCCAATAACACTGCTGAATATGAAGCCTTGGTGCAAGGGATGCATTGGGCAATAAAGAGAAAAATAAATAACTTGCAAGTTTTTGGGGACAGTGAGCTGATTGTAAACCAGGTCAAGGGACAGCATGCCGCCAAAAATGATCTACTCAGATGCTACAAGAATAGGGTGTGGGACCTCATGGAAGATTTTGAGGGTTTCGGCATCAAGGCCATTCCCAGGAAAGAGAATCAAGCTGCTGACAGGCTTGCAGCAGTAGGGGCAGCCTTTGACATTGTAGAAAACATTCAACAAAACAAGGTACAGCCAAACATCCACGTGATTGTGAGGCCTTCAGTGCCGGATAACAATGTCAATTGGCAAGTATTTGAGAATGACCAGCAAATCATCCACTTCTTGCAGGAAGAGGCTGAGTTCTCAGCTAAGAATCAAGAGAAGTTGGAACAGCAATATGGTGACCAAGTGATACAGCTGAGAACTGACAAGCTACCCAAGGGACTCATCACTTTGGAGTCCATTTTTAACCCCAATGATCAGTTTAGAAAGGAGAAAGCAAATATTCAGGTCAAGAGGGAAGATTCGGCATCCATCTTGGTAGAAGAGAACAAGCCACTGCAAATTGGAAAGATGACAACTGAACAGGAAAGGTATGAGTTCATACAGCTATGTCAAGAATTCCCTGATGTGTTTGCTTGGAGCTATGAAGACTTGAAAGGGTTCAATCCCAACTTAGCTCAGCATACAATCGAGTTGGATCCAAATACTAAGCCTGTCAGGTAGAAACAGAGACCAGTCAATCCACATATGGAGCCTCTCATGAGGAAAGAACTGGACAAGCTCATTGAGTCAGCAATTATATTCCCTATCAAGCACTCAAGCTGGGTTGCGAACTTGGTTCTGGTCAGAAAGAAAAGTGGAGAGATCAGGCTATGTGTTGACTTCAGAGATCTCAATAGGACATCTCTCAAGGACCATTATCCACTCCCTTCCATGGAGCAAATATTGCAGGTTGTAGCTGGTTCAGAAAGATTTTCACTACTTGATGGATACTCAGGCTTCAATCAAATTATGGTGAAGGAGGAAGACCAGTTCAAGACAGCCTTCACAACCAAATGGGGCACATATGCTTACAAGAAGATGCCATTTGGACTGTCGAACGCCGGAGCAACATTCCAGCGAGCTATGGATATGGCATTCAAAGGCTTGATCAATAAGATAGTGTTGATATACCTAGATGATATCACTGTCTTCTCAAAGAATGCTGCAGACCACCTCTTTTACCTCAGGCAAGTGTTTCAGAGGTGTAGAGAGTTCGGAGTGTCTTTGAATCCTAAGAAGTGCATCTTTCTTGCACATGAAGGGAAACTCCTTGGCCATATTGTCTCCAAGGAGGGATTAGCAATTGATCCAGAGAGGGTTGAAGCCATAAGGGCTCTACCATTGCCAAGTCACAAGAAGGCTCTTCAAAGTTTCCTGGGAAGGATAAACTTTGTTCGGAGGTTTGTCCCAAATTTTGCAGCCCTTGTCAAGCCCATCACCAAAATGTTGAGAAAAAGCATGGCTTTCAAATGGACGGCAGAAGGCAAGGAGAGCTTTGAAGCAATCAAAGAAGCCATCTCCCAGGCGCCCACTCTCATCAACCCAGACTTTTCCAAGGATTTCATCCTCTATGCATTTGGAGGTGATGACACTATTTCTGCCATTCTGGTACAACAGAACAAAGATAATGATGAACAACCGATTGCCTTCTTCAGCCAAAGCCTAAATGACTGCGAATTGAGGTACTCTTTTATTGAAAAACATGTGCTTGCAGTAATCAGGAGCTTGAAGAAATTCAAGCATTTAGTCTCAAACAACAAGCTCCAGTTGCTGGTCTCACATGCTGGGGTTAGGGACTTCCTCCTCAACAAGGATTTGAACGAGAAAAGGGCAGGTTGGATCACCCGCGTCATGGAGTATGACATTGAGATCAAGATCACCAAGCTGGTAAGAGGCAAATGTTTATGTGAGCAGCTCGCTTCCAAACAACCAGACAACTCAGAAGATGAAAAAGACTCTGTCCTGCTATTACAAGATGATCAAAAAAAGGAAAATGACGATGTGTCCACTCCCTGTTGGACTCAGAATATGATACATTTCCTACAAACGGGCATGTGCCCTCTAGAAATGAGCAAAGCAAAAAGGAGACACTTCAGGTTGCAGGCTACTCCATATACCATCATTGATGGAGTTTTGTTCAAGAAGGACGTGAATGGAGTGCTACTGAGATGCATCAACACAGGTCAGATCCAAAGGGTATTAAAAGAGTTTCATGATGGACCAGCTGGTGGCCATTTTGCACCAAGAGTGACAGCTCTGAAAATCATGAAGGCTGGTTATTATTGGCCTAAAATATTCAGTGATTGCTATGCATGGATCAAGAGGTGTAAAAATTGTGCATTCTTCACAGGAAAAGAAAGACTTGCAGCCCTCCCATTACATCCAATCTCAGTTGACCAGCCATTCATGCAATGGGGTTTGGACTTCATTGGAATCATCAATCCCAATTCGAGCCAAGGGCACAAATGGATTTTGACAGCCACAGACTACTTCACCAGATGGACAGAAGCAGTAGCAGTCAAAGAGGCGAATGAGTCTAGCATCTTAGACTTTTACGAGGGAATAACTACCAGATTTGGTGTACCTGCTACAATAGTCTCTGATAATGCATTAGCATTTATTGGATCTAAAGTGACTGAATGGGTTGTCAAGAACGGGATCTACCTGAGCACTTCATCAAACTATTACCCTCAAGGTAATGGCCAGGCCGAGTCTACAAACAAGAACTTGTTGAGGATCATTAGGAGGACTCTTGATGAGAATCAGAGGGCTTGGCATACCAAACTGAAATCAGCCTTATGGGCTGATAGGATCACTCCCAAAAGATCCACAGGTAATTCTCCATTTAAGCTTGTCTACGGAAGAGAGGCAATCTTGCCCATGTCTCTTGAGTTGCCAACATTGGAACTCATGAAGCAGCTGGAGTTGCTTGAATTTGAGCCTATGGAGGTGAGATACGCAGAGCTGATGGAGCTGCAAGAAATCAGAGATCAGGCATTCCAAGCAATGGAAAAAGATCAGGCTTTGATCAAGAAGACCTTTGATAGGAAGGCCAAAGATAGATCTTTTCAAGTAGGGGATCTAGTATTGAAATGGGATGTGGACAGAGCAAAACCAGGAAGGCATTCAAAATTTGATGCCATTTGGAGTGGCCCATACATGGTCACAAAGTGCAAGAACAACAATGCTTTCTAATTGGCTTCATTGGATGGTGAAGAGCTGCAGATTCCAGTAAATGGAACCTATCTCAAGCATTTCTTCTAGAGGGAGGTTCACTGCATCTGTAAATATTAGATTAGTTTTCCTTTCCTCCAAGTGCTTGTGCACATTGTTTTGATGTAGGTTAGTTTTGTTTTCCCTAAGTGCCTTGGCACAGCTTACTGTCCATGGAGATGTTTTGCATGTCTTTGCTTGCTTCAGGTCACTTTCCATCTTCCTCCTTGCACATTCTGAGTCAGTTTGGATTCTAACAGAATATTTGATGACTCCATGCCCAATGGATTGCTTCAGGTAACTGGTCTTTTCATCTAGCAGGCAGATGATCCCGCTGAGTCGCCAAATTGTTATCCAAAATTCACCCCCCCAGGGTAATTTTGATAACATGCATCAGAATATCCAAATTCCAAGAAAATTGATTGATTCAAAGAAAAAATCAGGTTTTTAGGTTCCCTTCAGGAATTTTTTCTAACTCCCCAGGCCGAAGAAGGAAGCAGCAAGCTCTGAAGATGCGAAAAAGTTGCAGAAAGGCAAACAGGTTAATCCAGGAAAAAGTGAAAAAATTGGCTAAGTCCTGCTCAAGGAAGCAACTGGAACGTTTGGGACAGAAATGCCCGAACCGGCCAAAATGGGAACAAGCAGTCCAAAGAAAAATGGGACAAGCAGGCCAAAACGGCGCGAACCGGCCGGATCGGCCGAAATTGTCCCAAAGCGTCCAAAGGCAAATGGGACGTCTAGGACAAATGGACGTGAAATGCCCGAACCGGCTGAAAAGGAGAACTTTCGTACTAACTGCTATGGGACAAATGGGACAGAAATGCGTGAACCGCCCGAACCGGGTGAAATGGGAACAAGCAGTCCGAAACAAACTGGGACATTTGGGACAAATGGACGCGAACCGGCTAGTTCGCCCGAAATCAGCACAAGGAGCACTGTGCCATATGGGACAAAGGAACGCGCGGGACGCGGATCGCTGAAGGAGCCGAGGACCAATCAGAAGCTGCCACGTGTCCTCACAAGAGAAAAGTCAAAAATTCAATGGGCGAGTTTTTGAGCACCGATCCAAACCAATGGGATAGTGCCACGTGTCCCAACTAGGGCCCACAAGGAAATTTCAAAGGAAAGCCCGCCAAAAGGTAGAGGAGAGAGAATTATTCAGTAAGTCAGAGCCTGCCACGTGTCATCCAAGTGGCAGAGCGCGGGAACAAATTCAAAAATCTGTTTTCGCCTGTTCCGTACCCTAAATCTTCAGATCGACATAACTTTCGATCCAGAGCTCGGATTTGCACGTTCTTGGTATCAACGAAAAGCTGCTGAAATTCTCTACACGTTTCCAGGGTCAATCTTGCATTTTGGTGTAGTCTGGAGGGAGAAAATTGAGAAATGCCTCTGGCACGAAATAACAAGCAGAGGTAATGCTTCAACAACCACTTTAATGCAGCAGACAAACCGCCGCTTTGCCAGAACCCGCCGCTTCTGCCATGATGGACGAATTAAATGCAACCTAGAGGTGGTTGGGGTAGATTTTGAATTCCTCTCTCTTTGCTCTCCCATTCTTCCTATAAATTGTAAGGAGGGGTTTCTTTCTGCAATTGGACATTCTTGTTTTGCAATTCCTCCCTTCTCTCCTGCTTGCAAGAGAATTCGTGGAGTTTTCGAGCCTCCCACATGGACTGTAACACCGTTTTTTTTTTGCCTTTTGGCCATTGCAATGTATTGAATCGATCCTTGAGCAATATATATGTGTCTGTGGTTGCTTCTAAACCCTCTTACATATTTATTACTGTAATTCTTGATCTTTCATTGCATTTTTGCTATCTGTGCATGGTGTTGTGTTATATCTACATGGTCTGTGTTTAATTTGGCAAAGCATATGTTCTTCATTCCTTGGTGCATCACCTCCATTAGCTAGGATTTATTTTATGCATCTTCTTACCTTGTCTCCTTGGCAGATTAGATTAGATTTTGAGAAAACCCTCTGCATATTTCGTGTGCACCTGAACAGAGGAATAGGAACCAGCCTTCTCTGGAGAATCCTTTCTCACTCTCCAAGTCCCACACTTGGAGAAAGGATTCAATGTTATGCAATCACACTGGATGTTAGTATGATCAACCTAGAAATCTAATCAACATCCAGGGGTGCTGTGATTTTGCACTAACAGGAGGTATATCCAAGCACAACTGACGAATCCATTAGTCTAAGTAACCCACTCTCTGAGTTATAGACTATCTTTTTCCAACCATTTCCATCCATTTTTTTCCACGTCCTTCCATTTTTCTCCCATTCATGAAGCTTTCCAATCATGGCTTCATTCCCACATTGGAATTCCCACTTGTAGTAGTAGTAATACCATTTCAGCATGCCTCCAAGCTTACAAAATCCATCTTCAGATTATTACAGTTCACCTCCAGTTCAATACTATGATGAAAACCAACATCCGTATCCCTATGAGAAAAGTTATGACTAGTTAGGTTATTCACCTAACTATGTATATTTTCAAGAGCAATGATATGCAGATTCTGGAGGCTGGCCTACATTTGAAGAGGACCAATTGCAGAGAAAAGTTCAAGATTTGGGAGTATAACATTGTGCAAATAGGGACTAAAGAAGTGAGAAAAGCATCCTAGATTGGTTTCAGGATTCCATACCCCTGGACTAGCCCTATACCAGGTGATTTTAACCCTAAGAAAAAACTCTGTTAGATGATTACAAAACTGCTTGAGATTAGAAAATGGATTTAGAGGTGAGAATCTTATGAATGTAATGCTAGTCAGTCCTGTCAATGGGAGGTCCCTTTTCCATCTCCTACTCTCCCATCCCATCGTGAATCTTTTGCTCCTCTTTCTTTTAAAATTACTTCTTTTCTACAAATGCCACCAATACAAGAAGTTTCATCTCTTCCACCACTTCAAAAAATGAATGAAACAGTTCATCCCAACCCACCTCTCCTCTTATAGTCTCGAATCCATTTTTGGAAAACCAAGAATATGATTATAGTGAAGAAGAGAAGGATATGGAAGAGGACACTAGAAAATAAAATCTTACAAAAAATCTGAAGGAGTGGGTTGTGGGACTCAACATCAAGAAAATTCCACTCCTAACAAAACCTCTTTCAAAATTTAAGACTCAAGAACAGGTGGTACAAACTAGTTTTGTGGCGGAGACAGAACAAGCACGAGTGCATGATGA
The DNA here is from genome assembly GCA_019776745.2 of Taxus chinensis. Taxonomy (NCBI): domain Eukaryota; kingdom Viridiplantae; phylum Streptophyta; class Pinopsida; order Cupressales; family Taxaceae; genus Taxus; species Taxus chinensis. The sequence goes on along the minus strand of CM034154.1, from coordinate 73,793,914 downwards.
CCAACAATCTACTTGTTCGAAATGCAATATCCATATTGGTTCCATATCAGAGGAGGAGGTTGAACCACCACAAGTTACAAAACTAGTTGTAGAAGATCAAGAGTTAGCCCCAAATCTGCTAGGAGAAGAGTATCTACAAGTTGAAGAAGGAAGAATCTCAAGTGTACAAGATGATTCTAATAAGTGCGGTGATTTTAACTGTCATGCATGTCGAAAACTTACAAAATTTTTAGTGATTTTCCTTATTCCACCAAGGTCATCCAGATGTTATAATTAATCACCAAGAGCTTCATGTTGTGGAAGATGTTGAGGCAGATTCAAAGGTCTTGGATTCAGATAAGGCTATTTAGGAGGTTTTAAGTCCTTTGTCTTCTTCATCTTTTCAAAAATTTGTTTTCTTAGATGAATTTGATCTTGCAAATTTTATGTTTGAAAATGAAGAACGTTATGGTAGATCAGCTGCTAATTCAGAGAACATCATAAGGGAGGTTAATTCCTTCACGTAGTCAGAGAATGAAGAAGTAAGTTGTTTATCGGATTTGGAGTTCAACAACTTTGTGCCTATTGTTGTGGAAGGAAGCACTCAAGAACAACCCATCACTCTAAGAAATATTTTAGAATCTAAATTGGAGGAATGTAATCTTCCACATCTCTCGTAGAACAATTAATCAAATGAGCATACGGGAGAAATTGAGCCAGATTTAGAAGCCTTAAGTGAAGATGACATCATTGGGATTTTCTTGCTCTCAATTGTGGAACCTATTTTGGTTAATGAACTAGTTTTGGAGGAGAATTTTTTTGAATATCGTGTTGCCCCTAATAATCCTCAGAAGAAACAGGTGAATGAATCTAAATTTGCAGGTTTCATGTGGGATGAGAAGGTTAAAAATGTAGAACCACTTTGTCTTCAAATGGAAGTGGAACTCCTCTATGAGCAGTATGTTTCAAAAAATTGTAGTGATTTCCAAGTGACTTCATTTGAGGCTGCAAGTAATCTATATGAGTTGAGGATTGTGAGAGAACTCCTTGTTATCAAGGAATAAAAGGGAAATGAAGGGAACGTCACTTCAATACCATCTATCTAGGTGGAAGATCAATTGTTTGTAAATGGGCAACAAGAGGGAAAGGACATCACTACAACACATTTCATACAGGGATGTTTTCAGATAGACTTTCTTGTTAAAATTGAAGCTCAGAGAAGTAAGGATTTTCAAAGGATTAGACCATGTCCCATAAGGTATTTGGATTCATTGAAACAAAAAGAGAAGTCACAGCCAACCACATTCACTTCAGAATGTGAGGATAAATTTCACAGCCCCAAGGATCAATTGTGATGCCTCTAGAAAGATAATATAGTTTTTTAACTAAAAGAGGCACTCTTTCTCTATCTAGTTGATGGCTTAGTGAACCAAGTGGAGAATTGGGTCTGTTTCATTTTTTCACTCTCAGTCTCAACCATGTCCATTATCAAATCATCTACATGACTACCCATTGTGAGGAAAGGGAGCTATTGTGCACAACTAGTTGTAGGATTTTTTTATCTCACCTATGCCTCAAGTTAGCGTAGAGTAGGTATAGGTTTATTTTTAGTAGAATAAGTTTCTGACACTGCTACGCCCTTAACCTATTGCTTGTATTAGGATATGAGTAGCCGACTTGTGGCTTACCATATCATTTTATTATATCATTTACACTTTCTCATGCTTAGTATGTCGGCCTTGGTGTTGGCCATAACATATGAATAGTATATATAGGGGATTTTAGGTAGTATTTCATCATCATTTGGAGCATTTAAGTCTTATTGTATGGTTTGGAGGTTTCCCCCTCGAAGTGGCGAAGCTATTCTAATTGCATATTGAGATCATTATTCTGGAATATTGTGTTATTTTGTGTTATATTTCTGCTCATGATCTGAATTATACAAGTAATTTCATTACAAGTGGTATCAGAGCTGCGATCTGGGCCAAAATTAGGGCAAAAACCCTAATTTTTTGTTTCCACCATATATTACGAACAAAAGTGAATTGGTGAGAGATATTTTTACCGAAGCTGCAAAACATTTCAAGTAAGGTTCCCTAAAAATTTTAGACTTTTTTTATTTATTTTGCAAAAGTTATTAAAAATTTAGGTTTTTTCATAAAATCACTCCCTAGGGTGCAAATTGTGGAATTTTTTCATATTCGTTACATTTTCAGAAAGTAAAAAAAAATTATTTGGGGTTTTTTCTTTAAGTTTTTTCATATTTGACTGAATTCGTATTGAAATATGAAACCCTAAAATTTGACTGTGATCCCTACATCCTACTATTTTGGGGCATCATGGCGGGGCCTTCCACAAGAGGAAAAAAGAATCCCATCACTCCAAGTGAAACACCAAAAAAGGATGAGATAGTAGTTAAGAAGTTGGAGACAGAAGACATAACTACAGATTCCTCAGGGTTAGGGTTTACTTTGACAGACCATAAAGTAAGCCAACTTGAGTTTTACCTGAGAGACCTCGAATCTCGGGTGGCCAGCAAAGAAGATGTGGATATGATTGGATAAAGATTGGAGGATTTCATGCAAAAATTTAGTACGTATATGATGGGTAATCATACTTATGTCAATCAAGGTGGATCCTCATGTCAACATAATAGACACATGACCCAGAGTGGATCTTTGAGTGTGCACAATCCAAATACGAGCACTCTGCAGGCCCATAATATGTTTCCAAAAGTGGAGATGCGTAAGTTTGATGGAAAGGATCCATTCAATTGGATCAACCAAATGGAGAATTTTTTTAAACTACATCGGATTCCACTAGGACAAAAGGTGACCATGGCAACTTTGTATCTCGAACCTGACCAATTCGTCTGGTATCAATGGTTATGTGCTCAAAGGCAGAAGAGTGGTCTCAATGTTACATGGACAGTGTTCACTAAAGAGTTGCAATTACACTATAGTTCTAGTGTGTCAGATAATTACTTTAGCCAATTAGAAAAATTGAGAAAGATAGGATCGGTTAAGGATTACATTCATCACTTCTAAAACCTTTCTCTACGGGTGGAAAATATTACTGAAGAGAATCTGAATGACCTATTTCTCAGGGGTCTTAAGGATCACATTGAGCATGAGGTGCGTATGTTTAATCCTCATAAGGTTTCTGATTCGATGATTATGGAAAGAAGGACAGAGGAGAAATTTGTTTCAAGTAGAAGACAACATTTCACTTATACCAGAGATCGCAACACCTTGGCCCCAGCACTCCCTCGACCAATTAGATTGACACCTTAAAAAATTGAAGAAAAAAGAGAAAAAGGTTTATGTTTTAACTGTGACGGTAAATTTGGACCAAGACATAAATGTGCTGAAAAGAAGTTGTTCTACATTGATGGGCCTAGTGAAGATGAAGAGAAGGATGAAGATTTAGAGTCAGAGGTCTTGGTTGAGCTAGAGGAGGAGTCAGGAGATCCTCAGCAAACAATCTCATGCCATGCAATTTCAAGTATTAGCACCCCCCAAACCCTAAAGGTGGTTGGATTCCTAAAAAAATAGAGGGTCACAGTGTTGATTGATTCAGGAAGTACTCACAAATTTATCAATAATAAGTTAGCAGTGCGCCTAAACTACTTCATTTATCCAACTCTTGAATGTAAAGTAATGATTGCTAATGGAGGTATTGTTACTTGTTCTCGAAAATGCCATAGCATTAAGCTTGCCATGGGATATTACATACTAAATAGTCCCATGTATGCCATTTCTATGGGAGGAGCAGACATTCTGTTAGGGGTTCAATGGCTTACCACTTTGGGAACCATTGAGATGAACTTCCAAGACTTGTTCATGTGATTTCACTCTGAAGGAAGGAATTTTGAGCTAAGAGGCTTAAGAGCAAAGTCTCCACAAATAGTAAGTTCTCATCAGATGCACAAAATGCTTAAAAAGGGTGCAGAGGGATTTGTGGCACAACTATTTTCATTAGAGGCTCATAATTCTAAGGAGATTATACCATCAGATATGCAAGCAGTGTTGGATGCACACTTTGTTGTATTTGAAAATATACCAAAGGGCTTACCTCCAAAGAGAGATTGTGATCATGATATTTAGTTATTACCAGGAAGTCAACCACCTAACATCAGACCTTATAGGTACCCATATGTGCAAAAGAGTGAAATTGAAAATATTGTACAAGAGATGTTGGAAGCAAGAATTATCCGTCATAGTCAGAGTGCTTATTCTTCTCCAGTAGTGATGGTATAGAAGAAAGATGACATGTGGCACATGTGTCTTGATTATAGGGAACTTAATAAGTACATAATCAAAGATAAGTTTCCTATTCCTGTAATTGATGATTTGCTTGATGAGTTGCATGGTGTTGTTTATTTTACAAAGCTTGATCTTCGTTTAGGATACCACCAAATCAGAATCAAGGATGAGGATGTTCATAAAACTGCCTTTCGAACACATGAAGGCCATTATGAATTCCTGGTAATGCCTTTTGGACTCACAAATTCACCTTCTACATTTCAAATTTTGATGAATTCTATTTTTAAGTCATTCCTGTGGAAGTTTGTCTTAGTGTTTTTTGATGATATATTAATTTATAACAAAACATGGGAGGAACATTTGCATCATGTAAATAAGGTTTTGGAAACCCTTGAGCAACATCAACTTTATGCAAAGCCCTCTAAGTGTTCTTTTGGACTCAAGGAGGTTGAATATTTGGGTCACATTGTCTCTCATGAAGGGGTTAAAGTGGATCCTAATAAGATCAAAGCCATGATGGAGTGAAAGGTTCCAAAAACCCTAAAGAATCTACGAGGATTTTTGGGGCTTACAGGTTATTACCAAAGATTCATAAGGCATTATGGAAGCATATATGCACCTCTCACAGTTTTATTAAAGAAGTAATCCTTCTATTGGAGTGAGGATGCAACCAAAGCATTTGAGCAACTAAAGGAGGCCATGTGCACCACTCCAGTCTTGGCTACTCGAGATTTTTCCAAAACATTCATTGTTGAATGTGATGCATCAGGGGTGGGTATGGGGGCAATTCTCATGCAAGAAGGCCTTCCTATTTCCTTTTTGAGCCATCAATTCAAAGGTAAGAATCTTTCCAAGCCGACTTATGAAAAGGAAATGCTAGCCATACTTCATGCAGTAAAGCAATGGAGACCATATCTCATAGGAAGACACTTTAAAGTGAAGATAGATCATGATAGTCTGAAATACTTCTTAGAGCAGCGTTTATCATCAGAAGAACAACAAAAATGGGTCTCCAAGATGTTGGGATATGATTTTGAGATTATCTATAAGAAAGGGAAGGAGAATGTAGTTGTGGATGCTCTGTCGCGGAAAGATGAATCAATTGCAGCCTTGTTATGTGCCATATCCATATTATAGGAAGATTGGATAGATGAGGCAAGGTCTGAATGGAGAAATGATCCAAGCATATCTGAAAAATTTGTATTTAAAGGGGATGCTTTATGGTATAAAGATAGATTATACTTATGTAAGAACTCCACTCTTAAAAATAGGATTCTATCTGAGCTTCACTCTTCTCCAGTAGGGGGGCACTCTAGATTCTTGAAGACTTATCATCGATTCAAACAAGATTTATTTTGGGAAGGTCTCAAAGGGGATGTCCAAAAATTTGTGGCATAATGCATGGTTTGTCAGCAAAATAAGGGTGAAACAGTTCAATCCCCAGGTCTTCTACAACCTCTATCTATTCCTAGCTAGCGGTGGGAAGAGGTTTCCATGGACTTTATCACATGATTGCCTAAATCTGAAGGAAAAAATGTCATCATGGTTGTGGTGGATAGACTCACCAAATATGCTCATTTTTGTGCCTTGGCACACCCATTTGCTGCAAGCACGATAGCAATAGCCTTCATGGACACAGTTCAGAAGCTTCATGGGACACCGAAGATTATAGTAAGTGATCGAGACCCTATATTTACTAGTAATTTTTGGACCGATTTATTCTCATGTTTGGGTACTCAGTTAGCTTGTAGCTCTTCTTATCATCCCCAGTCTGATGGGCAAACAGAAGTTGTAAATAAGTGTTTGGAGGGATATCTCTGTTTCTTTATGTCAGATAAACAAGCAAGATGGGTCCAATGGTTGCCACTTACAAAATGGTGGTATAAAACTTCCTTCCATACTTCATCTAAAATGTCTCCTTTTTGGCACTCTATGGGTACTATCCACCATCCATCGCATCATCATTGAGAGGACAACTACGGGTTAGAGTAGTAGAAGAACAGATTCGGTATCAACAAGAGGTTCTCTCTATTCTCAAGGAGAACTTGGTCATGGCACAAAACTGCATGAAGCAACAGGCTGATCAACATCACATAGAAAGGCATTTTGAAGTCGATGATTGGGTTTTTGTGCGGTTACAACCATATAAGCAAATGTCTTTGAAACAACAACAAAAGGATAACAAACTTTCACCGAAGTATTATGGCCCCTATCAACTATTGCATAAGATTGGTACTGTAGCATTAAGAATTAGAACTTCCACAATCAACCAAAATACATCCAGTCTTTCATGTTTCTTACCTAAAGAAAGTAATTGGACAGAGAGTATTAGCCCAAACAGTGTTACCTGAGCTCGATGAGGAGGGGAGAGTCATCTTGGAACCTGAATGCATCCTTCAAACATGCACTAAAATATTGAGGACACGGGTTATTACTGAGTACCTAATCAAGTGGAAGAATATGGACAATGAAGATGCAACATGGGAAGATATGACATTCCTGTAGTAGCACCCAAAGCTTCTCAACATTGGGGACAATGTTGCTTTGAAGGGGAAGGGCATGCTACACCCTTAACCTATTGCTTGTATTAGGATATGAGTAGTTGACTTATGGCTTACCATATCATTTTATTATATCATTTATACTTTCTCATGCTTAGTACGTTGGCCTTGGTGTTGGCCATAACATATGAATAGTATATATAGGGGATTTTAGGTAGTAGTTCATCATCATTTGGAGCATTTGAGTCTTATTGTATGGTTTGGAGGCTGCCCCCTTAAAGTGGCGAAGCTATTCTAATTGCATATTGAGATCATTATTCTAGAATATTGTGTTATTTGGTGTTATATTTCTACTCATGATCTGAATTATATAAGTATTTCATTACAGACACAATCTGCATGTTTCATTTGAAGCATGTATGAGTTTCATTTGTTGTGTGTGTTGTGTTTCATTGTTGCTCTTACACAACATTTTTAAGGTGAAATTTTCAGAAGAAGAGAGAAATCTGGATTTAATAGAGTTCCATGATGTCCCAAACTTGGAAAAAGTTTACTTAAAATTTTGCACTGTGTCTTACATTTTAGGGAGCCATGGGTAACAATGTGTTTCGTATTTGACAAATCAGATCCCAGGATAAGGTCAAACAACAAGCTCACGGTCCAGGATTAGTTTTGATATATATACAGTGACTCCATGCCCAATGGATGATGAAGGCTACATGAATCATGTTTAATAGGAAAGCATCCATGAGAAGTCGCCAAAAATTTTATTCATTTTTTGCCCCTTGGGGAAAAATTAGACAAATGGAACAATTGTACCATGGAACCAGAGAGGGCTTCTTGGAAGAACTTGGGGGCCTATAGGAATTTTTTTGTGTTTTGAGAATTTTTACGGTTTCCCACGAGGATTCAAGGTTATCTTGAACTATTTTGCCTTTCCCAAGTTTTGGAAGCTCAATATTGGATCATAGCAAGAAAATTGACATTTGTGGGCCCACTTCTAATCAACATGGGGTGAAAAATGATCAAAAATGATAAATCATGTTTAATTGGGTCTTGATATATCTTTGTTACTCTCTGGTTTTAATAGGAATCCCAAAGAATTCAAAATCACAGAAAGATTAGTTTTAAATGGATCAAATGGCATTGAGCTATGAAATAGCTCGTCGAGCTGCTCATTGAGCAGTTCAGTGAGCTCGTAATGCATTGAATAGTTTATCCCAAAATAGCTCGGTCAAGCTAAATGGAATCGACACATATGGAGCTCGTGGAAAGTAAGCAAATCATTTCAGTGAGAAGGGAACCAATGCAAGCCCCGACACAAAGAATGAGTTCAAAAATTAAAAAAGGCTAAAATGAATTGTGAGGTTCAGGTTTCTGTGCAAGGACCAACAATAATGAGGCCAAGGTGCTCAACTAGAAAATCTCAAGACTAAGCTCGGTTTGACATTGGTCTTTGGAAACAAGCTTTTCAATAGCTAACAAAGAACGTCTGTGGGTCGAGCTGATGATGATGTAAGGCGGGATGTTTACATGGGAAATTCCAAGTCCAAAGTGAGGAGACATGCGAGCTGACTTGCAAATTCACTGGAGTGGCTCGGGAACTAATGGGATGGCTCATATATCTTGGCATTTGGAGCTCACAAGTTGGTGAATGAATCAGTCTTGATGAAATCCAAGCTTAGGGTGAGTTTTGTCAAATAAGCTCAGTCAATGAAGGGTTTACGCGAGGGATTGAATGAAAAGTATCTCAAACTGGTTGAGCTCGTAGTTAATTTTGAGCTCAAGGATGGCCAAATTCAAAGCCTAAAGAGTAGGAAATAGATTGACAACCAAGCTAGGGTCATAACACAACAAGTGTTGGCTCAAGCAAGTCAAAAGTTAGCTTGAAGGAGATCTCAAGTTGGGGTCGAGCTTTAGAATGACTCACTAGTGCAAATAGGAGCTCAAGGAAAATGGTTGGCTTGGGCAGGAAAGTGACCACCTTGATGTAACATGGAGCCAAATTCTACAGCCCGACGAGCTCACAAAAAAGGAGACAACTCAAGAGGGGGCCGAGTTAAGGCCGAGCCACTCGATGAACATGCATTTCAGAACTCAATTTTAGACATGTGTTTCGGACTTGTCTTTCATAATTTACATGAGGCGAGTTGACAAAAGTTTGCGAAAATCCCAAAAGCCCGAAACTCTGAAATTTTGGAGTTTCAAATTTTTGGGGGTTTCGAGGTGATTGAACTCGATCAAACTCCAAAGTGCAGGTTAGTCATTGAGTCATCGGTGAGGCCCAGCGAGTCATCGGCAGAGTTCATTGGGTAGTGGTGAGCTAGAATAATGGGCCGAGCACTTGGGTATAATGCGATAGGCTCAGTCAAGGTTTACAACATAGGGGGTGGTTAAAGCATGGAGCTCGCCCAACAAGCCACATATGTATGAGTTAGGTGGGAGGTAAACTTTGTGGGCTCTACCATGTAACGATGCTGAGGTGAGGACATGTAGCTCACTAAAGGGGTAAGTCACGAAGTACTCAGTGGAAATATAAGGTGGTGGTTGTTTAAACGAAACATGTGGAGAACGGGGCTCGTGGACCATGATTTGAAAGAGCTTGTTTGAGCTAAAACAAAAGGTGGATGATGAGATGATCAAACAAGGAACTTGCCACAATTAGCAAAGGAGGAAGCTTGCCAGCCAGCTCAGCGATCTCGCTAGAAATCCATTTTGTAAGCCAACAATGAAAACACATTAAGAGCCTCTTCAAGCGTAAATTAAACCCATGGGCCCACAAAGCATATCAGGGTACCTTCTAAAAATGTATTAAAATATTGTTTTTATTAAGTGAAGGAAAAAATTCAACATTTAAATTTATGCAAGCATCTTTTGGAGAGTTGATTGACCAATCAACACCAGGGTGCCCAAAAACAACTTTTTCCCGGCAGGACATAACTTCCTCCCTATTTTTTTGTTTTTCATAAAGATTGTAGTTATAGGAATCAAGAGAACGAGAGCTATGTAGTGGAATCGTCAGGAAATGGACTTCCGGAGGTTTTGGTTTTCCCAAATTGCAAAATTTATTCATTCTAATAATGGTTCCCGGGAAGGTGAAGTTGCAATTGATGAGGCAAGCATGGTTGACCTATTCAACTACAATTTTGCCTAAATTTTAGGATTCTTCCTTCTTTCTCTCCTCATATCAAGCAATGTCTATAAATGTAAAAGGGGTGCTTATTCCAAAAAAAGTTAGACATTTTTTCCAAGCTTCCCCTCTCTTCACAAGCTGAGTTGTGAATTTGCAAGCTCTCAAGCCTTTCTTCCAAGAATTGTAATGGCAACTTCTACTTCATCATGTTGTAATGATGCACTGTGCAAGTGATTAGAGCAATAAAATATGTTTTGTGACTATTTTTTTCCCTTGCATCATTTTTCTACTCTATTATACTTCTTTCATGTTTGTAAGTACATTGTACAACTTTGATTTCCATTATAAGTTTCAAAAGTTATTGTGCTTATTCAAGGAATGAAGTATTGTATGTAAATTGAGTATGTGATGTATCTTCGTCCTTCTCATGATCATCTCTCTTCATTAGCAAGCCGTAATTTTTTCAATAAAACCCCCTTTCTTGGTGCATCACCACTTCTAATTTAGGTTTTATTTCTTTCAAATCTCTCTCTATAATCCCTTTGATATGTTAGTATAGGTCTAGGTAGTTGTTTTATTGCATTAGGAGTAGTGTAGTGCTTAGTTTAGGAAGAGGAAGTCGGCCTTCTCCAGAGGTTCACCTCATGACCACAAGTCCCATAGCTTGAGAGGTGATCCCATGTTACCCAATCATACTGAATGTCCCATTTTCACTCAGACCATTTTGGGGGTGTAGTGATTTAGCGATAACACAATTCTTTGGAAAAAAAATTGCAAACATCCTCACCATTAAATTATCTCATAATTAACGAGGAAGTAATACCTTCACATCAATTTCACTTCAAAAAAATTAAATATATACCTGAAATGCCTATCGGGTCTTCTATTTACATCATTGGCATTGCACTTATCATTTCTCCATGCTCCACTATTCCTAGGCGCGACCAAACTGAAACTGTAAAAAGAACATTGCAGCTAAAGGATATGTCTAGATGCAATGTCTCTTTTAATTTTTTGGGTCAACATTTTTATGGGCTCATGAGAGAAATTGAATATATTATTTCTATTCCACATCTCTCAGTGCTCGTAATAAAGGTTACACGTGTCTCCAATTTCAATGGAACATCCGTAGACACTATCTCCAGTACCAAGTGCTTTGTCGACCCTCCAATTTTAGAAACAAATACACTTTGTGAGTGGGTTGCCTTTGATGGTCACTCCATTTCAATTCCCTCTATCAAAAATAAATTTCTAGGACCTCCAAAAAATTTGGTCTCTATAGTAACACTCTCACAGGTCTTACAAATGGGAAACACTAAAAAACAATGAATCGGTCGTGCTTACAACTGCAATAATGAATATCATTGTGGATAATTTCTTTTACATGGATTTCCTTCTTATAAAAGGTGAAAAACAATGCAATAAGAAAGTACATGAACAGGAGAATTGCTTGTGGTTTTAGACCAGTTGCATGATAGTTGTTGAAAAATGTGATTATAGATACACACTCCATCTTGATTTAAAGGATGCCACTGGGGATCTACGGTTAGTTACAACCTTTGATGAATCAACTCAATCAATCATGGGTGTCACAGCAAAATACCTCCACTTGTTGTCCATAGATGATGAAGCAATAACTAAAATTGCAAACCACATTATCTTCCATGAATTCATTTTCAATCTCTCCCTGAAAAAAGAAACATACCATGGAAACAAACAATTGAAATGTGTCATTCTTAATTCAAAGAAATTGGAGAATTTCACATCTCCTTCATGAATTATGTTACAAAAAAAAATTGTTCTTCCCTTCCAATGGTTTTCTTGCTTTCTCCTAGAACTTTCTTAGTTCTACAAGGGATATCAAATTTGATTATGATCCATAAACATGGGTAAATATTTTTAACTGTCATGGACCCCTATAGGCACTGCAATATTTTGTACTCCATATAGATTATCAACTTCAAATAACAATGCAATGTAAATAAAGAACACACACACTGCAAAGAAATTGATAACGGATTTCGGCATTACCTACGTTTCCGGGTTCATATGAATCGATTCATTACGCTTATAATACAAACTAGTACAATGAAGCAATGAATCAATATGTGGATACCAATGAACACATCTATCTGATACCCAAATGATAGTTGTATAGGGATTCTACCCATATGATAGTTATAGCAATTCCGCCCATGTGATAGTGGTATAGGTATTTTGCCCTCTATGATCACATACCCAACCGATTGCATATGAATATGAACTAGATAAATAAGAGTGATCACAATCCAGTAGAGAACTAGAAATATGAAGGCACATTGCTTCATCTGTCGAGAAGTAGAAGCTCAACTAATGATGACCACTGCAGAAGTATATGTCTTCAGTGATCTTCCACGGATGAGAGGCACGCTCGATGATGACTCTGGATTGATGCCAAATGAGGATATGACTTTCGTACTTTCAAACGGTGTTGAAACGCCTCCAAAATGGGAAGATGAATATATCACTACGAGTAAAGGGAAATTTGGAGCATTTTCCCTTTTTACATCAAAGGATAATTTTGAGCCTAACTCCCTCTATAAAGTGATATATGAAGTTTCTCTTCTATGGCCTATGGCCTTACAAACTTAGAGCAACTAGTAAAGCACTCATTATGACCTATGGCCTTACAAGAGGAGACTTGTGCTCTGAGGAGACTTACCTTGATCAACCTCGCTTCATCTTCTTTACAAATGACCCCTATGAGCCTTTATATAGGCTAATTCGCCCTTTGTGTTATAATGAAGAGGGTTGTTTTTAGCTAAGGCATTACATTTGGGGTTAGAGCCATGTGGCAATACACTTTACAAAAATATCCATAAGCAATATTATTTCAACCGTTACAATAATAAAATATTGCCACGGTTACCATGGCCAAAACAAGCTTAGAATATATTTATTTTTTTATAACAACCGCATTGCAATTTATTAGGTATTAACTTTATTACCTTACTCCATGTGAGCTCCTCCATTTAAATGTGGTGTGGGAATTATTTATCCCCATTCATGGGCTATGCATTTCATATTCCTTTTCAAAGGCTTAACCGCCCCTCCTTTTCCACGTGAGCCTCTATTTGATATGGGCGGTGGCGGATATGAGAAATCCCACATACGTGGGTATCCAAACCTGCATGGCTTAATAAAGGCTTTAACGCCCTTAGATCAGGCCTTAAACCGCTTAGGCTTTTGGTCCCCTCCACGTGGTGCCGACCACCTAGAAACTCGGCGGTGGTATATATAGAAGACCACGTAGTGAATAGGTGGCACCGTGGCATGCTGAGGTGTCCATGCTGGTCGCAATTTGAGAGCACTACATGGGCCGAGCCTTGCTTTCCGAGCTGGATAATATCCCGAACGAGGTGGGTCATTCTTCACAAACAATGAGTGAACTCGTCCAATGCAAATTCACCACCTCGTATAATACAAACCGAGCTTTCCCAATGTAACGTAATACACGCTATGAGTAGCTCGCCCAATATAGAGACTAGCTCGTCGATTCAAACTCAAACATTGAGCTCGCCAACCAAAGAATAAATTCGCCACTCAATATGAGTAATAAGCTCGGTCTCCATTGTAGCTCGCCAAGGTGGAATAACGAGTTCAGTGAGTTGAATAGATAACTCACCCAATCGAATTGGCTCAGTATAATTACCTGATCATTGTGGTGGAAGGACACGTGGTGGCCTAAGGCCCCCACCACATAGCGAGATATTGATGCATCGACAAAGGTAACCCTCCGTGAAAAGAGTGTGTCGAACCTGGCCGAGGCCCCCTGACCAATAAAAAGTGGGTTCCACCAATGTTTCCTCGACCGTTGAAGACCGACGTCGTAAAACCACATTTTTTCTCCTCCACGCTTTCGCTCCACTTCTGCCACATGTCACTGCCACATTGGTCAATTGACCCTGTTGGGCCTATATTTGACCAAACTTTGACCGGCTCTAACTTGAGCATAGAGAGTCTGTTTTCCGTGTTCCATGTATCAACAGAAATCTCATTGAATGCTCTACCACTCTTTCATGGTTTATGGAGATATAGGGAACTCATGACGTCCCAAAATTTCCTCTGGATCAGATTATGTCCTCATATTACAATGGCTTGCATCAAACTTTTACTTTCCCACATAGTTGTTGTTAATAGAGGTTCAAATGAAAAACAATGTTTTCCACTTGTATAGCATTTTCCTTAAACAAGCAATCACAATAGCCATCCTTCCACAATAGTAATAAAATATATATGTATTTTAGTGCTCTCTTTTATTGTTATATATAGCAACGTCCAATAGGACTATGTAAACATGATGTAATAATTTATATTATTGTTAATGCTTTCCTTTTACAACATATCAAACTTGTTTTTCTTGTCATTATGTTCCTTGATAATAATTTTGAGAAAAGAAGGAATTTTTTTTGCAATGTATATCATTCTCCTAAAGCTAGTAATAAAAATAGGAACACACACATGAGCCAAAGGATGTATATGTAATTGATTTTTTTATCGCTATATAAATAAGTAATTGAACGATGGATACTTTCTTACATCCCCTCATCTGTGGTGGTTTTTACAAGGCGATACCTTCTCTCCAATGGCTACTCCTCAGTAACGAGCACAAAGAAGAAAACTCTATGCACAAAACAAATTTCAAATTAATGCCTAGAAATGTTTTCGTTACCATAGTCGGAAATGCTGTCAACAATGCTTCCCTTCGACTTGTACTTTTATCAAGCCTGCCCTCGTCTATATTCTCTTTCTTTCTTTGTACTCTAGTTAATGTCTAATTATCAAACAACAATATGTGCGATACTTTTTTGGATCCAAATTTTCACAACCCTCCACACACCTTCCTTCCTCCTTTATCTTTGCCACCGCACCATTCGAACGGTTTCTCTCATAATGATGTGTTTAGCCATAATTTCCCCAACCCCATTCAACTTGAAATCATATCTGCATTTCAAATGGATTCCTTCTCCGCTTGCTCATTTTCTTCAACCCAATATTTATGTCAACCTTTTGGCCTTGAGTGTATTTCTTGTACATAACCAATAACTTCGAATTCTTCCAACCATTACTTTCCTGGTTTCCATACAACCCCACCAAATGTTCATCGTAATATCCTTTTCTCTATGCCTCACAACCCCACATATCCAACATTGGCCTCCTTAATTGAAATGACAATTTCATAGAAGAATTGATCTTTTGTATGATATCCACACTTTCTCAATTTGTTTGAATAATTACCCTGGCATTCAAAAAAAAATCCTTGAAGGGTTGCATACTTGCAACCGATGCAAGTATGAAAAACATGTGAATCACTTCTTGATGCAGAGAAAACTCAACCTGTATCAACTCACTGTGTTATAAATGATTAAAAATTTCAATTAAGCCTTTTAGGCCTTCAAGACTAGTTCTCTCTTCATTACCTCTGCTCCTCAAATCATGAAAATCATGGATATATCACCTAGTGGCACTCTAACAATACCTACACCTCACATCTAGATCTCATTACATACAATTTCCATCATCTAATTCATTAAAATCAAACAAAAGGTCCACGAGACTCACCTTATTGCAAAATTGTCTACCTATCTACTTAAGTAAATTTCTTCTGGTACACCCATGAATGGAGTATTATATTGCTACCCATAACAAAGTGATCACCTTTCCTATCACCCATTATCTTTTTTGTGGTGCGGGTAAAGTTTCTAAGTTCAAAACTTTGGGTTGAGTCCCTTTTCTTCACTAGTCCTTCCTTCTCTCGTTTTACTCCCCTCTAGCCCTATTTTGACACATATTTTGTGATAACTTATGACTCTAAGTCTAAACTCGCCACCAAATCTTCATTTCAAGAACCCATTTTAGTCCATTCACCTGCATGCAACTATTCACCTGGCCTTCCTTTATAAAACTTCTCTTAAAATCACCTTTCTAGACTTCTCATTAGGTCTCCATTTGAGTTCCACAAATCTGTGACTAAACTGTCACGAGTTAGAGAAATTATTCAATTCTTTTTTGTCCCAAAATATTCAAATTTTCTAAGAAGGATGTCTTAAGATCATAATTTTAATCTCACGCTTCTTGGTTCAAGATTCACTCCTCAGTGTTCCTCAAATTTGGTTCTTTAGAGGTTAAATTAGGCTTATGGTCCTGTCAACTTACTTCTGACATTGATAATTACCGTCATAATTCCTATCACAACTGACTACTAAGACTCATTGTTTGCTCCTTTAATCACCTACGGATTACCAAGAGGTCCTATGGTTTCACCTTAGTCTCAATTCTCTTTTTACACTTTGTTCTAGTTGTGATCAGGTTTTAGACTGTCTCAACAATAACTGTCATGGATTCCACTCAGAGGAAGAATTAATTTGATCCAAAACCTTTACCAATATTTAGGAAACCTCGTGAAAGATTTATTTTCAAAATTTCAAATATTTTTTATGGTTCTTTCACAAGAAAACCAAATTTCACTTTCCCAAACCCTAGTTATAGGGTTACCAATTCTGGGTAAGCCCGAGAGGTATAAAAATGAATATTTCTTAATTTTTTTCTTTCACCAATCAATTTTACACATTCCAAGAGGTCTACACCAACCTTAAAGGGCTATCAAGATTGAAAATGAACTATGAAACATCTTCCACAATGCACAAGTTTGTTTAATTCTGACAGGGGATACTTCTTAACTGTTACCAACTTTCTTAAAGAGTTACCTTCGTCATGTATCATAAGATCTTAGGAAAGATAAAATCACTCTTGTAGATGATTACCATCTCTCTTTTTTTCTCTCACTTCAACCTTCAAGATATACCTTTCCCTCACTGTTACTATGGCTCTTGATGGATTCTTCACAAACTGCTATAGTCTTAAATAATGTAACCTAACTGTCACAAAACTATAAAAGACTCACAAACAACAATATAAAACCATAGAATAATCTTATTACCATTTATATCTCATGTGAATGACATGCACATAGTGTAATAATCACTAACAATGCACAAACTATGAAGCATCTACACAAGAATAGTGCATACACAGAATTTTACTTCTGAAAACTTCTTAGAGCTTTCTTTCCATAGAATGACCATCCAGATGATGGCTTGGAAAATAGTTACAATATCTTTTTATATGCCTTCATGAATCTTGTAACCGCTTATTGGGCCTTTATACCCTTTAATTTTCATATTTTCTCCTACATTGCATCAATAAATGACTCTACCTAGTCTAAACCCTAGGATTTGAGAACTAGGTCACATTCTTTGACATTTTTAGGACCTTTAAACCTCATTAAGGTTTCCACCATCTCATTTCATTTTTAAGGCTCCAATAACTCATTAAAACATCTATTACAATCGAAAATTTACCTTCAAGGATTCAAATTGGCATTTTGGAGGGAAATGACCAAATTTGAATTTGTGAAGGACTTATTTAATATTAACATACATAGACAACTCTAGAAGACTCTTGAGAATTGACAATATACCTAGGAATCCAAAATTGATGATATTAAGCTATATACATGCTAGGGAGATGAGCTCCTACATCACTTCTCCTAGAACAATATGAACCCTGAACTTCAACCTTCCATCATGAAATCTTTAACCCAAGTGGAAAAGATGTCGATCACACAAGTTAATCCAATTCTACAGGTAACCCAAGCATGCGGCAGGAAATAAAAATATTTCAGACACACTATACATTTCCCGCAAAATAATTTGGACCACATTGGAGATTTGGACCTTGTGCTCATACAAAAGACAAGTTCACAACAAACAAAGTATGACTACTTTGTTAGTAGATCACATGTTTGGGAACCCGTTCAATATAAAATTTCCCATGATCAATAGTACAAATATGTTTTGATTGTCGTTGATGCCCTTGCCTCTCTTCCTTCCAAATCATCAAATATTTCCCCTCTATTAACATGATTACAATGGAGCTTCCAAACACTAACTACAATATTACACAAAATTGTGACAATGCTCCTTTCAACGCAAATGAAATAACTCCCCAAACATCATCTTTTGTGTCATTGGTTCATAACACATGAACATAAGAAGAGGAAATTGAACAATTCTTAATTTTTCATGTGCACAACACTCTCTTCACTTTGGCTTGGTCAGACTTGGTCTTTTCCCGATAAATCAATACACTAGAAAAGGGTCTTTTCTCTATGGCTTTTCCAAATTTGTTCCCAACACTCAAAGTGATGTTTAAACATCATCACATGAAAGAGCTTCATATTCATGAATATTCCCTACATTTTATGTGCTACCATGATGGTCATTTTGGTTCCATCCAAGGTTTCATTACTTCTTTCTTAACCTGATTATGTGTCATAAGAACCAGTCTACATATGTCATCTTCATGAAAAAAAACATTAAGTATGATATCCCCCAATTATAGGAGACCTCTAAAAAATACTTCAAGAATTCCCTAAGGATTTCATGCCTGACACTTTGTTGCAGTTCGGAAACAACCTTGAAGGAACACATTCATTTTTGTCTAGAAGTAGAGGTGAGGTCTCTGACATGCTTGAGAAATTAGGCACACCAACATTTTTCTTTACTCTAAGTGTGGTGAATAAAAAATGGTCAAACCTCCATAATGTCATGCATTGTGGTTCTCCTACAGATGCTCATGATGCACATTGTTGGAGGACCCTTAACATTATTTATAAACCTCACAGTGTATTTTTTTAATCGCATCAAAGATTCACTATCTTTTGTGAAGATGTTTTAGAGAAACACCTTAGTACTAGAGACTATTGGTACATTTAAAACTCTTTCTTGCATTTCAATTTTATTTACTTGTATATGCCTCTTTTAACCTCTATATTTCTCATAGGTATGAAAGACAACATAGAGGTTCTGCACATGTCTATGGTTTCTTATGGTTTGAGGATGCTCCCAATGTCAATGCAATTGACTAGGGAGATACTACATCTATAGAGGTAACCAAACAATACTTTGATAAATATGTGATGGCCTAGAATCCAAGATGATCCATGTTTGTTGAAATTAAGGAAAGTAATGGCTTCCTCCCCACTTCAAGACGTGGGATGAATTATTAATGTGTTCAACGACACATAAAGTGTTCCGAGCACATATGTTTGTGCAAAAATAATCTTGTACCTAATGTCAGTACAATTCCCATTAGGAAAATCGAATCGATTCGAATTTTATCATTAAGGAAAATGGTAAAATTAAATACCTACCTTCAAGGAATGATGATATATTAAACATCGACAACCATGCAATGTTATCTATATGGAGAGCGTGCATTAACTGTCAGCCCATTTTTTCTTGTCATGTAGTCCTAAAGTACATTACAAAAATATACTTCTAAAGTAGAGCAACGTTCTAAAACCTACCACTAGATGCCTTCCAAAATTTCAAGAGATTTCAACCTTGATTTTCTAGCATATATTTCCATTTGAAAAATGCTTACAGAGAGTGTTGTTGAACACAGAATTAGTGCACAGGAAACCTACCACACACTTCAAAAAATTGCCTCTTGTTATGTGTAGACGTTCTTTTTTCTCATTTAATGTTGTAAGAAAAGTATTGAGATCATTTGAAAAAATTGACTCTTATGCACATGAAACAACCCTTCTCTTGGATGCATATAAGGTCCGCCCTTAAAGTATGGAATCACTTTCTCTTATCCAAGTAGCTTGGGACTGGAGTTAGAACAAAGACCACATAGTAAATAAATGGAAGCTTCATTCGTGTCCAACTATTGTTCATTCTTATCCAATATTTTATCACATTCTTACTCATAATTCAATATCTTTTGAACATTTAATATTTTTTATGATATTGAATCCACCCCTTATGAACTCATTTTTAATTGGAACCTTTTCAAGAATAATTACCAGCCATGGCATGTTGCCTGCTCTGAATCAATTTCTACACAAACTTTAGAAAGTGAATCTGGCTCTGACAACGACAATATGCATACTCGTGAGCACTTTAATGAATGGAAATTTTTAACTCAACTCCATCCCAGGACTACAACATGCCTAACACATCATGCCTTGATTGTCTATATATATTGGGTCTATGAGAATTTTACACCCAACATAATTGGACCATTCATCATGTTCCCCCTTCTTTGCAGGTGCTTGGTCCATCTTTCATCGAGGTAAATAAGGTTGCAAGTAATGTTTCTAGCATGCAAACATCATCTAAACCACCTATGTTTCCTTTCTCTTGTGGCCAACAATTGGATTTGAATACTATTCTTCACCACTTCTCATGAAAAATTCATCTACCTCCATTAAGTATGACAATTCAAGGTACTGGAGGGACAAGAAAACCATACCTCATTAATGATATCAAGTCCTCATTCACCTCTACATCATCTGTTGGTATTTCTCCCCTCCTTTTTCTTACCCCTACTAGGGTTATGGCATTCAACATTCCTACATCTACTATATACTCCAGACTCCGTATTTCCATCAAAGAAATCATGTTAAACACACACTTATACTGGGGGTGAATCAATATAAGATAAAATTTTAGTTATTAAAACTTATATCCATAATTAAATTATGTAAAACCATTAAAAATCCATAACAAAGAGCAACAAAAAATTTATGTGGAAAACCCAAATAAGACTACTTGGATACACCATCCAATTCCATCCCAAATTAAAAGCTTTACAATTTTTTGTAGGCACCAACCTACTAGAGACACCAATCCCCAATGTTGAGCACCAAATCAGAATTTTTGTGAGCACCAACCAATTGGAGACACCAATCCCCAATTTTGTGGGGCACCGACCTCAACAATATAAACTTCCACCTTTTGTAGTTTTTTATTCAACCAGATGATGGAAGTTCTACTTCTTCTTCACTGATGTTCCAAAATTATGCTTTATATACTTTTCAACAAATCATTCTCCCCTTCTTCTCTTCTCTATTGTACACTTTTCAGTAGTCTACTTTGAATGATCTCTCTTTTTCTTTTCTTCTGCAGCTACACTCATTTCTTTCTCTAAGTTTTTAATGATATATACATATTTTCACATTTTTCACTCACTAAGTACTTTCAAATTCATTTTCCTTTATAACTTCTCATGTGACTCTTAATCTTATTGGGTGTTAGAACATGAGTCTGTCCATTATTTAAATAAGAACATTAAAAAAGAGGAGGGGTAAACTTTGATGTTGACATTCAAATAGAAGAGTTTCGATCAACATCATTCAATGATCATAAACGTGTCTTTTACTTCTTTTCAATGAGCAATCTTCCTTTCAATGATGGACATTAGAAACTGATTTGTTTAGACAACAATTTTTGGTCTTTGGTCTTCCAAAAAAAATAAAGATATCATTATTCAGTGCTCTTTGTCCTTCCACGGTCAGATAATAATGTTAGTAATTAGTGGCCTTTGGCATTCCCTTAACATTCAACATGTAGCTTATTACTCACAGTCTTGTCTTCTTATTATTCCAGATGAATTAACAAATTAGAATCTGAATCATTCAAGATTATCTTCAGATAAACACTAATACCATCTCTAGACTAAACATGCTTCATACTTATAACTTGGGTGAGCTCCATACAAGCAACTCTATCAGCAAGCTCCGAACGAGAAACATAGTTTGTGAGCACTTCAAACACTTTATACGCCTAGCGCTAAATAACCAATGATATAAGGGTGAGCTCTTTACCATTCATACTAACGAGGTTCAGATGACCATCATCTCAAGTGAGCTTTAGATGAATAATACTAATGAGCTATAGACAATTTATACTTTTATCTACATACGATATACATCAAGTGAGCTCCAGACCAATCACACTAACGAGCTTTAGACCATTTATACTTCTAGCTCTAGACGATAGGCATCCCTATAGGTGAGATATAAATGAGGTGTGTTACAAGTTATGGACCATTTACACTTCAAGCTACACAACGAGCTCTAGATGACAATCCTTGGACCATCTCGGCTTTAGATGACAAGCATTGAAACGTACAACAATTTGTTAAGTCTACTAGCTCCTTCAGCTACATTTAACATCAATGAGAATTGTTCCAAAAATATCCCCCTTTTTCATTTATGAAAACCTATCACCTTGCATAAAATTAATCTATTAATTTATTTTGCACCCCCTTTCTAGAATACTCTCCTTTACTGTAATGCTTACTAGATTGTTCCTCCTTGCTTTAACTCTCCCCCTTTAATGGAAAAGGAAAAACTATCAAAAAATCCCCCTTGGAGTATGTATCTGCAAATATTTTTCTGACTTGTCTTTACTATGGAGCTAAAAATGATAATGGAATGATTATCTCCCCATGAGGTTATGCTTCCCTTTAGTGACTGGATGAAAACGATATCACTCCCATTTTTTGTCTGATATATTCAAACGTTTATTTTGGAAGAGGATTAATAAAAATATTAGCAATCTGTTCTTTTATGGTAATATATTCCATCTTAGCCTACTTTTTTGAAAATTTCTCTCTCAAGAAATGATACTTGATAGGAATGTACTTTGTTCTAGAGTGCATAACCAAATTCTTTGATATTTTTATTGCACTAGTGTTATCACAGAGTATGGAAATTAGAAAATAAAACTATACCTTGATGTTCTTCAATGTTTGCTTCATCTGTAGAACTTTTGTACAACATGACACCGCTACAATATACTCTGCCTCGGCTGTAGATAAAGAAATATAAGCTTACTTCTTGCTTAACCAAGATATCAAGTTATTTCCCAAAAATAATGCTCCTCCACTTATGTTCTTTATATCATCAACACAACCAGCCCAATTTGCATCTATATACGATTTTAGAGTGAAATTTTCATCCCTACGATACCACAAGCCATAATCCAATGTTCCTTTCATATATTTGAATATTATTTTGACCACTTAGACATGAGTTTATTTTGGAGCAGCCAGAAAATGTGCTACCAAACCTACTACTTACATCACATTTGGTCTTGATGATGTCACATATAATAAACTTCCAATCATTGATCTACAAAGAGTCTAATTTTCTTTAGGAGACTCAACATCCTTGCTTACCTTACAGCTTGTGACCATAGGAGTACTACCTGGTTTTCAATATTTCATTTTAAACTTTTTTAACATCTCTATGGCATACTTTGTTTGTGAAACAAATATGCCTTTGTCTGATTGAGAAATTTGTAAACCAAGAAAGAATGATAACTCACCAAGCATGGACATTTCAATATCATTTTGCATTTTAACAACAAACTCTTGACACATCTTGTCAAAAATTCCTCTAAAGATGATATCATCAACATAGGCAACAACAATCAACTGATTCTCTCCTTCAGTTTTGATGTAAACATTGTTATTAGCAATAACCATCTTAAAACCATGCTGCTGTAAATATTTGTCGAGTCTTGAATACCATGCTTTGGGAGATTGTTTTAGTCCATAAAGAGATTTCTTAAGCTTGCACACATAATCATTATCATTTGATAAGAGGAATCCTTATGACTATTCAGTATAAACTTCTTCTTCTAAATTTCCATTCATAAACATTGATTTGACGTCCATATGATATACTTTAAAAAATTAAAACACACAAATTCCAAAAAGATTATGATGTCTTATAAACATGTAGCAATAGAAAAAAATTCTTCAAAACCAATAACTTTAACTTGTGCATAGCCATTATAGACTAACATTTCTTTATTTCTTACAACTTTTCCATCTTCCTTTAACTTGTTCCTAAAAACCCACTTGGGGTCAATCACGTTTTTATCTTTTGGTCTTGGGACAAGTTCCCATGTTTCATTATCCTCACTATGATTTAGCTCTTCTTCCATTGCTCCAATCCAATGTTTGTCATCACTTTCTTTAACAAAAATATTAGGTTCTATCTTAGATAATAAATACATATTTACATGTTTAGTTGCATTTGCCAATATTCTTCTTGTCTGACCTTCAATGTTTTTATCACCAATAATTTGACTTTCTAAATGGTTCTTCTAAATGGATCTAGATGGTGACTTTATATCCTTTCATTCCACTTCTTCTTGTTTTTCTACTTCTTCTTCTTCTTCTTCTTTGAATGTCGGTCCCTCTAAACGATCATTTTTTTGTATCCTTAATTTTTGAGGTCTTGTTTCATCCATTTTTCGATGCCTATTTTGGTCCCTTTGAATAATTCATGCTCTCCCATGAGTTTATTATCTCCTTAATGGTGTTCATGTGTTTTTTCATATGATTTACTAGTTCTTGAAGTGTTCCCCATAGCCCTGAGCTTCGTATCTACAAAAAATTGTGTCATCTATAAATATGTCACATAGTTTTGAACTAATATCTTGACAATTTGTTTATTTTATGAATTATTCATGATTTGCAAGTTTCTAAGGAAGCACATGAGCTCATGGAGGTTCTAATGATATGTTTAAACCTTTGAAGAAAGGATTATTTCCTTTTTAAATTTGCCTTGTGAAAATTTACAGGTTTACATTTGATGCACATTTGAAAAATGCAAATCTATCCCCACCACCCAATCCGATAGAGTATTCGGGTTATTTTTACACATGCAGGCCTTGTGAACAACTTCACAACTTATATAAAGTTACAAGTTTCAATTCAATATATGACGCTCGATGGAAGGAATATTCTATAGATATTACAAGTGGTGGGTGAATGTACTTTACATCCTTTTACTTTACAAGTCTACATATTATGAAAACATACAAGATGTGTCCTCGGGATCGAGACCTGAAAAAATCCATGTGGCACTATATCAATGCACTTTGTTATTGGACATCTTATGCAGCCTTGAACTTTACATTTTTACATTTGATGCAAAAATGTAAATTTTTTTCTGAGGTTCGATGGACAACGGAGGACACGTGATATCTTATAAGTATATCTTGTCCTCAGGCATCTCACGAAACCTTACACTTTACATTTTTGTAGTTGATGGAAAAATGTAAATTGTGTCCCGAGGTTTGATGCCCTATGGAGAACACGCGACATCTTCTCAGTACATCTTGACCTCAAGCATCTTATGAAGCCTTACACTTTTCATTTTTGTAGTTGATGTGAAAATGTAAAGTGTGTCCTAAGGTTTGATTCCTAACAGAAGACACATAGAAACTTGTCAGTACATCTTGATATCAGGCTTCCTAAGAAGCTTTGCACTTATCATTTTTGTAGTTACTATGAAAATGCAAACTACTTCCTCAGTCTCAATCCCCTCCAAATTTGCACACGTGGATAACCCATATTTAAAATTGAATTATAAATCGATGGTTACGATTGTGCAAGAAAAATTTAATATTCTGCCATTAATGGGCTTTGTGTGAGAAACTATATGTTGCAAAATTTAGTTGTCCCTCATTCTGTCATAAAATTTCAAAGAAAAAGTTGTAGTGGTTAAGGTTGAAGAAGAATCGTTGAGCAAAAGAAATGGATAACTACTAGCCACACGCGAAGGTTTGGAACTGCGTGCAAGGGGTGCACAAAGGTGTGTGTGTGTATTCAGGAAGGATCAGCGTGTGAAGGTTCGCACATAAGTAAAAAAAGTCAAGGACTTAGCCAATTTTCCAAAATGCATGGCTAAAAATAGAAAAGCAGAGGAGTAGTGTCCAAGCAAGGTTTATATTTAGACAAAAGAAGGATATCTTGGGATGCACACAAAGGAAGTTATAATTGGAAAAAGCACATGCAGAGACATAAGAAGATCATGCATGGGCCAAGCTAATAATAGGATTAAAGCAAGTCATGTATATTTAGGTTAATCTATTATTAGTAGAGAATGTAATAAGGATGGAGGCTATATTTGTATGCATGCCTATTATTAGGAAGGTGTATGAAGTGGTGAAGGGAAAGTCCACACCCTTATATATGGGTAGTACATCTATGTTAGGGGGTTGGTGGGGTTTGTAGCATGTGTGCGAGTTATAGCTTCTTAATTGTTTTGATGTTATGGAGTCATGGGTTTTGGAACTTATATGAAAGCACACAGATCTTGCACATGAGTGTACTGAGGTTAATGTAATCAGCTATGTGTTATGTAATATAATTATGCTCATGATGGTGTTTTGGAATATCAATATTATTATTCTTCCTAAATGAATTATTGTTTATTTCCTTATTATATGTGTTTATGAATTGTCATGGTTATGCTATATTTATGTGCATTACTGATTTGGTTATGAATATGATGGATATGCATGCTAACTTCCTGATAAGCATAACAAAGGAGGGACCTGGTGGTTGTGTGTGCTTTGGGTGAGCATTCGGACCTATCTGGATGATGTGCCAATATGCATAACTATTGAGTGGGTAAACAAAAGGCTACATTTTGGTTCCATTGTTGGGACCACTTTTCAATTTATTTACTAGGATGTTGTATGCATATGACATATCGACTGTCTTTGGAGAGTATTAAGAGTTAGGTAGAAGACAACCAAGACGTGTTTGTAAAAATATATAGCACTGGACCTAATTTTAATACACGAAAGTGGGTGAAAGATAATATTTATGTCTACCTATATAAGACATTCTTAAGCTTCTTCCCAGTAGAGTTGTACCATTGGTTGGCATCTTACACATCAAACAAAAAAAATTTCCCGAGGACGAGATATTAGACATAGGAGGATTATCAAACACTTTCTGATTTAGACGAGGTGTGGAATATAGTTATATACCGGTTGAGGGAAGGTGTATGACACAACTATACTTTGGAGTACGTAATTTCCATGTATCATTACCCTAAGGAAGCAAAGTTCTAGTTTTTATGCGGAATACCCTTAGCTATCAAGATCTTGATGATAGAATTAGGACTGAAGATATTACCTATGGCTATCTAAATCCCCACCATGTAGGGGTAGAAGCAGATGTGGGAAAGGATGGTGGTAGCCCTAGCAGAAGAAAAATATAGAGAGGAAATATTGATCAAGTATAATCAAGTGTGATAGAGGGCGGTAATGTAGTGTTTTTGTCAAGAAGAATGATGACTGGAAGAAGTGATGAGAGCCTAGTGGAAAATAAGGAGCCACAGTATCATGTCCTCTCAACATTGAGAAAGTGCAGTAGAGATACCCCATTAGCTTCTAATGAGAGTGCATTCGAGGAAAGAATGATAACCACGGGTGCACATATAATCCATTTTGGATACCTAGCTCTTGCACAAGGTGTTCCAAATCCATAAGTAGTTGTTGAAGAGTATCATAGTGAAGGCAAGAAAGTGGTATATCCATGTTGGGAAGGAGACATGGATAGAAATATTCTAGTTTCAGCTCAAGAAGCGTAACAGATTAAGAATACACATATGGTAGCGTAGCAGGTGCCAGTTTTTAGAAGTGATTTTGGAGGAGTTTTTATGGGTGCGTTATCAAGATAAATTGTTGGCACGTAGACCATTAAAAGTAATCATGTAGGCGTTGTGACAACACAAATAGTTGGATTCCGGTTCAACACAACAACTGGGACACGTGGAAGTTCATCTACTAGACCACATGTCATGGGAGGTTTGGGAGGTTCAAGTTAGCCTCTGTGTGGATGAAATCCGGGTGGAGGTTCTGGATCTGGGTCTAGTTCTAACCTACGGTAGGGTTCGTAACCCCAACAACCACTATTGAATCAGCCTCAACAAACACCGCCTCAACAACCACAACAGCAAACACCTCAAGTTTACTTTGAGATGTCTTTTCTCTTGCTAGAGTATAGAGGTGTAGAGGATGCAGTTGAACACATGCATAAGTGTGAACTACTATGGAAATCTAAAGGAATTACATCTCCATGATAGAAAGGTAGGTCAATTTTCTAGCACACTTCAAGGACGTGTACATAGTTGGTATAGATAGTATGACTTGTACCAGACTGTGGTGGATTATAATGCTTTATATGCTACATTTTTGGTTGAATTTCATATTCCAAAGTTTGAGCAATAGATTATCAACATGCTAAAATACATCAAGTAGGGTTTGTCTGAAAGATTAAAGGAGTATGATATGCATTTTAAAACTCTCTTATCTAAATTATCTTATGATATTTATCCAATTCAACGTGTACAGTGGTTCGTTGGAGGATTTATGACACCATTTTGAAGGGCCTTATCATATAATACATATATGTGTGAGGCTTTACATGTAGCTCTATTTGCTAAAGCAATTAGGAGTGCAGACACTGGAGTAAACATGTTTCTAGATGCACAACTAACAGTTATGGGCAAGCAATTGGAGAAGTTTTCATCCAATTCAACACATGAGACATGCAGCGGGTTATGGTGCACTTGTTGTGATGTAGAAGGACATACGAAGGATACCTATCCACACAGGAATGTGTTTGCATTGTTATAATCTTGTGAGATTTACCATAAGAATCATGATGTTTAGAATTTTCCCCTCTTGCAGGGTGCGCCGATGAAGAATGTATCTATGTATTACAATATTTTTGACTCACACACCCATGATATGAAATAGTACTAGTTGATAGGCCAAATTCATGAGGCAAGTGAGATTGGATTATAACAGACCAGTGTGGTATGTAGTTCTCATGTGCATGAAGCTCAGCCTACTGAAAGGCGTAATAATGGAGAAGGTGGATTATGAGGTGGCTTTAGAATCAAAATCCATAGTGGTAAAAGAATATTTACGCGCGGAACTTGCTATACTTGTGGGTCCCCATGTCATTACCAACATGAGTGTCCCTCGATTTAGGTATGTGTATATTGTGGAAAGCACCATACTTGTGGGTAAGGACTTCCCATGGTCATTTACCAGAACATGTGTAAGAACAAAAAGAAGGAAAAAGGCATGGGAATGATCAAGGTACAACACGTAAAGAGTGACCAATGGATGTAAAGGAATAGACCTAATCCATATTTATAGCCCATGTTAGTGAAAGCTACTTGCATAAATTTAAGGAGCTTCGCACTGGTCTTTATGAGCACATGTGTAAGAACAAAACCCAGAAGGAACTTCTCATCAGAAGCACGGGAATGATCAAGGTACAACACGTAAAGAGTGACCAATGGATGTAAAGGAATAGACCTAATCCATATTTATAGCCCATGTTAGTGACTACTTGCGTAGAAGTAGCATGCACACAAGAACCTCTTAAAGCAAAACCTCTCATCAGAAGGAAGGAAATTATGCATGCAAAGTATCCAGATGCTACCCATCATAAGGAAGTATATCAAGATACCATGGGGGTAATCAAAAACCTATAAGGAGAGATCTAGTGTCTGAAGGTGTAGACACCTAAATTCTACTTTTGTAATCTTATTTCCAAAACACACGCAAATTACTCTTATTCTTCCCAATTCCATTATAATTAGTTATCTTTACTAATTAACTAACGTTTCTCGCCACTTTGGTCAGTTAACAAGCACTTCGTTGATCATCAAACCTCTCTCACATTCAAGATGCCACTTTATAATGAATCGTAAGTCAAAATCCTCTTCAAAATAGATAATTAGCATTTATTAACTAATTAATCCTATTTTTCCCTTGATTTGGTCAATATACCCTAGTATTGACTCAAACCCCTCTTCCAACCACTCAAAATCATCCCATTCACCTCCACAATGTCTCAACAGGCTTCAAAAGTTTATCCTGGCCTCCTAGTTGACCCTAAGTGGTTGATTAAGTCTCCGCACCTCTTAATCGCTTATTAATTCACTAATTGTGATTAGCAAGGCCTAATCATGATTATCAATTCTAATCTAATTTGGGGCTTTTAGTCCCACATGCACCAAAACACAAGTTTTTCCCAACAGGAAAACTATAAAACAGTTGCACCTCATTCATTTATACTTTATACCATGCTTTGATTTGCATGTCATATAATACATATGATTCATAGTCAAGTTCAAATCCTTGCCTAAAACCTTCAACAAGGTTAGTAGATGAATAATCTAAAGTGACTTAACAAGTCATTTGGAGAGGTCATTTCACCATTATTTTGAGTAGCAACCATAACCATTTGATTGCCCTCTTAGGTCTATTTAGCCCCATGTTAGGTAATTCAAGAATATTAGTAGGCATGTTTAATTAGATCTTGCATTGTTTTCATACTAGTTAAGCATTCATTTTAGCTTCTATCTTAATGTGTCATTCCTAGACTTAGAACCTTAGCTATTATGTGGCAATGGTGTTAGAATTACTTATTTAGCTTTGCAATTTTCTCATAAAAGTTTAGGGTGTCATCATTTGGCACACCCGATGGGACTCAAACCCCATTGCGTTCAATTTTTAAATCTTCTTAAAAGTTTTTCATTTCAATTTTTAGATTAGTTTCAAGTTTCCTAGATTAATTTCAAGTTTTCTAGTTTAATTTCAAGCTTTATAGAGTACTTTCAAGCTTTTTAGACTAATTTCTCAAGCTTTTTAGATTAATTTAAAAGTTTTAGAGTAATTTTCAAAGCTTTATAGATCAAATTTCCATTTTTAAAAGTTGTTTCAACTAGATTAGTGTTAGAAGTTGTGTTTTCATGCTTTTGTAGGATATAAGGAGGTGAAGCCCTGTCAAAATTGCCTCAAAATATCAAATATTGGATCTTTTTGATATAACTCCGCTCAAAACTTGGATTTTGATCACCTATAGAAATGTCCACACCTATACCTTGAGGATTGCACCTGTGCATCCAGAAGCATGCATGTGCATCCAAAGCCGATCCTATGCATCTCTGGACACACTTGTGCAACACTAGCATTTTGCTATTTATGACAGACTTGCACCTGCGCATCTAGAAGTGTGCATATGCCTCTCTGGCCGCGCCTATGCACAATTGACTGTGCATTTTTTAGTCAAGTGGATCGTGCACCCGCCGAATATTTGAATGATCTCGTGCAATGTTGGAACATCCCTAAGGTGTGGGACCTTATGGCCTTGGGATGAACCTCCGGAGAAGGTTGACTTCCTTTGAAAGTCATTACACTCGTGTTTAAAATCAATATGCAAGGCTAAACACTTGAAAATAATCTAATCTATTTATTCTTGAGATTAAAGGTAAGAGATGGACAATTATAATTTGTAAATACAGCGATGCACCAAATGTACATTGAACATATACCTTTAATCAATAACACAATTAATGATTCAAAACAACACATATCATGCACATTTCATATAATCTTCCCATTAATATATGATTTGAAGAGATAAATTACCAGATAACAAAAAGGAATATATTTTCCATAACTGAAACTCGCATAAAATATACCATCTTCCACAAAGATTAAAGAACAAGATAACTGATATAAAGGAAAGGTAATCGCTCAAATGCAAGGAATCAAACATTCACGAACTAGAAATAGATTTAAAATAACACAATACATCAAATATTTCACGGAAAAATATTGTTCTGAATATTACTAAAAGGCTTCAAATAGTTAAAAATACTCTTCCAATATTGAAGAGTGATTTTTCACCAAGTCTAAAAGTTCTCTTTAAAACTTAAAGTAGTTAACTATTTATAATTTTTTAGAGGTTGAGCCATTACACCTTAACCATCAACCAAATAATTTCTAAAAATAGAATGCATTAAGTTTTCAAAGGAATAGGCTTCCATAAAAATAGTAAATTTGTTACATGGGTTGACTAAGTCAACCCTACAACTCTGACCACCTTGAAGCTCTGAAGTCATTCCAACAATGGCCGCCAAGGCTACCTTGGGCCTGTAACCTCCATTTCTTGTTCAGGTTTCTTCTTGATGCTTCTCCCACATTAATAGACGATGCTTATACTTGAAGAAGCATTTGATAATTCCTTGTACTTCTTTGCTGTCTAGGTACACATGCATATTGGTTTACAACATCAGCCGTATCAATCTCTCTCGCAACTTTGGCTGACAACCTCTTTAACTTGTTTACAACTTTCATAAGTTGTCCTATGAAGTTCTGGCATGAAACCAACCTGTAAATTGAATCAACAGTATAAAAAAATTTGTTACCTCATCATCTTCTTTAGACTAGATTCTTGAAATTTGCTTTAATTTGATCTAATGGGAGAGTAGATATGTTTTCATTGAAAAATTTACAGTTGATGTTATCAAACTCATTCTAAGATATCATTTATTTTGTCCATAATTTCAATACACTTGTCATCCAATTTCTTAACTAGATCCTACAACACCTGTGACCTAAAATCCATAGCCTTATAAAACTTAAATAATTTAGAAGCATCATCGATTACAACCTCCTGTATTAGCATATCTGAATCTATATTTCTTATTTCCTCCCATGTAGTTAAATTAAGATTCAAGTTATTATTTTCCTTCAGAGATGGTTTCATCTAGCCTCCTGATGGAAGATCTTTCAATTTACAAATCATTATATAATTCTATAGTCGTTTTAATCAATGGATTGGAATCCTGGAGCGTGTTTTCAATCCATCTATAAACTTATATTCCTTTTTGTCCTATCTTTTTAATCACATGATATGAAAATTCATCCAAACTGGAAGAGATAGCTAAGGCAGTTTTGCTTTGAGGATATGTAGTTTGAACAGGTTGTGTAACCTTTCTCAACAGAGAAGTGAGATACTCAACCTTAACTTTCAATTCATCTTTTGTTACTTTATCCTTATCATATTTTTCTAATAAATTCCCAAGGGCCACCTGGACATCTTGTTTTTCTCCTTCGTGTGTTGTTTCTTTGCCCAATGAAAACTTGGAGATCTAGTAGTTTGTTGCATATAATTGTTTCTTTGTACTTACCTTCAACAGGGATGGCTATCTCCATGAACCTCTCTCCTAATAGATTTAGTGACAAGTTAGAGACAAATCTCAGCCATTTGGCTTGTCTCTTGGGAGCTAGTTCCAACACACTTAGATCAATCACATTAACCAGCGGCAGCTTTTTCTTCTATTTCAGAGTCTGGCGATACAACCATTTAGGTATGGCAGAAGAAACTGATAATGGCATAATTTTTATTGAACCTTCGACATTATACATAACCATGGCAGTAGTGGCACTAGTGAAAGGTGGAAGAGAAGTAGTGATGATTGAGGGTGTGGTGGTAATAACAACCTCGGGGGTGGATGAAATCAGAATGGATATGGGAGAAGAAGTATGAGGTGGTTACTGAGGAGTGGAAAGTAGAGACCCAATCATCTCTCCTATCAAAAGTATAGGACGAGATTAGAAAACTTGGGCCATGGAAGGATATGGAAAGGTGGAAATGGGAAGAGAGACAATGGACAATGGTAGAGGAAGTTATAATGGAAGTGAAGTGAGTAGAATCAAATCTTGAGAATCCACTGGAGAAGCACTAACATCAATAAATTCAGACACTGATACTCTTGGAGATACAACCTTGGAGGTGGGGGTCTTCATGGAAGATGAACCTCCAATAACAAAAGAAATTTTCCTTGGAATTGTGGTAGTCTTATGAGGAGTTATTTTACCCTTCGAGGATGTTAGAAGACTTGGTGTTGGTTGAATTTGGACTATTTTTATAGATGGATCTAAAACTTTAGGTGGGATTCCTAAAGTATCCAACCAATCATACGTCCTTTTCAAAATGGCCCCCACCCTATCCTTTGGCATTGCAAAACTTTTTTTGGTACCTATCAATCCATGGAAGAGGTTGACTAGCAATATTATTGCTTCTGTAAATCAAATCAAGTACATCTTCCTCATCATCCTCAATTCCTTCAAGAACATAAGCAATTTCATATTGTTTTACATCGCTCAGAGTCAACCTTTCATATTCTCTTTGTCTGATAATAATCTCATCTTGACATTGAATCCAAATATCCTCGAGCTACGGAACATGAGAGCTTTCCAGTCTAGTTTCGCCAAATTTTCCCAAATAATCAAAGTTGGTCCTAGGATGAAATGTCTGTAGGGTAACTTTTTACATTTCTACATCCAAATTCTTTTCTTTATCAAAACTATCATAGGTGTATCTTCTAATTGAAATGGGGAACTAGACCCATGCCTTGTGCCTTTTATTCTAGATTTTATGGTAATCTAATAATTGACAAACCAACTCTAATAAAACCCACTTGTCAATTGGACATCTGGGTAACTTATTTGGAGCGTCAGAAAAATCCTGGGACTCTGATATATGTGAATGTTGGAAACTAAAACTACATTCCTCCCCATTCCCTCACCTTCATAAAAGCTTCATCTGATACTCTCTGATTGTATAATTCTTTATCAAAACAATATAAAAGAACAACAAATAAATCATCATTAACTCTTCAAAAATGTTTACTCCCTTCTTCCATGGTAAGTTGTGGGTAAAAGTCATAAATTTGAGATATGCTTCTAACCCCCTTAGTATTTAAACCACTATATTCTTTCATAGCAGTTGTGTAAACGAGGTACGAAGTCATGAAAAATTTCCCAATAGTCAAAACTCTCTTCAACTGAAAGCATATGGAACTGCTGATATGTTCCCCCCATCGTATGAATTCCTTATTTTTCTTAATGGTGGCAATGTAGAGAAACATCCATTCTTGAAATTCCTTTGCAGAAGGGAAACCCAAAACTCTACTCAAAAACACAATAAGATCATTGACTTCCTGGATGAAGTATGCACGAAATAAAGTCTTTTGAATCTTTGGAAAACTTTTAACCAAGTAATTCTTATTCATGAATTTTACACATAAATCGTTTTCTTTGTCCCAATGTTACACTGCTATCTCCGGAGAAATTGTTACATATTCTTCAATGTTTGGGAGCTTGAATAAACCTTCAAAGAAATTGACATCCAACCTAATAAAAACATTTCCATCATCATCTTTCACAAATTTAGAAGCATCATCATAATGAGCTACGGCAGTTAGGACAAACTCTGGAAAATACATGGATGCCAGAAAATTAGCAGCGAGAGCAAACCCGCTATCAAAAATTGCTTGCATCCATGGTTTCTTATTGGGATTTTTTACTCTATCCCAGAAATCTCCCATATCTATCTATCCTAGATTTGTATTTCCTATGTTTCCAACATCTAAAGATAGGCACGTGTGAGGGGATATGCCTAAGAAAGTATACTTCATCCTTTCCTTTCCCTTTGATGATGAAGTTGACATGAATTCGGGATTCGGAACCCGGCTGAAATTCTAAAAGTTTTTAAGAAATTTCTTGAAAAATATCTGAAACTCAGAAGCCCAAAACTCCAAAATCCTTTACGTATGAAATCTACCAGCTCCGAAACACCGATGTTTGAAAATCTCCAAGCCTTCAAAAAATAGAACCTCTGAAATCCAAAATAAGTGCCACCTCTGAAACCTGAAATGGCGTGAACCTGAAACCCGAAGTGAGTACAACCTCTAAAACCTGAAATGGGGTGAATTCTGAAAGACATTTGCTCCAAAAACCCAATAAAGAAACCTTCGAGAAGCACAAATTTTCCAAGCCCCAAAAGATTTGAAAAATGACTTGAAACCCTTGGCTCCCATGATAGATGATTTTTCTCCTTGGATCTAAATAGATTTGTTGCTTACACATTTTGAATTTGTTGGATAAAATTAATTTCACCATAGTCGAAGGATGAAAAATCAAATGATTTAGGCTCAAAGAAAAACAGAAAAGAAAAGGAAAATTAACAAAAAAAATTCCCATAATAAAACAAAACCCAAAAAATAAGAAAACCTAAAAAAATTACCTTGAAAATGATGCCTTACAAGTACAAAGCAAAGGTGGTTTAGTAAAAAAACAATATGTCAAAGTGAATCGTCAAGTGAAAATGATGGGTGAAAATTCAAATTTATATAGGTAAACCAGAATTAAATGCTGAAAAATCGACACGTACAAGGTTGTTGGGCATTAAATGCTTCGAGTTTTAAAAATTTTGAAACCTGAAATGAGTGTGGTTTTTTAAACGAAGAATCTTAGAAGTCTGAAGTTCTGAAATTTTGGGAGTTTGACCTTTTGGACTTCAGACTTTGTTAAGGAAATTTTCGATGGATTAGAGATTGAAGTCCGAAACCAAAAAATCTGAAGTTCTGAAATTTCAAAACTTCGGACTTTAAGACTTCAGGTTTGGTTAAGGAAATCTTTAACAGATTAGAGGCCGAAGTTTGAAACCTAAAAACCTAAAGTTCCAAATTTTTGGAACTTCAGACTTTCAGACTTCGAATTTTCGGCTCAAATATTTTAAATATTTAACCAACATAATGCGATCTCCGAATGGCTGAACCTCTTAATCCCAAAGTCTGAATTCCAGACTTCGGAGTTCAGGAAACCATATATACTTACAAAAAATTAAAATTTAAAAGAATGAATTCAAAGATGAGTAAAATTCTTAAGGTAAAAATTTTTTTACATGGTAGGGTTGAATTCAAAAAATTACAACCACCTTCCATCAAGGATAACTTAAAAGTTAACACATTTTTGACATAGTTGCACCTATGCTCTCAAGCATGCGCCTATGCTTCCAAGGGCGCACCCATGCTTCAAAAGTCGCACTTGTGCATCTGGAGCCACAACTATGCACTCAAGTAAATTTCCTTCAAATTTCATAATTTTTATGTCTAGTTTTTGAGATTTCTGTCATTTTTAAGGGGGTTTTAGTTGTTTTTGTGAATTTACTGATTTTAGAGAAATATTCATAACAAAATTAACTTAGGGTTTGATAAGTGATTTTTCATGCTTTATTTGAGTTTAGAATACGGTGTGTATTATCTTCCCTTGCTCTTAGTGTGATCTTGGGAATCAAAAGCACTTCTAAATCACTTTTTGCTATTTTAGAGTAAGTAAGAAAAATCATCATTCCTTGATATGATTAAATATTTTAGTTTAAAATATTTTCACTTAGTAAATAATCAAGGCTAAAATTTTTGTATGCTCTTCCCTTACACCTAGTGTGATCTTGGGAATCAAAAGAAATTTTAGTCTTTCTTTAAGAAGAACTTGGATTAATTAGGAATAAACCTTATTTTTGCAAAGTTTGATAGTAGTTAGTTGATTTACAAGCATTTTTCATTTCTATTTTCCTATGATCTTGTGAATATTTTTGGAACTACTAACCATTTGTATGAAGGACGTAAACAATTTTTCTGACTACACATATGATTTTAGGTTGCCAAAAGGAGTGCGACAAAAACCACATTAAGTATAAAAGATAAAAAACACACCACAATCATCACATTGTATTTGCAAGTTTTGGTTAAGAGATATGACTCGTTCTCTTAACTAGGACATAAACCCTTGGGCATAAGCCTTAAGCTATAAAAATGGGGTTGGTGTTAGGAACCCTAAAGTAGTTCAAGAAAGAGAGAACCTTGTGAACAAAACAAGAAACTGCTCCACACTACCAAATTGACTATTACTCGTTGAAATTTTAGAGCCAAAAATATATGTATCGCGACCCCAGTGAAAGTATAACTGAACACACTTCGATGCTCATTATACTAAAGGGCGTAAAATAAAGCCAAGATAACCCCAAAATATTCAGTGTGATGTTTTGGGTAAATTAATCTTGCTTTAGATATTTTGTGACACCTAGAGAGAAAAACCCTAGGAAAGCTTGCCAGTTTAGAGCTAATTTTGTTTTAGATAGTATACTTACGGGATCTCAAAAAGTGACAATTTTTTTGGATTCAAACTCTTGGTTTTCGAATAAGGGAAAGAATATTTTAAATTTTGAAAGGCGTGACATTTCATCACAAAATCTATTTAGCGTTACTTTGACCAAGTTTTTCACTTTTCCTAAGACAAGGAGAAACTCTACCAAAGTTAAACTAAGTATTTTTCACCACCATTTGGTCTATCCCTTTGTTTTCTTATTGCTCATTTTGAGACAAAAGAAGAACAAACATATATAGATACCTACTAGATATAATCGTGTCCACCACTTTTGTAGTCTTCTTGCATGACCATGTTGTGGTAGGAATGCAAGAGTTGAAAGTGTGAATGGTACATCTTCACAATCTAGTAGCCCCTTGTGTCTCAAAACCCATATTTGAGACTTACTATCATTGTAGCTAGGTTGTCTTATCATTATCTTCTCTAGAGTTGTTACGCTTCCCACATTATAGCCATAAAATTGTGACATTTACGTCTTGTTTCCATTGTGAAACTTGGCCTAAATATCTATATTGTATCGTTACGATGCTCGTATGCTTAATAATTCCTTGCTATACTTTGACATAGTTTTTACATCCTAGCCTTTTCATGAATTTTTTAAGTGTTGAGGTTAATTTTTTAGCATCACTATAACGCCATTTCGATACTAAAATATTGCTTTCTTGCAAAGCTTGATTACATGCCTAAATAGCGTTGTTACGCTACTCACATTTGTATAGTCAATTTTAAAAGACTTAGACTTTGCTAGTGTTTAGAAACTAGTTTTTAATATATCTTATTATAAGGTCGCGTCAACATTCTCTTATCATTTAGGCCTTGTTTGTTTCAAACTTGACCTAATTGGTGATAGTGTGTTGTCACTATTTGGTTTCAAACCTATCTAGATAAATTCTAGGGAGTAGACTACTGGTTGTGACTAAATTTTGAGTGTTTTACATCATTGTATTGTTCTACAAAAAACTTGTGTCATATATTACCTTGCTAGGGTAGCTTATTATTTAGTTCTTAGGTTCACATTAACCTATTGAATTTTTGGCTATTTTATAGTCACCTTTGATTTTGATAACTTAGGTTCATCACGCTGCAAAATTTTACTAGGTTCTCTTGTAAATAAAAATTAGTGGAAATATTTCATGTCATACCTCCTATTCCAAGTAATGCCTACTATGATAATGGCATCCCAAAATTTAGAGGCCAATATATTTATAGGTGACAACCCTCTTTCAGAGGATAATATCATGGTTGACCATAGTGGTGGAGAGGGGGATTCTCCTCATGTGGATGCAGAGCTTCATTCCACCCATTTTGATGACTACATTTTTCATAACAAACATGAAATTCTTATGCAACTTGTGGAACTAGGGACCAAATTACTTTCCACAGTTTACCATTATCGTATCGCCGGTATGGTTCAGGGAGAAGAAGAAGTATAATGCCCTCATCGCACTCTTAATGAGATATTGAACCTAGGTCATGCTTCTACTTCCGGATGACGAAATAATAAGGAGATGCCTTTTTAAAATGACATGGAAAATCACATACATACAATTAGGTTCATTGTGAAGATGATGAAAACCATGTTCATCATGCACAACCTCATCCTAATGAAGATTGTCATGAAATACACATTAAAGAGGTAACATTACAATAACAGGTCCAAGTTCTCACTTTCAAATTGTAAAGTTATGTATCTCATATAAATAAGGAATAACCAAAAGTTTTGAAACAAGTTGTACCAAAAGTAGAACCAAAATCTTCGTTTTATGAGTTCCCAATAAACACTCCTCAACATGAGGCACAAAGAGATCGTTATGAAGCGATTATCACAACAAATAGAGGGGGGAATAGACGTAGATTTAATCCTTCGTATAGGCCTATTCCACCCATGAAATATACATTTTTTAATCAAGAGTAGTCAACTATGAAGAACGCCCTTCAAGCATTACAAGAGGGCCAAAACGGTAACAATAACAAGAAATACTTGTTTGATGATTTATGTCCCTACCATTTTGACAAAGCCATTCTACAAGTACCTTTCCCAAGACTTTTTTATTTTCCAAAATTTGATAAATATAAGGGAAACGGTTACCCTCGTGACCATATAAAATAATTTTATATGGCATGCTAAGAGGTTGTATATAGCGACAATTATCTTATCCACTTGTTTCCATGAAGCTTAGGAGAAACAATGCTAGAATGGTTTGTACACATCCCTAATGGATCCATATCAACATGGCCAAAACTAGGAGAAAGTTTTGTATGACACTTCTCTTTCAATATAGAAAATGACGTTACCATGTTATATCTCTGCAATGCTAAGAAAATAAATAACGAAAACTTTGTTGTGTTTTTACAACAATAGAGAGGATTAGCTAGCCGCTTTCCTTTCTCTATACTTGAAAAGAATTTGATAAGAATATTTGTTCATAGCCTCCATTGAGACATTACATTCCACTTGAAAATACATTGTGGCAACACATTTGAAGAGGTAATAGAAAAACAGAGTCAAATTGAAAAAGCATTGCTAGCTAGGGGGACTCTAAGTCCTTTCTCCCACGATCATAATGATTCTAAATCTAACAATAAAAAAAAAATTGTTCCAAATAAAAACAAGCATGTCATTAGTGATGGGATAGTAGATTATAATCTGGTGCAATCCATTCAGAACCACACACCTTTGAAACTTGTAAAGGGTAATCCACCTACTGAGTATAAATGTCATACTTTTACCCCTCTATCTAAATCCATATCGTCTATAATAAAACTATTACAGGTCGTAAACACAATAAAATACCCTAAAATGCAACCCTATGGGGATGATACACCTAAGCCATCATGGTTTAGGGAGAATAAATTTTATGGGTTTCACCGTGTAAAGGGTCATAAGACTTACAAGTGTTTAAGATTAAAACACTATATTCGAGACCTAGTTGAAAATAGGGATATTGAATTAGATTCTACTACCGCTTCAAAATATCCAAATGCAAACTTAGGGATCTTCAAAAATCCTTTTCCCAATCATGAAGAAAAGAAAAATCCAGATCAGAAAAATTGTCTCAGAATAAGAATGCTAAAAATGTGTCAAACAAAGACCATTTCGATGCCTTGATAGGATGTGTTGACCCACTCATTGAGAAAATTATATAGTTATAATTAAGAAAAGAGAGTGAATTGTGGAAAAATGATGGGATCTCCTCATTATAAATTATGAACCTACTCCCCCTCCTCCTCAGGAGAGTCACTATGATGTGTTAGATCAACTAGAAAATATTTCAGCTAAGATTTCCATCTTAGACCTTCTAAATATCTCTAACATCCATAAGAATATACTTTAAAAAAGCTTACAGGGATCAGGAGTATCCATTGATGTTGACCCAAAAAATTTACAAGCCATGGTAGTTCAACTCACTCCCTTAGAACATATAACCTTCAGCCCTTTAGAATCCTTAGTTGAAAATCCTTCACATAACTTTCCCTTGCATATTGAGGTTATTATCAAATGTAAGAAGGTTAAAAGAGTATTTGTGGATGACTGATCATGTATTAGCATATGTAATCTCAAACTAGTCTGTCAACTAGGTTGCACAAATTTTGATTTAGAAACAAAGGTCGTCACCACTAAGGTGTATGATAATGAAGAAAAACAATCAGCTAGAATGATCACTTTCTCATTAGAAGTAGATCCCATAACACATGATACAAAGTTCCATGTCTTGGACCTGGAACTCCCTTATAATATATTTCTAGGTCACCCATGGATTCACGCCATGTAGGTCATTCCATCAACATATCATCAGTGTTTAAAGTTGCAACATGAGGGACAAAAACTTACCATATAGGGGGATCTCCAATAATTTTCTCATTGTAGAGCATTTTCAAACTATTTTCCTACAATCTAAGAGTGTCTCTATTCAGCCAGAGGCCCTTGCTTCATAAGTGGATCTATATACCTTGTCTACCAATGAAAATGGTTCTTCCAACTTAGAAACTCCTTTCTCTACAAGGGAGATAAAGGTCAAACCTAACGGTTGTCGAGAGTATAATCCACAACAGGCCCTAATGGTTCACAATGGCTGCTATCAACCTAAGCACATGATAGGCCATGTTTCAAAGTCCAAATATCAAGAGAGACTTTCCCTTTAAAAATTTTTACTCCGGGTGGCTTGCTAGAGGACGAGAAGTTTCTTATAGTTATTTTGTTTTGTCCTGATGATGATGACATGGTTTCATGTTATAAGTCACATAAATACCCTATTCCTAATAAAATAATTCTTACCATGAGGTATAAAGGATGTAGTTGCAGCCGCCACGAACAAGGTCCATTAGAGGCTCTTGCAATACCTCATCATATAGTGGGTAAGTCAGGTATATGCATCCATTTATATGAGCCTCACTCTTCATATGATAAATGTGCCTCTTCTGAGAGTAAATATAGTTCATCCAAAAATGAAAGTGAAATAGATTCTTGGTGTAGTCTTTATGAAGACATTTCCTCTATGAACCTATTCGTGAATATGGCTATCCTTTCTATAACCCCTATTAAACCTGTCGTATTCTTTAGAACTCAAGTATTAACCCTCATCTACCCATAACTTGTGAATTGGGATCAACAAAAACACGTACCTATTGACACGTTTTAGAATGATGAGGCCATTGGTGAGTTCCTGGGAATCATATATAACATTACGAGAAATGATCACAAGAAGGGGTTCTCCATTTATCTTAATACATGCACGTACTTTAGAGAGGAGGTAGTGTTGTGCGTACATTTAAGTAAAAAAGTGAGCAAGGGAAAAAGTTATAAAGAAAATCCTTGTAGAAATAAATAATGGAAGTCTTATAGCAAAAACCTCTTTGAGGCGCTTGTAGATAAACAAGCAGAACAACCTATGGAAAGGATAGTGTAGCCATATAAAGATGAGGATATCCCTGAACCACCTATGATAGAAGAGGACCTCAATATTGCTCCTGATCCTATGTGCATGGGGGAGGAGTCAAAGTTACTAGTGGAAGATACAATAGATATTAACATCGACATGGAGGAACTTCTGAGGATAGTTAACTTAGGATCTTCACTCTCAGCCAAAGAACAAAAAACATTCACAGGACTCTTGAGAGAGTATGGATACATTCACTTGTTTTTACGCTAACATGTCAAGAATTGATCTTGCATTAATGGTATACAATATTTGTGTGCACCCAAATGGAAAGCCTATAAAAAAAATCTCTGGAAGATGCATCCTCAGGTTTCCTTACTAGTAAAGGCAAAACTATAAAGGTTATTAGAAGTAGGATTCATCAGGCCTATTGATTACTCAGAGTGTATCTCCAATGTGGTCTAGGTTTAAAAGAATCGAGTCAGTATTAGAGTGTGTACTGATTTCAGAGATATAAACAATGATTTTCCCAAGGATGATTTTCCTCTTCCAAACATTGACATCATTGTTGATTCTACAATAGGTTATGAGACGCTTTCACTCCTGGATGGATTCTCCAGTTATAATCAGATAAATATTACAGAAGAATATTAACACAAGATGAATTTCACAACCCCACGGGGGACATTCTATTACCAATTCATGCGTTTCGACCTTAAGAATGCAGGAATTACATATCAAATGGTGATGAATGTAATATTTCACGATATCATAAGTGACAACACAAAAGATTATGTAGATGATATACTGGATAAATCAAGAACTTGAGAGGAACATCCAAAAATTTTACGGTGTATTTTAAAGTGCCTACGGGATTACAAAGTCTGACTTAACCCAAATAAATGAATCTTTAGTGTGATATCTGGGAAGTTACTAGGGTTCATTGTGTCAAGGAGAGGAATAGAAGTGGACTGTGCAAAGGTAACGAATATCACAGAAATGCCTCCTCCTAAGAATATTAGATAAATACGTAGCTTACATAAGAAAATTTAAGCCATTAGAAAGTTTATTTAACAGCTAGAAGAAAAGTGTCATACATTTACACATCTTCTCAAGAAGGATGTTAATTTCAACTAGGGACAAGAAGAACACGTGTTTTCTTTGCCAAAAGAATACTTGGTCAAACCCCCTATTCTCATGCCACCCATGCCAGGAGAACCTTTATTACTTTATATCTCTACTACATATTTTGCAATTGGGGAACTATTCATCCAGTATGATAAAGAGCAAAGAGAAAAGGTTGTATACTAGTTAAGCAGGACATTGGTAGCATATGAGCTAAATTATCCACAAATCGAGAAAGGTTGCCTAGCTGTGGTGTTTTCTTTATAAAAGCTACGTCACTATATGATTAACAATAAAATAAAGCTTATTTAAAATATCAACCCTTTAAAGTAGTTATTTTCCAAACAAGCATTAACTAGAAATATGGCTAATTAGATCATCTTATTAAGTGAGTTTGAAATTGAGTACCTTCATCAAAATTCAGTAAAGGGATAGGTGTTAGCAGATAAACTGGAAGAAGATCTACTACCAGACCCTTGAGTCTAGAACTACCAGATGTATCCATTATGTACCTTGAAGAATCTATAGTTTGACAATTATACTTTGATGGATCCTTTACCTCTTATGGTCTTGGTGTCAGATTTGTGTTAATCACTCCCATGGGAGACTTGATTCCCCAGGCATTTTGGATTGGGTTCCCATACACAAAAAATATAGCAGAGTATGAAGCTCTCATCACAAGAATGAAGCTAGCCATCAAGTTTAAAATCAAACATATAAAATGCATTAGTGATTCCATACTTATTATCACACAGATCACAAATGAATATAAGGTTAAAGATGAAAAGATGCTTCCATATAAAAGAACGGTCGATTCCTTGAAAGAATTATTTGAGCAGATACATTTGAGAAGATACCAAAATCTCAGAATAGAGTGATAGATGCCATGGCTATGGTAGGATCTATGTTGAGCATAATGCTAGGGAAGAATGATATGCCATTATTTGTTGAAAATATAAGAACAATAACATATGAAATACCAGACTCTTCTTTAGTATGCAAATTTGTTGGTCCCTTTTCACCGTGGTATGCTGAAATATTTAACTATCTCCATGATGGAACCTTCCATACTAAAATTTCCCATGCTGAAATGCACAACCTCATCCATCATATAGATCGTTATACCCTACTTAGGGGAACCCTCTTCCACCGAGTATACGATGGGAATCGGTTGCATTGTTTAAGTTTTTATGAATATATCCAAGCAATCAAGGAGGTGCATGGAGGCATCTGATAATCTCATACTAATGGGATCATCCTTGCAAAAAAAAATACTCAGAGTAGGCTACTATTGACATACTATGGAAGTATGATTGTTTTCAACA
Source organism: Taxus chinensis (assembly GCA_019776745.2). Classification (NCBI taxonomy): domain Eukaryota; kingdom Viridiplantae; phylum Streptophyta; class Pinopsida; order Cupressales; family Taxaceae; genus Taxus; species Taxus chinensis. The sequence goes on along the minus strand of CM034154.1, from coordinate 73,749,182 downwards.
TGTGAAGAAGTGCATGGACTATCAAAAGTACAACAACTTGATACATGTACCGACACAATCCTTGCAACCAATCATGACACCCTGACCGTTCTCAAAGTGGGGTTTTGAGCTAAGAAGAAAACTTAACCCTATCTCCTCAGATGGCCATAAGTTCATTATAACTACCACTGATTACTTTAAAAATGGGTAGAGGTTGTTCCTCTTACCTATATAGAGGGTCCCCAAATATCTAAGTTTATAATGAATCATATCATCTTTCAATATGGTATCCCTTCTTCTATTATCACTGATAACGGTAAGTCAATCAAGAAAATAAATGTGAAAGCACTCTCCAAATGATTTCAAAATTTCCTTAAGTTTTTGACCCCTTATTACCCTCAAGGTCACGAGAAGGCCTAAACTTCTAATAAAACCTTAATTCACATTATGGAGAAGATGGTGAATACCAACGTGCCATAACTGACATCTACAGATTCACCCTGCCCTCTTAGCATTTGGAACTTCTATCCACACTCCTACATATGAAAATCAATATTCTTTATTATTTGGTTCAGAATCTGTCTTACCTTTAGAGATTGAGATCCCTTCTTTTTGTATCAAGCTAAGGGATTACCGGAATGAAGATGAGGACTATAGAGTAGCATGACTGGTTGAGTTGGAGCTATTGGATGAGAAATGACTTCACACCCTCAACCACTTTAAAGAGTATCATGATCGAGCATGATGAAGCTATAACAAAAGGTTCATACCTCACCAGTTTGAGGTTGGAGAAATGGTGTTGAAAGAGAATCAAAACAATACCAATAAGGATCGAGACAAGAAAGGGGAATTTGAGCCCAATTGGCTAGGACCATAAATTATGGTTGCCAAATCTGGTTCAGGTGCCTATAAGCTTTTCTATTCACATGGCCAAGAGATTCAAGAACCCATGAATGCAATGCATCTTAAGTGCTTCTATGCTTAAGTATGGGATCTCTGAAATTGATAAAAGCAAAAAATTTATAAAAATAGAAAAATATAAATATAAATAAATAGGTGCATCCAATAGTGAAAAACCACACAATGGTGGTACTTTGGACAAGTCGTTTGGTGAAAAAAATCTTCCGACACCAAGGGAGGGTCCATTGTTCACAAGAATTTTATGTTTAGGAGTATGAAGGCTTTGTCCTAAGCCGGTCTTTGCCTTTATCCAAGATCCTTGTGAGCCTATCCTTCTTTTCCCTAATCTGGCTAATCAAACCTTTTGAGTGTAGATAATTTAACTTTGAATAATCCCATCTCATGTTGGGGGTGACTTTACAATGTTACTTCTGGCATATACTATGTGGCATTCTACTCTTTTACATCCCATCTAATGCTGGGGTCATCCACGTTTCTTCACTTTATTACACATTCGCTTTGGAAAAATGTTGAGAAAACATCAAAAACATTCGTATAACTTTTGAAAATCCCAAAACATACAGATATGTCCTTTGGAAAAATAAAAAAAAATTCAAATACATCTCGTAAAGAACTCCAAAACAATATAAAATTATGTTAGAGGTAATACAAAAAAAAAGAAAAACGTCCCACAACCGTCCTACAAAAACAACGCAGTAGTTTGCTTACTTTTAGTTGTTGGTATGTATGGTTTTAATTGCATTTTTTTTTTCATATTGTATGCTTTAAATTGAATTTACTTACTTACTTAGATTTAATGTCACTTTACTCTGTAGTGTATTGCATTGAGTTCATAATATACTGCATACTTGTAAATAAATGTGTTGCTTTGATTAGGTTTGTTAACTTGTGATTATTATTTTTACTTGTACGTTTTGTTATCATTTCATCATCATATTAGGTATACCATCACATCTATACATCATATACAAATAAAATTCTAAGTTTACATCACATATGTATGCTAAAAGGTAATCATTAGATATTGTATCACCAATGGGGAAAAAGGGGTTATGCATGATAAAAAATCTATTCCCCACACCAATATCAAAAATAAAGAACATGGTTTTACTATAAGTATCTCATCAACATGCAATGTGATATGAACTAAGGCTATCTCATACATCTAACAACATGTGATACAAAACATAAACATATATATATTAAACAAGATATCTCATAAGCAAAAAGTGATACATCAGTAATCCATCTATCATCATACATCATCAAAAACATAAATGTCTGTGTACAAAACAATGTGTCTCTAAAGTACATCTGATACAATGAGCCATCATGGGCATCTATACAAAAAGAAGTTCCTTCGTCTCGAGCCATAATAAAAAAAATACATATAAGTACATTTGTGCAAATTTGTGCCTTCATCACGAGGCATGATAAAAAATAATGCATATGCATCCGTACAAAAGTATGCCTTCATCTCAAGGTGATACTCCAAAAATATACATCTAGTGCAATAATAAATAGAGTCATCCACAACTTGAACCCTCTCCAGGTCTTCCTGGTGTGGATTTTCCTTTAAGAGGTGACATATGAGATTTTAACAGTGGAGGACGTGTTGCGTCATGTTGTATTGAACCACGCTACTCTGAAGCCTGCTGTGTTGAGGGACCCTATACAGAGCATGCTGATCATGCCTTCCTGTGAGACCTAAAATTAGACGATTAGCCTATTATCTAGCTATACTCAGGAACTCTCTAATGAACCGGTATGGCTACGTAATACTGCATTCTATAGTAGTTAGCCTCACCTGCTACAGTGGTAGTGTGCCTAATCATTTAATGTAAACCTGAAGTAGTGTTGGCCTGCTGCAACGCATCACGTTCTACTCTTGTACTAGCTAAATATATTCATAGCTGGTCTCACTCTACGATAGCTTGGTCTCGTTTTGACTACATTTGTAACCCATCTGCGGTCACCTAGTCTCTCTCTATCATAGTCTCTATCCTCTCTTCCCTGGCCTAGTCTAACTCAGTAATGAGTTGATCTCTCTCAGTGATCACCTGGTCCCTCTCATCTATGAATTGGAGCTATAAGGTCACTACCTGTTGTAGATTCTAATGCAAGGTAGCACCTATCTGCCAACTGGTATATCTTCAATATCCTCAATATCCAAATCCATCTACTTCTTAGCTAGTTGCTCACCAAGTGGTATGTTCTCCTCCATATGATGCTCTCCACCCCCTCTATCTCCTCCATCTCTCGATGAACTATGTGGTGGATTAACAAGGGGCATGATGGTGGTTCTTAAAAAGGTGCCTGTAGTTGAGCCTTCTGGAGCATTTGTGGTGCCAATACCTGGGGGCACACCAATACCTAATGTTGCATAATAACCTATTGTTGAATAAGCACTTGTTGTACTAGCACATGTTGTCATCCTCCCTGTGGATCAGCTTGGTCCTATGTCAGTGCCCTGGGAGGTGGGCCCTAAAATACCTATGATACTACATCTAGTACCTCATGTGGAACGGTCAGGGATCAAGGCAACACTGTAGCATACCAACCCATATAGTCTTGTGTAGTACCAGGATCAACTATTTGTACATGTTGTACCCAAGGCTGCAGAGCAACCTGAAAGAAGCTAGTACGAGCCCAGACTAACCTGATCTAAGGCCCCATATGAAATACCTCTCTATATATACATGCATACCACATCTCATCCCCAAGAATACCCTTAATAATCCTAAACTAGTGTTGAACCATTCTACCCTATACCACTCCATAATGTGGCTCCTACTCCCAAGAATAAATTGGTCAGACTTCCTTGTGTAGAGCTCAACTGCATCCTCTGCCCATTGGTATAACTTGTATAGCATCCATGAAATCATATGGGGTTATAGCTCATCAAACTTTCATAGGTAATAATCATCGTCCCCTGCATGACAAAATACCTCCTCTCCAACTGGGACCCCGCCCATAACAGAAGGCTATCCAATGGCTCAAGCTCTCAAAGCTCCTGCAAGGCAGCCAATCACAATATGGCCCCAAGCCCATATCTACAGCAAAGTAGTCGGGCCCACGGACTTATGTCCATGGTAAGCTATAAGGTGAAGATCTATGTATAAATGAGCCAATATGCATTGACCCTAGCTGTAAACATCTCCTTATAAAAGGTCGTGAATCACTCCAACAAGCTTGAGGGGAAACCAAACACGAGTCTTGTCATGCAGCAGTATGCCGCTGACAAGATCTAATAAAAATATGAGGACCTGGCCTAGCCGTTGGTTGGCCATACACCTCCTAACAAACATTGTCATACCCCGGTAGAGTATATCTGTCACTCCAAATTTCATCGTTGTGTATCACTCAATCTGGTCATGACAGCCATAATAAGTGATCAAACGACCCTGAATAGGAACTCGCAAGATCCGCAAGACATCCTCTAAGGTAATACTCATCTTGTCAATGGGCAGATGGAATGTCTGGCTCTCACTCCACCATCTCTCAACTAAGGCTATAAAAAGGCTACAGTCCAGAGAAATCTGGGGCATGTGGGCTACATGTGCTAAATAAGTCACCTATAGTGTAATCTCCAAAAAAATTCAATTGTGTTGGCTAAACGTCGCCTCGTAGGCCCGAAGCCACACATGTCGCTATCACATCTCTAACCTGTCAAGGTCCTCCTGCAACACCAATCGGGTCATTTAATTATGATCCTATTCTTCTATTCTAGTATCTGTCAGTTATTCTTCTACTCTATAATTCAATTTTTCTATTCTACTATATTATTCTTCTATTTTTATATTAAAAACATCTTTACCTAACACCTGGGGTTGCTAAACCCTTGATTTTCTACCAGAAAATCATTTTAAATGATTTTTTTTGTAATAGTACGCCCCTTACGGCACTAACACACCCTTCAGTGCACAGGCACATTCCTTAGTGCACCAGCGCACCCCTCAACGCATAGGCGCATGCCATGTAAGTTTCTAAATCTAAGTTGCACACTAACGCACCCCTGTGTGCACTAGCACACCTCTTTTTGTGCAAGCACATGCACACCCCTACCTTAAGACCAATTTTTGTATAGCCACGTACCCATTATGCATAGGCGCATACGCACCCATACACAATGCAGCGCAAGTGCACCCCTAGGGCTGCGCCTATGCATTTCCTTAACTAAAAAATCCCTAAATCTACCCTAAAAACACGTGCAAAGTACTCAAAATATAATGTTAATAATAGATGAGGGTAAAGCAAAGATTTTTATATCGGTGGTCTTTCCGCAGGAAGTTGCATGTACTCTCTCACACAATTCACTTGATGTTTTCAGCGCCACACCCTCACCATCTTCTCCTGTAGGTCAGATCTCTGATCAACGATAAATGGTAAAGTGCATGTGGTAAATAAATTGTCTGCGATGGCTTATATACCCATTTTTATCCCCCACGACATGTTTCTCGTCCCTGAGGTGCCCTGAAGCCATCGTGGTTCTTATAATCTCTTCTTACGTTGGTCGTGATGATTATTTTTATGCCCATTTAATTGCCCTGAAACATGTTTTTGCATCCTGGCAGCCTTTTCTACTACCCGCCTGGCATATTTTCGCGTTGCGGTCACTTTTGACAACGTCTCACGACTACGTAATTTTCCTCTATACTATTTTCTTCCTAAAAATTTAAAATTTAAAATAGTGCCAAATTTTTCAAAAAACCAAAAAAAGTGGTAAAATCATTAAAAATCCAAAAAAAAAATTAAAAATGGTAAAACATATACGCAGCTAAAGCGTGTGTTAATTGAATTATCCTCAAACATCAAAATATGTCCTACAAAAGCATCTTTCTATGATTCTTGCTTTTTCTAGTCTCAAACGACTCACAAACCATTGTGATCTACCTCCATTAACAAACGCTTGGCTGCACGCTACGTCGGTACTCCCATGCAACAGTGAGTTTCCAGAGATTGTGTCGTAGTGCACGAAAGCTTTTCCATAGGAAAACTTGTGTCCTCCAATTTTCCCTCATATGTGATATCGTTTGGGGAATCATTTTTAACCCTTGTCGTTACAACACAGACCCATGCCTATGCTCTCAAACCCATGCATGTGCTTCCAAGGGCATGCCCATGCTTCAAAAGCCACGCCTCTGCATGTAGAGTCATGCCTGTGCACTCAAGTAAATTTCCTTCAAACTTCACGATTTTTATGTCTAGTTTTTGAGATTTTTGTCATTTTTAGGGGATTTTAGTTGTTGTTTTAGTCAATTTACTGATTTTAAAGCAATATTCCTAATAAAATTAACTTAGGGTTTGACAAGTGAATTTTCATGCTTTATTTGAGTTTGGAATAGGGTGTGTATGCTCTTCTCTTGCACTTAGTTTGATCTTGGGAATCAAAAGCACTTCTCTACCACTTTTTACTATTTTAGAGTAAGTAAGAAAAATCATCATTCCTTGATATGTTTAATCTTTTAGTTTAAGATATTTTCACTTAGTAAATAATCAAGGCTAAAAATTGTGTATGCTCTTCCCTTGCACCTAGTGTGATCTTGGGAATCAAAAGCAATTTTAAGTCTTTCATTAAGAAGCACTTGGATCAATTGGGAATAAACCTTGTTTTTGCAAAGTTTGATGATAGTTTTTTTATTTACAAACATTTCCATTGTTATATTTCTATGATATTGTGAATATTTTTGGAACTACTAACCATTTGTGTGAAGGACCTAACGCTAGTCAAAGAAAGGAGGACCTAAACAATTTTTCTAACTAAACGTGTGATTATAGGTTGTCAAAAGGAGTGCGACAAAAACCACGTTAAGTATAAAAGATAAAAAATACACCACAATCATCACATTGTATTTGCAGGTTTCAGTTAAGAGCTACAGCTCGTCCGCTTAATTAGGACATAACCCCTTTGGCATAAGCCTTAAGCTACAACAATGGGGGTGGTCCTAGGAACCCTAAAGTAGTTCACAAAAAATGGAACCTTGTGAATGAAACAGGAAAGTACTCCACACTACTGAATTGACTAGTACTCCTTGAAAGTTTAGAGTCAAGAACATTTGTATTGCAACCCCAGTAAAATAAATCTGAGAACCCTAAACTAGTCAATGTGACTTTTTGGGTAAATCGATCTCGCTCTAGATATTTGGTGACACCTAGAGAGAGAACCCCTAGGAAATTTTGTTGGCTTAAAGCAAATTTTGTCTTAGATATTATACTTGAGTGCTCTCACAAAGTGAAAACTTTGTTGGATTCAAACTCTTCTTTTTTTAACAAGGTAAAGAATATTTGGAAATGTGTGACATTTCATCACAAAATCTATTTCGCATTACTTTGACCTAGTTTTTCACTTGTCCTAAGACAAGGTGAAACTCTACCAAAGTTACACTAAGTATTTTCCACCACCATTTGGTTTATCCCTTTGTTTTCTTGTTACTCATTTTGAGACAAAAGAAGAACAAACATATATGGATACCTACTAGATATAAATATGTCCACCACTTTTAAAGTCTTCTTGCATGACTATGTTGAAGTAGGAATACAAGAGTTGAAAACGTGAATGGTACATCATCACGATCTAGTAGCCCCTTGTGTCTTAAAACCCATATTTGAGACTTACTATCATTGTATTTAGGTTATCTCATCATTATCTTCTTTAGATTTTCTACACTTCCTACATTATAGCCACATAATTATGACATTTTTGTCTTGTTTCCATTGTGAAACTTTGCCTAAATCTCTATATTGTATCGTTACGCTGCTTGCACAATTGATAATTCCTTTTTATACTTAGACATATTTTTTACATCCTAGCCTTGTCTTTAATTTTTTAAGTGTTGAAGTTACTTTGTTAGCATCACTATAATGCCATTTTGATACTAAAATTGCGTTTTCTTGCAAATCTTGATTACGTGTCCATATAACATTGTTACGTTACTCACATTTGTATCATCCATTTTACAAGACTTAGACTTTGGTAGTGTTTAGAAACTTGTTTTTAGTATATCTTGTTAGAAGGTCACGTCAACTTTCTCTTATCATTTAGGCCTTGTTTATTTCAAACTTGACCTAACTGGTGATATTGTGTTGTCACTATTTGGTTTCAAACCTATCTAGATAAATTTTAGGGTGTACACTATTTGTTGTGACTAAATTTTGAGTATTGTACATCATTGTATTGTTATAGAAAAACTTGTGTCATATATTACCTTGATAGGGAAGCTTATTCTTTAGTTTTTACGTTCACATTGACCTATTGAATTTGTGGCTATTTTATAGTCACCATTATTTTTAACCACTTAAGGTCGTTACACTGCACAAATTTGACTCGAGACCATTGTTAACAAACCTTAACAGAAATATTTCGTGTTGTACCTCCTATTCCAAGTAATGCCTACTTCAAGAATGGGATCCCAATGAAAGGAACGATAACCAGATCATACCAAGCCAAGAACACAGATGCTAATCAAACACCACGATCAATAAGATGAAAGCAATTTTCCAGAATAACTTTACATAAAACCTTTGCAAACAAATGAGAAACAATATCATATATTATTATGGAACTCAATGCAATACATTGAGAATGGGCCTTGCTTAAATAGGCAAGGAACAACAATCTAAGAACCAGTCAAGGTCATAGATCAAGCCATAAATCAAGGAAATAACTAGTCATCAAAGAACTAGTCAAGACCATAGATTTAGGAGAGAACTAGACATCAAGGATCTAGTCAATACCATATATCAAGGAAAGAGCTATACCTAACAACTAAATAATATCTCCTAATATCTAAATAAGATAAAATAAATATCCACACACATAAGTGGGTAAGAATAAATACAATAAAGGTAAATAAAGTACCTAGGTGAACATGAGCTAAGGTAAATACCTACTCTAACACCTCCCCTCAAGTGAAGCTAGGGGCCAAAATAGAAGTGGCATGTCCACAGTATGAGTCCCGGTAACTAGGCCTAATGAGGTACTCATGTACAATAACTAGGAAAAAAGGGACACTGCAAGGTACCCAAAACCATTAACAACAAAGTAAATAGAGTAAAGACCCGCTCCAAGGCATCCCAAGAAGCTCGGCTCAAAAAAATTGTATAATGCTAAAGAAGTTTGGTGTGCAATGTGGTCTGAATCCACTGTTTGATCACAAAACTCAAAAACAACTAACACTGGGCTCCACCAGAATAGCTCCATATAAGGAGACTGTCAACGGAGTGATGTCAAAAGTGTAAAAAAAAGAAACACCAAACATAATTCGATCAACTACTACAAATAGGTGTGATACACTACAAGAACAAAAACCAAAGCAATAAGGCAAGGACACAAAATCCAGAGTGTCACGATCCAAGAAAAGCCAAGGTAACAAGGCAAGGACACAAAACCTGAAGAAGCAGGATCAACACCACACCCTCCCATACTGCTGAATGGGTGGAGTGATGCTACAAATCTATATGAGTTGCCCAAAATCAACTACTTCATCCACCCGTCATATGCAGGCATCTTCTTCATCCATCTGTGTTGATTTTGGGTGGATATATGATCACTCATGGCGGGGACATAGGCATTCGTTGAGAGGACTCTATAGGCGTGGCTCCTCCACCATTAGGCCTCTTGCTCCACTTTCTATACCTTATGCATTGTGATGCTTCTTGTTTTGAGCATTTTTCTTTAATAGGTGTAGTGTATCTCTCTTGTTTATTAAGAGATTTTGTATCTGTATTTTTGACACTTCTTGCATGTTAACAGTATCTCTTGTGGGAGATCTATTCTGGTGTAAGTCCAGTGTTATTTTTTCAGTGTTTGAGTAGTTGATTTTGGGCAACTCATATAGATTTGTAGAATCACTCCACCCATTCAGCAGTATGGGAGGGTGTGGTGTTGATCCTGCTTCTTCAGGTTTTGTGTCCTTGCCTTGTTACCTTGGCTTTTCTTGGATCGTGACACTCTGGATTTTATGTCCTTGCCTTGTTGCTTTGGTTTTTGTTCTTGTAGTGTATCACACCTATTTGTAGCAGTTGATCGAATTATGTTTGGTGTTTCTTTTTTTTACACTTTCGACATCACTCCTTTGACAGTCTCCTTGTATGGAGCTATTCTGGTGGAGCCTAGTGTCAGTTGTTTTTGAGTTTTGTGATCGAGCAGTGGATTTAGACCACATTGCACACCAAACTTCTTTATCATTATACGAGTTTTTTGAGCCGAGCTTCTTGGGATGCCTTGGAACGGGTCTTTACTCTATTTACTTTATTGTTAATGGTTTTGGGTACCTTACGGTTTCCCTTTTTTCCCAGTTATTGTACATGAGTACCTCATCAAGCCTAGTTGCCAGGACTCATACTGTGGACATGCCACTTCTATTTTGGCCCCTAGCTTCACTTGAGAGGGGGTGTTAGAGTAGATATTTACCTTAGCTCATGTTCACCTAGGTACTTTATTTACCTTTATTGTATTTATCCTTACCCACTTATGTGTGTGGATATTTCTTTTATCTTATTTAGATCTTAGGAGATATTATCTAGTTATTAGGTATAGTTCTTTCCTTGATATATGGTATTGACTAGTTCTTTCTTTGATCTATGGTATTGACTAGATCCTTGATGTCTAGTTCCCTCCTAAATTTATGGTCTTGACTAGTTCTTTGATGACTAGTTATTTCCTTGATTTATGGCTTGATCTATGACCTTGACTGGTTCTTAGATTGTTGTTCCTTGCCTATTTAAGCAAGGCCCATTCTCAATGTATTGCATTGAGTTCCATAATAATATATGATATTGTTTCTCCTTTTTTTGCAAAGGTTTTATGTAAAGTTATTCCGGCGAATTGCTTTCATCTTATTGATCGTGGTGTTTGATTAGCATCTGTGTTCTTGGCTTGGTATGATCTGGTTATCGTTCCTTTCACCCAAAAGTTAGAAGCTAGTATTTTTGGAGGTGACAACCTCTTTTAGAGGATAATCTCATGGTTGACCATAGTGGTGGAGAGGAGGATTCTCCTCATGCGGATGCAAAGCTTCATTCCACCCATTTTGACGACTACATTTTTCATAACAAACATGAAGTTCTTATGCAGGTTGTGGAACTAGGAGAAAAATTACCTTCCACAGTAGACCCTTCTCTTATCGCTGGCATGGTTCAAGGAGAAGAATAAGTAGACTGCCCTTGTTGCACTCTTAATGAGATATTAAACCCAAGTCATGCTTCTACTTCTGGATGATGAAATAATCAAAAGGTGCCTTTTTAAAATTATGACGACTATCACATACCTACAGTTAGGGTTCATTGTGAAGATGATGAGTACCATGTTCATCATGTGCAACCTCCTCCTAACGAATATCGTCATGAAATATCTATTAAAGAGGTAACATTAGAACAACGTGTCTAAGACCTCACTCTCCAATTGCCAAGTTTTGCATCGCATATAGATGAGGAATAACCAAATTTTTTGAAACAGGTTATACCAAAAGCGAAACTAAAAGTTTCATTTTACGAGTTCCCAATAAACACTCCTCGACGTGACGCACAAAGAGATACTTATGAAGATATTCTCACAACAAATAGAGGTGGGAATAAACCTAGGTTTAATCCTTTATATATGCCTACGCCCCCCACACAAGATCCACTTTTTAATCAAGAGTGGTCAACCATGAAGAACGCTCTTCAAGCATTACAAGAGGCCCAAACTGGTAACAATAACAAGAAATATTGGTCGATGAGTTATGTCCCTACCATTTTGATAAAGCCATGTTATAAGTACCTTTCCCAAGAAATATTTTATTTTCCAAAGTTTTATAAATATAAGGGAAAAGGTGACCCATGTGATCATATAAAATAATTTTATATGCAATGTCAGGAGGTTGCATATAGCGACAATTATCTTATCCACTTGTTTCCATGAAGTTTAGGAGCAACGATGCTAGAATGGTTTATACACATCCCTCAGGGATCCATATCGACATGGCCATAACTAGGGAAAAAAATTGTATGATACTTCCATTTTCCTTTTATATAGATAATATGACATTGTATGATACTTCTCTTTCAATATAGAAAACGATGTTACCATGATAGATCTCAACAATGCCGAGCAACAAAACAACGAAAACTTTGTTGCTTTTTTACAACAATGGACAGGATTAACTAGCTTACTTTCCTTGCTCCATACGTGAAAATACATTAATAAGCATATTAGTTCCCAACCTCCATCTAGACATTACGTTCCACTTGCAAATACATTGTGGAAACACATTTTAAGATGTAATAGAAAAAGCGAGTCAAATATAAAAATCAATGATAGCTAGGAGGACTCTAAAGCCTTTCTCCCGTGATCATAATGATTTTAAATCTAGTGATAAACCAAAAAAAAATTACAATAAAAACAAGCATGTCGTTAGTGATGGGATAGTATATTCTAAGTGGGTGCAAGCCATTTAGAACCACATACCTTAAAAACTTGCAAAGGGTAATCCACCTACTGAGTATAAACGTCATACTTTTACCCCTCTGTATGAATCCATATCATCTATACTAAAATAGTTAGAGGTGGTAAACATGGTAAAATACCCTGAAACACAACCCTATGGGGAGGATACACCTAAACCGTCATGGTTTAGGGAGAATTAATTATGCGGGTTCCACCACGTAAAGGGTCACAAAACAGACAAGTGTTTAAGATTAAAACACTATATTCAAGACCTAGTCGACAACGGTGATATTGAAGTAGATTCCATGGCCGCTGCAAAATCTCCAAATGCAAACTCAAGGATCTTCAAAAATCCTTTACCCAATCATGAAGAAAAGAAAAATTTGGATCAGGGACATTCATCTCAGAATAATAATGCTAACTATGTGTCAAACAAAGACCATTTTGATGCCTTGATAGGTTGTGTTGACCCACTCATTGAGCAAATCAATACAGTTAGAATTAAGACAAGAAAGTGCGATGTGGCTACACAATGGGCTCACCTCATTATAAATTTTGAACCTACTCCCCCTCCTCCTCAAGAGAGTCACTATGATGTGTTAGATCAACTAGAAAAGAATACAGCTAAGATTTCAATCTTAGATCTTCTAAAGGTCTCTAGTGTTAATAAGGATATACTTTACAAAACCTTACAGGGATTAGGAGTATCCATTGATGTTGACCCAACACATTTACAAGCCATGGTAGCACTACTTTCTCCTTTAGAACATATAACCTTCAGCCCTACAGAAGCCTTAGTTGAAGATCCTTCACATACCTTGCCCTTGCATATTAAGGTTATCATCAAACATAAGAAGGTTGAGAAAGTGCTTGTGGACGGTGGATCAGGTATTAACATATGTACTCTTAAACTAGTTTTCCAACTAAGCTTCACAAAATTTGATTTGGAAACAAAGGTCATCACCATTAAGGTGTATGACAATGAAGAACGGAAATCAGCTGGAATGATCACTTTCTCATTAGAAGTAGGTCCCATAGTACATGATACGAAGTTCCATGTCTTGGACCTGGAACTCCGTTACAATATCTTCCTCGGTCACCCATGGATTCACACCATGCAGGTCATACCATTAATGTATCATCAATGTTGAAAGTTAGATTATGAATGAAAAACACTTACTATACATGGGTATCCCCAACCATCTGCTCATTGGAGAGCATTGTCAGGGTATTTTCCTACAATCTACAAGTGTCCATCTATAGAGATTTTTATTCCTATTCAGTCAAAGGCACTTGCTTCACAAGTGGATCTAGATACCTTGTCTACCAATGAAACAGTTCTTCCACCTTAGAAACTCCTTTTGCTAAGTGGGATATGAAGGTCAAACCATGTGGTTTTGGAGAGTATAACCTACAATAGGCCGTAATGGTTCACAATGGTCTGTTATTAGCCCAAACGCATGGTAGTCTATGTTTCAAATTCCAAAGATCAAGAGAGACTTGCCCTTTCAAGAATTTTACTCCTAGCGGCTTGCTAGAAGATAAGAAGTTTCTTATAAACATTGTGTTCCTTCCTGATGATGATGACATGGCCACATGTTATAGAATTTTCTTACAATTTTTCAAGCTTAACCGCGAGCCAACAGATTTGGAGGACACTGCAGTATTTCTACGTATTGGACTTGCACCAGAAGGGATGCAGACATTGGAAAAGAAGCATCTTCCTATTCGAGCCATGCGATATCAACTCATTAGAGGATATTTTTATAAAATGGGTTACGACAAGGTGTTACGCATGTGTGTTCTGGAGCATGAACGTGAAGTAATTATGGAGGAAGCTCGTGGAGGTATTGCAGGAGGGCATTATGTAGGAGATGGGGCCACACAAAATATCCTTCTAGTTGGCTTATGGTGGGAGATTTTGTATAAAGATACCAAGGCTTATTTCAAAGCATGTGATCACTATCAGTGACTTGGAAAACCTGGAAGTAGAGATGAAATGAATTTGCGGCCCATAGCAAGTGTGAATCCTTTTGAGAAGTGGGCGGTCTATTTTGTAGGACCTATTGCACCACCTGCACATAGGACTGGGGTGTGCTACATTATTACATGTACTGATTACTTGAAAAGGTGGGCAGAGGCTACGCCTACAAAATATTGCACAACGTCTACAACAACAAGGTTCCTTTGGGATAATATTATCAGCAAGTATGGATGCCCTTTAAGCTTGACAAGTGATAAAGGAGCTCATTTTTTAAATGAGACTATAAGAATTTTATTGGTAGAGTTCATGGTGGCACACCATAAGACTACTCCTTATCACCCTCAAGTGAATGACACTGCTAAATCTTTCAACAAGATCTTGGGACAAACACTCATGAAGATATGTTATGTTAGAAGAAAGGATTGGGATGACAAGATATTATATGTTCTTTGGGTATATCAAACAACATATAAATGGTTGAACAATGCCACGCCCTTTTATTTGGTGTTTTACGCGGAGATTGTATTACATGTGGATTTTTTATTACCATCCCTACGTATTACGCGCATAGGTAGATTATCTAATGAAAAGGATGTGGAATAATGTATTGAGAAAATAATGCAATTAGGTGAGCAGCGTGCCATTATGTGTTGGATCAAGAAGATAGAGAAGGAAAATAGAAGGCTTCAAATGACAGACGCATCAAGAGAAAGTCTTTTACAATTGGAAAGATGGTACTTCTGTATGACTATAAGTTTACGTGTCACCCAGGGAAGTTGAAGGTTTATTGGTTGGGTCACTTCATAGTGACCAAGATACTTGACTCAGGCACTTGTCAATTACAAGCGCTTGATGACACTGTGTTTCTTGGTTACTTCAATGGGAGTAGGATGAATCCCTACTATAAATAAACTTCTTTGTGTTTGTACTAAGACAGTATTGCCACTTATATTAGATTTCCTTTCATGTTTTATTTTTGCTTTGTTTGTTTTATTGTAATAAACACATTTATGCGCAGGAGCTGATTACTATCTATTGATTTTATGTGCAGAGGATCACACATACTTTCAGTATGGGGTGGAAGCAAGTGTTTTAGTGAGAAATAAAAGCTTTTTGACTATGGTACTTTCCCTGAAGTCGGTACAGAGGTGCTCATTACATTTGTAGAAAAATAAATGTTGGGTACATATGAATTGAGAAAACATGAAGGGATAATGAAGATGTTGCAAGTGGCTAGGATGATGGTGCTTGAGGTAGATTTTCTCATGTTGGAATCCATGCAAATAAGAGGCCGCACAAGGTAACATGAGGGATGTAGCAACAGGATGTACTACTTGTAATGTGGCGTAGAGGAAGATGGTTTACAGCGCAAGGAAGGGCATGCATAGATGCATGTAGACTTGGAAAGTAGTAAGCACGACAGAAGGTTACGACTACTATGCGTGAAGGAAAGGCATAGAAGAAAGTAAAAAGTGCCTTAGGAGGAAAAAAGTGTTCTAAAATGACAAAAGTACTTATAAACATAAAAGTGGTAAAAAGAGTTTTAAAAGCCAAAAAGTAACTCAGTGGAATTTTAAAAGTACGAGAAGGCTATAAAAGGGGGTAAATCATGTTTATTATTTACTTTGCATTCGAAATATTTGAGCAACCAAGTAGCCAAGTGACCAAGTGTGACAAAAAAAATTAAACATTGAAGCAAACTAGAGTAGCATGTAGAGGATTTTTGTGTGGAGCTCCTTCGTAGGGAAATGCATAAGTTTGAGCAAGAAGCTAGGGCATTGGAAATTAGGATTTGCATAAGTTGGAGATTGAATGGTTAGGGTTTACAGGGCTTGTATACTATGAAGTAAGGGCATGGATTGCAATAATAAGTTGTAATGGCACCAAAGAAGGCTACCTCGGCATCACTAAAGGGAAAAGGAAAGGGTAGAAGCAAGAAGAAGGAGATTGAAGACCCACCAGAGGAATTATTATTAGAAATGCAGTATCCCCCTGAAGTAATTATGGCTCAACAATGGACCTCACAGCTCACAAAATGCAAAATTAGCGAGTTTAATCATAGGGCACCAGTGAATAAGGAAACATTAAATAAGGACATGTTGCGGGAGTTGTTGACTAAGATCAAAGAAGGTCAATTAGTGATGACTCAGTAAGGAAGAGTCTCGAGAAGGTATGTGTCCTACAATTATTTGAGATACCTTACTTTGAAATACATGCGCACATCTTCTAATGGTTGGTGTCAATGGTATATGAAAATTACTTCTACTTTGTGGGCCGAAGGATGAGGATTACGTCTCATTTGTGTTACAAGGCTACATGAGACAAGAGAAGACTTGGACTTGGATCTGTAAGATGAGGCAAAAATTGATGAATTGGTGACCAAGTTACAGTATGAAAGGGGGATAGATCCTGCAACTAGGGTAGCGTCTAGACTAGTGAGTTATAAGCTTGACACCTTGGAGAGATGGGGGGAAATGAATAGGAAATTCCTCTACATCACGCACAAGATGGTGCACAAACCACAATATAACCTTGTGTAGTTCGGCACCAATGGGATTGTTGAGGAAGTGAAGACATATAAAGAGGAAGGAGCTAAGATCACACGGGCTTCGATTCTTTTATAGATTGTATTATGGGAAGTTGGTGTCCCAAATAGGATAGAAGAGGACATGTGGGTCCACCCCACAAAAGATCAGTCCTGTCATCACCAATCTGGCACTATGATAATTCTTCACCGGGAACTCCTCATGCTATGATTATTTGCTAATGCACAGCCTTTAGTTTGGTGGATGTAATCTGGAAACAAAACAACAAACATAACACAAGAATACCATCGACTATGATAAGACGGAATGATGACAAATCTAAAATATCAAAGTAAATTATAATATTAACATGAAATTGTTACAATCTCACCCATGAGGTACTTCAAGTGTTATTGACTTCACTTGCCTTTCACCAAGACTATGGGAGAAACTTTACAATTACACCTCTTAATGGCTTCTTCAACACACCTTTAAACTGATGGCTTCCTTCGCACACTTCCTACAATATTTCTCACTACTTCCTTCTATGCTAAATGAGGGGGGTGGCCTCTCTATTTATAGAACTTCCAGGCTTATCCATCTTATCTCTAAGATAGGATAAGAAATCCACTCTGACGAATCATATTCCATACCTTAACTCTTATCTGTACATGTAAGCTTATCTTTTAAGATAAGATAAACCTTATCATTTTACATGGGTTCCACATTTTTAGACTTTTTACAAATAAAATACACAAAATATTTATGACCTCACTCCTTGTCCTTATTACCAATATAATATTTCTAATTCCTAATCATGTAGACCCTACTTCTCTAATTACCCAAACTTTGACATTTTAACATTACCGGACCACTTACGACAAATATTTACTTTTTACAACATTCCTATTGTACTTTGACTGTTACCGTACTCCACATTATTGGCGGCATCGTACTGGCAGCGCCGTTATCTTCTATCAGACGCTACTACTAATTATACTTAACAACATCCTATTCCTAATACATACATTAATGAAATAGAAATTACGGAGGAAAATTTTAGTGTCGACATCTTCCCCCTTCCTAGCTTCTACTCCGTCCTCGGAGTAGACTATTCTGGTGCTTGGAAAATCTTCAACTTGTCGTGGTTGACCCATTTCGTAATGGGAGTGCCATCCAATTCCTCCAGTCGGTACGTACCATTTTCATGCACAGCTGCTATTTTGTAGGGCCCCATCCATTTTGGAAGAAATTTTCTCTGTCTTCTTTTTTTGTATCTGGAATCATATACTAGAACCAAGTCATTCACATGAAATGGAGACCACCGGATCTTTTGATCAAAGTATTCCTTCTGCTTCATTTTCTTCTTATAGCTTGTATCCTTAGCTATTTCCCTCATTTCCTCTAGCAAATGAAGATGTACCAACCTTTCTTTTACTGAATCACTTTCATCCATTCTTTCATTTTTCATTACTCTGACCGTGGGAATATCAAACTCAATAGGAAGAACTGGATCAATGCCATAAGCCAACTGAAATGGGGAGTATCCTGTTGCTGACTTTGATGTTGCCCTATATGCCCACAATGCTGCATGAATCCTTTTATCCCATTTATGTACCTGCAAGGCTGCATCTTTTGCTAGAATTTGACACAACACAAAATTTGTTCGTTCCACCTGTCCATTTGTGCTTGGCTTGTATGTTGTTGCCTTCCTGTGCTTAATAGAAAACTTATTGACTAGGGCTTCTACCACCTCATTAATGAAGTGGCTTCCTTGATCTGTTACAATTTCTAATGGACAACCAAATCTGGTGACAATGCGTTCATATATGAACCTTGCCACTTCATCCATGGAAGTTGTTTTCAATGGCCTAGCTTCAACCCACTTGGTTAAATAATCTGTGGCAACTACAATATACTTATTTTGGCGTGAGGTAGTTGGAAGTGGACCTACAATGTCTATTCCCCACTTTTCAAAGGGACCAAGTGGAAGAATAGGGCATAATGGAGCTGATGAAGTCTTACGGTTACCATGTGTTTGACAAATATCACATGTCTTACAATAATTATAACAATCTTTAAAAAGAGTGGGCCAGTGATAACCTGCATCCAAGATCCTTCTTGCTGTAAGTTGTCCAGAGAAGTGCCCTCCACATGTACCATTGTGGAATTCTTCTAGCAGTTCCTTCCCTTGATCACGTCCAACTGCCCTCTTGTACTAGTCCATCAGGTCCTATTCAAAATAATACTCCATGCAGAATAGAATATGGACGACTGGCTTGAGTAATCTTTCTCTTAGTCTTTGCATTGGCACCATCAGGAAACTTGAATTCATTCAGATAATTCCAAATATCTATGTATTCACTAGGGATTGTGTCAAGGGATAACAATGCTGCATCGGGGAAATCATCATCATCACAAGATGATCCTAAACCATCATAGGCTCGAGAGAGTGCATCTGCATTGACATGCTTCTTTCCTGGCCTATCTATAATATCAAATTCAAATTCTTGTAGCAAAATTATCCATCTTGCTATCCTCCCTGATGGGTTAGGCTTATTTACAATATATTTTAGAGCCTGATGATCTGTTACAACTAGAAATTTTTTCCCTAGCAAGTAATTTCTAAACTTCTTTACAGCAAAAATGATAGCCAGAGCCTCTTTTTCAGTTACAGTATAATTTACCTCAGCACTACTCATTTGTCTGCTCCCAAAGTAAATTGGATGTTCATTCCCATTTTCATCCTTTTGGCTCAAAGTACTTCCTAGTGCTGCATCTGAGGCATCAGTGTACACAATGAATGGCTTGCTCCAATCTGGATTCTTCAAAACAGGTGAAGACACCAGGGCTTCCTTCAGTTGTCCAAAAGCTTCATGCGCCTTATTTCCTGGTTCATAAGTAACATCCTTCTTCAAGAACTGGGTTAGTGGCTGTGTAATCTTTGAGAAATTCTTGATGAACCTTCTATAGTAACCCACATGGCCTAAAAATGATCTCAACTTACTTCTATTCATAGGAAATGGTAAATCTTTGATTTTTGAAACTTTATCAGGATCAGTACCAATACCATCTCTGGATACAACATGCCCTAACAAAACGCCTTTAGAACATCCAAAGACACACTTTGTAGGGTTTAGTGAGGCTTGTGCTTCATCTAACCTTTGAAATGTTGTCTCCATCTGGTGCAGGTGGTCCAACTTGCTCCCATAGATGCAAAAATCATCCAGAAATACTCTGATGAAGGTCCCAATGTAGGGTTCGAACACCCTATTCATCAAACGCTGGAATGTTGCTGGAGCATTACACAACCCAAAAGGCATAACTCTATAAGCAAACATTCCCCAAGGAGTGGTGAACGTGGTCTTCAGCTGATCTTTCTCTGCTATACGAACTTGGTTGTAGCCGCTATATCCATCAGCAAAACTATAGCACTCCTGGCCAGCTACTTCGTCCAAGATCTGATCTGAAAATGGAAGAGGGTAATGATCCTTCTTTGTTGCCTTATTGAGCTTCCTGTAATCAACACAAATGCGTAGCTTCCCATTCTTTTTTATTGAGATCACAATGGGAGAAACCCATTCTGAATTCTCCACAGCAAATATGAATCCTGCATCAAGCAACTTATCTATTTCTTCTTTTACAGTCTTGGAAAAATTAGGATTCATTCTATATGGCATTTGCTTTATGGGCTTAGCACCATCTACCAGCTCAATAGAATGTTCTACCCAACTTACTTGACGGAGTTCCTTGTAATCAAAAGTGAATAGGTGTATGTACCTTCGAAAGAGCTGGAGGTAGGATTCCTTCTCACTCTCCATCACAGCATCACCAATCTTTATTTGTTGGAGACGATCATCAACTTCTTCTTCAGATAATTTTATGGGGTCATGAGTTGGTGTGACTGGAAGGATATCCATGACTGAAACATCAACCTCACTTTCTTCATCTTCAGTGTCCACTTCACTGGTACTAGAGTAATCAGAGGATGTCCAATCATCAGTTTCATCACTTGAATCCACAGGTTCTGCCTTATGATGTCGAGGGATCACGTTTATCTTCACCCTCTCTCTACCACGTCCAAGTGTCATGAAACCTTCATTCCAGTAGTTTCTTGCATGAACTCTCCTTAGCCATGGTCTTCCCAGCAGCATTGGGTACGCAACAGTACCATTTTTCATCACCTGAAAGTCTACCACACATACAACACCCATAACAGATATTGCCACATTTGAAACTACACCTTCTAGTTTAGTTTTTCCTTTATTTAATGACCTTAACATAAGTGTTGAAGGGCGATCAATTTTTAAACCCAACATATTCATTACAGACTCGGTCATTACATTAACTGCAGCACCTCCATCAACTAAGACATCATGAATTGAAATACCATTACATAATACCTCAGCTTGTGGAGCATAGGGATCCGCCTCTGCCTCCAAAACAGGGACCTCAACCTCCTTCCTTCGTCGAGCATTGAGTCCACTTCGCAGCTCCCGCCTCTTCTCAGAAGACATAGCCAAGAGTTGACCATATGTAATATTTGCAGGCCTTTTGGATAGGTCTTCCAAGATGGAGTATGGTCCTTGCCCCTGTGAAATCATAAAATCCTGCACACCCAACTTTCTTCTCCTATGTTTCTTACTAGTTTCTCCTTTCATCTTCTTAGGATCATTTCCATCTTGATTATCTTTTTCTTTCTTTCTTTTTGTTACAAACACATCTACTTCATTATTTCTGCTCTTATCTACTACATCAAAAGAATTCACAGGTGCTTTTCCTTTATCATTATCTCCTTTACCAGATGTAGAAGCTCTATCTGGACAATTATACTTATAATGACCCTTTTTATAACAACCATAACATACAACTTCAGAAATATTTCTTTTTGGACCTCTATCTCCTCCCTGAGAACTAAATTCTTTTCCTTGAAGAAGATTAATAGTTAACTGACCCATCTTTTTGAGCAGATCTTCATACTCAGTAGATGTACTAGGAGAAATATTTGTGCTCACCGGGAGTGGTTGTGGATTCTGGACCAAAGGTGCTGGTGTAGGCTCTACTTTAGCAACAATTTCTTTGGGCTCCTCTTCCATGCTTTCTTCTTGCCTTCTTGCAATCTCCTTTGCTTGTTCAATGGTAGCTGGGCGGTCATACTTCACTCATTGTCTGATCTCTGGCTTCATCCCAAGAATGAAGTGCTTACAGAGGAGATTATCCACGCCATTCATCAACCCATCCGCTAATCCTTCCTTCCGGATCTGGGCATCGAGCTTCCTCCTTAGCTCTAGAACACGAGCATGATAATCCCTTATCTTCTCCTTCTCTCCTTGGGATAGCTTTGTGATCTCGATCATGAGATCTGCATATTTCTGTTGTTCACCAAATTCTTCAAGAAAACTTTTAGTTAATAAATCCCATGAATTTTTCACATTATCACCTAGTGTTTCAAACCACCTAAGTGCTTAACCATCCAAAAAGGTAGGAAAAAATTCAGTCCATTGTTCCCTTCTTATGAGGCCATTACAAATACAAGATCGTTTAAACTCTTGAATGAAAGAAGAAGCATCTTCATTAGATTGAGCTGAAAAAACAGGAATCTTTCCCATTTTCAAAAGTAACCACCGTGAAATACCAACCCACAAGTACAATCAACAAGACTTATGTGCACAAATAATTGGAATCACTATACTAGAAAGTGACTTTACACCTTTCTACAGTAAAATAGAAATGACCATGGTAAACTATGGTAAAACTTGACTTACTGCGGTAAAAACTGACTTTACTGTGGTAAACACTATTCACGGTAAAAAGTGAAGTTACTGCGGTAAATACTATTCACGGTAAAAAGTGACTTTACTGCGGTAAATACTATTCCCAGCAAAAATGACTTTACCATGGTAACTACTATTCATGGCAAAAATGACTTTACCATGGTAACTACTATGCACAGTAAAAACAAGGTTACCCTCCAATTGATTTTTGACTAAGTGGGAATATCTCTCCAGAAAATCCACCAACGAGGAATGGTCCCGGCAACGGAACCAAAATGTCATCACCAATCCGGCACTATGATAATTCTTCACCGGGAACTCCTCGTGCTATGATTATTTACTAATGCACAGCCTTTAGTTTGGTGGATGTAATCTGGAAACAAAACAACAACATAACACAAGAATACCATCGACTATGATAAGACGGAATGATGACAAATCTAAAATATCAAAGTAAATTATAATATTAACATGAAATTGTTACAATCTCACCCATGAGGTACTTCAAGTGTTATTGACTTCACTTGCCTTTCACCAAGACTATGGGAGAAACTTTACAATTACACCTCTTAATGGCTTCTTCAACACACCTTTAAACTGATGGCTTCCTTCGCACACTTCCTACAATATTTCTCACTACTTCCTTCTATGCTAAATGAGGGGGGGGGTGGCCTCTCTATTTATAGAACTTCCAAGCTTATCCATCTTATCTCTAAGATAGGATAAGAAATCCACTCTGACGAATCATATTCCATACCTTAACTCTTATCTGTACATGTAAGCTTATCTTTTAAGATAAGATAAACCTTATCATTTTACATGGGTTCCACATTTTTAGACTTTTTACAAATAAAATACACAAAATATTTATGACCTCACTCCTTGTCCTTATTACCAATATAATATTTCTAATTCCTAATCATGTAGACCCTACTTCTCTACTTACCCAAACTTTGACATTTTAACATTACCGGACCACTTACGACAAATATTTACTTTTTACCACAACATTCCTATTGTACTTTGACTGTTACCATACTATACATTATTGGCGGCGTCGTACTGGCAGCACCGTTATCTTCTATCGGATGCTACTACTAATTATACTTAACAACATCCTATTCCTAATACATACATTAATGAAATAGAAATTACGGAGGAAAATTTTAGTGTCGACAGTCCCCCATTGTGTAATTTACATATTTTACATGTGAGGGTGTATTTGATAAACCAATATAAGGCACGACTGGATAAATGGTACAATAGGATGCGCATAACATTTTAAAATGAATGGCGTATACCTAAGGAGCTTCCTGGAGAATTTGGGGATCAGGAAAAGTTTGTAGTGATGCAACACTTTAGCTTTGCGTGATTTATGATGGCCAATGGAGAAATGGGGTCATAGTGTAAACTATCATTTGCATTCATAAAAAAATATTTTAAATGTGCAGTGAATAGAGTTAAGGATGCACAAAGGTTTACATTCATTGAAGAAAAAGGTAGATTTAAACTGGAATGCGTTACACACCACCTTTAGATATGCTATCAGGCCAACATACTATGAGACGTCTCAGCCAAATATCTTATATTTGAACCCGATGATGTATGTGACAATCAGAGGAATGATATGGAGGGTGTTTGTGGTGTTGCACCCAAAGATGAAGGATGGGGAAGAGATTAAGGTATGTGATTCCCATTTGACTCAACCAAAGAAGTGTATTTTGGAGATCCTAAAAAGAAGTCAATAGGAGTCCTCAGTTGAAGAAGAAGAAGAAGAAAATATTGTGCCAGATCAAGGGTGCAAAAAAGGGAAGCAATATAAAAGAAGGAAGTACAACGAAGGCGTAATATCCTCTCAACCAACTAAGGTAAGTCCACTAAGGACTAAGAAGGGAAGCGCAGCAGCCCAAGTGATTTTTGATGATGAGGAGTACCTAGAAGAGAAGGTAGCAGAAGAGTTTGGGCATTATAATTCCACACAAGAGACAAAGCAAGAGCCACCAATAGACGTGGAGCATATCCTAGAGAAAGGGGAAGAGGGAAAGCAGCATAGAATCCCATGTAGGGAGAAAACACCAATACACATGGAGGAGATGCGCAACACCCAGGAAGAGCCCCAGGATGAAAAGGAAGGTGATGATTCATATGTTATAAGGGAAGACAAGGGCACTAGACGTGAGACTAGTATAGGGTCATTCACACCATGGAAGCTGCAGACTAAGGCTAAATGGGTAAGGAAATGAAGAACTCCCCAAGCACCACATATACCTTTTATTGATGATCCTACAAAGGTGTTGAGGGTGATATTTTAGAGCACAATCACTATGGAGAAGTTGTTTGGATGGGACCTAATAGACAAGGAAGGAGGGATTTCACATAGAAAGAAGATGTTATCGTGGAGTATGTGTACACATGTGAAAGATCCAGAGTTTAAGATTAGCAAAAGGTCCTACTCCATGGTGGAGTTGAAGAAGTAGTCGAGGAAAGATTACAAGATTTTTGACCCCACTAGGTTGATCGATGAGTAGATGTACAACACCTTGAATAAGTTTATAGTGGAGGTTACGCACATGAACCTTGACAAAAGTGGCTACCACGAGGCTCATGGTAGAAGACAAGAGGAATAAGGAGTGCAAGATTAAAGAGTTTAAGAATGATATCAAAGGGGAGTAGAAACACACAAAGGAAGCCTATGACAAGGAGGGGTCATTGGTGAAATAGATTACAGGTGCATGCCCCACCTTGGTGAGCCAAACTCGAAGTGAGTATAATGATGAGATGAAGTACCTTGAGGAATTGGTTTAGATGTTGCTCCTAAACATCAAGAGTGGTGCAGGGCCATCAATAGAAGAATTGGCCAAGGAGAAGGAAAAGAATAAAGCATCTGTGGAGGCCAAGATAGTTGAGCTTGAGGTTATATTCAAACAGGTCATAGAGGCCAACAACAAGGAGGAATTGTATTTTTATATGTTCTAAAAGAGTGACCCTATTCTCAGTGTGCTTGTCACAAAATAAGAAGCAAAGCTTAAGGCAATACAAGATAAGTAACTAACCAATAAACTTGAGTGTACAAAGGTCATGACAGAGGTATCAGTGCAAAAGGAACTAATAAAGGCCATGAGGGATATATTGAAGTTTTGGATCAAACATATCCAGCTCTTGGTATTGGAACGTAAATATATGTTGGAGGGGGTGACTGTAGAGTTGAGTGTCATCAAAGAAATCCAAGTGAGATTAGATGAAGTGGTGCCTGACCGAATTCTAGGCATTATAGAGGAGGCACCCGAAAAGGCCACAAAGGAGCTCGCAGAGTGGAAGAAAATAGAAGATGAATTGAGCATGGAGTTTCTAGGGCTCTTCCAGTAACATGAAGCTTAAGGTAGCTTATGCACAAGTTTGAAAGTCATTCTTTGGTTCATTGTGTTTTTGGAATTATTCTTTATTCTTTGAACATTCTTTTATTCATTCATTCTTTGGAGAGATAAGTTAGGTGATACATTACTAAGGACAGACAATGTGTAGACACAAAATCATGCACTTGGGTACATTTCTAGGTCCTAATTAAATATTACTATTTATATGATTCCTAAGTGATAAAACGAGTAATTGACATCTATCTTTGGTATCTTTTATGTCTTTTTGGTTTCCTCTTTGATATTGCACACCCCACAACCCAATCTAGTCTTCATTTCTTTATCTTTCATGACTTTGGACACCAGCGCCCAGGCGCCCTTGACATCTTCATATCTTATTCACCTCTTTTATGTCTCTTTATCTTTTGGGCATCATGTTTTCTTATGGGTCGGCCTTTTAGTTTTCAATTACGAAATTCAAACAAGGGAATCGTATAAATACAAAGTTATGTGACCATAATAAATGACCAAGCTCTAAGCATCTATTATCATCACCTAAGGTTGCATCTAAAGGAATTCTAAGAGCATTAAAGCATCCATCTAGTACTCGCTCAAGGGACAATGGACTGCATTTTTCACATGCACACATAGGAGGGGAAGTTCATTTTTCCATCCTCACATCTACTTACATTACTGCATCTAGTTATCACTCGTTATCAAGTACATCTTGCACAAGAGATTCTTAGGGCATGATTTCTAAACACACACACACACACAAAAGAACTACATGGAGTCTGATATGTAGTGTAGTTCTTGGTCGTAAGTTCACTTTGTCAGGTGAGTGTCAGGGTCAATCCAACTCCCCATTTGTATTTGTTTCTTTCTAGGATTTGATGTGTTTTAGGGTTTTGTAGGATATCATTTTTTGTACATTATATGAAAATTATGCGATCAACCAGTGACACAAAGGTGATCAATAACGAAGGTTATCAACCATATTATGACACAAGAAGAATCAGTTTTTTACCATTTTCACACTCAGAAGCACCCAACAGAGGTCTTCAATGCCCAAGCACCCCTGACCCATTCTAGGTGTCGTGATCCAGGCTTATCCAACAATTATAGAATTTTTTGGGTGCAGTTGCGACATTATCCTCCTCCTATTCTCCAGTTTTATAGTCCAACACAGCTTGGGATTTATTGCGAAATCAACTAAGTCTTCTATTCCCTCTCTTGCACCTAGGGTTTTAATTTTCATTAATTTATTGCTTTTGTCAATTCTGTGCCATAGCATTTATTTATCATATGTGACTCTGAAATATTTTAGGGTTTTACAAATTTCTATATTTGTTAAATCACAATGAATTTAGTATGGGGTAATGTTGAGCATGAGAAATAGCTAAATACTAGTCATGCACGGATGTTTAGAACTGCGCGCAAGGGGTGTGCGAAGGTGCACACACATGTAGGAAGGATCAACACATGGAGGTTCATGCATAAGCGGATAGAGTCATGGACTTAGCTGATTTTCCAAAATTCATGGCTAAAAAATAGAAAAGTAGAGGAGTGGTGTCCAAGCAAGGCTTATATTTAGAAAAAAGTAGGATAACTTGGGATGCACACAAAGGAAGTTATAATTGGAAAAATCACATGCAAAGACAAAAGAAGATCATGCACTGGCCAAGCTAATGATAGGATTAAATAAATTCATGTATATTTAGGTTAATATATTATTAGCAGAGAATATAAAAAGCATGTAGGATATTTTTGTACATGTGCCTATTATTAATAATGTGCATGAAGTGGTGAAGGGAAATTCCCCACCCTTATATATGGGTAGTACATCTATGTTAGGGGGTCGGTGGGTTTTGTAGCATGTGTGTGAGTTAGAGCTTCTTAAGGGTTTTGATGTTATGTAGTCATGAAATTTGGAACTTGTATGAAAGCACACAGATCATGTGCACAAGTGTACTGAGGTTAATGTAATCAGCAATGTGTTATCTAATACAATTATGCTCATGATGGTGTTCTGAAATATTAGTGTTATTATTCTTCTTGAATGAATTATGGTTTGTTTCCTTATTATATTTGTTTCCAAATTGTCGTTATGATGTTATCTTTATGTGCATTAATGACTTGGTTATGAATATGACTGATATGCATGCTAACTTCCTGATAAGCATAACAAAAGGAGGGACCTAGTAGTTGCATGTGCTTCGGGTGAGATTTTAGACCTATCTAGATGAAGTGCCAGTGTGCATAGCTATTGAGTGAGTAAACAAAAGGATACAAGAATTAGCGTATTTGTTCCACATGCATAGGTAAGTTCCATTGATCGATACTTCTATGTTCTCATTATTCTGAGGGTTTTAGGTGGTCTTGAGTATGAGTTCTCTTTCTTTAATACTGGTTGTAAGGCCTCTGTATATCAGGGCCATGTTTTTCACTCTAAATTTTAAGATGATCATCCAATTCGTTGGTATCCACGTCACCTCTAACATCACAAGAAACATAGATGAAGTAACTGATATAAATTTGGGTAATGTTAACCTAGTTTATTTTCTCCAAAGGATTCATTTTCTTGACTGAAGTGAATTAATGGCATCTATTGATGCAATCAGCATTACTTTGGCCTCCACTTTTCCTCCCTCCATTTAATTCCCAGAGTTGGTATGGGCATGTCGTGATACTTACAACCCTAAAACCATGGAGGCCCTAGATGGCAGTGGTGCCAAATTTCTTTCATTAACACCATAGACATTCCAAGCAGTACTAAGGTTTCTTAGAAGAATGGAGTTGGTAGACATAACCATTAAATCAACTAAAAATATATGGGCCACCCACTATGTTGCATTCTCTAAGATTATGAAAAAGCATTGGTTGTAAAAGACTAGGGGTTCATATACAAGGATTCCTAAAAAATTGACAATATCAAACTTCATTGAGGAAGTTGATAATATCATCGTCCTATTAAGCAGATTGGTAGGCTTAAGCTCTACTTATTACTTCTAAGAGTGGATATTTAGGTATATACAAGTTATCCTCATTTACAATGATAGTATTTATATGGATGTATTCATTAGAAAATCCATCCATGATGAACTCATTAGAATGACTTTACAAATCCATGAAGGATCAAAACAGAGATGTGAATTCTACATGACATATTATCTTGTGTATAATGTGGCATGTCATAAATCTCTTCCTGGTATCCCAAGGATGAAAGAGTTCTCAAACTTTAGAGTCTATGATGTATATTGTCAACTAACTTTGGAAAATTAGGTGACTGACTTCAGGAGAGCTTGTGGTCATTTCTTTGCACTTATTATTTGCTTATTTGGGCCAGAAGGGGATCAATATAGAATATTTTCTTATGTAAGGAAAGTGAACAATAAATTTTGTTTCTATTTTATAAAATTTAGGTTCTTCACCTACATCAGAATCAATGACTTCCAAGCCACTCCATATCTGTTGCCTATGTACTTGGATGATAAGTGGGCACTTATTAAATTGTCTAGACAACTTACTAATGTGCACAGGATGATTGTAGGGAAGCACAAAACAAATATCAAGTTCTCGATTACTATTGGGAGGTGTACATGCTCCACTATTGTTAAAGCAAGGCTTTTGGATGTATAAATGAACAAAATGGTCATGGAGAAGTTATAAGAAAGGAAAGACTATAATATCAAGTGGGTAATGCATATAGTCCTAGGAAGCTCATATGAGCATGAGCCTCATTACAAGGACTATTGGATGAATTCTAAGGATGAAGAGGAGGTTAGAATTAGATATTTCTCTAGGATTACCTTGCACAAATCATTGAATACAAAGTTACAATTTTTCCATAAGGCCTTGTGGATGTTGAAAAAAAATTAGCTTTACAACCAGTGGAACCACTTGATTGGAGCAATACATAATCCACACAACTACATGAAAAAAATGTTGATGTCATGAGGAGAACCCTGAGTTGTCTTATGAAAAAAGGAATAGAATTTTCACTTCAGAAAATTGTGGTGTTAAAGGAATACATGGCTTCAAGGATTCTCAAGGAGGATCTTCATCCTTTAAAAGAAGGTGTTGTTATAATGGACCCTTAACACCTCTGTGTTGCAGTAAGTAAGAAAGGTAATTTAGTGTCTCATTTAACACACAAAGTAGAAGAAATTTTAATGATTTCCATGAAGGATGAACCCATCATTCAGGTAGTTCTATTGTAGTCTAAGCCCCCACATGCATTAAAACCCAAGACATCTACTTCAACCCCTCGAGGACTCTAAAGCAAAGGGAAATGAATGAGGTGATCTCTCCCACAAACATAATCAAGACTTAGATCAACAATGAGATCTATGCAAGAGAAAGAAGGTGAGGAAGAGATTGCACTTAGGAATTTTATAATAACTAAGAAATATAAATTTGAAACCACTATAATGGGAGGAATTATAGGAGAAACTATCATTAAAAATATTGAAGCTCCTAAGGTACATGAACATTGGGTGGAAATACCTAAGGTGGTTAATACCAATCCACCCATGGAAACACGGAGAACTTCTATTATAGCATTGACTCGTGATAAACCAATTATGGAGGTTGAAGTTATGGACATTGGAGATCAGGAGGCAGCACGTACCAAAGACTTTACTTATTTGTTGCAAGGCCTTGGGAAGGAAGAGGGAGCTGATTTCCATTTACTTGACAGTCAACAAGTAGAAGTACCAAAAATGCAAATTGATGGGAAAGGTGGTGTTCCCATATTGAATCAACAACCTGTAGTTAAGGTGTTTTCAATTAAATCAAGTTCATTGGAGGTATCCCTAAAGGAGGCAATTTTATCTGAAAAAGAACAACCTCATATTGAAGAAATCATTGTTACTCGTGAAGGGTAGGTTGCTCCAGCTGATACTCTTGATAAATCATTGGAAATAGTTGAGAGAACATTGGTAACCCATGAAGTTTCCAAGAAACAAGAAGAGGGGAAATCTCAAGAAAAACACGAAGGGCCGCCTCATGAAGCATCTCCACCTAAGAAGCCTAAGACTAATGATGAAGGAGCAAGGCCAATTGACATAAGTATAACACAAACTAACCCTGAGAAAGTAGATAAAAATGTGGATGTTTTGCAATCATAGGTTCTTATTCTTAATGTTACCCCCTCTATCTCAAAATAAATTATAGTTTCCCCAAGCACTTCTCAATAACTACCACAACCTTATACGAAAGGAAATACTCTAACTACATGGTGGTTAGGAGCTGCCCTCCTAAAGAGAGAAAATGTGAAGATCCAATTGGAGGTTGTCAGCCTTGAAAAAATATTGTCATCAAGACATCCAAGGGCCCTAAATAAATCCAGGGTACTATCAAATACTATTTTGGGTCATCATGGGGAAAGGTCCATATAAATTATAACTCCTAAGGGAGACATCTAAAGAAGTGAGGCCACCCTTGTTGACTACCAAGCTATAAAGATACCTTTGGGAAATCCTACTACATAAATCTTGAAACATGAAGCCTCAGTAGCCATGGGATGTCTCCTCTAAAAAATTGATAAGGACAAAGAAACTAGGAAGCAGTTAAAGGAGAAGGTTGATGTTTTATGAACCTATGTACAAAAGTGGTTGCAAACCCCTACTAAGAACCAGGAAATCACTGTTGTTATAACCCCAAAAGCATTAGAATCTACATATGATTTGAAGAGAATAATAGATGCAACCAAAAAGTGGGAGGATGAGTTAATAAGGAAGGGAAACAAGGCCATACAAAGCACTATGGAGTGTTACAAACAAGTGTATGATGAAATAGATGCTACCAGGGAGAAAATTGAAAAGTGTCATGATGAGGTTGAGTTTTGGGATGGGTTACTACCCAAGCTTGAGGCCATAATTGATCTTGATGATCAATTGGTTAAAGATGAGGGCATTGTAATCCCAGATTGCATAGGTAGGCAACATCAGTATGTAAATGCCATCAAATTGGGGGAAATTACTTTGGGAGGATGCATCAGCAAACTCCATTGTATGAAATCTAAAGTTGGAAAGTATATTGATGATTTGGAGTGTAAGCTTCAAAATATGTTTCCTATACAAGATACACACACCCCATGAGCTAAAAAAATGTTGAGAAGCTGATAGAGATTCTTCATAAGCATGTTGGGGGCATTGGAATATTCTTCTTCAAGTTTCAATTATACTTCAATTCAAAAATTCATTCATTTAGAAGGAATTATAAATAAATTTTCCAAGAGGGTAAAGAAAAGAAAGCCCGTTTATATTTAATTTGATAATGTTTTTTCAGAATAGGTATGTACATGGAAAAGTTGCAAAAGCTATGGAAATGAGGCTAAAGAACCTCAAAGCTTAACTAACTCATCTATGGACTATAAGATAAGAGATAAACAAGGGAAAGTAATGTGCAAGCATTATAACTTTGACAAAAACATCAAAAAATAACATGTGTATTACTCTCTACTCTTTGAATTCTAATTTAAATGAACCTAGAAGATACTAGCAATCAGTTTTGTTGTTTACTCCATGAAGGTGAATGAACCTTACTAAATGGCTACAAGGCCAAGTTTAGCATATTCAATTATTAACCTATCATGGATGCAAGATGAAGTTATTTTAATGGTGAATGGCTCAAGATCAAATGCCTTATTAGCTTGACTAATGCAAATGAACTCTTAAGCTATGTCAAGATGAGATATGATATCAAGATCAAGATGTTAATAAGGTGTTAGGTTGAAAGGGAGGGGTGGCCCTTCTATTTATAGTTTTCCACTTGGGAGAGTTTGGAATTTGGGTGCATGTGGGACTAAAGGCGAGCCAAAAAGATCTTTTAGATTATATTAGGATAAACATGCTTTAGGCTTAGTTAAGCTAGGTTTAGGCTAGTTAAGCGTGATTAATGAGTTATTAGAGACTCATTGAGAGTTGAGAGGAGTCTGATTAACCATTTGTGACTTATGGATATCCTAGGAAGCCAATAGAAGTGATCTAGAGGGGAATAGGAAGATGGTTTAGCTATTAAAAGGGGGTTTATTAGCCAAATGAGTTGAATATAAGAAGAATACAACCAAGAAGGTGTCATAAATGGGAATCTGAGA
Organism: Taxus chinensis; assembly: GCA_019776745.2. Lineage (NCBI taxonomy): Eukaryota > Viridiplantae > Streptophyta > Pinopsida > Cupressales > Taxaceae > Taxus > Taxus chinensis. Next base: position 73,716,122 of record CM034154.1, on the reverse strand, counting down.
ATGAAGCGAAGAAGGGTTGACTAACGAAGTGTTGTTAATTGACTGAATTGGAGGAAATGCTAAGTGTAAGCATATTTTAGGTGTCTACAATAGGAACTTGTTTTTATTTAAGATGTTGGTCTAGATGAGGATCCCATCATTAATATGTTTAAGATATTTGATGCCTACATGGAAAAATTTGAAGAAAAGAACAAGGGGGATCCAATTAACTTATATCCTACATAATTTTTCAGTCCTCTTTCCATTATTTTATTCTTTATTTACTCCAGTCTTTATATTCTCTCAAGGGAAAGAAATTTTGCCTAATGATTGCATGAGTAACATATTCATGGGAAAAAGACAAAAGGGGTGGTTACATAAAGGTAACAACTTTTCCTATAAAGCACGCATCAGGTGGTAGTTGGAAACTAAATGACAAAGTAATTTGTTCACACCAAGGAATATTATTTCATCTCCATGGGAACAATCATCAAACATAACCGTTCCAACTGGGTGGAAAAGGGTGGAATATTTTTAGTTAGAAAGGAAAATTTTCCATTTTGGCGGGCCCAAGGTCCTTTTCTAGGCATTTTTGCTTTCTCCAGTTCGTTTTAGGGAAATTTGGGTATATTCCTTCATGGATTTTTTTGTATAATAACGAGGGCATGTCCTCATTCTAAAGCGGGTTTTTTTTGTTGGTGGTTGGTAATTAATTGCTTTAGCTCTAAGTTTTCATTTTCTTAAAGTGTAGAAGCTCTGAGTCTAAAGTTGTAATGTTAAGGTGGTTCCACTATACATACATTAGTAGGAATTGAGGGCATCTAGTCTATGTCACCTTGTTTAAACTAAGATGAATAGAACAATCTATTTTTATTCAGTCATGACTTTTGAAAATGTATGTTGAATATCTGATTAATGAATTATAACTTTTATTGCAATATTTTGTTTATTGAATCTATATCTAATACACATGATTAACCTTTGGTTATTACATCTTCTTGCTTACTGATTAAATATTGTGTTGTAGCATTTACTTTGCAATATTGTATCTATTTATAAAATCCTTGGTGCAATCTTGCTTTGGAATAATCTTTGTTAGCCTTTGAGTGTATCTTGGGTGTATGAAAATAGGAGAAATGAACACCTTATTGGAATTATTGCACAATAATTTATGCTGAGGGTTTTGAATTTTTTTTGGTATCATTTGGATGAATTGGGCATCAATGAATGCAAACTTCCCTTTGAAAGTTGTTCTTACTTGATTTTATCTTCTCTACATTTTGAAGTATCATACCATCATGGCAATTGTAGGCATGTTGTTATTGTGAATCAACCATCATTCATTCCCACTCTTTATAACTAAAAATATCCTATCATTGTACCCTTACAAACACATTAAAATATGCATACCATGTACGTGTTTGTCTGCAAATAGCATTACTTCTATTTTTTATAAATGCATTTGCCTTGATTTGTGAAAATTAATATTCCAACATCATTAAGATCCATTTCATTTTTTGCTCACACAGAGATGATGTTTAAGAATCATTTATATCTATCTTTAGTAACTTGTGTTTGGTGCATTAAGTATGTGTGATATCTATGTGACAACTCTTGCAAGTATATATTGTATTCATGGCTATAATTAGCTCAAATTGACTTGCCAATAATTTGAAGGAGACTAAATTATAACATATTTCCCTCATTCAGGTTACCCCTGTGTTCTCTCACCCTGGTTCAAACACAACTAGAAGTAGTTAGGTCTAGTCATCCCCTTTGTGAGGTGCCTTCTAGTCATTTCCATGTCCTGGTTATAAGATAATGTTAGATATATCCCTAGCTTCAAATGACATATCCTTAAAATCTATCATTCCTAAATCCATTCAGTCTCATAATTACTGTCAAGTCCTTCGGGTGTAATATTGGGAGCCAACAAAGGAGAAGGTAGATTGGTCAGAGTTTAAAAGACAAGGGTGCCCAATCCTCTAATTTTTATCCCCCTTTGGTAGAAGACTAGTTCATCTTATAGTTTTGAGACACACAACCTTGAATTCCATTTTCATTCTTTGTTCCAACAAAGTTCAGCTCATGAAGTTACTCAAATTTTTCTTCAACCTTATCATTTATTCACAATTGAGAACAGAGGTTTTGGTTTTGAAATTGTTTCTCCCAGAGGTCCTCATCATATTGATCATACCCCTTTGGTCCAAAGGCCCTTTGTCCAACATTTCATTGATCCTATCCCTGTGAATCCAATACAAAACAATATGGATCATCCTCCTCCTCGAGATCCTTTTAGAGTCCATACTTAAAAACCCATAAATTTTAATGGTGTGGTGATGTATCCTAATGAAGTACCAAATGAAACTAGAAGTAGACTGCCTAGATTTCAAGGAAATAATTCTATCATTGGAGATCAAAATCTAAAATTATTTCAAAATATTATGGATTATTATGAAGTAGAATATGAAGATGTTTATGTTAAATTTCTTATACACACATTGGAAGAAGATGTAAGGGAATGATTCAATTCTTTACCTCGAGGATCAATTGATTCTTGGGAGGAGATGAAAAATGCATTTAAAATCCAATATGGTGATAGAACCGACCCTAGATTTCTTCTATCTGAGTTTGAAAATATTAAAAATAACCCCAATGAATGTGTACAATATTTTAGCACAAGATTCAACAAGACATTGACAAGGTTACCAAATAACATAAGACCTAGTGATGAGTCTTGTTTGATTAAATACTATGATGCGTTAGAGAAGAAGGCAACATATTATTTGAGGGACAAAAATCCCATAACTCTGAGGCATGAATTTACCATGGCCATTCAAATTGAAAATAAGATCAAGGTTGTTGGTAAGCCTTGTAAGAGGGAGGGTGTTAAGATGATTAATCCAAAGAAACCTCAAACTAGTAAGTCTATTGATCCAGAAGAAGTGGTTAAGACCTTGTTTGGGGCAGTTAAGGAAATATCTTACAAGTTGGATAGATCAGAAAAAGTTTTGTCCCCAACCCTCAGACTCAGCATCAGAACATTAGACATAACAGATTTGGGAATCATCCCAAAGTAGACCATGGAGCTGAGGATAGAGGGAAAAGGTATATGGGCCAAAATGACAGACAACATGCTTTTAGAGATAACAAGTCAATATCTGACCCATTGGTTAGAAGAGTTACATTTGTTGAAGAGGAACACACTATTGATTGGTGTGATAAATTTTTGGTGCCTCATGCTCCTTGCAAGTATCCTGCCTCATATGATGATGACAATGATGAAGTTGATTTTGGTGATGCATGTGTTCTGGATTATCAAAAGGATTCCAAGCAAGGTGTATCTTCTATTGTCCTTCCCTGTGCTAGAAATGTGGATGATTTTTGGGCATGTGTAAATAATGTATTTTCCCTTCCTCTTGAAATTAATGATGAAATTGATATGGCTCAATCTTTTTAGTTACCTAATCATGAATTCAAATATTTAAGAGTAGTGATGATTAAAAAGTATGATGGTGAAGTTCTTTCAAAGGAGGATAGGAAATTATTGATAAATGTTGTTGTTTCCCAAGAAAAGGAGTGTAACTTGAGAAATAGGCTAATCAAGGGGCCTACCCCAGCTTTCAAATATAAGATGCATATCCTAACCAATGTTCCCAAAGATACTTCTAAGACAAGTGTACCAAATAGAAACCTTGTTACTGGTCCAGGACCAAGTACTCCTCCCATAGCCCCTGTTATGAAATATTATATCCCATCAAAGAAGGAAGTTACCCTTGCCCACAATACATCCTTGCCCAAATACAATGTATGTGATATGACCCATATCCTAAGCCAGATAAAGGTCATTGTCCCTATAGGTTGTACAGACAATATATCAGATCTAAGCATACATGCAAATAAAAGTGGATATTCTACCAGAAGAATTATACAAAACAAGAGACATAAATCAACACCAGATTTAACGTGGTTCACCCAGTGTGGGCTACGTCCACCAAGAAACAAGCCAATCTATTATCCAAAGCTTTGACAAGATATACAATGAAGATTTACAATATTCTACACTTCTCAGATGTTCAGTACTTTCTTCCTTCAAGCTTTTTTGATTCTTCACCAAGAATTCTCTCTCACATAATTATCTTGTAATTATGATCAATCCTCTCATTCTAAACCCTAGCTTTATGCTTTAAATAGTCATTTAAGACTTTAGGGCACTTAGCCATGCAATTACATTCATTAAATCTATTCCAATGCTAAAAATAGAAATAAATCCCGAGAGTTAATTAAAAACTCGTCGCACAGGTAACCGATGCCGGTTCTGCCCAACCGTCGCCGGTTCCAACTTGCCCTGACCGATGCCGGTCACACTCTAACCGATGTCGGTTACTGTCAACTTCCAGCAAGTTCTATTTGCATGCTAAAACATGAGTAATTTAGCTCCATACTCAACAATCTCCCACTTGGAGATTAATTACTGCACACTATACCTGTACAATGCCATTCTTGGATCCTCTTAAGCTTTGTTTCTTCCTCTTCAAGTTTCAAACTCGAAGACCAACAGAAGTGGAGTGTAGCTCCAACTTCTCCTTTGCTAATGGCTTCGTTAGCATATCCACAGGGTTCTTGCTTGTATGAATCTTTTCCAGATTCAACTGTCCATCCTCCAATACCTGTCGTATGAAGTGATATCTCAACTGAATGTGTTTCATTCTCAAATGAAATGCTGAGTTCTTTGCCAAATGAATTACACTCTGACTGTCACTGAACAGTTTACAATTACTTTGCTCCTTTCCCAACTCTTCCATGAACCTACTCATCCATATCATCTCCTTGCTAGCCTCTGTAGCTGCAACATACTCTACCTCTGTAGTAGACAAAGCCACAACCTTCTGCAATCTCGAAATCCAGCTAACTGTCATTCCACCTACTGTGAAAATATATCCAGTAGTGCTCCTCCTACCATCCAGATCTCCAGCCATATCCGAATCAACATAGCCACGTAATGAAATATCCAAACCTCCATAGCATAACTGCATGCTAGATGTCCCTTTCAAATACCTGAGTATCCATTGGACTGCTTTCCAATGCTCTTTACCTGGATTAGCCATATATCTACTCACAACTCCCACTGCCTGTGCAATGTCTGGTCTTGTACAAACCATAGCATACATGAGACTTCCAACTGCTGAAGCATATGGCACTCATGTCATGTATTTGACCTCCTCTTGTGATGAAGGACACTGATCTTTACTCAATTTGAAGTGTCCAGCCATAGGTGTGCTAACAGGTTTTGCATTCTGCATGTTGAACCTTTCTAACACCTTGTAGATATAATCCTCCTGAGACAAATACAATTTCTTATTTTTCTGTCTCTATGTATTTGCATGCCAAGGATTATTTTTGTAGCTCCCAAATCCTTCATTGCAAATGTGTGAGCTAGCTTTCTCTTAAGCTCACCAATGTCCTGCATACTAGATCCTGCAATAAGCATATCATCCACATACAGTAACAAAATAATATAGCTCCCATTTTCAAGCTTCTTGAAATAAACACAATGGTCAGATTCACATCTCAAGTAACCATGCTCATGCATAAAACTATCAAACCTCATGTACCATTTCCTTGGAGCTTGCTTGAGCCCATATAGGCTCTTTTTCAACCTGCACACTAATTTCTCCTTACCCTTGACTTCATACCCAAGCGGCTGCTGCATATAAATCTCTTCATCCAAATCACCATGAAGGAAAGCCATCTTCACATCTAGTTGCTCTAAATGCAAATCTTCTACTGCAACTAAACTCAATACAGTATGAATAGAAGTCATCTTAACAACAGGAGAAAATATTTCACCAAAGTCAATACCTACCTTTTGTGCAAATCCCTTTACTACAAGCCTTGCCTTGTACCTTTTCTGTCCACCCTCTTCTTCCTTAATTCTGTAAACCCACTTGTTCTGCAATGTTCTCTTTCCTGCTGGAAATTTAACCAAATCCCAAGTCTGGTTCTGTTCCAAAGAGTTCATCTCCTCATCCATGCCATGCTCCCACTGAACGTGAGTTTTATCCTGCATTGCTTCTTCAAAGCTTTCTGGTTCACCACTATCAGTCAATAATAGATAAAATAGAGAAGGTGAAAATATTTCTGGAAGTTTACTTACCCTTTGTGACCTTCTCACAGGAGTTTGGGGTACCGAGGCTCAATCTGGACCTCCTGGACATTAGTATCAACTTCTGACAGTGACCGATGCCGGTCACCTCTAACCGACGTCGGTTCAACTAACCGACACCAGTTCTGATCCTCTATAACCATCGGCGGTTCATCTGACCGATGTCGGTCAGGGCCTAACCGACCACGGTTACTGTGTATTTCTGAAGGTGTTTCTTTAAAACCTGAGAGTTCATTTTCATCAATAAACTTCTCAATTTTCTCATCCTTGGGTACCAAAATTTGATCCCTGTACATTCTCTTTTCATTCCATTCAACATCACGACTCCTAACAATTTTAGAATTCTCTAAATCCCAAAAATGAAAACCGAAATCACCAGATCCATAACCAATGAAAGTGCACCTCTTGGATTTTGCATCCAACTTTTTTCTATTTTCTCTATCAACATGCACAAAAGCTTCTGAACCAAAAACTTTAAGAAAAGAAAGATCTACCTCTTTTCCGGTCCATGCTTCCTCTGGTATTCCTCCATCTAGTGAACTTGAAGGGCCACAGTTAATCAAATAAACCACTTGTATCAACTGCTTCTACCCAAAACTGTAAGGGCAATCCAGAATGTATCCTCATACTTCTAGCACATTCCATGATTGTCCTGTTCATTCTCTCTGCAACACCATTCTCCTGTGGTGTTCTTGGAACCGTTCTTTCTCTACGTATCCCATTCACTGAACAATAATCATTGAAAGCCTTGCTACAGTATTCACCACCATTGTCAGATCTAAGGCACTTTAACTTAGAATTTGATTCATTCTCAACAAGGGCTTTCCATCTTTTAAAAGTTTAAAAAACATTAGATTTGTGTTTAATACAATAAACCCATACCTTTCTTGTAGCATCATCAATGAAAGTAACATAATACTGGGATCCACCATGAGAAGCTACCTGAGCTGGTCCCCACACATCTGAGTGTACAAGCTCCAATTTCTACTCCTTCTTAGTTGCCCCAACTTTGAGAAATCTCACTCTCTTTTGCTTTCCAAAGATACAATGCTCACAGAAATCAAGATCTAAATCTTTCAAATCTGATAACTTACCCTTAGCCTTTAAGATCTACATTCCTTTTTGACTCATATGACCCAACCGATTATGCCACATGCATGCATCTGAATCTGAAGTAGATAATGCAGAAAAGGAATCAGTAATACAGGTAGATAAATATAATGTTCCTACCTTCTTACCTCTTGCCACAACAAAAGCACCCTTGGTGACTTTCCAAGAGTCTCCTGTAAAAGTAACCATGCAACCAGATTCACCTAGTTGCCCTGCAGAAATAAGATTCCTCCTGAGGCTTGGCACATGCCTCACATCTTTCAATACCCATGTATTTCCATTCTGTAATTTTAGATGAACTTCCCCTTTACCAGTAATACTGCAAGGTTCATCATCACCCAAATAGACATGCCCAAAATTTCCCTGGACATAATTTCTGAAATAACCCTTATTAGGGGTTGCATGGAAAGAAGCTCCTGAATCTAAAACCCATGATTCAATTCTACTATCTAAAGAAAGAATAAGAGCATCTTGCATTACCTCTGATGCAGCAAGATTCACCTCTTTACCTTTGTCTGGTTGTTGGTTCTCTTTATTCTTTGACCAACAATCTTTCTTTGCATGTCCTTTCTTTCCACATTTCCAACAAGTAATTCCCTTACTTCTGGATTTAGATCTGCTATCCCTTGACTTTGATTTCCCATTACTCTTACTCTTGGATCTCTCCTTCTGCCTGCCCCTACTTTCTACATTCAAAGCATTTCCAGATGATGTTTCCTCTGTACTTTTCCTGCGAATTTCTTCATTCAAGATTATACTAACCACATCATCAAACTTCAAAATATTATTAGCAGATGTTGTATTACTAACAACCATTACCAAGTTGTCCCAACTATCAGGCAAAGAACATAAGAATAAAAGTGCTTTTACTTCATCATCAAACGGTATTGAAACTGATTTTAACTGATTTACAATAGATCGGAAATCATTCAAATGACTAGAGGCAGATTCACCTTCATGCATCTTAGAACTAAAAAGTTTCTTCATCAAATAAACTTTATTTGAAGCACTAGGTTTTTCATATAAATTAGCAAGAGATTTCATTATGTCTATCGTAGAAGCCACTTCTGTAATATTGGAAGCCACGGATGCTGCAGGCTCAATCTTATAGATCCCAAAGCCTTTCTGTCAAGAATCTTCCATTCTTCATCAGTCATCTTCGTAGGTCTAGACTTCTCATCCAACGGTAAGTACAAATCTCTCTGATACAGATAATCCTCAATCTGCATCTTCCATAATTGATAATTTCAGCCGTCAAACTTCTCTACCTTGTATTTATTATCTTCTGTCATTGTTGTAGCTCCCACTCAATCAGAAAACCCTCTGTGAGTAAATCTGTCAACACACAAAACCCTCAAACAAAGCTCTGATACCAGTTGTTGGGGTTAGCACACCGGTTGTACAGACAATATATCAGATCTAAGCATACATGCAAATAAAAGTGGATATTCTACCAGAAGAATTATACAAAACAAGAGACATAAATCAACACCAGATTTAACGTGGTTCACCCAGTGTGGGCTACGTCCACCAAGAAACAAGCCAATCTATTATCCAAAGCTTTGACAAGATATACAATGAAGATTTACAATCTTCTACACTTCTCAGATGTTCAGTACTTTCTTCCTTCAAGCTTTTTTGATTCTTCACCAAGAATTCTCTCTCACATAATTATCTTGTAATTATGATCAATCCTCTCATTCTAAACCCTAGCTTTATGCTTTAAATAGTCATTTAAGACTTTAGGGCACTTAGCCATGCAATTACATTCATTAAATCTATTCCAATGCTAAAAATAGAAATAAATCCCGAGAGTTAATTAAAAACTCGTCACACAGGTAACCGATGTCGGTTCTGCCCAACCGTCGCCGGTTCCAACTTGCCCTGACCGATGCCGGTCACACTCTAACCGATGCCGGTTACTGTCAACTTCCAGCAAGTTCTATTTGCATGCTAAAACATGAGTAATTTAGCTCCATACTAGAGAGGACAAGATGGTGCACCTCATAAAAGACCCCAGGAATGCTTCTTACGAGGTATTATTTACTGATACAAATCTTGATAACTTTGTTGGTAATTTTGATTATTAGGATTAGTGTTTAGATATGAATGTAAAACTTAAAGAAACTAATGCTTCATGGATTATAGATTTTGATTGAGCATGCTCCAATTTTGGAAATGGAGATGGTATTATGTTGATGTCCCCAGGACATGGTTCTTTCAATTTTTATTTTAAGTTAAGTTTTGAGTGCACCAACAATACTGCTGAATATGAAGCACTTTTAGTTAACTTAAGAATTTACTAAATGCATGAAATCAAGGACCTTATCATAAAGTATGACTCTAAGCTAGTTTTAAATAAAGTCAAGAAACACATGCAACCAAGAATCAAAGGTTGAAACAATAAAAACATGGAGTGTGGGATCTTATTTGACTCTTTTAATATTGAGTATCATGAGAGGAGTCAGAATGTAGAAATGGATAGGTTAGAAATCTTTTCCTCTCAGTATGACAAGGAATATGTGTCCCCATACTATAATTTTGAAGTTGAAGTATTGATCAAACCCTTTGTACCTGACAACATCCAGCACTGAAAGGTATTTGATGATTATGCACAAATAATTGGAAGGTGAGTTTACAAATCAAATTATTGATATTGAACCTATGGTGATGTTGTGTGATGGAAAGGAGCCCTTATTTGGGAAATAAATGGTTCAATTAAAAACAAATACCATCCCAAGTGGACTTTTCAACCTTGAGTCCACTTTTGATAGTATAGATAGGGTTGTGAGTAGAACTTCTACCATCTCAAGGGATGTAAGTGAGTATGACTTAAGAATTGCTCAAGATCCTAGAAAATTTTGGTTAGGAAGAAATTTGAGTATAGAATAAAGACAAGATTATGCCAAACTATTAAAGAAATATCAAGACTATCTTGTTTTGTCATACTCTAACTTAAAGGCTTATAGGTAATACTTATTCTAACATGAGATACCTTTGGAGCCTCGTACCAAGCCTTTAAAATAGAAGTAAATACCTATCAACCCCATCCTTGTAGCTAAAATTCAAGAAGAATTAAATAATTTGAGGGATGGTGGCATCATCCATCCCACCAAATACTTCTCATGGGTCACTAACTTGGTTCTAATTAGGAAGAAAATTGGGGATATCAAGTTGTGTGTGGACTTCAAAAATTGAATAAAACCTCACTCAAAAGTAATTACCCTTTACCCAACATGGATAACCTTTTCAAAAGGTAACAGGGTCTGAAATATTGTCTACTCTTGATGGTTTCTCTAGTTATAACCAAGTTGTGGCCAAAGAATCAGAATAATATAAGACTACATTCACAAATCCTTGTGGCACTTACGTGTATGTCAGAATGTCATTTGGATTGATGAATGCAGGGGCCACTTTTTAGAGAGCCATGGACGTTACATTTGTTGGTTTTATTAATGAATTCATTATGGTTTATCAGGATGACATAACATTATTCTCTAATAAAATAGGTGATCATTTGCAACACCTAGAAAAGATCCTGATCGAATGTAGAGAGTATGGGATCTCATTAAACCCAAGGAAGTGTCACTTTGGAGTTTAGAAGGCTAAAATGTTGGGGCACACTATATCCCATGAAGGGGTTATGATTGACCTGGAGAGAGCAAAAGCAATTAATAAGGTTCCCATCCCCCAACCTAAGAAAGGTATTCAATCCTTTTTTAGACGAATCAACTTTGTAAGAAGATTCATCTCTAATTTTGTTAAGTTTACTTTACCTATTACAAGCATGTTGAAGAAGGATCAGATTATCAAATGGAGTGATAAGGTAATCCAGGACTTTAAAGGAGTAAAGGATATACTAAAGGCTACCCATGTGCTATCTAGTCTGGATTATAACAATTACTTTCAGGTATTCTATTATTCTTCTTATTCTATTATTTCTTATTTCCTATTACAAAAGATGACGAAGGTCATGAAAATGTGTCCTTGTCATGATTTTGGTGTGTTCATGGTGTTATGTGAGTCATGTGATTCATGCAAGGTGGTCTTTGTGTCTGTGTCAAGTCCTCATGCTATGTTTAGTGTGCTCTCAAGCTTATCAGGTACTTTAAGGGGTCTTTTAGGCCTTTGTTTAAGTTCATAGTGTTGGTTAGTTGAGAAGCACTACACTAATTCTACAAGTTTGAATGCATATAACACTTTCTGAAGAACAAAATGAAGACATACATTGTTTTGCTTCGTCACAAGGGTGGTCAGAGATGGAATAAGGCTTCCCTCATGCAACTCAAATCAACATTTTTCTCAAACAAGGAATATAACAACATTGGTCCTAGTGCGCAAGCCTAATTCTTAGGGGTTCTAACAAAATGAAGCAGTGAATGAGCCTCAATGAGGAAAAAATATGGAAATAGGTGTAATTCATGTGGTAAGCTAAAATCAAGGTTTAGAAAGTTAGAAAACATGCCTTGGAAGAAAAATGCAAATCCTAGCTAAAACTACCCTTGAGAACTTGAGTTGTACTTGCAGCCAAATGAGATGGGCCAAAAAAATTTAGAAGTGATATTAACAAATCAATTATTGAGGATGGTTGAGGTATGTGTCCTTGAGCTCTATGCAAAATTTTAGGACTCGAGGAGGCCATTTGTGCAAGTAATTCAAATTTTACTAAGATCAGGCTTTGAGGAAACTCCATTTAAACCACTTGAACTTCTTAGGTGTCAAAAAAAATAATCTAACATTGTTTAGATAAATCATAGAATAAATTTTTGGATTAAATTCTCATAAAAACAGGGTGCAAAAGTTGTTTTGTCAATTTATTGAGTTTTAAAGAAGTTCTCATCATTTTTCTAAGCCTATTCTACTCTCTCCCAAACACCTTATTGAATCGATGGAAGAAAAAGTTTTGTTTGTCCTCAAATTTCTTGTGTAAGAAACCTTAAAGCCTCTAATGATTTATTAATGATGTCTCTAAGTCCTAAAAGGTGTTCAAACAGGATGAAGCTTATCAAAGTTCATTTTTGGCTTTGAGATGAACTGAGCTTCACTGTGTAGGCTATTTAGAGATATTATGTGTCTATTTGAGTTGTAAACATTATCTAAACACTAAAAGAATGGACATAATGCTTCATTTTTCTTCTTAATCATTTTATAATGTTTACTTTGATCTAAGAGCAAGTTGGATCCTAATAGAGAAGAGCACTGTCATAGTTTCTATACACTTGTACACTGGTTATGAACTTGTTGGGAGTGTCAGGAAATAACATTGAAAATATGTATAATGTTTACACAACCTCACTGCATTTGAAATCCTTCGAATCCATCTTCATTTTATAGAGAAATAGGTTTTTGAGTCCTCTCTAGCCTGGACAGTCAGCAAAACCCTCTGACTAGGGTTTACAATGCAAAAATCTTCAAAACTTAAAATGCAACCAATGAAAAATCCTGAAATCTTGAACTTATTTATGCCAAAGATTTTTCTAATATATTCATTAAGAATTATTGCAAATCATGAATTATCCCCATCATTCTCCCTAATAGTTTTCTTGAAACAGGGTTTCATCTCATGCTACAGTCTTGGAAATTATTCAAGTGCTCTCTCTCCACAAGTTGAAGATATGATACTTCTTGTCAAGCTCAGACATGATGTTGGAAGAATTTTAATGAAATTTAACATGATTGAAGATATTTAGAAATCACGGTAGTGGTGTCTTCTCACATTTTCAAACTTGTACACTAAATTTTCTTCAGTTTCTCAATATAGGTATGTGCTTCTTGGAGAATAATTTTGGTGTCGATTGCTTGGAGCATGAATAGGTGAATAAAAGAGTTCTTGAAATGCTTGTAACTGTAAACTCCTCTTACATTGTCAAACTTTTGAATGTAACTGTCATAAGCTTTCAGAGAATCAGAAGTTAGTCAGTTTTGTTGTGACAGGGTCATCCTTGGAGAAGTAACTAATACAAAAGTTGCAAGAAAGCACAAAAAGTGCCACATGTTTTTTATGATGTCTAATTCTAATGAAAAGGTTATGAATGACTGTAGAGGTGTCAAATGCTCAATATGCCTATGTGACAAAAAGTTAGGAGAGTTGAAAAAGAAGAACAGTAGTAGAGACTTAAAAAGTAGAATGTGAAAGGTCAAAGGTGATGTGAGTGAAGAGATAAAAATATCAATCTTTGAGTGAGAGAGTATTGCTGACAGAACAAGATAGCCAAGGGAGTGTGAATGTAGACCTTGGTTGATAGTGTGAATACTATGAAAGCATGAAATTATGCTAAGGAGTAAATTGAATAATGATTTCATGAACCTGTTTGTAGAAATATGAGTGAGCATTGAAATAGTAATGTGATCATAATCTATTGGTTTAGAAACATAGGAGCTATATGAACAAAATAAAATTTATCTCTCTAAGAATTTGCTTGGATCATAAGAGTGGGTGTTGCAAGTTGTAGTTTGCAAAACTAGCTGAGTGGGTGCTTAGCCATCTTCAAGTGGGTGTTTGAGAGAGTTTTTGAAGTGGGTGCTTCATAGATTGAGTGGGTGCTCAATCAACTGAAAATCAACGTTTGCTTTAAAATTGGTGTTCTTAGTAAAATCCTTGATTTCAAGTGGGTTTTCTCCCTTCATGGGTTTCCCACTATAATTTTTGTGTCTTGAGCATTTACTCTCTTGTATGAGTTTTATTTAGTACTCATGGTATGGTTTCTAATCCTAAATAAAAGTCTTTGAATTTGAATTGGTCTTTAAGTGTGCTTGACACGGATTCACCCCCCCCCCCTCAGTGCTTGTGAATCCCAACATTTGGTATCATAGTAGGTCCTTTTGGTGGAAGCTTAACATCTTCAAGGCGGTCCTCTCTTCACAAGCATGGCAAATGTTCAAGTAAAAATTGGATTATTAATGTCAAGATCACCACTCTTCAATGGGAAAAATTATGCCTTCTAGAGGATAAGGATGAAGACTTATCTCATGTCACTTGGTTTTGACATATGGGAAAGTGTGGACAAAGGCTACACTCCTCGAAGAACTCCAATACTTTTACAATAGACAAGGCAACATATGAAAACAATTCAACAACCATGAATGCCATCCTATGTGGGTTGACTGAAACTAAATTTTTGAAGGTAATGCATTGTACCACAACTAAGGATATTTGGACTAAGCATTTAAAGCATTTATGAAGGAGATGAAAAATTCAATATTTCCAAGTTGTAGACCTATAGAGCTCAATTTTAAAGCTTAAAGATGAAAGATGATGAGAGCATTGCATCTTACATGGAAAGGGTGGATGAAGTGATCAATATGATCAGAGGCCTAGGTGAGAAGCAAGAAGAGACTATCATAGTCCAAAAGGTCCTAAGATCCCTAACCCCTAAGTATGATGCAAAGGTTTTAACTATTGAGGAAGCAAAATACATGAAAACCTTGACATTGGATGAACTACAAGGTATCCTATCAACATATGAAATGAGGACAATTGGATCTAAATATACCAAGAAAGAAGTTGCATTCAAATCCAATAAAGAGACTCAATCCAAGCAAGAAAAAAAAAGAATCAAATTTGGAGGATGAAGAAGATGATGAGAAGATTGAAGCAATGTTTATGAAAAGGTTAGGAAGAGGCTCAAGAAAATATAAAGGTAAACTCCCATTCAAGTGCTTTAATTGTGGACAAATAGGCCATTTTTATGCTAAATGCCCAAACAAAAACAAGGAAACTCAGTTTGAGCATGGTGAAGAAGGTCATAGACATGGCAAGAAAAATATGAATTTCAAGAATAAGGATGAAAAGAAGAAATTTTTCAAGAACAAGAGAAACTTCTACACAAAGGAGAATTCAAGTGAATCTGAATCAAGTGACTCAAGCAGCTCAAAGAATGAGGATAATGGAACTCATTCTAAAACCTTGTTTATGGCTTTGGAGATCCCTCAAGAATGCAGTACCAAAGGTAAGAACTTAGTTGATTATGAAGATTTTGATGAAGAAGAGGCTAGAGTGAATCTAGAAGCTGAACTTGTAAGTGCCCTTGAAGAACTACAATTGTGTAGAAGAAAGAACCACAATTTGAGATGCACCTTGAAATATTATGAAGAAAAAATTCATATTTTTGAAAGGAGGTAAAGTCAAAAGGAAGAGAGAAACAAATGATCTCAAAGAACTTGAATCTCATCTTGAAAATATCTCTCAATCCTACAAGGAAAAGGAGGATGAATGCTTAAGTCTAAGCTCTGATTTAGAACTCCTAAAGGCTGAATTAGAGAAAATGACTAGCAAAATCAAGGTGTATGAGAAGCTACAGAAGATCTCAAATGTTTTGTTTGATATACTGAGTGGTCAAAGGGATACAAATGAAAAATTAGGAATAGGTTTCAAGGAAGGAAGTAAAGAAGTTGAACCGACAAAGAAGAAGGAGGACAAGTATACACCAAGCATCTCTCATACCACAAACAAGGAGGCCACCAAATTTTCCAAGAGGACAAATTCTCCTAGAATCACTTATACTATGAGGTATTCACATTCCTTCTATGGTTATTGCTTTTCATGTAACATGTTTAGACACAAAGCTACAAAATGTAGAAGAAATGTTAGAGGCAATATGAGAGAATAAAATTTACAAATTACATTAATGAATCATAATCATGTTTGCTACAAATGCCAAAAGGATGGTCACATAACTATCATGTGTAATCAACAACCACCTAAAAAAAACAAATGGATGTATATTGTGAAGGAATGATCTAGCAAGAAGGGAGAACTTGGTTTGATAGCACAAACTACTTTTCATGTGCAAGATGAAGGAATGATTTGGTACTTTGATAGTGGCTGCTCTAGTCATATGATAGGTGAAAAAAGAAAATTCATCTCTTTATCAAACAATGCATTAGGTGATATTAGGTTTCATGACAATAATTCAGTAAACATTGTGGGAAAGGGAACTCTTAGTCTTGATAATGGAAAAACAATCAATGAAAATGTCCTATATGTTGAAGGGATCAAGCACAATCTTCTAAGTGTAAGTCAAATGTGTAAATAGGGCTACAATCTGACATTTCATGACAAAGGATGTGAAATTGTTGATGGTAAATCAAGAAAGAAAATAGGAAGATCCAAAAGGACAAAGAATAACATGTATGTGCTCAAGGAAGTAAATAAAGAAAAATGATTTACAAGTAAACTTGATGACAATTGGTTGTGGCATAGAAGATTGGGACATCTAAGCTTTGAAAATCTTGTGAAATTAAGTGCTAAATATGGTGTTAGAAACATTCCAAAAATTGTAAAACTAGCAAACCCTCTGTGCAATGCTTGCCTACATGGTAAACAAACAAGAAGATCATTTAAGTCCAAGGAGTATTCTACTACTCAACCTTTGGAGTTGATTCATACAAATCTTTGTGGGCCTACAAGAATTATAAGTATGCAAGGAGATGAGTATTTCATGCTCCTTATAGATGAATTCTCTAGGATGACATGGGTAGCTTTCTTAAAGCACAAATCAGAAGCCTTGGATAGGTTCAAAGCTTTCAAAGCACTTGTGGAGAATGAAAAGAACACCAAAATCAAATGCTTGAGATCAGACAGGGGTGGAGAATATTGGTCCAATGAATTTGATGACTATTGTAAAGAACATGGAATACAAAGACAATTCTCAGCTACTAGGAAACCTCAACAAAATGGGGTGGTTGAAAGAAAG
This sequence comes from Taxus chinensis, assembly GCA_019776745.2. Classification (NCBI taxonomy): domain Eukaryota; kingdom Viridiplantae; phylum Streptophyta; class Pinopsida; order Cupressales; family Taxaceae; genus Taxus; species Taxus chinensis. The sequence continues at coordinate 73,699,172 of CM034154.1, read as the reverse complement.
AATAGAAGTGTCCAAGAAATGACTAGAACAATGTTGAATGAATCCATACTTGATAGCTATTGGAGTGAGGTAGTTTGTATAGTTGTCTACATTATAAATAGAGCTCAATTGAGAGTGAACAACAGCAAGACACCTTATGAGCTTTGGAAAGGGAGGCCAGCCAATGTGAAACACATAAGATTCTTTGGAAGCAAATTTTATATTAAGAGGGATGAAGAAACTTTAGTAAAATTTGATTCTAGATGTGATGAGGGCATAATTATTGGGTATTCATCAGTTAGTGCTGCCTATAAATGCTACAATAAGAGGCTTCAGAAGGTGGTTGAAAGCATAAATGTGAATATTGATGAGTCTCATCTTGCAAATATCAAAACTCAGCCTAAGGACAACCATGAAGATGACATGTCATACATTAATGATCAATAAGATGATGAAGAAGTAGAAAGTACACATGAAGAGATGGAAGAATTGGAAAATATACAAGACACGTTCAATACAAGTTAAGAGGGATCATCAAGAAAATTAGATCAGAGGAAGCAAGGAGGTGTTCTCATAAGAAGAACTATCTATCACATCAAGTTTTCTATACTAGTCTAGATAAAAAATTGGCAAAATAATGAAGACGCAACCCTCTTATCCATGTTAGAACCCAAGAATGTAATAGAAGCTAGCAAGGAACAACATTAGGTGGATACCATGAATGAAGAGCTTGACCAAATTGAGAAGAATGAAACTTGGGAGCTTGTGCCTAGGCCAAAAGACAAGAATGTGATAGGAACAAAATGGGTGTTTAGAAACAAATTGAATGAGAAAGGTGAAGTGACAAGAAACAAGGAAAGACTTGTATGTAAAGGTTATGTAAAAATGGAAGGAATTGACTTTGATGAAACATTTGCACCAGTGGCAAGGATGGAAGCAATCAGATTGTTCTTGGCATATGTTGCTTACAAGAAAATCATAATTTTCCAAATGGATGTCAAGTCTTCTTTTTTAAATGAGCACCTAAATGAGGAAGGTATATATTGAGAAACCTAATGGATTCTCTCTAACTGAAGGAAAATATTATGTTTGCAAACTTGAAAAAGGCTAATTATATGGGATATACTCAAACAAGCTCCTAGAAGCTTGGTATAGTAGGATTGGATGCACATTCCTCATTAAGTAAGGTTTTAGAAAGGGTGTGGGTGATAGCAATATTTACACCAAAGAAGAAGGAGACCATCTACTAATTGTTATAGTATATGTGGGTGACATAATATTTGGAGGTGATCATGAAAATATGACTCATGAATTTTCTGATGTGATGAAAGAAGAGTTTGAAATGTCTATGCTTGGTGATCTCTCATTCTTCTTAGGTCTACAAATCTATCAATCAGATCAAGGCATCTTCATATCTCAAGCTAAATACATCAAAGAAATGCTCAAAAGGTTCAAGATGAAAGAGTGCAAACCTATAGGCACACCAATATTGGTGGGATGCAAGTTAAGAAAAGAGGATAACTCACCAAAAGTGGACAAAACCTTGTATAGGTCTATGATAGGCAGCCTTCTCTACTCCAGTGCATCAAGACCTAATATTATGCAAGTTGTGGCTCTTGTTGGGAGATTTCAAGAAGACCCAAGGGAAACATGCCTCAAGGAAGTCAAAAGGATACTGAGATATCTCATAGGAACATTAGAATATGGCCTTTGGTACTTTATAAGTAAGGATTTAAACATAAGAACTTACACTGATGTTGATTGGGTTAGGAATATTGATGATACGAAGAGTACAAGTGGTGGTGCCTTCTTTGTTGGAAATTTTTTGTATCCTGGTTGAGAAAGAAACAATCTTCAGTGGCATTGTCAACATGTGAAGATGAGTACATAACAGTTGTTATTTGTTGCACTTAGGTTCATTTGATGAGGCAAACATTGGAGGACTACAAGGTAAATTTTGATGACCCAAATCCTTTACTTTGTGATAGCACTAGTGTCATTAGTGTCTCCAAGAACCATGTGTTCCACTCAAAGACCAAACACATTCCAATCAGATTTCACATTTTGAGGGAGCAAGTAAATGATAAGAAGATCAACCTTGAATATGTAAGTACAAAAGAAGAAATTGTAGATATAATGACTAAGCCACTACCTAAAGCAAGATTTGAGAACTTGAGAGATGAATTGGGGGTCATTCTTGATCCCACCACAACTAGGAGTGATAATAAAACTCAAGGGAGAATATTCATGTAATATAAGCTCCTACAAAGTGAAAAGAGGTTTTCAAGTGAGGGGGTTCTAGTCTACTAGCTCATGGTGTTGTTCTTGTTTGGCATCTTGCAACACAATGTTGTTCATGTTATTATTCCACACAAGTATGTTACCTATGTTCCATGTTTGGTATGGCTTCAAATCAAGATAATGCAAAGTGGTCATGGATCATAAATGTTGTTGGTGTGGTCTCAAGTATGTCTAAAGCCTAGGGGGAGAAATTTGAAAGGTATGTCATATCTCTTGTTATTTATTTGCATTTCTATGTTTACCCCATCTTTTTCATAGATGTCAAAGGGGGAGAGTATGTCCAAAGTATGTCATACCTGGAACATGAAATGTTGGTTGGTCATGTGCATTATCATCATTTGTATTTGTCATCAATTTGTCTTTGTGTGTGTGTTAACATCAATGACAAAGGGGAATTTTGTTGCCCACCTTGTGTCATGTTGTCATTGTTGTCTTGTCAAAGTGGTCCTAGTGTGTTTTTGTCATGGTGTTGGTGTGTTCATGGTGCCACAAGGTGTTGACCCAAATTAATGATGTTTATATCTAGCACATAAGTGATATGTGAGTCATGTAAGGTGGTTATTTGTGTCTTTGTCAAGTCCTCATGCTATGTTTAATGTGCTCTCAAGTTTGTTAGGTGCTTTCAGGAGTCATGTAAGTCTTTGTCAAGGTTCATAGTGTTGGTTAGTTGAGAAGCACTACACTAATTCTTCAAGTTTGAATGCATATAGTACTTCCTGAAGAGAAAAATGAAGACAAAGGTTTTCCTACTTGGTCACAAGGATGGTCAGAAGATGGAAGAAGGCTTCTCTCATGCAATTCAAGTCAACTTCTTTCTCAAACAAGGAATAATAGCAAATCTGGCTCTAGTGCACAGGCCTAATTCTTAGGGGGTCTAGCAAGATGAAGTAGTGAAGGAGAATCAATTAGGAAAAATTGTGGAAACATGTGTATTTCATGTGGACAAACTCAAATCAAGGCTTAGAAAGTCAGAAAATATGCTTTGGAAGCAAAATGCAAGTCCTAGCTAAAACTGCCCTTGAGAACTTGAGTTGTACTTGCAGCCAAATGAGATGGGACAAAAAAATTCTTTATCTTGACAAATAAATAATTGGAGATGGTGGAGGTACATGCCCTTGAGATCTATACAAAATATTAGGACTCAAGGAGTTCATTTGTGCAAGTAATTCAAATTTTACTAAGATCAGGTTTTGAGGAAACTCCATTTAGATCACTTGAAATTCTTAGGTGCCAAACAAAAATTTCTAGCATTGCTCAGATAAATAATAGAATAAATTTTTCAAGAGAAATTATCATAAAAACATGGTGTAAATTTTTTTTTGTCAATTGAATTGAGTTTTGAATAAGTTCTCATCATTTTTCCAAGCCTATTCTTCTCTCTCCCAAGCACTTTCTTGAATTGATGGAAGCAAAAGTATTTTGTTTGTCCTCAAATATCTTGTGTGAGAAACCTTGAAGCTTCTCATGGTTTATTAATGATGTCTCCAAGTCCTCAAATTTCTTGAAACATGTTATAAGCTCTGATGAAGCTTGTCAAATTTCAAGTTCTGGCTTTGAGAGGAACTAAGCTCCATTGTGCAGGCCTATTTGGAAATTTAATGTATTTTTGAGCTATAAATGTTCTATGAGCACTAAAAGAAGGGAAATAATGCTTCATTTTTCTTCCTAAGCCTTTTAGAATGTTTTGCTAGATCTAGAGGCAATTTGGATCCTGACATGAATAACACTATCATAGTTTCTACTATAATTTGCTCTGAAAAATCAGGTTGCTAAGAGGAATTTTCAATGTTGCAAGGTGAAATTGAATGTTGAAAAACTTCTATACACTTTCACTCATTCCCAAGAAGAATAATTTTTTAAAACCATCATTGTTTTTTAAATAAATTCATCTTTGTAGTCTCTCGGGTATGCACAATTCACAAAACCCTTTGTCTAGGGTTTCAAGGAAATAAATGCATGAAACTCGAGTTTGAAGCGATGAAATGGCCTGAAAATTTGATAATACTTGTCTATGGATCATCCTTAAAATTATTCAAATTTCAAGTAAATTTTTCAATGTATCTATGAGTTCTTCATGACAGTCTTGGAAGATAGGGTACAAATTTCCTCTATATTGTCAGTGAGAGAGTTTTTGAGCATTTTTTTGCCTTTAAAGTTTTGAAACTTTGTAAAAATCTCTAACATGTCAATGGAAGGCTTGAAATTTCTTTGGACAATTCTAAGTATGCCTGCAAAGAATTTTAGACCTAATAGTATAGTGATTAGAGGCTATAAATGCTGGAATAAGAACCAGTCAACTAAGCACATAGCTAAAATTGGTTGAATGAAGGCTAAAATTTTGAAGAAGACTATGAAGAGATGAATTCTAATTCACAGGATGACAAAAGTAGGTTGAAGGAAATATTTTATAGGACTCTTCAAAATAGTAACTGTTAAGGCTTGTTGTCATTGAGTTTGTGGTTTGGTCCAAATGAAAGAATGGAACCTACTAGCATTTGGATGAGATATGAATGAACGTTTAAAGAAGCTCTGGAATCTTTGTAACATGCTTAGCCTTTTATAACTCCTCTCTATAATATCAAGAACCTACACATGATAGTCATGAGGGTGTAACAGAGAACAGTTACCTGTTGTGATGGAAAAAGCTGATTTTATAATATAAACTGACATGAAGAAATGCAAGGATACTTAAGGTATGCCACATGTCAAACTTTTAACACCAAACACTATAATGTATCCTTGAACATATGTAGATTTGTAAGAATCCCAATATAATTGTATGAAATCAAGATGGGAGTTATAAGGGTGACATCATTGTTTTCTTGCTCAAGCCACAAGAAGGAGAGAAATAAAATTATTTTTTGGTAGTTAAGAATGTGATGGTTTTGATATAAAAAACAACTTGTTGATAAATATAGTGTTGTTGATAGGACAAGAGAGCTAAGGGAGTTTGAGTGTTGTGGATTGACAATGTGAGTGCTATGAAAGCATGAGATTAGGCTAAGGAGTAAATTGAGTAATGAGGTCATGAGTTTGTTTGTAGAAATATGAGTGAACATTGAAATAGTAATGTGATCATAATCTGTTGGTTTAGCAACATAGGAGCTATATGATCAAATTTGTGGTGTATCTCTCTAAGTAGGTGCTTATATTATAGGAGTGGGTGCTTCTTGCAAGTTGTATCTTGCAAACCTAGTTAAGTGGGTGATTAGGCATCTTCAAGTAGGTGCTTGAAGGTTTTTGAAGTGGGTGCTTCATAGATTTAAGTGTTTTCTCATTCAAGTGAAAATAAGTGTATACTTGGGAATTGGTATTCCTAATAGAAGCCTTGGTTTCAAGTGGGTTTTCTCCCTTTATGGGTTTCCCACCATAATTCTTGTGTCTTGAGCATCTTCTTTCTTACATGAGTATCAATTTATGTTCATGGTATGGTTGTTGATTTTAATCAAGAAGTTTTGAAAGTTGAATTGGCCTAAAACTTTTCTTAGTATTAATTCACCCCCCTCTCAGTGCTTTTAATATCCATCACTTCTTTAGCAAAGTTTGCTGGGGTTTTAGTTGAAATACTTTATTATGGAGAAACAAGCTTTTTCTTTTGTAAAAGCTACTAAGATCTTCATCTCCTATATTCTAAGTTCCAAAATCATAGCTTATGTGCCACACACCATGGTCAAATACATCCTCACTCAAATGGATATGTCAAATAAGAGGTGTAGGTGGGTGAATAAACTTCAAGAATATGATATGGATATTCAAACTATAAATCTAGTGAGAGGTTTGGGATGAGGAAGATTGATGGATGAAACTAACTTACAAATTATTGAAGTACACAATGTTGATGATCAAGAGAAACACCCCTATGAGAAGTGTTGGTGAGAAAAAATTTCAGGGAGCTTGATTTAATTAATCCACTAATTAAATCGGGGAGGTGTGCCCCATCACTTAAGAAGGTTATAACCCTTCGAGTTATTTAAATATGACCTTAGGTCATATATTTAGGATATCAAGATACGAGATTATAAAATCACGTAATAATATTCCAATGTGGAATCTGAAGGTAAACCCTAGTAAAAATACAGGACATAAAAGTGAGGAGGGAGTTACTAGATTGGTAAATGTAAAATTTTCTCGATAGTGGATTTATTTCGTGGTTTTTACCCATTTAGGGGTTTCACATGTTATATGTGGTGTTATGTGTTCATTGTGCTTTATTTAATTTATTCATGGAATACATGTTATAATGTTTAACTTTATAATGATTAATTAATTCAGTGAATATACCTTTTCACTCCTCATCCTTCCATAGTACCAGAGTGGGATTAATAAATTTAATTTAATCCTAATGTAACCTAAGGTTCTAATGGTTGGAAAGGTAGTTAAACTATTTGGAATATTATTTAACCCCCCTTACCATTCCACATAGTTGGATGGTTGGATGAATATTGCACAGGTGAAAAAGGCATTTTGGACTTTTAACTACGTGAAAAGATTTCAACTTCAGGAATTACCAGGACTTGGAAAATAAGGTAAGGGATATAAAAACTTTTGAAATATTTTATATAGTTTTACATAGTTTGCAGAGGATTCAAAAAATCAAAAGGGGAAGTAAAAATGTAGAGTAAAACTCAAGTTTACAGGGGGAGACAAGATTCGAGAATATAGGTTTTCCTAATTTTTTTAGTGGTCAAGTAAAATCCTTGTCCCCTAGTAATACATGTGTTTTTACATTATTTACTATGAATTTTTTGAAACCCTTATTCATGTCATGGATAGGGCCCTTGAAAATTTTGCTCTTATAGTTTAAATTCAAACTATAATAGTTGTATAGTTTTTTATAAAATCGGCGTATTTTATAAATATATGTGTGTGTGTGTGTATTTTTATATATATACATATATATATATATATATATATATATATATATATATATCTATATAAAAATGTATATGGTTTGTATAAACCTAAAAACTAAAGTCCTATAAACCTATACCAATTGAAAACCCTATATTAAAACAAATATATATTAAATATATATATAAACATTTATATGAGAGGCAGACCCCCTTCATACATCTCCCCTCTTTGTTTAGTGCCACTTGGCACCTTTTGCTGACTCCTGCGAGCCCCTCTATGTTATCACCACGTGTCCCTTTGCAGACCCCCTCCGTGCCTTGATCGTCATAGGCACGGTTCTCCTCACTGTGGATTTAGTCCCACATGGGGGACAACGAAGGTAAGGGGAAGGCTTTAAAAGCCTTCCCACAAAGACTTGGTGGTGTGACTGTGGTCACACCACCCTTTTTTGTTTGATGTCCTCACGAGCACGATGAGTGGCTCAACAGTTATATAATTTGCCTTGGCTGCGGCATTTATGAACTCAATTTGGATAATATGAGTTCAGTTATATGGTTCGATGACTTAATATATATCATTGGTAGTTATATGGTTTGCATTGATAATAACATTGACATTTGGTTTGATTATATATGGTTATATGGTTTGCATTTAACATTGGCATTCAGAATATAATATGAAATATGGCTTGATGAAAACAACTCACCGAGTTGGTTAGCCAACTCGGCTGAGTTGACAGAAAAATATTAACTAAAGGAGCAAGAGCTCCAATATATATATATATATATATATATATGGAAATTGTATATATAAATAATTTGTTTATTTATTCGAAAATATGGATATATTATATAATTTTTTAATGATATATTCTTATATGACGATAAGCCTTTTCGTCGTAATTTTGTTACAAAACTAAAAAAAATCACTTACATTTCAAATAAATTTTTTGATATCATTCTAATGTATTCATTTATAGACTATTCAATTCACAGGACCTCCTATTTTTTGCGTAAATTGATCATGATCGATTACAAGGATTATAATACAACAGGGGGAATTTCTGTAAAAAATATTATTTTGATCCTTGTTTTATTAATCATTTTGTATCTCTATTTTACACAAAAATGGGGTCTAATCAATTTTCAATTGATAAATCTTATATGTTGAATGGAAACAACTACAACATTTGGAAGATTTCATTAAAGGCAAAATTCATGGATTGCAAATTGTGGGCAGTTGTGAATGGAACTGAGAGATCTCCTATAGGAAGACATATAAGTGCTGATAACTTCATTGCATATCAACAGAAAGTACAAGAAGTGATGTCCATTATCTAACAAATTGTATAGGATGATTTTCTACAATGAAGCATATTGAAGTTTATATGCATCCATGAGAAGGATCTCTGCGGTGATAGAGATCTCCAGTTCTAAAGATCAAGTTACAGACTTGTTTACGAAGCCATTGTGTGATGTAAATTTTTGCAAGTTCCATGAAATGTTTAGCCTTTCAGATTTTCCATTGAGGGGGATTATGCATGCTAATGTCACCTCCTAACGGTTGGTCAATTGTTGACTCCTTTTCCTCCATACTTCTATTCTGGTTTAAAAGTATTGTAAAAGATCTTACATGATCTAAAGTAAACTAATAGAGTTTACATGTAAATTGGTAGAGTTTACGGGAAAAAATACAGTCAAGTGTGCATCTTTTTGTAAAGGAGGTCCTTATGTTATAAAAGGCTCCTAGAGATGCGGTATAAGAATATTTCCATGAGGAACTGTGAGATTTAGTCTCACAAATACATGTGCTAGCCTAAACCTTTAGGGTTTATGGATTTGTAAATCATGTTGTACAAATAGGTAATGTTGGCATATGGATCCCCACTTAATATTAAGGGGGAGTGTTAGAACTATATTATTAAGTGCATCATAAAATATAGTTTATATTTAAATACTATAGAATAAACTATATTCTTATTATTTAAATATAAAATTTATAATAGGGGTTGGTTAATTTAATTAATCAACTAAGTAAATCGAGGAGGTGTGTCACGTCACTTAAGAAGGTTATAACCCTTCGGGTTATTTAAATATGAATTTAGGTCATATATTTAGGATATCGAGATACATGATTATAAAATCATGTAATAATATTCCAATATGGAATATGAAGGTAAATCCTAGTAAAAAAATAGGAAATAGAAGTGAGGAGAGAGTTACTGGACTGGTAAATGTAAAAGTTTCTCAATAGTGGATTTATTCCATGGTTTTTACCCATTTACGGGTTTTCCACGTTATATGCGGTGTTATGTGTTCATTGTGCTTTATTTATTTTATTCATGTTGTACATGTTATAATGTTTAACAATTTTAATTAATTAATTTGGTGAATGTCCCTTTTCACCCCTCGTCCTGACAACTCAAATGGATATGTCAAGTAAGAGGTGTAGGTGGGTGAATAAACTTCAAGAATATGATATGGATATTCAAACTATAAATCTAGTGAGAGGTTTAATCTTAGCAATATTGATGGCTGAAACTAACTTACAAATTGTTGAAGTACACAATGTTGATGATCAAAAGAAACACCCCCATGAGAAGTGTTGGCGAGAATTTTTTGGGTAGACAAAGTGGTGGTTATCTTGCTAATGCTCTGGAACTATAGGTCCCTCTGCTTGTGTGTTGCAGTTCCACTTTATTGGGAATGAACAAAATGGGAAAATTTTTATTTGCCAAGAGGTCATGGATCCAACAGGAACACTCCACTCTACCACGGAAAATGTTTACAATGAATTTCAAGAGAGGAAATTGTTAAAAGATGGGGGAAATGGACTGAGAAGTTAGATATGGGGAATTAAATTTGTAAGTAGAAAATCATATTAGTGCCAAACCTAATTAGAAGTTTCACATTCACAAATTATGGGAAAGAAACAACCAAGTTTAGAATATCAATTATTAGAGGAAACTATGCACACAAAGTTGCACACATTCATGCATCATGAAAAGAATAAACTCCTTCCTTTATTGACATCTTCACAAGTTGTACAATGCTTAGAAGATAGAGGAAAATTAGATAGGGAAAGTGGAATAATTATATATCTTTTCCCTTGCTCAAAAAATCTCTCTCTTGAGTGCACAAAATTAACAAACCTTAAACAAGAGTATTCCATTACATTATATATACCAAGAAATGACTCTTCATCTACCCCCATGTGACCTTTCATTTGTCCTTTCCACTTGTGACTTTTGACATTCCTAGGAAAGAAAATTAAGTCCCCTTTTATTAGTTGAGGGTGACTTATTACATTTTAGCCTAGTCATAATAATGAATAGGACAAATGGCATGATTGCTCATAATGAATAATTAAAAAAGGGGGTAGAGAAGAGGTGGAATAATGATATAAGATAATGAAGAAGGAATGTTGATGAAGATGATGCCTTGCCACCTTCACCTCATTGCCTAACTGATCTGATGAATGTCCCAATGTGGTGAACTTTGGATTTCTGACCTTTTTACACCATGATAAACCTCCTTCATATGATACACGAACACCTTGGATGGAGTGTTTAGAAACAATTTTGAATGATCACCTTAATGACCGTAGGTGTTGTTTATTGAAGTCCACTCCGAAGAAGTTGAAGGATGGAGAAAAATATTTGATGACATTCTACTACATAGCCACACTGCTATACTCATTAGAAATCTTTAATGAAGTGCATTTTGAACACTTTGTCCCCACCAATGATGATCACAATTTCTCCCTGGTACATGATGCATTGTTACGCCCTTAATCATATATCTTATATTGGATGTATATAGCCAACTTGTGGCTATCATAACTTGTTATCATTATGTATCTCTTTAATATATGTTATATTTTCATTAGTGGGTCGGCCTTGGTGTTGGCCATAGCATAGGAATACATATATAGGGGTTAGTAGGTAGTAGTTGATCATCATATTCAGCATTTGAGTCTTATTATCTGGTTTGGAGGTTGCCCCCTCGAAGTGGCTAAGCTATTATTCTTGCACATTGAGATCATTTATCTGAAATATTGTGTTCATTGGTGTTATATTTATGTTGATAATCAGATTTATACAAGTAATTGCATTACAAGTGGTATCAGAGCTTGAACTCGGCCAACACTGTGTCAAACCCTAATTGTGAAGGTTCATCCATATCTCAAAATCAGTAGCGAATTTTTATGCAATTTTTTTTGTGTTGTGGTGAAAGTAGTCAAGTAAGCTTTCCTCCATTTTTAAAGAATTTTTGACTTGGTTTGTAAAAGTTATAGCGGAATTATGTTTTTTCATAATTTGGCTACCTAGGGTGCAATTTGTGGAATTTTTCAAAGTTATTTACATTTCCAGAAAGAAGATTAAAAATTAGTTTGAGTTCGTTCTTTGATTTTTATAAAATTTGTCTAAATTATTATTGAAATCCAAAACCCTAAATTTTGACCTTGATCCTTAAATCTTACCATTTTGGGGCATCATGGCTAGGCCTTCGACAAGAGGCAAAAATATTCCCATCACTGTGGGTAAAACACCTGATAAGGATGAGATAATAGTTGAGGAATTAGAGTTAGAAGGGGTATCTACAAAGTCCTTAGGGTTAGGGTTTACTTCAACTGACCATAAGGTTAGCTATCTTGAGTTAGAGTTGCAAAACCTCAAGGGTAGAGTGGCCAACAAAGAAGATGTAGAAAATCTTGGACAACGGTTGGAGGATTTCATTCACCAATTTAGTTACAATATCATGGGTCATCATATCCTTCATAATCAGCCACAACTCAATCATACTTATATTAACCAGGGTGGATCTTCAGGTCAAAGTAATAGACAAACTAGCCAAGGTGGATCTGCAAACATGACCAATCTAAATACAAACACTCTACAAGCCCATAACATGATTCCAAAAGTGGAAATGCATAAGTTTTATGGAAAGGATCCACTCAATTGGATTAACTAGATGGAGAATTTATTTGATCTTCATCAGATTCCATTGGGACAAAAGGTTACCATGACATCATTGTATCTTGAAGCTGACCAATTCATTTGGTATCGATGGTTATGTGCTCAAAGGAAAAAGAGTGCACTCGATGTTACATGGACAGTATTTACCGAAGATTTGCAATTGCACTATAGTTCTAGTGTGTTAGAGAATTATTTCAGTCAATTAGCAAAGCTCAAACAAAAAGTAACAGTCAAAGATTACATCCATCAATTCCAAAACCGTTCCTTACGGGTGGAAAATATTCCTGAAGATAATTTGAATGACTTATTTCTTGGGGGTCTTAAAGAACAAATTGAGACTGAGGTAAGTATTTTTAATCCTCATAAGGTTTCAGACTCTATGATCATGGCACGTAAGGCAAAGGAAAAATTTATTTCCAGTAGGAAATAAATTGTCAGTAATATCAGAGATCATAGCACCCTTCCACCATCATTCCCTCGGCCAGTAAGAATGACACCTCAACAAATTGAAGAAAAGAGAGCCACAGGGTTATGTTTTAATTATGACAACAAATATGGACCAGGACATAAGTGTGCTGAAAAGAAGTTGTTCTACATTGAGGGAACTACTGAAGAAGAAGAAAATGAAGAAGATAAAGAGGTAGAGTCAGAGAAGGAATTTGGAGATCCCCAGCCAACAATATCATGTCATGTAATTTCTAGTATTATCACTCCCCAAACTCTCAAAGTAGTTGGATTCTTAAAAAAATAGAGGGTAACAATGTTGATTGATTCGAGAAGTACTCACAATTTCATCGATCATAAATTGGCAGTACACTTAAATTGCTTTGTTTATCCAGCTCCAAAATGTCAAGTCGTGATTATTGATGGGAAAACTGTTAATTGTTCAGGAAAATGCCATAACATTAATCTTGCCATGGGAGATTACTTGCTAACTAGCAATATGTATGTCATTGTAATGGGAGGAGTAGACATTGTGTTAGGAGTTCAGTGGATTACCACCTTGGGAACCATTGAAATGAATTTCCAAGAGTTGTTCTTGCAATTTCAGTCAGAAGGGAGGACTTTTAAACTAAAAGGACTAAGAGAAAAGTCCCCACAGATGGTAAGTTCTCATCAGATGCAAAAATTGCTTCGAAAGGGTGAAAAAGGGTTTGTGGCAAAACTATTTTCATTGGAAGCACATCATTCCAATACATTTATACCCGTAAATATGCAAGCAGTTATAGATGAGCACTCAGTGGTGTTTGGAGAAATGCCCAAGGGCCTGCCTCTGAAAAGAGACCATGACCATGCCATCCAGCTAGTACTAGGGAGTCAACCACCCAACATCAGACCTTATCGGTACCCCTATATGCAAAAGAGTGAGATTGAGAAGATAGTTCAAGAGATGTTAGAAGTAGGAATTATTCGTCATAGTCAAAGTGCTTACTCTTCTCCTGTAGTGATGGTACGAAAAAAAGATGACAATTGGCGCATGTGTCCAGATTACAAGGAACTCAATAAGTACATAGTTAAAGATAAGTTTCCTATTCCTATAATTGATGATTTGCTAGATGAGTTACATGGTGTTGTTTACTTTACAAAACTTGATCTTTGTTCTGGATATCATCATATTAGAATCAGGGATGAAGATATTCATAAAATAGCCTTCAGGACACATGAAGGACACTATGAGTTCTTGGTAATTCCTTTTGGACTAACAAATGCACCCTCTACATTTCAAAGCTTGATGAATTCCATCTTTAAGCCATTTCTTCGAAAGTTTGTTTGAGTGTTCTTTGATGATATATTAATCTATAGCAAAACATGGGAGGAGCACCTGCATCATGTAACTAAGGTGTTGGAAACTCTTGAACAACATCAACTTTATGCAAAGCCTTCTAAGTGTTCTTTTGGTGTAAAGGAGGTTGAATATCTGTGTCATATTGTCTCTTATGAAGGTGTTAAAGTGGGTCCTAACAAGATAAAATCCATGCTTGAATGGAAGGTTCCCAAAACCCTAAAAAAACTCTAAGGATTTTTTGGGCTTACAGGTTATTATCGTAGTTTTGTAAGGAATTATGGCAGCATCGCAGCACCACTTAGAACTTTATTAAAGAAGGAATCTTTCCATTGGAATGAGCAAGCTACTATGGCCTTTGAGAAGTTGAAGGAGGCCATGTGCACCACTCCAGTTCTAGCCACCCCAGATTTTTCAAAAACATTCATTGTTGAATGTGATGCTTTAGGGTATGGTATGGGGGGTAGTACTCATGCAAGAAGGACGACCCATTACCTCCGAGAGTCACCAATTCAAAGGTAAGAATATCTCTAAACCAGTTTATGAGAAAGAAATGTTAGCAATACTTCATGCGGTGAAGCAATGGAGGCCATATCTAATGGGACGACATTTCAAAGTAAAGACAGATCATGATAGTCTGAAATACTTCTAAGCGCAACGTTTATCATCAGAAGAACAACATAAATGGGTCTCAAAAATGTTGGGGTATGATTTTGAGATAATATACAAGAAAGGGAAAGAGAATGTAGTTGTTGATGCTTTGTCTCGAAAGGATGAATCTACCCAGGCATTGTTGTGTGCCATATATGTATTACAGGAGGATTGAATAGAGGATGGAAGGTCTGAATGGAAAAATGACCCACATACACAAAATCTCATTCAGAATCTCCAACAAGATCCAAGCATGTCAAAAAAAATTATGGAAAGGAGATGTTTTATGGTATAAAGATAGATTATATCTATGTAAGAATTCAATCCTTAAAAATAGGGTTCTATCTGAGCTCCATGCTTCTCCAGTAGGGGGTCATTCTGGCTTCTTAAAGACTTATCATTGAATCAAGCATGATTTTTTCTAGGAAGGGCTAAAAGGAGATGTCTGAAAGTTTGTGTTAGAATGCATGGTTTGTCAGCAAAATAAGGGCGAAACAATTAAGTCCCTAGGTATTTTACAACCTCTATCTATTCCTAGCCAGAGGTGGGAAGAGGTGTCCATGGACTTCATCACAGGATTGCCTAAATCATAAGGTAAAAATGTTATCATGGTGGTGGTGGACAGACTCACGAAATATGACCATTTTTGTGCTTTATCGCATCCATTTATTACAAGCACAGTAGCAACGGCCTTCAAGGATACAATTCAGAAGCTACACGAGACACCAAAGATTATAGTAAGTGATCGAGACCCTATCTTTACTAGTAATTTTTGGATTGACTTGTTCTCATGCTTGGGCACACAACTAGCTCGTAGTTCCTCTTATCATCCCCAGTCTGATGGACAAATAGAGGTGGTAAACAAGTGCTTGGAGGGATATGTTCGTTGTTTTACATTAGATAAGCAAGCGAGATGGGTCCAATGGTTACCACTGGCAGAATGGTGGGTTCTGCAGAATGGTGGCAGAATGGTGGTATTTCATACTTCATCTAAAATGTCTCCTTTCTTGGCATTATATGGGTACCATCCACCATCTATCACTTTATCTTTGAGAGTCTAGCCAAAGGTTCAAGCAGTTGAAGAACATATTCAACACCAACAAGAGGTGCTTTCTAGTCTCGGGGAGAATTTTTTCATGTCACAAAACCACATGAAGCAGCAGGCAGACCAACATCGCAGTGAAAGACGTTTTGAAGTCGGTGATTGGGTTTTTGTGTGTTTACAACCATATAAGCAAATGTCCTTAACAGAAAAAGGATAACAAGCTTTCACCTAAGTATTATGGTCCTTATCAAGTGTTACAGAAGATTACAAATGTAGCATGCAAACTGGAACTTCCTCCGGCTACTCGAATTCATCCAGTCTTCCATGTATCTTTCCTAAAAAAGGTAATTGGACAGACAGTATCAACCCAAACCGTGTTACCCGAGCTTGATGAAGAGGGTAGAATCATCCTAGAACCAAAATGCATCCTTCAGACACGCACTAAGCAATTGAGGACAAGGCTCATCACTGAGTATTTGATCAAGTGGAAAAATCTAGTCAATGAAGATGCAACTTGGGAGGATGCAAATTGCTGCAGTAACATCCAAATTTTCTCAACATTAGGGACAATGTTTCTTCGAAGGGGAATGGCATGTTACGCCCTTAATCATATATCTTATATTAGATGTATATAGTCGACTTGTGGCTATCATAACTTGTTATCATTATATATCTCTTTCATATATGTTATATTTTCATCAGTGGGTCGGCCTTGGTGTTGGCCATAGCATAGGAATAGTATATATAGGGGTTATTAGGTAGTAGTTGATCATCATATTCAGCATGAGTCTTATTGTCTGGTTTGGAGGTTGCTCCCTTGAAGTGGCTAAGCTATTCTTCTTACACATTGAGATCATTTATCTGAAATATTGTGTTCATTGGTGTTATATTATAGCTGATAATCAGATTTATACAAGTAATTACATTACATGCACAGACATCTCGAGTCATGAAATGAGTGTTAAGAAACAATGTTTCAAGATTTTCCAATGTGATCTTGGGATGAACACAAGCACTACTCACAATGATCTTCTTTGATACTTGATTGAAAAACCACTTAACTCATTGATCTCTCCTAGACCAACTCGTTTCAAATCACCCAGCTCTCTGAGTGATGGAGATTGATTCACCTATTGCGCCTTGCAATGCACTGCCTTGCTTTTGGGCACATTTGAACTCAGGACGATGTTTCTGAGACCAACATGAAGTTATCAATTTTTTGTTTAAACCCTGAAGTCATCTTACAATCCTGTGAAGAGTCCTAAAAGCGGAAAGATCGGTGAAAATGGAACCATATGTAACTTTCTACACTCAAAACCAAAACTTGCTATTTTTAGATTGTAGGTTCTATGAGCTGTTATTTTGACACATATCCCTTGTATTGCTGCAATTTTACCTTCTGAACCTCCTGGCACATTCCATCCTCTTTCGTTGTTAAGGCATTATTATTTTTAGAACATTTCTATTTTTAGCAGGTTATTTTTTGAGGACATACTATTTTGGGAAAGTTGTCATTTTCACCTTATTCTTGATTTTGCATCTTTCCTAACTGTCCTAAGTGATCAAACTTGCAATTCGGGGAGACTTACCATTTATAGAATGTAGAAGAGCATTAGATATGCTATTTTAGTAAGTGGCTAAAATGGCCTCAGTTTGTAATGGGTACAATATTTTTAGATTGTCACGATCTCATTATCCAAATTTCACTTGGTTTCGCCCACTGGAATGCTTGGAAATAAAAAACAAAATTTTACTTGGTGAAGCTTCAGGCACAAAGCTACTAGGGAAGCCATTAATGGAGTCACTAAGATTTTTACATGTTATTTTTACATCTCCAGTGATCCATAAACTTCTACTTTAGAACTCTACGAAATCATACAATTATGTTGTTCTACTTTCAACTTTGGAAAATGTCATATTTGCTTGAAAATTAGAGCTTAGTGATTGATTATCTAGTGCTATAGAAAGAAAATTTTATAGAATAAGAAAGAATTCAAACTCTAACACCAACAATTTTATCCTAGAAACCTCCAATGGAGGAAAACCAGTCGGGAAGGGAAAAACGCTCTTTCTTCCCACTTTTATTGGTCAATTATAAACAGTTACATATTACAAGAAGTAAAAAATGGAGATAACAATGTAAACCTCTCCCTTCCTATGCTTATTTTCTCTGTTTCTACACCGTGCTCCTAAAATTCCATTCTAGCACTGAAGATCTTGCTCACTTTCTCCCATTAAACTTATAACGTTGCTCTTTGATCTCTTTGGATCTTCGAATGCCTAATTCTCTTGCTCCTCCTTATATTTATAGCCTTCTCCCATGTCCTCCCATGCACTAGAGAATGGGAAAGGTCAAGGAGGGAAGAGACACAATCGAGCGCTTCAAATTCACGTTCATTCTTCTTTTCTATTCAAAAGTTTCAAAACCGCCGCCTTAAGCAAACCGGCAGTTTTAGGACTGTCGCTTTGCACAGAGCGGCGGTTCTATCCAGAACCTTTGTTTACCTCATTTCCTTCATTTTCTTCAATTCTCCTTCTTGGTGTTGATTGAACTGATGAAGTGGTGTGTTTTTCTGGATCCATATGGATCATACGTCCCTTGCTTAGGAGGCTTTTGGTCCCATAAAAGATCAGTGAGGGAGTGGTAGAGGAATCAACTCCCTCTCTTGCTCCTTCAAGTACCACTGGGACTACCTTGGTGTCTCTCTCGTACAACCTGCCAAGACTCCTGTGAATCTCTGGTTTACTACTCTAGTGCTACATCCTCCTTCGAGTTGCCTCGAGTACAATCCTCTTAAGAAGGCGGCTTATATATGTTTCCTTCTTTTTCATGTATAGATGGCTTTAGTAGGTGGGAGCTCTTGCAACTTGCTATCGAGTGCATCTGTATGAAGTATGGTCTTGTTGTCCTCTCAATTTTTCCTACCCTTTCGAATCTAATTTCATGAAAATTGGAGCCCCGCCATGGAAGAAATTCATGTTTTAAACTCCTCAGATGCTCGTTTTCATTTCCCACGACGTTTTTAATCAAAATTCCCTCAGTCTGTTGCTGTTAAAACATTTTACCTATTTTCAATGGATGGGAAATGATTTTAGTTCTTCTTTTATGTGTTTGGAATGTGTGGGACCTTGCATCTTTTGTTTTTAACCTTTTGCATGGAAAGAAATTCTTCATTGGGAGAAAAAATGGCGTTTTCCCGTTTCTTGCAACTTCCTACGTTCTTTTCTCAGCAAATTCTTGCTCGGAAAGGTGAAGCTACGCTTTTGTTTCCCATTGGATGCGGTTGGGCAGGTTCCTTTTTGAACTTATCACTTTTGGTGATTTTGGAAAAAATGCCAGATTTTCCTCGCATCCCCGCCTGTCCCTGATTGGCTGGAGTAGTTTTGGCAGAAGTTCGGGGTGACATATCCATTTTATTCTCTAAGGCATAGCGACGAAAGGGCGAAAAGTTTTAAAATGACCCGCGGCCCCGCCCAAAAAGGAAAAATTTAAGTTTGAATCCGCAGGTCTAATCAGGCACGTGTTAATGTTGAAAAGTCAATGGCCATGGACTTTCACTCTTCATGTAAAATAGATAAAAAGGCACATCCCTGAACCAATTTCTAAGAATAAATAGGCCGTGGCCGTTTTTCAGTTCAGGTGCTTTGGCGGAACATTTGGGAATTTTAGCCTTGTTTCCAAAAAGGGACACCTGGTCTGGCCCGCAACCCCGCTCATGCGAAGGAAAAATTTCTAAGTTGGCCCGCAAAAATCAGGAAGGGACACATGGCACATTGAAAATTCAATGGCGACGACACAAACTTTCGGGGGAAAAGTTGGAATTTTTCCCCTTTTTAAAAATAGATAAAGTATAAAATTGAAGTGCATTCCCGCACCCAGTCAGGCGATGCCACATGTTGAAGGATGAAATCAGAACATTGGGCCTGTGGGTAAAATTGAGCCCTTTTCACCAAAAGGTTAAAATGTTGCAAATTGAGCCGTGACCCCTTTTTCCAATCGTGGTGTGCCACATGTTCACGTTGAAAAATCAAAGTAGACCGGCGGAGGTTTTTGAGAATTTGATATTTTTGTTAAAAAGATTTTAAATGGCAGATTTGAACCGCATTTCCTCACCCACTCAGATGGCACCACATGTCTAGCTTTGGCAGAGCTACAGGAGGGCGGAGCAAAATGAGAAATCACACTTTTTCTCCCAAATGTCAGGAAATGCAGTTTTCTCCCCTGGGGGCCATCGTCACTTGGATCTTGCCACGTGTAGGGTCTAAATTTGAAGGTAAAAGGGGGAAAAGATAGCCAAATGCACTCATCTGGTTTTTAACACCATTAACGAACCAGAGCTCTGCAAAACACAAAAATGGATCATTCTTCATTCTTTTTCTCTGTATCCTTGTCGTTTCTCCATGAGATGCATTTTTGGTTTATTATGGAGCCAAATTGATAAGTTTGAAGGGATGTAAAGTTTAATCATCAGAAAACGGAGTTTATCAGGCATAAGTGATAAAAAAGGGAGAAAACTTACCAGTAAGCACTTGAGTGCTATGAAAGTGGTTAAAAGGTGGAAATGGCAGGACCACATGAAGAAGAAAATCATGAGATGCCCCTGCTAAAAATAATCATGCTCGAACTAACGAAATATTCACCTTTTGAACCTCTAGTTTTCATGAGTGTGTTTGTTTCATGTCACTTTCCAAAAGCGGGTCTGTAACAAACATTATTCCTTTCAGATATTCCTTTATTGGGGACAAAGTATGGATGTATATGAATTGTTATAAGAACATGGTTATGGCCATGGGAAAAGGGGATTCTGGTTTTCTGGGAAGGTTGTAAATTTTGAAGTAATTCAATACATAATTTTGTTATTTTCTTATTTTCCTGTGTTATATCTCTCTCTCCTGGCTCGATTCAATGGATCATTTGTTTTACATTCAATAGAAACTTTGTGTTCTGGTCTATGTAATCCTCAGAACTTTGTGTCTGCATATTTGCATCGGTGGTGAAGTAATTGATCATTTTCTATATTTTCTTGGTTCAATGTGAGTAGGGAGATACTCTGCTATCTATATTTCCCAAAAGCATTGTTGTTTTCTTCCTTCCCCCATCTCTATATTCTTCCATTCCTTCTAATTGATAATATTTTAAGTATGAAAACATTCCAGAATATCAGGGTCCAAACATTGAGAGTTGTATATCTGTACATTTTTTTTTCTTGCTTTCAATAAGGGAACCTCTCCCATTAAAGAGGAGGGACTTGTTGTCCCCTGACTGTGGTTTCAACCCATGTTCCATTCTGAAACCCAACATTTTTTGGCGACTCCGCTAGGGAATTCATTGCAAATGGATTCCAGTTTTTGAATAACAAATTTTTCATCATCTTTGATCTGGCGTCTAAGATACACTCGGGGTAGAAGAACCCTTGGGGAAGAAGACCCTCATTTCTAACTTCTGGATCATCAAGGTTTCTCTCTCCCTTCATCAACAAGAAAAATAAGAGGAACAAGGTCTGTAAGCACTCCTTCTGCTAGAGACAGAAATTTTGGGAGTGACATCCCTCAAGATCAAATCAGTCCTAATTTGCATGTTTTGATTCTCATTGGTGTTTCAGTTCCTCTTTAAAAAATATTCCAAAGGATGGCAGCTCCTCTACCTTGGGGCCAAAGGTTTGGGCCTCTTGCTCTTCCCCAACCATTACATGAATTGCATAGAGGCAAAAGAAAGAATTTCCCTAAATTCAGAGGTGATGAAAAGGTTCATCTAGATGAACATATTGCAGCCTTCATTGTTGCTTGTGGTGTTCTCAAAGTTGAACATGAGGATATCTCTGTTAGAATTTTTGTGGAGACATTGCAAGATAATGTTGTTGATTGGTTTTACCATCTCCTTGATGGATCCATCACCAATTGGAACACCATGACGACCCAATTTGAGCAGTGTTTCAAACTTGTTGAGGATGTACATGCCCTCTTGGCCCAAATTTCTCAAATCAAGAAAGAGTCACATGAGCCCATGAGGGAATTTGTGGCCAAATTCAACAGGTTGATTAACATGATCCCACAAAACACAAGCCCTGTGGATCAGATTCAGAAATGTTTCTTCCTTAATGCCCAACTGCCTGAAGTGAGCTATGCACTTAGGAGAGCCAATCTTGCCACTTTAGATGCTGATCAAAGATTTGCTGTCAGTGTTGAAGATGATCTGATCATGTCTGGCAAGCTAAGGAGAGATTCATCCAAATCCAAATCATCTCCTTCTTCCACATATTCTCTTGGAGCTAATGCAGATCAGTTGGTACAGAAACTTGATAATGATCTTATTGCTCTCAAGAAGTAATTTTCCCAGCATGCTCCTTATCAGGATGTTCCTAGGAAGAACTTTCAGCCCAGGAATTGGTTGCCCTCTACTCATACCAGACTAGCAATTAAAGGCCCACCTGTTAAAGTTCCAGTCAATGCAACATGTGAAGTGTTGGAGCCTGATGATGAGGAGGAAAATGAAATATATGAAGAACATGAAGAAGAAGCTGATGAAGAATTAGAAGAGTTGAGTGGATCTCATGTCCATTTTCTCACCACTGAAGGTATAGATGAAGAGGATGATTATGAAGAAAGAGTTACAAAGATGAACAATGAATCATATGCTGTCATGACTTGTGAGCAAGCCAACAAGAAGGAGAAAGTGGTGTAGCCTGCTAAAAGATCTAAGGAGCCTCCTACAGTCATTCTAGTGATTGCAAGGAGAGGAGCTCCTATTCCAACTTCTTCCACACCCAAGGTAAGTTTTGTTGTTCCTTCCTCCTCTGTTTCTACTCCTAAAACTTCTTTCCCTTCAAATGATAGAGTTGATAAGTCAAAAGTTTCATCTACTCCTATCAACAATGTTCCATCTACCTCTGGTTCTTTTGACATTATTGACCATCTCAAGAAAACTAAGGTCCAGATCTCAGAAGCCAAATTCTACCAAACCCATCCCAAGGCCTTTGCTAAGATGGTAGACTTTGTAAACTCCAAATCCAAGCCTTCATCCCCTAGTTCTAAAGGTCTCTTTCCCACTCCTTCTCCTTCATCTCAACCAAGCCTCGTGGCAACAGTCACTTCATCTAATGGGAAGATCAAACCATTTTATGTCACTCTCCTCATAGCTGGCCACAAACTCAACAATTGTGTTATTGATTCTGGTGCTTCAGATAATGTGATGTCTGCTAAGGTAGCTCATGCCCTAGGCTTAACCCTAACCCATGCTTTTGGTTCATGTTACTCAATGGAAAGTAGATAAGTGCCATTGGTTGGGAGGATCAAGGATGCACAAGTAGCCTTTGCTGCTTTTCCAGAGAAGAGAGTTTTAGCCACCATTTTGGTAGCTGATATTCCCCCTTCCTATGACATGCTGTTGAGTAGAAATTTTTACAAAAATGTTGGAGGAGAAATCATGATGGATTGGTCACATGCTCTTATTCCAGTGAATGGGAAAATGAAGAAGCTACTACCTGAGAAACAAACTGAATATATTGTGTTAAAAAAGATGACCCAAAGGCACAAATACTTTATGAGGACATTGGTCATGGTAACTACATGATCATGTCACAAGATGAGGCTAACCATCCTAAGGAAGTGTTTCTTGATCCTAATGGCATTTGGATCTTGGAATTTGATGGAAGTTGCTCCTCAGTTGGTTCTGGAGCTGGTGTGGTGCTTATTTCTCCTGAAGGGAAAATTCACCCTTTCTCTTTCAAGCTCCAATTCGAAAACACAAATAATACAACTAATTATAAGGCTCTCATCCTCGGTTTAGGCATGGCAAAAGAGATGGGGATCAAGAATCTCCTTGCTCGTGGAGATGCAAAGCTGATTGTAAAACAAGTCAGAGATCTTTTTCAAGTGAAGAATAGAAGGTTGAAACATTACAAGAATCTGGTTTGGGATTCCATTGAGTTCCTTGATGCCTTTTCAATTGAAGCCATGCCAAGGGAAAGAAACACCAGGGCTGATTCCTTGGTTGTCTCGAGGTCTCTACTGATCCCTCATCTAGATTTCTCCCAAGATAAATTCACCATTGAGATGATTCATAGGCCTAGTGTGCCTGACAATGCAAACAATTGGCAGGTCTTTAATGATGATCAACACTTGCTTTCCTTCCTTGAATTCAGAGATAATTTTGACCAGTTGTACTTTGAAGGAAGTGATAATCTACCTAGAGAGTGTGTGCCCCCAAATGAAGAAGATAACAAAGAAGAAATGGATCATGATGGCTGCATAAAACTAAAAGGTAATAAGATACCTAAAGGGTTGGTAAGTTTGGAAGAGTTATTTGATAAATATGATAGGTACATCAAGTCCAAAACTTCCAAAGGAGCTCAGCAGTCTACTAACTATGAAAAGATAAACATTAGGAGTCTTAATGAACCCATGCTGGTAAACATTGGAAAGTTCTGCACACAAGAGGAGAGGAAAAAAGTAGCAAATCTATTGAAAAGGTATGCTGATGTTCTTGCATATTCTTATGATGATCTCGAGACTTTTCAGCCAAAAGAGATGCAACATTTCATTCCTCTAAATTCTGGGATCAAGCCCTTCTAGCAAAAGTAGAGGCAATATAACCCTATAATTGCTGATATAATCTTTCAAGA
This sequence comes from Taxus chinensis, assembly GCA_019776745.2. NCBI lineage: Eukaryota > Viridiplantae > Streptophyta > Pinopsida > Cupressales > Taxaceae > Taxus > Taxus chinensis. The sequence continues at coordinate 73,674,960 of CM034154.1, read as the reverse complement.
GATCTAAAAGTTATTGAAGGCTAAGATCATTTTCCCCATTCACCATTCAACGTGGATTGTTAATATTGTGCCTGTCAGGAAGAAGAATGGTGAGATCCAAATTTGTGTTGATTTTAGGAATTTGAATCAAGCCTCTTTGAAGGATAATTATCCTCTCCCCGTAATGGATCAAGTGTTGCAGGTTGTTACAGGTTCAGAAATGTTGTCCATGCTTGATGGATTCTCAAGATATAATCAAGTAGAAGTAAGTGTTGCAGATCAGCATAAGACTACCTTTACCACTCCTTGGGGCACCTTTGCTTACAGGAGAATACCTTTTGGCCTCATCAATGTTGGTGCCACCTTTCAGAGGGAAATGGACTTGGCCTTTGGCAATCTCAAGGGAAAATGCATAGTTGTATACCTTGATGATCTGACTGTGTTTTCAAAAAATAGAGCTGATCATTTCCAACACCTTGAAACTATCCTACAAAAGTGTAGAGAGCATGGCATCTCCTTGAATCCCAAGAAATCTATCTTTTGTGTCACCAAGGGAAAATTATTGGGACACATTGTCTCCAAGGAGGGAATCGAGATTGATTTAGAAAGAGTCTAGATGATTTAGAAGATCCCTCTCTCCACAAACAAGAAGGGTGTGCACTCTTTCTTTGGCAAGATCAACTTCTTGAGAAGATTCATACCTAATTCTGCTGAACTTACTTTGAACATAGCCCACATGATGAAAGGGAAGAAGACTTTTGGTTGGTCCTCTAAAGGAAAGGTTACATTTGAAGACATCAAGAAAGCTATAGCAAAGACCCCAATCTTGGCATGCCCTGATTATAGCAAAGACATCATTATCTATTGCTATGCTACTGAAAGTACTCTAGCTATTGTGTTAACCTAGGAGAATGTTGAAGGTCATGAACTCCCCATAGCGTTCATGAGTTATATTTTGAAATCCCATGAGCTGAAGTACACCATGATGGAGAAACATGCTTTTGCAGTGGTCAAAGCTATGAAGCAGTTTCGTTTCTACATCCTCAACTCTCATTCTATTGTGCTTGTGCCTGATACAAATATTAAATCCATTCTTACACAAAAAGAATTTGGAACCAATAGAGGCAATTGGGTAGCCAAAGTTCATGAGTATGATCTTGAAATCAAACCCACTAAGCTAGTTCGAGGAAATGGCTTATGCGAACTCATTGTTGAAGGAGATGATGCCAAATTGTCCAAGGAAGAAGTTGATATCTCTGTTGTTCTTTTCCTTAGCTCAACTAATGAATGGTATGCTGACATTGCACACTTTCTTACTTATGGAGAATGTCCATCTCATTTGAGTGCCAAGGATAAGAGAGCCATCAAATTAAGGTCTATGCAATATGTGTTGTGGGAAAATGCATTGTTCAAACGAGGGATAAATGGAAGGTTTTTGAAATGTGTTGACAAAGAGCAGCAAAAGAAATTGTTCTCAGCCTTTCATGACTAGGTCTGTGGAGGTGATTTCTCTTCTATTGTCATAGCCCACAAAATCCTTTGTGTTGGATATTATTGGCCTACCCTGTTCAAAGATGCATCAAAGTGGGTAGGCAAGTGTGAAGCATGTCAAACATTTGTTGGAAGACCCAAATTGGCTACTTTACCTCTCAAACCAGTGGTAGTGAAGGAACCTGTACGATGGAAAAGTGACATGCAAGCATGGGAATCTACAAGTACCTCTTCCTCATACCCAACCTCCCGAGGTCGTGCCGAGACAGCGAGTGAATGTTGAATATGAATGGATACAAACAAGCTAATTGGGTAATCTTATATCCTCAATACGCAATAATGGAATCTGCGAATCTAAGGCAAAGAAGGCCCTCCTAACTTGAATTGGTGTAATGGTTCGTTCAGATATAATAGTTGTTCGGAGACTCCAGTCAATGTCGAGCTCTGCCGAGATCCTATTTCTTGGTTGTTGGATACGTGGGAAGTGACATGTGGGAGCTTCGTATATATCTCCAGACAAGGTCCTGAAAATGGTGATAGGAGGTTTAGTGGATTTGTAGTGAACTATGGGTGGTTTTCTGGTCTAGTCCAGAAAATATTAGATTGATTGGCTTGTATATTTAATACGGAGAACTGTGTTGTGATATCTGGCGGGAGTGGTGAGGATCTAAATACCAGTGTTCATAAATCGGTGTTAATGCTTAACTGATTTGCAGGCCCGTTGGGTTGTGGGACTTAGGGATCAAAACCGTGAGTTTGTGGTTATTGTGGACCTATTATGGTCATGTGAAGAATCAATCCCTTCTTCCAACTATCCAGTAATCATATGCCTTTTCAGCCTCTATGTTTAGAACTATAAGTTGTATGATTTTCTCGAAATACCTTACAGGTGTTCTAGAAACTTGAATGCGTAAGCTAGTATCTATGTCAACGAGGAGGTCTCCTACGTCAGGTTGTGGAACTAAAGGATCGCAACCAAATACTTGTTCTCTTTCGAATCCTTGTACAGTCATTCAGATATTTTATCAAGGCAGTCTATAGTTAGGATGATTTGACCAAAATGTATATGCCTTGTCGTCTTCGATATTTAACCCTCTCAGTTGTTCACTAATTGCTTGTAGGTTTGCCATTGCTCGAAAGACCTGTATCCTAAGGTCTTGATCTATATCAGCAAATGTTGTGGGTAGATTTGGTTGGGGCACTATTGGTTCAAATATATATTCTCCAAGCTCTCTAGGTCCTGTGATTGTCATACAAAGTGTTTCAACTTTTAACTAAAATTAATAAACTAATTACGAAAGATGTATTTACACTATGCAAACATTCTTCTATTTTTGTATTTTTGATGATGTATTTTAATGAAATTAAAGAGTAGCTATTCTAGTATATTTAGAAAATGGACAACTAATCTAGTAACAATATTAAAACAAACAAAGTAGCCTGGTGTGGCTATTTGCCTATGCAGTTGTGATTTTATCCTAAATATATAACCAACTAATTATTTTAAATTGGAAGACTCTCGATCCTACCTTAGAAGTGAGGAATGAATCACAGCTTCTCAGAAACTATCAATCCCCTCAGTTTCCCTGGCGATATCAAGAGCGATCTTTGACTGAAATGAAATAATTTACTACTCTATTTGATACATTGTAACTAGAACTTTGATAGCTCAAACCTGGCATTTACAGAACAGTGGTAAATCCAGTTATGTGTGATTTCGTCCCCTCAGTGTGATCTCCTCGTTCCTTCATGTTCTCATGAATCCAGAAAAGCGTGTATATGATAGTATCAATAGAAGATGGTATTCGAACAATGGCAACTTTGGATATAGACCAAATAAAATGCGAGTAGGAGAGGGATAGCGCAAGTGAATAGAGCTTGACTATGCAATTCCTAGCAGGATTTATTGCGGGAATACAACACAAATATGCCGAGATTTTTAGAATCTATCCTTGTGACAAAACAAAACCTACAACTTTAATGGATTCTAATCTAGAAATGAAACTATTCTATGCTAAGCTGATTGTATGGAACAACAATGGAATAAGATGAAACAAGAAGATTGAATGACTTCTAAACAACAAAGGAAAGCTAATAATTGATGCAAAACATGAAGCTAGTAGAACTCTAAGCAAGAAATTCAGAGACTGAATAATAGAATTGAGAAGGTGAGGGGTCATTTGTTTGAAAACAAGTTGGCTATTTATAGCAAATGCATTTACCAGAGGGTAACTCCCAATTGAACTCTTTTACTATAAACAAAGGAAAAACACTATTATCAGGGAACCAAAAACATTAATGCAAGCCAAAGTGGTTGAAGAAAGTGGGTGAAATTGAAGATTTACGTTTGGCGTGATCGTCGGAAGAATCTAGAAAATGTAAACAGGACCACCACCCAGGCAGGGTGGCGGTCTTGTCATTGAAGACCAAAAACTAAAGAAAAAGGGGGGCAGAGGGTAAAACAAAGCATGCGGAGGCTGAGCGGGGCATGCGGGATACAAACGTATACTTGGAAAGTTTTTCTGGATCCCAAACACCTTGCGAGGAGACCTGTATCATCATTGGGGTATGTGTAACATCGTTCCGGTGGTGCAGTACCCTACAATTTCAGGGTACAGTACATATTGCCCCCTCGGAGAAGCGTCTTAGCCATGAAGAGGCGTAAAATGGTGGATCCGAGTATGGCGGTCCCGAAATGGGGAGTTAGGAGTTATACCTGACACGCCCGTGTGTTGGAAAGTCGCCATCCAAAAATCCCGTTATCTGTAAAATAAAAAAAGGGGACTCAAGTGCAGCTAGATAAAACAATTTGAGAAATAAGAGTAAACTGATATGAAATGAGGACTTACCATCTACACGGGGTTTACAACTTACCTCTGTCGATGCTCCGACCCTGCGAAAGACATTCAAAATTAGTTTTAAAAGGCTATATATATATATATATATATATATATAATGAACTCATTTCACTATTCATTTGTGTAGGTTGATTTGATAGTTTTTGAGCTCTGGGACCCACGGTGACGGTTTTTGACGAGAGTATAGTCAAAACGTTCGTGGTGAGATAGCGATCATGCCTCTGAGAGTGGAACATCGACCCACGAAGTCTCAGGTTAGTTCTTCTCAATTTATTGTTTTTTAAACCTAAAATGTAGAAATGATAAAATCTTTGTCTTGAGGGGTTTATTTTTGAAAATACTAGTTTTAAATGAGTCTCTAGGGGGGGTGCCCGTAGGGTCCTTATTTTAGCTAAAATGGTGAATTTTGCTTGTTTTTAGGCATTTTTTAGGGCTTCCGAGCTGTTTACGTGTTTTCAGGACAGGACCGCCACCCTACACAGGGCGGCGGTTACGGGACCGCCGCCTTAGAAGGTAGTGGTTATAGAAACTGCCACTCTGCACAGGGCGGCAGGTTTGTGACAGAAAGCAAAAACAATGCTTTTCTTTTACTTATTTTTGCATTTTTAGCATTTTTACATGTTTTTAATAGTTTTTCCAATTAGATTTTGATACTAACTTACTCCTTTTTCGTGTTTTTGGGTGTATGCAAAAGAAGGAGTATATTAGATGGAGCCGAAAGAGGGAGTGTGATTGGCTCCTAGCAGTGTTAGAGGAACTCTCTCAGGCAGAGCAGGATACTCTTCAGAGGGCTGGCATTTGGAGGATTGCATAGGTCCCTCACGTTGCTCCTGCTAGTCACATACTATGTGACTTATTTTCATATTGGGATGCGGATCGGAACACCTTCCGATTGCCAGGAGTTAGGGGTGAGTGGACCATCACCCTGGAGGATGTTTACCGTATACTGGGGGTTCCGATCCTTAGGTGGTGGATGTCTCTTAAGACAGCAGTATCGAGATCTCAGATGGTCTAGTGGGCCACCTATATGGGGGATACAGTTGTTTTGATGGGGTCGATGAAGGGATTGAGGATCCGCTCTATTGTTGAGATAGACATTCCTGTGCTCCGCAAGGCCATCATGGGCATCCTTGCTTCAAGATTGATTGGGGACAAGGGAGGAGACACTCTCTTATATTGTTGGGCCCCCATTATTACATAGATTGAGGGCCATGGACGTGTCTATGCTTGGGGAGCAGACATCCTTGGGACCACCTACCATGATTTATATAGGGTGGTCTGACTACAGGGACAGTCACGGAGCCACCCGACTCTTGTCATGAGTTGGGTGTATGAGCATATCACTCCATATGGGAGAGGTGTAGAGGTGGAGGATCCCAGGGCCGTCAGGGTAGCGAGGTGGATAGGGATGACTATTCTTAGAGCACCTCACCAGCCAGTGGCCTCTTTGACCACTGCAGACATGGAGGCCACTCCTTATCAGGCCATGACAGGGTTATGGGGAGAGGAGACTATCACATTGATTGCTTGTCAGACTACTAATCAGCTGGTAGACAGGGCGGGGAAGTTGGAGATCCACCCCTTTGATAGAGTACCACAACAGTTCGGCCTCCCCTATATTGACATGTTTCCTCTAGTTGGGGCCAGTGTATAGATCTATTCGTGAGGCTCAGGGAGGTCCTAGAGGCCAGGGTTGGACCATTGTTACCCCTGGTGTTCCTATCGTGGCTAGGAGGGTGGTACGTGCTCAAGGGAGAGCCGGTGCTCCTCAGGCACCTTTACTTCGGATTGCCACCGGTCCCACCCATAGCAGCGATGAGCCCATTGACATGGACTCTGAGTCTAAGGAGTTCACTAGGGGAGAGATAGAGGAGGAGACAGAGGAGATGGAGATCAGTGGGATGGGTGGGGAGGATGATAGTGATCCTGAGTGGCATGATACTCAAGAGATCCTACGGGCCGAGAGGGCGGAGTGGAGTGCAGAGAGGGTGACTCATGGTCTCAAAGGAGTTTCTCTCTCAGGATTTAGGGGGAGATGGCAAGTCCATTGCAGGCTGTCACATTGCCCCAGACATGGAGAGAGGGACACTAGTCAGTGGCAACATCAGTGGTAGGCGCGGATCCTAGAGATCCTTCTTGGAGGCCTGGAGATCCGAGTGAGTTGTCACTCTTCTCTTGACTTTGTTTTAGTTAGAATTGTCTTAGTTGTTATTTCTTTTTGTTTTGTTTATTCTTGGTTTTATTTTTGATCATTTTCTAACTTGTTTTCTCCTTTATTTGTAGTGACTGCTGATGAGTGGCGAGACTTGATTCACCGAGTATGCACTAGATACCTTGTTGCTCCCCTCAGAGAAGACTCGTGCTGAGCTTTCTATGGATGTGGGGGAGCCTTCAGCAGCTAGTAGGCATACCGATGTTTTTGCCTCTATCTAGCATGCGGTGAAGATCATTAATTCTCTCTGTGCTAAGGTAGCTGGATATAGGACGACTGAACGCTTGATGAGGAGGAGTCATTCTCATAGTGAAACTGCAGCTATTGGCCGTGACCGTGAGCCCTCCGTGCATTCGGAGCGCTGGCATAGCCGGAGTCCTAGACGTGGTCATGCACCCTCTGAGGGATCCCATAGGGATTGAGAGGCCATTTTTGTAGTGTTTTGTCATATGAGTGTTTTTGTACTCTTTTGGGCTCATTGAGCGTTTTGACCATGCCTAGTGCATGATGGCATTGTATATGAAACTTTATATATATATATATATATATATATATATATATATATATTATATATGTGTGTGTGTGTGTATGTATGTATGTATGTATATCTTTCTGGATCTAGACTCTTGGTGCCTAGAATTTTGTGACTTGTTTCCACATGTATACTAGATGTTTTTAGAGTATTTGTTTTCATGCTTCTCAGTATGCATGCAATGGATGACAAATGATAACAAATGAAATGTTTTACTATGTATGTTTTGTAATGTTGATATGAGATGATACAAACATATTGTAGTATTGAACTTTCGACCTCTTTGGGCAATATCTGTGATTTCTTCTTATGGTTGGCAAAACGTGATGAATGTATAGTGATAAAGAGATGAATTTGCCCCATTCCTAACTCCACACAACCAGTAAGATGCGAGGGCTCTACAACCAAGAGTTAGGAAGGGCACAAATTGTATGAGTTTGACTAAATGGAATGATGAGAGACATACAAACCAGTGACATAAACCAAACTTAGACCTACACACTTACCCTACTCAAAATTACCACCAAGCTTAGAAGGCCACTTACTTTCCAGTTTATCTAGACTTAGATTTATAAATGGCAACCTGGTTGACAAAATCTGGTTTTGAGGATTTGATCTCTTTTGGAGTTTGGACATTTGTTTTCTCTTAATAGAATTTGATTTGTGCTTCTAGCATACCAAGATTTGTTAATTTGTGTGAATGGACCCCCCACATCCTTCCTCATGCCACTAGTAAGAAGCACGGGTTTGTCACCAAATGCGGGATATAGGAAAGTAAGGGCACTTCTTTCCTTTCCCAACCTCACACCACCAGTAAGAGATGCGGGCTTATCACCGAAGGTTGATGGGGCAAAGAAGTGTGTAAAATAAAATATTTTGTTTGCTTGGTGCTTTTGATTCCATTTGATTTTAACTTTTCTTACCTGTAACTTTGGGATATCCTTTCTTTCAAAGAGGTTTAATAGGGATAGATGTGACACCAAGAAGCTTCTAGAACAGACCGTAGGTAAGGACAACTTCACCTAGTAGAAAGAAAGAGTAAAACCAAGTATGCAGGCCTTGGTATGGTTTTTGTCAATACTTGTTTGTCAGACTTGATGAGAAGATTTGAAAATACTTGATGATGTTTGAAGAGATGTGATTTGAATGCTTTTGCCAATACTTTCATAAATTTGTAATAGATTGCTTAAGAGTAAGTTCCTGGACTACAATTTTTATGAAATGAGTGGACAAAATGAAACAGCTAAATGACTAATGCAATGTAGGTAGCTATAATGTACAAGTGGTGATTCTGATGTCTTATGCGTAAAACCGTTTAAGATGCAAGGAATTGACAGTTTCATTGAATTCCTCACCTTCTAGTGTGCACAAAAGATACGCACCATTTCCGTAGTCCTTCATGACTCGGTATGGGCCCAACCACTTGGGCTGGAACTTCCTTCCTTCGCCTTATCAATCCGGTTGTCTAGTCTTAGAACTAGATCTCCCTCATATATTTCTCGCTCATAGACTTTTTTGTTATATTACCAGCACATCCAGTTCAGCATAGGCTCTGTGTCATTGTTTGGCTTTAGGGCCTCGTCAAGGCTTTCCAATTGAGAGAGGCATGCCTCCCTATAAGCTTTTTCATCCAGAATCCCTTGTAATGAGATGCGGAGACTGGGTATTTCAACCTCAAGTGGGAGAACTGCTTCTGCCCTGAATACCAACGAGAAAGGGGTTGCTCCTATTGGTGTTCTTATTGAGGTTCGATGGGCCCATAAGGCTGGATATAGTTTTAAATGCCAATCTCACTTATTCTCCTTGACTGTTTTGAGGAGAATAACCTTTAATGTTTTGTTTATCGCTTTTGCTTTCCCATTGGCTTAAGGGTAGTAAAGAGAGGTTGTGTAATGGTTTATTTTGAATTTGCTACATAACTCACAAACTTCGTCATTTTTAAAGGACGTGCCATTATCTGAGATAATGACTTGTGGGACACCATACCTACAAATGATTTGGTTTAGAATGAATTTGGTAATTACCAAACCTGGTACTGTGGTGAGAGGCATGGCCTCTACCCATTTGGTAAAATATTCTGTGGCTGTAATTATAAAATTATGGCCATCGGTTGATGAGGGAGATAATTTCCCTATCAAGTCTAGACCCCACGTGGAGAAGGGTCACGGGTTTACTATTGGTTGCAGGGATTGTGTTGGCATGTGAATCTCGTGAGAGAATTCTTAGCATTTTTGGCACTTACGTACAAATTCCACTATGCATCATGCTTGAGAGTGGGCCAAAAATAGCCCATCCGATGTATTTTGTGAGCGGTGGCATGACCACCGAAGTGGCCTCCACATATCCCACTGTGGGATTCATAAAGAATCTTCTTGGATTCTTCTATGTCGATGCATCTTAGAAGCATGTTGTCGAAGGCTTTACGATAGAGTACCTGTTCTAAAACAACATATTTAGCAGGTGATAATGCGTAATCGCCTTCTTTGTTGTGATGTGGCACCTTCCGGTATGTGTGGTCTATGATAAAATTGATGATATCAGTGTACCAGGGACATGTAGAGATGGGGGGCCTGGTTTCGACGAAGTATACACACTCATCAGGAAAGTCCAGATTTACCAGATCGCCTCCATCTAGTGGATTGTCAGCTAACCAATCTGCAATGATTTGTCCCTTAACAGATTTTTGGTTTACGAATGTCAACTCAAATTCACCCATTAAGGTTATGAAACGCCCAGCCTTTTTAGATAAAGACCCTTGCATGAGGAATGTTCGTAAATGATCTGTCTTTACAATGACCCTTGTTTCTTGGTTTAACATGTAATGTCTTAAATGTTTTGTTGCAAAGACTATGGCAAGGCATTCTCTCTCTACCTGTGTATAACATGTTTCATAATCGAGCAATGTTCGGCTAATGAAATAGACCGCACATTCCCGTTTATCATTATCTTCTTGAGCCAACATGCAGGCTAGCGAGACATGAGTGGCTCGTGAGTATAGGATCAAAGGGCGGTCTGGTTTGGGAGGCATTAGCATGGGTGGAGACAACAAGAAGTGTTTAACTACTTTGAAGGCCTCGTTGCATTCTTCAGTCCAATCAATGCTATAATCTTTCTTTAATAGATTGTTGATTGGATGAATGGAAAAACTTAAATCTGGGATGAACCTTCGGATTGCACCGAGTTTCCCAAGAAATGACCTGATTCCAGACTCGTCTGATGGTGGGATCATTTCGAGAACAGCCCGTATTTTGGCTGGATCGACATCAATCCCTCGTGAAGATATAATGTAGCCCATAATTTTTCCTCCTGTCACACCAAACACACACTTCTCTGGGTTTAATGTGACGCCATATTCAATTAATCGTGAGAGGATGATACGGAGCACTTCTGGATGATCACAACGCTTCTTGGCCTTGGCCAACAAGTCATCCACATAGGATTCCACAATTTTATGGATGAGATCGTGGAATATGTATGTTCATTGCCCGCTGATACATAGCACCAGCGTTCTTAAGACCAAATGGCATGACAACATAGCAATAAGTTCCCCAGGGAGTTATGAATGTAGTTTTGGCTTGATCCTGTTCAGATATTTTAATCTGATTATACCCTGAGAACCCATCCATGAGGGACAACAGTTCAAATCCAGTTGTTGCATCAACGATAACGTCAATGGATGGTAATGGGAAGTCATCCTTGGGACAAGCTTTGTTAATATCCTGAAAATCTATGCAAATGCGTATCTTCCCATTCTTTTTTAGAACAGGGACGATATTAGATACCCATTGTGAATAGTCAATAGGTTTGATGAATCCCACTTGGAGGAGTTTTATCACTTCCTCTTTTACCATGAGAGCCACTTTTGGCTTCATTGGTCTTGACTTCTGTTTAATTGGTTTTGCATCTGATTTAGTGACAAGATTATGTACCGTGATGTGTGGTGCAATGCCCATCATTTCTTTATAGTTAAATGTGAAGGCCTTTTGATGTTCTTTGAGGATTTGGGTGTGTATTTCTATCTCCTCCGGAGTTAACAAGGATCCCAACTTCAAAATTTTTGGTTCTTCCTCCGTTCCAATGTTTATGTCAATGGTTTCTTCTATTAAAGAAGTGTTACCTTCTTCAAATTCAGGTGGGGCTGGAGGTAGTTCCAAGCTTTCTCCATTTTCTATCTCGTAGATATCAAGATCCTTCTGTGGAGGAGACTCTACCATGGGATTTCCAAAATAGGAAGAGGAATGTGGTATTAGGGAAAGATCAACTATACGGTGAGCAAGGTGTAGCTCCGCATAGGCGTTTAGATATTCGAGAGTGACTCTATCATCATCAAAGTGATCCATGATAGAAAAATCATCCTCAGCTTCTCCATGAGTTAGGAGTGAGTTTGTTGGTATTTTACGCACTAATGGTTCGGTACGAAGTGATACTGTGAAATTTGTATCTTCCAACTCGACTGTTTGGAGTGAAATGGGAAGCTGAGGTTGCTATTGAGTCTGTGAGAAGGTTTTGCTCTCGTGGGTTTACTTCAATTGATATGAAGTTAAATCCATTGCTTAGATCGAATACCGTTGTTTTATAGAGTTGTAAATGCTCAGCCCTAGTTTCATATACCTCAGAGACTTGGTTTGCAACTAGTTGCGAGTCTCCTAGCACTCTAATGTTATCGACACCCATTCTTTTGGCTAGGATGAGGCCAAGGAGGAGAGCTTCGTACTCAGCCCCATTGTTTGTACATTCAAAGTTTAATTTAAAGGTGAAAGGTAGGATCTTTCCCTCAGGTGAAGTAAAGATCACTCCTGCCCCAGCTCCAAAGTGACATCTAGCTCCATCGAAGTGGAGAGTCCAATACTTGCTTGGAAAAATGGATGTTGGGATATCTGTCGTATCTATTTCCTTTGCTTCGGTTACTTCTACCATAAAAACTTCGTCTGATGGAAGAGAAGCAATTCCTAGGGTGCGTCCCATACCCATAGAATCAAATGGTAGGAGAATAGGTAAGTCTTTCTCTAGCAACTCGACAATTTTTGTGGTAGTCCCTAGTGACACTATTTCTATGACGTTGGTCTCATTTTTGAGTGCTGGAATGTCCTCAGCTAGATTTGTAATTTCCAACTCTGTGGTGGGTATCAACTTCTCTTTTGGTTTTGAATTAATTGGTTTGATAAGTTGATTTGTTGGGAGTTCAAACTTGGAGTGAACGCCTGGTCTTTTCTTCAAATCAGCTAGGTGTATATCGAAGGGTTTTGGGTCACCTTGTGCCACAAATATTTTCCCTAAGTGTAGAAATCTTATTTCTTGGAATAACGTGGAAGGGATTGCCTTCATGCGGTGTATCCATGGCCGACCAAGGATCATATTATAGTTGGTTTCCCGATCTATAATATAAAACTCGGTGAGGACCGTCTTGGGTCCTAAAGTGACTGGTAAAACTATGGTTCCAATTGAAGTGGCCTTGAGGCTATCATAACCTCTTAGCGTATTTCGTGTTGTGGAACAGTTTGTCTCTCCATATCCTAACTTTTGAAGAAAAGTGAAGGGGACTATGTTAATTGCTACCCCATCGTCAATCATTGCATGTTTAACAAAATTATTGTAAACCCATGCTTGTAAATGTAAAGCTGGGTCACCTCTTCGTGCAATTTTAGCGTCTGTTGGCATTTTTCTTATATCAAATATAAACTCAGTATCCCTATCTGGCTGCCCTGGAGGATAGACGTCAAATTCTACATGGTTTACTTGCATTTCCAGAGGAGGAGTGATGTTGATTAAATGACCAAGGCCTAATGCTTCTAAGAGGGCAGCCCTGTGGGTGGGAGAGTTCTTTAACAAATCCAAAAAGGAGATGTGAGAGAAGGTTTTAGTTAAGTCATTAATTAAATCATAGGTGCCTATGGGTTTTACCAACGTTTTTTGAATGTTGTCTGGTTCCAATGGATAACTTGGAGTTGGTTGAGAAGAATAATCCCGTGTTCTTGTTATGGTTTCTACGGGTAGCTCGGTGTCTAACTCCACCAGACCAACTATCTTAGTTTGGGGTCGAGTTCCTAGTTGGGGTGCGACTGGTGGATTTAATGAAGTTGAAGCTTCATGATCATTGTTTCCTGTTATAACACCCTTGTTTGTTCCGTTAGGATCTAGCCTGTTATTGTTAGAATGGTTTGGGAGTGGATCATTAAAGATCTTGAGGGGTGCATTTTGAGGGGAAACTGCCCCTGTATAAGTGTTTGGCGTGGGTACTACAGAATTTGCTAAAAACATATCTATAAAGAGTTGTTTTTGATCTTCTGGCAAACACTGCATGAATTTATTGTAGTCACGACAAGTCCTAGTATCGTGGCCTTGAATCTTGTGGAAGCCACAATACAAATTGGGATTATAATTTCGAGGCTGTTGATTTAAAACTTGTTGTGGCCCAAAATTCTGATAAGGTTGTTGGTTGTTAGAGTTAAAATTTTGAGGCTGTTGCCTTTGGTTTTGACTCTGATATCCAGTTGGGTTTTGATTTGGACCTTGTGTTTGGATTTTTCATTGTCGTTGTTGTTGTTGTGGTCGTGGTGGATGATTAAAATCCACTGCGTTGATTGTTGGAGTAAAATTGTTATTTCGCTGATTATTAACAGGTGGCAAAATGTTTACAACATTTTCCCTTTTAACTTGGTCAGTTACTCCATCTGTTGTAACTCCGCAGTTCTTGTTAAGGATCTTAGGTCCTTGATTAGTGTTCCCGGTATTAGGATAGGCCACGGTGTTTTGATTGGGAGTGGTTAATTTCCCATTTGTTCCATATGTCTTACGACCACTATCTATCGCTGCTTGGTCGATTCAGAGAGCACTCTCGAGTACTTCATCATAAGTTCTTAGTGGGAACTTCTGGACTTCTTCCTTTATCTCTCTATTGAGAGAATTAAGGAATAAATCACATAGTTCCATTTGATCCATGTTTGGAGCACTTGCTGATGAGTAGAGAACCGTACGCCATCTTTGGATAAAATGAGCAGCGGATTCATTATGTTCTTGTTTAATATGCAAGAATTCCCTGATTCCTGTTCTTAACAATTTGTTCATGTCAAAAGCTTTGATGAACTCTGACACGAGTTGTTTAAATGAGTGTATCGAGGCTTCAGGTATTCTGTAATACCAATCAAGGGCAATACCCTCTAAGGTCTTAGGGAATATCTTAGCAACAACCCCATCCCAAGGGAGTAATTCCCATATGGCTGTGGCATAGGCCTTAATGTGTGCGTTTGGATCCCCCTCCCCTTTGTATTTGGGTAAATCGGGGAGAGGTCTTGGAAGCATAACACTTCGTATGGTGAAGTCTAGGGGCTCTTTTAAATATTCTGAATAAGTCCCTACTGCATAGGCCTCGACCATCGATGGTGTTTGCTGAGGGGGTGGGGGTGGCATGGTTTGTTGATATGGCATAGCATATGTATTTGCAGGGGCATAAGGGAATCCTTGTGGTTGAACGAACATCCTGGGAGAAGAGAACATGTCTCCTTGTGGTGACTTTGAATAAATGTTTAAGTAAGGAGGAGCATTGTTCTGGTATGGGTTGTTTGGTGCCAAGCCGGGAGGTGTCATGTTTTCTACTGGAGTGGCGTTTGAAAATGTGGTCCTAGTTGGCATTTGTTGTGGGTAATTATACAGATGTTGAGGAGGCATGCCTAACATGCCTATTCCTGTAAGGAGGTCAACCTGACTAGGATGATGCAGAGGGTTGGGGATCCCTGCTTGCCCAAAATATGAATTTTGGTTTGCTTGAGCAAGTTCCAGCCCTCTAACCTTTTCAACTAAGGCTGAAATGACCTCTATTGGTGAAGACACAGTGCTTTTCCTTAATGGATTTTGTTGTATACCTTGAGGTTGTAAAGGGGTGTGATACCCTGCTATGAATTGATCATTACCCTACCAAGCTTCACCGAGGGTATTTCCCATAGGTGGAGGAATGGGGGTGTTTTCTTGGAATAGGGTATCAGATTGTGTTTGTAAACTCCCTATAGGTGGATACATGTTTTGGAAACGTTGTTCACTTTTAGCATAGCGTGCTAAGTACTCCTCATCCAAAAATGGGAGTGGATCTGACTGTCTACTGATCTGTGGTCTGAACAAGACCTGAGGAGATGAAATGGATTCTCCAGTAAACGTCATATTGTTAGAGCCTGATGGCTCTGGTTGTTGTGTTTGTGCAAGTTGATCTAACTCCTCAATTCAGAATGAAGAACTAGAACTAGTTCTGTGAGGGGGAGTTTGAGATGACAAGTAATTACTTGAATAGTTATCAGCCCATGCAGAAAGTGAGGGTGATGGTTGTCTATTTGTTTGACTATAGTTTGTTTCGAGACCTGAGAGAGGTCTGCCATATGCATCGTATCCCGACATATTCGGGGGGTATATGAATACCCGCAGAATAATGGGAAAGAGCGAAGGTGGATGAAAGAAATGAAAAATAAAAGAGGAAAAACTGTTTGTTTCAAGTCGGGTTCACCAATTTTGTACGATGGAAAAGTGACATGCGAGCATGGGAATCTACAAGTACCTCTTCCTCATACCTGACCTCCCGAGGTCGTGCCGAGACAGCCGGTGAATGTTGAATATGAATGGATACAGACAAACTAATCAGGTAATCTTATATCCTCAATACGCAATAATGGAATCTGTGAATCTAAGGCAAAGAAGGCCCTCCTAACCTGAATTGGTGTAATGGTTTGTTCAGATATAATAGTTGTTCGAAGGCTCCAATCAATGTCGAGCTCTGCCGAGATCCTGTTTATTGGTTGTTGGATACGTGGGAAGTGACCTGTGGGAGCTTCGTATATATCTCCAGACAAGGTCATGAAAATGGTGATAGGAGGTTTAGTGGATTTGTAGTGAACTATGGGTGGTTTTCTGGTCTAGTCCAGAAAATATTAGATTGATTGGCTTCTATATTTAATACGGAGAACTGTGTGATGATATCTGGCGGGAGTGGTGAGGATCTAAATACCAGCGTTCGTAAACCGGTGTCAATGCTTAACTGATTTAGGCCTGTTGGGTTGTGGGACTTGGGGATCACAACCATGAGTTTGTGGTTGTTGTGGACCTATTATGGTCATGTGAAGAATCAATCCCTTCTTTCGACTATCCAGTAATCATACGCCTTTTCAGCCTCTATGTTTAGAACTAGAAGTTGTATAATTTTCTCAGAATACCTTACAGGTGTTCTGGCAACTTGAATGCGTAAGCTAGTATCTATGTCAACGAGGAGGTCTCCTACGTCAGGTTGTGGAACTAAAGGATCACAACCAAATACTTGTTCTCTTTCAAATCCTTGTACAGTCATTCGGATATTTTATCAAGGTAGTCTATAGTTAGGATGATTTGACCAAAATGTGTATGCCTTGTCGTCTTCGATATTTAACCCTCTCAGTTGTTCACTAATTGCTTGTAGGTTTGTCGTTGCTCGAAAGACCTGTATCCTAAGGTCTTGATCTATATCAGCTAATGTTGTGGGTAGATTTGGTTGAGGCACTATTGGTTCAAATATATATTCTCTAGGCTCTCTAGGTCCTGTGATTGTCATACAAAGTGATTCAACTTTTAACTAAAATTAATAAACTGATTACGAAAGATGTATTTACACCATGCAAACATTCTTCTATTTTTGTATTTTCGATGACGTATTTTAATGAAATTAAAGAGCAACTATTCTAGTATATTTAGAAAATGGACAACTAATCTAGTAACAGAATTAAAACAAACAAAGTAGCCTGGTGTGGCTATTTGCCTGTGCAGTTGTGATTTTATCCTAAATATATAAGCAACTAATTATTTTAAATTGAAAGACTCTCGATCCTACCTCAGAAGTGAGGAATGAATCACAGTTTCTCAGAAACTATCAATCCCCATAGCTTCCCTGGTGATATCAAGAGCAAGCTTTGACTGAAATGAAATAATTTACTACTCTATTTGATACGTTGTAACTAGAACTTTGATAGCTCAAACCTGGCATTTACAGAACAGTGGTAAATCCAGTTGTGTGTGATTTCATCCCCTCAGTGTGATCTCCTCGTTCCTTCATGTTCTCGTGAATCCAGAAAAGCATGTATATGATAGTATCAATAGAAGATGGTATTCAAACAATGGCAGCTTTGGATATAGACCGAATACAATGCGAGTAGGAGAGGGATAGTGCAAGTGAACAGAGCTTGACTATGCAATTCCTAGCGGGATTTATTGCGGGAATACAACACAAATGTGCTGAGAGTTTTAGAATCTATCCTTGTGACAAAACAAAACCTGTAACTTTAATGGATTCTAATCTAGAAATGAAACTATTCTATGCTAAGCTGATTGTATGGAACAACAATGGAATAAGATGAAACAAGAAGATTGAATGACTTCTAAACAACAAAGGAAAGCTAATAATTGATGCAAAACATGAAGCTAGTAGAACTCTAAGCAAGAAATTCAAAGACTGAATAATAGAATTGAGAAGGTGAGGGGCCATTTGTTTGAAAACAAGCTGGCTATTTATAGCAAATGCATTTACCAGAGGGTAACTCCCAATTGAACTCTTTTACTATAAACAAAGGAAAAACACTATTATCAGGGAACCAAAAACATTAATGCAAGCCAAAGTGGTTGAAGAAAGTGGGTGAAATTAAAGATTTACATTTGACGCGATCGTCGAAAGAATCTGGAAAGCGTGAATAGGACTGCCACCCTGTGTAGGGCGGCGGTTACGGGACCGCCGCCCTGTCCTGGGCAGCGGTCACGGGACCATCACCCTGTCTTGGGCGGCAGTCACGGGACCGCCGCCCAGGCAGGGTGGCGGTCTCGTCACTGAAGACCAAAAAGTAAAGAAAAGGGGGGGGGGGCAGAGGGTAAAATAGAGCATGTAAAGGCTGAACGGGGCATGCGAGATACAAACGTATACTTGGCGAGTTTTTCTGGATCTCGAACACCTAGCAAGGAGACCTGTATCATCATTGGGGTATGTGTAACATCATTCCGACGATGCAGTACCTTACAATTTTGGGTACGTACAGAACCGTTTCGAAAATGGGGTTTGGACTTCATTGGGACACTCAATCCACCTTCAAGTGCAGGACATACTCATGGTTTTATTGTCGTTGATTATTTCACCAAGTGGGTGGAAGCCATTCTAGTTAAAAGTACTACTTCTAAAGTAGTATGCAACTTCATCAAGGAGCATATCTTAATAAGGTTTGGGATACCAAACAAGATTGTCACTGACAATGCTTCTAATTTTTCTTCTACTAAGATGATGGATTTCTGCTATGGCTATGGCATTTCCCTTTCCCACTCTTCAGATTACTATCCCCAAGGGAATGGGCAATCAGAATCAACTAACAAGAACTTGGTCACCATTGTTCGGAAGCTTCTTAATGACTCTCTGAGGAATTGGCATAAGAAATTATATGATGCTTTATGGGCAGATAGGTTTACACCTAAGAGAGCCATTAGAATGTCTCATTTTCAAGTGGTATATGGATTTGAAGCCCAGATGCGAGTGACATTAGAACTGCTAGCCTTGCATTTGATGAAGGCCATTGAGGATGCCAACTTTACCAATTCATTGGACAAAAGAATTATGTACCTCCAGAAGTTAAATGAGGACAGATTGCAAGTGGTTGACAAAATATCAACTCATCAACTCAAGGTAAAAGCTCTGTTTGACAAAAACGCTAAACCCAGAACTTTTCAAGTGGGAGACAATGTTCTTCTTTGGGAAAAAAGGCATGAACCTTGAGGCATCCATGGTAAATTTGATTCCCTTTGGCTTGGTCCTTTTAAAACTAGACATTTTGCTGGTGAGAACTCTTTTTACCTGGATTACATGGATGGTTCTCCTCTCCCACTTCCTTATAATGGGTAATTTTTGAAGTTGTTCAAAACCTAGGAGTTTTGGCGGTCCTTTTGTATATTTTGTATATCGTTTTGCTTTCCTTGTTTTTATTTTGGTTGTTTTCCTTTCTGTATTCTCTTATGTGTTGGTATTGCTTCTTTTGACTCCGTTACCCATTGGCTAAGACACTAATTTGATCTGATTACCCATAATTCTCTAAGGTTCTTGATTTTTCCTCTTTCCTTTGCCTAATCATCCCCAGAAGGAGCCAATTTTTGTCCTCTCAATTTTCCCCACCCTTTCAAATCTAATTTCATGAAAATTGAAGCCTCGCTATGGAAGAAATTCATGTTTTAAACTCCTTAGATGCTCGTTTTCATTTACCACAATGTTTCTAATCAAAATTCCCTCAGTATGCTGCCGTTAAAACGTTTACCTATTTTCAATGGATGAGAAATGATTTTAGTTCTTCTTTTATGCGTTTGGAATATGTGGGACCTTGCATCTTTTATTTTTAACCTTTTACAAAGAAAGAAATTTTTCATCGAGAGCAAAAATGGTGTTTTCCCGTTTCCTGCAACTTCCTACGTTCTTTTCCCTGTCAAATTCTTGCTCGAAAATGTGAAGCTATGCGTTTGTTTCCCATTGGATGCGATTAGGCGGGTTCCTTTTTAAACTTATCACTTTTGGTGATTTTGGAAAAAAGTCAGATTTGCCCCACATCCCCACCTGTCTCTAATTGGCTGGAGCAGTTTTGGTGAAAGTTCAGGGTGATATATCCATTTTATTCTCTAAGGCATTGTGGCGAAAGGGCGAAAATTTCTAAAATGGCCCGCGGCCCCACTCATGCGAAGGGAAAATTTCTAAGTTAAGGCTCGCAGCAAATTAAAAAGGGACACCTGGCCTATGTTGAAAAGTCAACGACGGGGGCACGGACTTTCAAGGGAAAAGTTGGAATTTTTCCCCTTTTAAAAAATAGATAAATTATAAAAATGAAGTGCATTCCCGCACCCAATCAGGCGATGCCACATGTTGAAGGATGAAATCGGAACAATGGGCCTATAGGGGAAATTGAGTCTTTTTCACCAAAAGGTTAAAATGTTACAAATTGAGCCACGACCCCTTTTTCCAATCGTGGTGTGCCACATGTTCACGTTGAAAAGTCAAAGCGGGCCGACTGAGGTTTTTGAGAATTTGAGCTTTTTGTTAGAAAGAGTTTAAATGGCATATTTGAACCGCATTTCCTCAGCCACTTAGATGGCGCCACGTGTCTGGCTTTGGCGGAGCTGCGGGAGGGCAGAGCAAAATGAGAAATCACGCTTTTTCTCCCAAATGTCAGGAAATGTAGTTTTATTCTCCCCTGGGGGCCGTCATCGCTTGGATCTTGCCACGTGTAGGGTCCAAATTTAAAGGTAAAAGGGGGAAAAGATAGCCAAATGCACTCATATGGTTTTTAACGCCATTAACAAACCAGAGATCTGTAAAACACAAAAATGGATCGTTCTTCATTCTTTTTCTTTGTATTCTTGTCGTTTCCCCATGAGATGCATTTTTGGTTTATTATGGAGCCAAATTGATAAGTTTGAAGGGATATAAAGTTTAATCATCATAAAATAGAGTTTATCGGGCATACGCGATAAAAAGGGGAGAAAACTTACCAGTAAGCACTTGAGTGCTATGAAAGTGGTTAAAAGGTGGAAATGGTAGGACCACATGAAGAAGAAAATCATGAGATGCCCCCTGCTAAAAATAATCATGCTCGAACTAACAAAATATTTGCCTTTTGAACCTCTAGTTTTCATAAGTGTGTTTATTTCATGTCCCTTTCCAAAATTTGATCTGCAACAAGCATTATTCCTTTCAGATATTCTTTTCTTGGGGACAAAGTATGGATGTATACGAATTGTTATAAGAACATGGTTATGGCCATGGGAAAAGGGGATTCTGGTTTTCTGCGAAGGTTGTAAATTCTAAAGTAATTCAATACAGAAGTTCTTTCTTTTCTTATTTTCCTCTATTATATCTCTCTCTCCTGGCTCGATTCAATGGATCATTTGTTTTACATTCAATAGAAACTTTGTGTTCTGGTCTGTGTAATCCTCAGAACTTTGTGTCTGCAGATTTGCATCGGTGGTGAAGTAATTGATCCTTTTTCTATATTTTCTTGGTTCAATGTGAGTAGGGAGATACTCTGCTATCTATATTTCCCAAAAGCATTGTTGTTTTCTTCCTTCCCCCATCTCTATATTCTTCCATTCCTTCTGATTGATAGTATTTTAAGTATGAAAACATTTCAGAATATCAGGGTCCAAACATTGAGAGTTGTATATCTGTACATTTATTTTTCCTACTTTCAATAAGGGAACCTCTCCCATTAACGAGGAGGGACTTATTGTCCCCTAACTGTGGTTTCAACCCATGTTCCATTCTAAAACCGAACAGGCCTGAAGGTTTCTTTTCCAACCTGCTCAAGTATGACAAATTTCCCATATTATAGTGGTTTAGTTCTTCTTACTTTTCTTTGTCTCTTGAGATGGATTGGCCAAATCCTCTCCATGTATGTTATTGTTATAATCACCATTGTTCCTTGTATCTCCTCTTCTCATTGCTGCCCCATGGTCAAGTCCATTGAATCAATAGGTAGATACGGTGACTGCATAGAGGAAGTTTGTTTTACTCCTTGAATGAGCAATTCATGTGGTGGCTTCTTTCGCAAAAACTGACAAGTGCTATCCAAAATATTTGTGCTCTCAAGTCAATTTTGTGTTTCTTCTAATGAAAGTAAAAAAAACTGAAGATGTTCCTTAATAAGTCTTGGTGCTTAGTTGGCACTTACCAAAGCCTTCTTTGATTTGCTCTGGTGTGCCCGGATGTTGAAACTGATTCCATCCTTGACCCATCTGTATCGGTTCTCCCCCCTTGTGAACACAACATCCCTGGCATACAAGTAAGGACTTCCAAAGATAATGTCAAATGCATCAAGTGGAATGATATCAGCCTCTAATACATCTATGTATTGGGGATTTATCCCAAACTTAAACTTACACTTTCTTGTAACTTGTATTTCTACACCCCTCTTCACCCATCCCAATGGGTATAGATGTGGATGCGCGTAAGTCTCTAGGCCAAGTTATTCTACAATCGCATTAGAAATAAAATTTGATTGAGAACCAAAATCTACTAAAGTGTTTACCGTAGTCTTCTTGATTTGGATTTTGATTTGAAAAACCTTACTCATCTCTTCTTCTTCTGCCCCCCCCAATACATGTTAGTGGACGTGCATCCCAACCTCTCGTCTACATCTAAATCATCCTCAATCTCCACCTCTCCTTCTATTTTCACAATGGCCATGGATTTCTTGGAATCCTTGGTTCGGTGCTTTGGGTGTGATTTCGGATGCAACTTCCAACATGTGGCATTAATATGTCCATTTATATCACAATTCTTATAAAAAATCTTAGGATCTTTACAAGTATGCAAAGCAGTATCGACATGTTTACCTTTCCATTTACCTTTGCTACTCATCTTCCCTTGTTCTTTTTCCTACTAATCTATTAACTGGTCTCCCTTTGGCTTTGTTTATCCTTGCTTCTTCTCTTCATCAATGTAATATGCTTGTATACAAGCTTCATTGAGATCCTTGGGCTTCGTGGAGATTACCTTGTGTGAAGTCCTCCCAAATACTTGGTCAGAATGTCCTCATCCTACAAGTCCATATTAATTAACATGGCTTGTCTCCAAAATTTTGTAGTGTAGTCTTACACACTTTAACTGTTACCCTGTCTAAAGTATTGCCAATTAATCATCATGTCAGTCTTATGGCCAATAGGATAGAAGTTTACTCTAATAAATTCTTTAAAACCTTTCCAAGTATTGACAATATGACATTTCTTCTTCTCAAGAGTAGTTAGATGGGTTTCCCACCAAACCAGAGCTTGACCTTCCATTTTGAGACGTGAAAAGGTAATCGTTTGTGCCTCAGTAACATTATGCACACTAAAATAAACTTCCAACAGTTTTAGCCACTTATCAAGCAATTATGCATCTACTTGTCCTTCAAAGTTCTTTATTTCCACTTTCGTTTCAACTTTAAAAGGTGTATGAGCAGATTTTACCTTCTCACTTACAATCAGCATCTCTTTTTCACGCTCTTCCCATTCTTCCACTTCGTGTCTCTTTCCGATACCAAATTTCTCGTCTAGTGCTTGAACCACTGAGTCCATGGAATCTTGCTTAATTAAAGTTGTCTTTTATAGATTTGAAAGCTCTTCTTGTTTTATGTGCAACCTATCCATCATGGTCTCTAACATATCGACTCTACGAACCAAGTTCTCTTCTTCCATTTGAGCTCGAATTCTTTGTTTCCACTTCTTCTCAACAATATCTGGCTCGCAAGGTAAAACTTCTTCACCTTTAGACCTTGTCGTTATCATAAAAATCACAAGAAAGAATTGAATACCATAGTCCTGGATATATAATCAGCTCTGATACCAAAATGATCTGTAAACTTCTACTTTGGAACTCTACGAAATCACACTATTATGTTGTTCTACTTTCAACTTTGGAAAATGACATATATGCTTGAAAATTAGAGCTTAGCGATTGATTATCTAGTGCTATAGAAAGGAAATTGCAGAGAATAGGAAAGAATTCAAACTCCAACACCAACAATTTTATCTTGGAAACCTCCAATGCATGAAAACTAGTCAAGAAGGGAAAAACACTCTTTCTTCCCACTTTTATTGGTCAATTATAGATAATTTCAGGTTACAAGAAGTAGAAAATGGAGACAACAATGTAAACCTCTCCCTTCCTATGCTTGCTTGCTATGTTTCTACACCTTGCTCCTACAATTCCACTCCAACACTAAAGATCTTGCTCACTTTCTCTCATTAAACTTATAACTTTTCTATTTGATCTCTTTGGATCTCTGAATGCCCAATTCTCTTGCTCCTCCTTGTATTTATAGCCTTCTCCCATGTCCTCCCGTGCACTTGAGAATGGGAAAGGTCAGGGAGGGAAGAGACACAGTTATGCGCTTCAAATTCACGTCCATTCTTCTTTTCTATTTAGAAGTGTTAGGACC
Organism: Taxus chinensis; assembly: GCA_019776745.2. Lineage (NCBI taxonomy): Eukaryota > Viridiplantae > Streptophyta > Pinopsida > Cupressales > Taxaceae > Taxus > Taxus chinensis. Next base: position 73,650,951 of record CM034154.1, on the reverse strand, counting down.
ACTTCCCTGAGCAAACCGGCGGTTTTAGGACCGCCGCCCTAGTTGGGTGGCGGTTATAAGACCGCCGCCCTTGCAAGGTGGTGGTTATGTCCAGAACCTTTGTTTACCTCGTTTCCTTCTTTTTCTTCAATTTTCCTTCTTGGTGGTGATGGAACTGATGAAGTGGTGTGTTTTTTTGGATTCCTATGGATCATCCAGCTACAATGAAATTAATTCCATCGGGATAGGCTCTTCATTTAGAGTCTGTGTGCAAAGTTTTAGCTTCACCCGCTCTCCGAATTGATGGAAAATCCAAGGAATGAGAGCTAGGGAAAAAAATGGATTTTTTATTGTTGTTAATAATCCTAGGAATCATTTGATCTTATATGAATTTATTCTTGATGGCCTCTGAAAAATAGGAGGTCTGCAAAAAATCTCACCTCAATCTATGCTCCAGATTATGAGATATGAGCATTTTACCATTCTATTTACGAAGTCATTCCAACAGTGAACGAACATGTTGTCTATGTAAAATCATGGTTTCATGGTGTTTTTTCAGCAATGGATGAATATGTAGGGATGTTAAATGCAAGGGTGAATAGGTGGAAGCAACGACAATAGAGAACAAGAGGATTGTCGATAGTGAAGGTTTCACGGGTGCACAAGGAAGAAACAACAAGGTAGGTTAAAAAACTTAGTTTTTTTCATCTTGGACATGAGAACACTTTTTTGTCCCAAACACTTAGGACGACCAATGCAAAGAAGTGTGCCCCTATCCCATTGGTCCACTTGGCATGATGTGATTTACAGTCGAGGAAGAGAGGGGGGCTAGAAAATAACATGATAGTCACCTTCCTGGGTCACATGAATGATCAAGGGATAAAATGGGAGGGGGGAATTTTTTATGTCCCAACAGTCCCAAACATTTGGTATGGTTGGTGCACAAAAGTGTGCCCCTTTCCCATTGGGCCATGTGGTGTTGTGTGACTACGGAGCTGGGGGCTCAAAATCTGTGCATGGGGGCTAAACTGGGTTAATTAGGCTCAATAGAGGTTGTATGAGGGTCGAGGGTCCTAAAATGAGGTTGGGAAATCTTTGTTTTTCCTAACCATCCCAAACGTTTGGGACAGTTGGTGCAAAAAAGTGTGCCACCTTCTGAATTGGTCCATTTTTTCACCCAAAAAAATGGCTAACTCCTTTACCTTGTTGAATAACTTGTCGGAGGCGTAACTTGAGCTCTCACACTTCTTCTCACACACTTAGCTATATAAAATTACATGTAAAATGCCTTTTTAACACAATCGTGATGGTCTAATACCTTTATTCTACCTAAAACATCCTGAAAAATAAGATTTTTGTTTGGGCTCAAAGATTATGCATGCTGAAAATAGGTTGTAGACAAAACCTCCAGAGTCTTGTAAAAACGTGAGACAACCATCCTCTAGAGATATAAATTAGCTTTCCCAAAATATTTCTTTTGGCTCCTAACTCCTTACAGAGCTCCCAAAATCACTTCTCGAAGCTCAAGAGTTGTTTTTGTATTGTGCACTACTTTGCCCTCCAGTACCCAATTTTGTTGAAACTTCTCCAAAACCTCTGAAACTTCCCAAATTCTTCCAAAATCAATTGAAAAACACTATTATCTCTCTGATACACCTCTATTATTATTTTGATTCCTTCATTCTTCTCTGAGAGGTGTGCACTAGCCTTAGGAAGGCCAGGACATAACCTTTCCTAAGCTTCTCAAAAACCTTATCTTGGAGAAACTTGTCTTAGAAGTACTTGAATGGACTAGATATCCCTAAATCGTCTATGAAAATGATGACAACACACATTAGACCACTCAAAAAGCATGGGATAAGACTGACACGGGATTTAGGGTGATTTGGAGGAGGGCTCAAGATGACCTTTAAGTGAAAAATTTCATCATAGGGTATAGTTGTTATGCTTTTAGGTGTGAATTTCGCCCTTGCAAAAACTCATGAAAATAGATGGCTCTGACTTGGGGACATGCTATGGATCAAGCGCAACGAGGACATAACATGATAACTCCAGAATCTCAACACATAACATTGACCAGTGCCTTATCCATTGGGCCATAGAGTCACACAACTTGTAAGAGATAGATAGAAAGGAAGAAAACACAAACAACACACACAATTGAAGGGAAACACACCACACTGAAAATGGAAAATCACATACAAAAGTGAAAGGGAAACAAACCTAAATCACCTATAATATAATTTGGGGGATAACCCACTTACACTGTAACACTTTTCTCTTTAGAGGTTACCCCTGAATGGGTAACATTGAGCAATGATGATCTACAAAGCCATTTACCGGTTCAAGAAAGTAGCCTCCTCTCCTCAATTGCTTATGAAATCTAGGTGCTTTCATGATTATCTTTGTACTTTATAGGAGTGATCCTACATGATCTCCTTGATGCTCATGCCTTCACTTAGAAATTCCATTGCCTTCATTTTCTTTGAAATCAGTTTCAAAATGCTAATTGCCTTCTGTGTTCACCCACATTGTTTATTTCTCATTTATCATCTCATTGCTACCTCAAGGTTGATTTTTGACTGAATTACTTGAATATTCTGAGTTCCCCTCTTCATTTCCATATTCATGTTCATTGACACCCTTTCATCACAGGCCTTGAATTTATAACCTTGGTTCCATTCATGTATGAGGTGTTTGGATATTGAGTAGAGGATTATAACACAACCTCATATATATCTTGCATGGTCCTTGGCATGAGTCAAGAGGTCAAGAATTAACTCGTGATCTTCCACACCTTCTATGTCATATTCACAATATTTCTTGTACAGGATTCCTTCTTTGGACTTTCCAAAAGCTTCACCTTTACATTCATTCGAAGAATCTTCATTTTTAATTTCAAGGCAACAATTTGGAGGAATTGCTTCACTATCTCTGAAGCTCATTGCCTTTCCCTACTTTTTTTCAATAGGTATCCTCAACTTCAATGAAACTCAACACCCTTTGTTTCAACCTTTTCATCATAGAAATAATACTCTTCTTCGAATGGAAAGAAAAAAAATTCAATTTCATCATACATCCATCCCATTGGCTCAGGAGGACATTAAATTATTCATCTAGTCCTTTGCTTTCATCATGACTAACCTTCAAATCAGTTAGATTATTCCAGAAACATATTCACGCTTGTCTTGCAGGTCCATAACTTGCATCAGGAGTTCAAGACTTAGCTTAGCGTCTTCTGTTTCTTCCCAGCAACTCTTAGGAGAATCTTGCACTGATTGTTCTTTCAAACCTTTTGAGGGATCATCACAAGTTGGATTTTTCTCTTCATGGATGACATGATCAAGAGCATATTCATCTCCAAATCGGAATGGGAATATCTCCTCTTCATGTGTAAGCATATAAGTTGATTTCTCCATTTGAAATTCATCAATAACCATTTCTTCTTCTTTATGACTTACATCATCCGGCAATTCAAGCCTACCCTCTCACAACTCAAATTTCCTCAATGTTTCCTCTAGATCAATATTCCTCTGAGAAGGAATGTTTTTTCCTATCAAGATTGGAATCTCATCCTTTTCCTTGGTTGATACAAAAATATTCATCCTCATGTTATTTTGGTATAAGACATTGGCTTTTGGATTTCCTAATTTTTACACCGTGTACCTCATCTTCTTCTCTGGAAGAAATTTTTCCATGTCTCCTTTCACCAGAATGGTTTTGGAAGACCAATTCATCTTGATTTTCCCTCCCAATTGTTGGCAGAAACTTCTACTCAGCAGCATTCCAAATGAATGGAATGTATGATACTAAGATCATCATTGAAACCTTCTTGTTTGGAAATTTGGTAAGGGCCACCTGTGCATCTTTGACCTTCCCTACAAGTGGGACTTCATTTGAGATCCATGGAGTAAAAAGAGCCACCAGGGTAGAGTCATGGTGAGTTTGAGAGCCTTGGAAACCTTCACAGGCATTACATTGTCAGAGGCACCATGAATCTATGATGTAATTGTTCAATACATATTCTCCAACGAGAAGGGAGATGTAGAAAGGATCAACTTTGTTAGTCTTGGATGCACTCAAAGAAATTGCATGTTTATGATGGAGGTGCGGTGGGTTTTTAGTAGTCCTTTTAGAACTAGGAGTCACAACATTGGGGTTTATGGTGTTTGGTTTTGAACTACTACTCTTAATATGCCAAACAAATCTTCTCAAATTACTCAGGGATGAGTCCATAAATATTCAGTTTCAGAAATCTACACTTTGGATTTGTTCATATGTTATACGATGTCAAAAAGAGTAGATGTGGACAGGGGAGATGAAGACACTGCTTTTGGGGTCGGGATAGGATTGGAAATAGGGGTAGATGTTTTTGGAATGGAGGTTGTTTTGAAAGGTAAATTGGAAGCTTTTGAAGTACTAGATTTTGTAGGAGTGGATTTAGAGTTAGCAGGAGTGTTTGAAGACTTACTTGGATTACATGGGTGACCTTTTATTGGTTACAAGATTAGGTTCCTCAAATGCGGACTCCATGTAAGGTGGAAGTGGAGATCCATGACTGATTATTTTGTTTTAGAGAATTGTCACAAGAGGATCTTCAATCTTCTTATTTTTTCACAGCAGTGGAGGAAGAAGCTCCTTTCTTAGACTAAGAATGGGTGAACACCGCACATGAGAGGCTAGGTGCATCTTCACCACCATCTTCATCACCTCCTGAGTACTCACAGAATCTGATTTGTGTCTCATTCTCTACTTCTTCAATATTCTAGAAAATCATCATCTACACTTTCTTATTTAAGCCCTTCTTCATCTTCTTGAATACTACAATTTGCATTGACAGGTGGGGCCTTAAAGGAAAGCCTTTAGGGTGCTCCTACAATATGATCCGATTCTTTGATTGGAAATTCATTCAAAATTTCCCTCTTCAATGATGTCATTTCTTTTTAAAATTTCTGCAACGAATGGATCTATTCTCTCATCCCTGGGATGTTGAGCCTTACGCTTTGAAGGGTTCTTGATATTCCTAGACAAGATGAGATCATATTCAACTTCAATTTACATACTTTTTAATTCTTCTAGATTCGATGGTTGAACCCCTTTGGATAAAAGAATCCTACCTCGGGAGGTTGCACATTAACGAAGAACCTATCTTGACATTGTTTCCAGATGGTGAATCATCCTCTAATTATCTGATGGAATAACCTGTTGAAACGAGCCACAAAGTATCTCATAGTCTCATTTTCTTCTTTCTTAATTTATACCAATTGAATATGAGATTATTGACAAGTCTTCACCAAATTTGAATCTTTCTTTGAACCTAGTTTTTATGTCATCCCAACAAGGTGATTGATTTGACAAGTAGAAGGTAGAACCATTCATGTTGCTTTTTTCTTGAAGGGATTCCACGAAAAATATTATAGCAACATCCTCATGTTTAACTCCAAGGATTCCACATGATGTGATGAAGGCTTATATGTGCTCTTCAAGGAGTTGCATGTCATCACCTTTGAACTTTGGAAAGTTCATGTGGGAAACTATTGGTAGATTATGAAGAGGTGGTGTGAGAGAAAATGGGCTTGTATTTATTCCCCATGGGAAAATGGGTTAGGGTTTTTTTGCTTCTTGATCTGTCATTCTTTCTTCTTCAAATTACTATTCTCCTTCACTAGGGAATTTAGTATTCAATGGTGGTTGAAAAATGGGAGAATTTGTAGGAGGAGTATCAATATGAGTTTGGATAGGATTCCCAGGGGTACCACTTGAAAAATCAGACGGGGATGAGGCTTTGGAGAAGAAATAGGGATTATCTATGATATGCTTCTATTGGTTTTTCAAATCCTCAAAAGGGGGATCAATAACTCCTCTCAGCCTATTAAGCCGGGTATACCTCTTTTTAGCTAGTTTTGGGAAAACCTTGCAGTGGGAACAATGAAGAGACACTCTAGGAATATAAAGGGTCTTTCAACAATGGACTTCAATTTTCATTATTTTTTTGTATTTATTTTTTTTTAGTTTTTTTGGAATTTATTTTTTGATTTTGTGATTATATTTTAGGTGTTGATTGCTGCCAAGTCTTCCCCATGGTGGGTGCCAAAAACTATTTGCGAGAAAATTTGTCAGCTGGAAAAATTGGTGGTTATCTTTCCAACACTCTAGGACTCTATGTCCCCCTGCTTATGTGGTATAACTCCACTTCATTATGAATGAACAAAAAGTAAATTTTGTTGTTGGCCCAAGAGGTTGGGGATCCGACATGTGCACTCCACTGTACCCACGGAAAATTCTTACAATGAATTGCAAGGGAGGATGGGGGAAAGGGAGTGAGAAGTTAGGTAGGGGGAATTGAATTTGCAAGAAAAAAATATGATTCTTTCCAAAGATAATAAGAAGTGTAACATTCACAAATTATACAAAAGAAACAATCAGGTTCAGAATATCAACGATGTGAGGGAACCATGCACACAAAGTTGCACACATTCATGCATCATGAAAACAAGAAACTCATTTATTAACATCTTCACAGGTTATAAAATGCTTAGAAGATAGAGGAAAATTAGATAGGGGGAAGTGGAATAATGCTATCTCTTTTTCCTTGCTCAAAAAATATCTCTCTTGAGTGCACAAAATTGACAACCCTTTAACAAGTGCATGCCATTATATTATATAGACCAAGAAACAAATTTTCATCTAACCCCCCATGTGACCTTTCGCTTGTCCTAAAAAAATGCAACTCTTAAAATTCTTAGGAAAGAAATTAGGTTCCCTTTTATATTAATCAAGGGTAACTTATTACAATGTTTGCTAAAGCCACATTTAAATGAATATGACGAATGTCATGATTACTCGTAACGAAGAATTAGAAAAGGGGGTAGAGAAGAGGAGGAAGAATGAGAGACGAGAAGGAAGAAGGAATGTTGTTGAAGATGATGCCTTGCCACCTTTGCCTCATTGCCTAACTGATCTGATGAATGTCCCAATGTGGCGAACTCTGGATTTCTAACCTTTTCACACCATGATAAACCTCCTTCATATGATGCACGAACACCTTGGACAGAGTGTTTAGAAACACTTTTGAATAATCACCTTAATGACCATAGGTGTTGCTTACTGAGGCTCACTCTGAAGAAGTCAGAGGATGGAGAAAAATTTCTAATGACCTTCTGTTACATATCCACACTGGTGTACTCATCAGAAAGCTTTGATGAAGTGCATTTTGAACACTTTTTCCCTTCTAATGATGATCACAATTCCTCCCTAATACATGATGCACAGACATCTCGGGTCACAAAATGAGTGTTGAGAAACATTGTTTCAAGACTTCCCAATGTGAGCTTGGGATGGACACGGGCACTACTCACAATGATCCTCTTTTATACTTGATTAATGAACCACTTCAAATCATTGATCTCTCCCTAACCAAATCATTTTGAATCACCCAACTCCCTAAGTGATGGAGATGGATTCACCTGTTATGCCTTTCAATGCACTACTTTGTTTCTGGGCACATTTGAACTTAGGACGATGTTTTTGAGACCAACATGAAGTTCTTAATTCACTGTTTGAACCCTAAAATCATCTTACAATCCCACGAAGAGTCCAAAAAGTGGAAAGATGAGTGAAAACAGAACCATCTGCAACTTTCAACACTCAAAACCAAAACTTACTATTTTTAGATTGTAGGTTCTAAGAGGTGTTATTTTAGGACATATCACATGTTTTGCTCTAATTTTACCTTTTACCTCTTGACACATTCCATCCTCTTCCATTACTAAGGCATTTCTATTTTTAACACATTTCTATTTTTAGCAGGTTGCTTTTTGGGAACTTACTATTTTGGGAAAGTTGTCATATTTGCCTTACTCTCCATTTTGCATCTTTCATGATTCTCCTGAGTGATCAAACTTGTAATTCTGTGGGATTTACCATTTATATCATGTAGAAGAGCATGGGATATTCTATTTGTAGTAAGTGGTGAAAATGGTCTCGGTTTGCAATGGGAAACATCTTTTTGGATTCGTCTCTTCGTCGTGATCTCGTGCTCCAAATTTCACCTGGTTTCACCCACCGGAACGCTTGGAAATAAAAAACAAAAAATTTCTTGGTGAAACTTTAGGCACGAAGCTACCATGACAACCATTAATGGAGTCAGTAATATTTTAACAGGTTCTTTTTACATCTCTGATTGCAAAAAATAATTCCATCGGGATATGTTCTTCATTTAGAGTTTGTGTGCAAAGTTTTAGCTTCACCCGTTCTCCAGATTGATGGGAAATATTAGGAATGAGAGCCAGGGCACAAAATGTTTTTTTTTTGTTGTTAATAATCGAGGGAATCATTTGATCTTCTATGAATTTATTCTTGATGGCCTTTGAAAAAGAGGAGGTCTACAAAAAATCTCACCTCAATCTGTGCTCCGGATTGTGAGATATGAGCATTTCATTGTTCTAGTTACGAAGTCATTCCGATAGTGAACGAACATGGTGTTTACTGAAAAATCATGGTTTCATGGTGTTTTGCAGCAATGGAGGAAGATGTAGGGATGAGCAATGCAAGGGTGAAGAGGTTGAAGCAACAACAATAGAGAACAAAAGGATTGCCGATAGTGAAGGTTTCACGGGTGCACAGGGAGGAAGCAACAAGGTAAGATAAAAAAAAACTTAGTTTTTTTTTATCTTGGACATGAGTGCACTTTTTTGTCCCAACAATCCCAAACGTTTGGGATGTTTGGTGTAAAAAAATTTGTCTCTGTCCCATTGGTCCACTTGGCATGACGTGGTTTGCAGCTGAGGAAGAGAGGGGGGCTAGAAAATGGCACGATAGTCACCTTCTTGGGTCACATGGATGAAATGGGAGGGGATGCATTTTTGTGTCCTAAACATCCCAAAGGTTTGGGATGGTTTGTGCACAAAAGTGCTTGTATATGTATGAATTTGTAACAAGTTTGAAATGTAGAGATGACACCTTTAAATGAAGTGGTGCATCTACATTTCTACACTTACAAAATCTAACTTTTCAACATACATGTTCAATTTTTCCTTTTTACTATTGCTCGCTTCTTTATGTAAATAACAACGCATTTTTAATGTCTTCTTCATTATATCTGCATACAAATACATATAGTTTTAAAATGTCGAGAAAGAACCAAACAATGTATAGTTGTTTCCATCCAAAGTTTTGTACATTATATCACTTTTTTTCATATTGAATTGTTTTAAGGGCTAGACCTCACGTTTACACTTTTTAAATGAAGTGGTTCATCTCTATTTCTACACAACCAAAAACAATCACACCCCTTATCAACATCAACTACAAAAGTAATAACTATCCCTCTAAATAAAATAACATATAGTGTTTCACATTGCACTGTACACATGCGATTGCTAGTATATTTTTATTTGTATTTTCTTTATATCAAAGATATTATTGGACATTGTGCATCATTTAAAACCAAAGCAAATGTAATATCATGTAAATATACTTTTAATTAAGAACTTCATGGTTATTCTTTATATGAAAAATGTTGATAGATATCATTTTCGAGGCACCTACCTTAAATTTGTTATATAATTTCATCTATAAGAGGGTTCCACGTCAATCAAAAATATCACCTTCTTTACAAATTCTTTAATAACAGGTGACATACAACATCAATCTAGCTCAAACATTGTGTCAAGGTTGAGCTATCTCAAACATTATATCGTGATGAAATAAATGAAACTCCTCCACATCTCCAAGATGTTATAATTTTTCAATATAAAAAAAACAAATTACTAAATTATAATGTAGAATAGAGTAATTATTATACTTTACCACCATTCCCTTGATTACCACTATAAGTTACATCTATACGAATGAAATCACATATTAAAAAGACAAAGTGAGCATCGACATTCCCGTGATTTTTTTTTTGATGAGAAGTGCGTACTCATTAAACACTAGATTACATAGATTGTCGGCATTTGTGCTCATACTTCGAGTGAAATATATAGCAGATTTACAATTAGGTGTACAATTCATGTCTAATTACTAATTATGAACACCCATAGCCCGATTGCCACCCGAGCATGTGACCGTGGGTCCAAAGCCAGCGGAGCGGATAATCGAAACAAGAAAAAAAACAACCTAAAAAAAGACAATAATTGTCACTACGCATTTTGCTGTGTTTTGCGCGTAATTCTCTGATCAAAATGCTCTGTTTCCTTTTCCAACAAAGGAAAACAATTCCATTCGCTCCTCTTTTCCCTCCCAAATCCAATTTAGGGGTTTCCTCATCTCAAGGAGATCACGAGATCGACTCCCGGGACTCTTATAACATCCATTTTTATTAATTTCACTGATTTTTTTGGGTATTTCAGAGGTCGCGGGTTCGAATCGACGAACGCGTCGTCTCTGTTTTAACAAAAACATATTGATCGCATGGCAATACTGTATGCTCTTGTAGCCCGCGGCTCCGTGGTTCTTGCGGAGTTCAGCGCGACCGCGACAAACGCGAGCGCAATCGCGCGTCAAATACTGGAAAAAATAACGGCTGATTGCCACGTCTCTTATTCGCAGGATCGCTATATTTTCCATGTCAAAAGAACCGATGGATTGACTGTCATGTGTATGGCAGACGACACTGCCGGAAGTAAGTCGTCTATTTTGTCCCTATTTGATAGCTTTATGACACATAGCACTAAATTCCTTTCAATTTTACCAAATAATTGTTTTACACCGGCAACGTTTTAGCCGCGGGGTAATCTGCGGATTGGATGGAGGGTATTTCTTCACCTAAAGTCGCAAATTTCATTAAATTGTAGCCTAGGCAGTTTTATCGGTAAAATTCTCCTTGCCGCGTAGATGTTTGCACTGAGGGTATCAGCTCTGCCAAAACGACAAATCAAAATAAATTTCAGCATTGGCAGTTTCGCATGTGCAAGATTATGTTAGTCGGCTAACCTTCAGCTTAGAAGCCACAATTGAGGATATAACTTCTGCCAAAAGTTATCTGGCATTTGCAGCAGGCTTTGTCCTTGTGGATGCAATGCATCCAGAGTTGATGTGAAAATCTATTCTGCAGTCGTGCCTGGATCCAAATTTGGATGCAATATGTTGCACTGCATTCGTAGTTGGTTTCCGTTTTTCTACACTGCATGCAATGAATTGCACTGCATTCAAAGTTGGATGTGATATTTTGAGCTGCATCCGGGTGCATTCAAAGTTGGGTTTTGATATTTGGTGCTGCATCAAGAGTTGGATGTAGTATTTTGCCCAACATCTAAAGTTGAATGCTTTTACCTAATTTTAACTTTTTTTGATACGGTATTTCAGTTTTTACACTGCATTCAAAGTTGGGTTTTTATATTTTGTGCTGCATCAAGAGTTGGATGCGATGCTTCCTTTCAACCAAAGATGAATGTGGTATTTATACTGCGTCTAGAGTTTAATGCAGTCCTTTCCCCAGTATGAACATTTTTTGATACGGCATTTCAGTTTTTACACTGCGCTGAAAACTATACAGTTTGTTTTAGTATAAGTACACAGTCAACATGTCCTTCCATATTTGAAACCAAGGCTTTCCAACGAAAGCCCCAATGGTTTATGATTCAATTTCATCACATTTGAATCTTTAGCATTAAATGTTTGATCTTTGTATTTACCTGTAAAATTTAAGCAAGAATTGTCCTTGTTCGGAACTGTTTTTCTTTAAGGATTTGCTCCCTTAGGGCACCATCAATTTATTGTTGAGTTTCAACAATGATTTTTGTGTCTTGTAATGTTTTCTTAGTAGGCCCGATTATCTCAGTTTTGTCCTGAAAGTTACCTTGAATGCATGCCTGGGATTTGGATCTTTGAAAACGTTAGGCATGCCACTGGGAATCTACTTTCAACAATTTATGTGCAGGAGAGTATAAATGTAGAAAAAAATCCCATCATAAGGATATGCCATTTGAGTAAATAGGTTGTAAATAGATCAAAAAAATTGAGATTTGAGGTTGTTTTCTCTGTGTGTTGTCACTGTAAAAGCTTTTTGGATATGTCTGCTTAATAGATTTTGTTCCAAAAACTTTTCTAGAGATTAACAAATTGTTTAGTAAAATTGCTATTTAAAATTCTTTCTGTTTGGCGAAGACGAATGTCCTGTGCAACAATTTATTCTGTTAGCTGTACAGAAGAATGATAACTAGGATAATTTGATGCATAATCCAACCAACTTAAGAGACAGAACAAGGATTAATCTCCTTAATGAACTCATCTGCAGTTTCACAATGCTTTCAACGTTCAGGCCATTTGGAGCTAACAGATTATGGATGGCTTTTACCCCAGAAGTCTTACTGGAGGGGGGCTTATTGTCTGCCTTGAAACAGATTTGATTTTGAGCTGGTGAGGCTCAGGGCTCGAACGCTAACCCTTGCTTATTAGGATACCTGAGATCAAAGCTTGAATGTGGATAAATTTGAGCAGGGTGCACATACAGATCATGGAAGGCTGAGTGATCCCAGTGATCTTGATTACACTTAATCACAGGAGGAATCATTCACCGCTGGAAATGGTAAAAGTATAATAGTTTCAACTCTGCATAGCCTGAAACGGCAGGTCTTGGCTCAATCAACTGTCTGCTGTTGTGAAACATACATTCGACCTTATTCATCTAAATAGAAAATATCACACTTTTGGCATCCAACCAGCATAAGGGCTACGGTCCACCACTTACCACTAGTACTGGGTTAACATAACTGTGATAATAATCTTAACCCTTGTGATAGATATAGGCTCAGGTAAACTAGGGTGATAAAATGACCATCAGAAATATAAGGTTTTGCTTGAATTCAGAAATATCAAAGTGGTACTCGGATTAAAACACGCCATTGTTAATTCTAGAAGCTTAGATAAGAAGACCAATATGATTTCCAACTCAGGAGTGTAAATTGATCTATGAATCTATAGGATCAATCTCCTTACTGGAAAAATTAAGTTCTGGGGAGTCAAAAGACAATCTGGTGGGTGCCAAGTTGTCATACATCTAAATTGTGGTGAATCCTTAATATACCAATCTGGCTTCAACCTCAAGGATTTGTTTTGTAGCTAAAACTTGTGGAAAGAGATTTCCATAAGTGTATGTGTATCTATTCCTGACATTGTAAGTGTTAATTATGCATCGGATTCCATGGGAATAGAAAATGATTCTGAATCTCCATTGGTGTGGATGTGCACCAATATATGGTTGTGGATTAGCCTGCTATTGTTTGTTTACAGGATAGATCATGTTTTCAAGGACTTCACTATTTCAGGACTTTAATCTGTAGTTAGAGAAACAAATTGACCATAGCCTATGTGAACTGTACATTTTCATTACTATTGTTCCTTAAGTCATAAATCAGGGAGATTTTGTGATACAGAGACTATTTTAAGCAAAGTCCATGAGGACATCTCATCATAACACCAGATAAAGTCATAAATCATAGAGATTTTGTGACACAGAGGGATTGTTTCAAGCCAGCCTTTTTGAAGATATCTCATCATAACACCACAGTGCATGGTTTAAAGTTAATTTCTGGATTGTCAGGATCCTGGAAAACGGTCAATACTAAATATATTGCAACTCAGTTTATTTGTGATTTGGTTTTACAAGGAAAATTGAGGAGGAATTCCAATAACACTAGGTGTGCTCTAATTACAACACGTTAGCGACAGTTAATTGAATAATCAATCAAGCTGACTTGTGAATTTTGTCATATGGTGATCTTTAAAACTATTTTATTTCTAATGGAACTATAATTCTCAGTAAAACAAGCATCTTGAAGTAAAGTTGCAGCTGTATTAGTATGACTGTCTCTGAAAGATTTCAAGCAAAAAAGTTGGAAGGAGCAGAGCATCTTAAGGATGGTATTGGGATGCACTTTTAAAGTACAATGAAGATATTTTTTCACTTTTATGTATTATATGACTGGGCATTAATCATGAAATTGATTTATTCGAGGTATTTTCCTTAATTCTAAAAGTTATGTTTACCACATATTAAAAGTCTGCAGCATTGGTAACGTAGTTGACTAATAAGGCTCTTTCTTCCTGCTAGTTGTGCTTTTTGGTCAATTTGTAAGTATATAAATGGTGGGTTGATTTTTAAAGATGCTTATTGTTAATCTTTCTCTGCAGGGAGGATCCCTTTTGCATTTCTAGAGGATATTCATGGGAGATTTGTGAAATCTTATGGACGAGCTGTTCACACCGCACTTGCTTATGCTATGAATGATGAATTCTCTAGAGTCCTAAGCCAACAGATAGAATTTTATTCCAATGACCCAAATGCAGACAAAATTAACCGTATCCGGGGAGAAATGACCCAGGTAAGGGTTCAAGTTTTAATGTCCCTTTTCTTGTTTTTTTTGTCCACCATAATTCAGTTTAATCTGAATATTCTGCCCCCTTTTGTGGTATGATACAGTCATTAGAAAACATTCTTGTTAATGTATTTTAACCGGTAGTAAGAAGATTTTGTCTTATAATCTCTAACATCTATAGTTTCCATGTACTCTTTTGAAGAAGACACATGATTGTTGTATTTGGAGCCTTTCCACATTGATTAAAATATGTCCTTAGACAAATGTCAAAGATTTACATGACGTTAGGAAAAATTATATATTGAAGTTGGATTTATTAGAACAATTATAAAGCAACATTTTTATGGGTTGATTCTATCCTTTGGGACTGTGCCTGATCCTGATACCTATCCTAGAGCGGCAGTGGACATTGCTACAAAGCGGGATAACATAGCTCAAAACTTATGACAAGCCTTCTCAAGAAGCTTATTTAAATTTCAGCCAAGCATTTGATGGTTCCATGCTGTATTTACAGGATTTGAATTTATTTAGTGTCAAGGGACTAGTTTAAATTAGCTAGATAAGCAATTGTTATCTAAAAAGAGGAACTCAAAAGAGGAAGTCAATTGGTATGTTCCTCCCATTTATGAAAACCGATCTCAAAAGAGGAAGTCAAATAACATTCAAAGCTTTTGTGATCCTCCTCCACCCCTGCGAGTGCCTCTAGGTTGAGTGAGAATTAAGCTACTTTAGATAGCCATTGGAAGAAGCAATACAAAGACTTTGCTTTTGAATGCATTGGTAGATGGTAGTATGGTGCATATATCCGTGTCAATGCTGCCGGCTCACCTTATTACCAACCATGTGGGACTCCATTATTGCTACTGGTAAGGGCTTAAAAGGATCTAATATGCATGACTTCAGGGGATCTCTTTTGTAGAAAGAAGTTGGGTCAATAGATGAATATTTGAAGGGTTGTAAACAATCATGGGCCAAAATGGGATGCACCATTATGTCAGATGAATGGAGTGATGGAAAAAATCGTACCATAATAAATTTCCTTGCCTCTTGCCTACAAGGAACCATGTTCTTGAAATTAGTTGATGCATCTAATCGAGTGCAAGATGCAAACTTGTTTCAACTTTTGGATGAGGTTGTTGTAGAGGTAGGGGTGGAAAATGTTGTACAAATCATCATAGTTAATGCCTCTATGTTCTTGTTGAAAAGATGTTAGAGAATAAATACAAAACCATATTTTGGACGCCATGTGTTGTACATTGCATAGACCTCATGCTTGAGGATATAAGCAAAGATGATTGGATCAGGAACACTGTAGATAATGCAAAGAGCACTACAAAATGCTTCTATAACCATCATGGGTATTGTACCTGATGAGGAATAACATCGAGGGAAAGGAACTTGTTAGGCCAACCATCACAAAGTTTGCAACGAACATCCTCACGTTGTAATCTCTCCTTTTTCAGGGACAAAACTTGAAAAAGATCTTTTCAAGTGATGAGTGGAATGCATCTCAATGGAGTCGCGAATAAGATGGGAAATACACCAAAAGAAAGTTTTTGACAACTCATTTTTGAAAAAATAACAAAGGTTGTGAAAATTGCTGAGCCCCTTCTTAAGGTGTTGCGGTTGGTGGATGGGAGAAATTTGACCATGGGTTACATTTATGAGGCTATGGATCAGGAAAAGGAGCAAATAAGGGCAACATACAAGGATAGAATAACAAAGTATGGGTCTATATGGTAGATCATTGATAACAAATGGAATAATTAACTTCATCGCCCTATACGTAACTAGGTATTTCTGAAACCCAAGGTATCATTGCAAAGCTCAACTTGGAGAAGATCAAATTAGGGAGGTCAAAGATGGATTGTACAAGTGCCTAAAGTGCATGGTCTCCAATGAGAGTCAACAATTGTAAATATAGTGATAGATTAATGCTTTCAGTAGAGCCTTAGGTACCTTTGGCAAAAACCTAGCAAAGATTGCAAGAGAAGTGGACCCAACGGGGTAAGCAATTCCAAAGTTTTTAAAGTTCGGTTATTTAAATTTTAAAAACTTGAATTTTTAGCGTAAGTCACAATTTAATTTGTTAAATTAACTAACTTTATTTTTTTGTCTTGGTTTAATCATTTATCGCAACACATTGGTGGGAGTCATTTGGTAACAAGTGTCCTCAGTTGCAAAAGATTGCAATTTAGATCCTAAGTCAAACTTGCAATGCTTCCGGGTGTGAGCACAACTAGTCTATTTTTGAGCGGATTCACATGAAGAAGAGAAATTGTTTGGAATAACGGTTAAATGATCTCATCTTTGTACAATACAACCTCTAGCTAAGGCACAACCAATTACTGAATAGTCTTGGATGATATTAATCCAACCTTAGAATGGGTAGAGGAGAGTCACCCGACAAAGTTTGATCTTGATGACTTGGGTGGATGGATTTGGATGATGAATCACTGATAGCACCAGACACTGTAGGCACTAGCCGTGTTACTATAACTACTGTAGATGTCTTTGAGGAGTCTGATGAGTTTGAGCCAGAGAAACATGATGATAGTGATGAGGATGAGGATCCCATTCTTAGCAGTGGTGCGGAGTTTGATGATTGATATCAAACATGTAGTAGCTTGTGCATATTGTTTTTTGGACTCTAAAGGCCATTTAGAGCCTCATTGTTTATGTATTTTGTTTTGGATATGTATTGCACTTGGTGCCATTTTGCTATATTTACCCTTATAGGGTATATTCATGAGCAAGCATTGCATGTTTTGTCTCTAATTGTTTAGAATCTTTAAAATAAATTGTTTTCATTAAAATTGTAATATTTTATGTATTCTTTAATAAACCGGTTCATAAATTTTAAACCGGTTTGATTTTGGTTCGAGTTCGGTCAGATCCTCGGCCGATTCCAAGTCCGATTCTGAATTTTAAAATATTGTTTGTTAGATGATGTGAAATCTTTCTAATGTAAATCTTGGTTTGTACATGCCACTTTCAATTCTCTTCAGGCCTCAAATGATTTTGCTTGGGAAAATTTATTGAGTACTCATAATTGTTTAGACTAAATTTTGATACACACCATTTGTGTGGAGGATGTCCTTCGGCTAAAATCTAGAGTGCATGAATTGCATGGTTAGCATAACCTCTTAGAGATGTAGACATACTTTGTTGGCTCTTTACTTCTTAAAATATCGGTAGCTTTGGATCTACCCACTTATTGACAATGTTGGCAAAGGAATATGTAGTCTATAATGAATTTGAAAGTTCCTTAAAAGATGGTATATGCACACAAATTCTAGATCGCAAGATAAGAAACGACTGGTCTTGATTTTTGTGACTAGAACAAGGAAGCAGTGATGAGACCATAAACCTTCTCATTTAAAGCCAAATAAAAGCATACCTTTCTTCTTAATGATTTAGTTTTGAAGTGGATCTGAATGTGATTTGAGAGCTTTTTAACTTGTTTAAGGTAAAATGTAGAGCAAATGTTTGATTTATTTCTAGGACTCAATGTGATCCGGATTGCTCTCTAGATTCTAATGTTTCTTGAGGAAAATGTGTCAAAATGTTACAAAACAAGTCGAACCACTAATTCAAAGACTGGTTGAAGTGTTAAGGCAAGGATCAAATCAATAAGTTCAAATTCAAATCATTAGAAGATGCTTTGAGTTGACTCTGCATTGTTCTGGCTAAAAAATTGCTCACATGAGACGATTTTGAAGTAGCGCAAGAGTATTTCGTGCCCTAAATTCATATGGGAAGTTAGCTCCAAACTATTCCGGCTGACTCCCTATTGTTACAAAGTGGCTCCAGAATAAGCGGAATGGTGGGAAATGGCTCTGGAATAAGCATAATGGCGGGAAATGGCTCCGAAATAAACAAAATGGTAGGAAACGGCTCTAGAATTTGTAAAACACCTTGGAGAAGCTCCAAAGCAAACAAGGTGTCATGAAGGAGATCTAAAGCAAGTTGCACGCAAGATAGAAGCTCCAAAACAATAGGGATATCATTCAGCAAGGTCGAATAACAAAATTGCCTAATCACATGGAATAATAAAGGCGCAAGAGTACCAAACAGTCATATACCTTAACTCCAGGACTAAACAAGTGGTGTGGGGGTTACGACAAAAGGCAGTTTTAGGAATTCATTAGGAAGAATAGATGTTTTGAATTACTCCAAGTAAACATTGCGATCTTCCACATTCGTCTCTTGAATAATTGGGACAAGTTGTAGTGGCGTCACTTTAGAAAGTTTTGAATAAATAACTTGCCCTTGTGTTTCCCTAATGATTTGGGCAAGTAGAGTTAGAATAGGAATCTTGCACATGCATCGCCCCTCACAATTGGGGCGAGTAAGTAGAGTTAGGATATGAATCTTTCTTTGTAATAAATCCCATGATCATCTCTTTATGAGTGGGATAGAACATTTAGAGTTTCAATTATGAGAATAACTCCACATCCTTCACGGATTGATTGAATAGACTAGGAAACATCCTGTAAGTAATTGTAAACACTATGTGAGTGGTGGGTTGTTTATCATTGAGTTAATCGTTTGAATAGATCCATCTAGTTCAACACGTTCCCAAGTACTTTGTCAACATATATGTGATTTCATTTTAACCCCAATCCGAGGGAGGAGCAAGGGCCCATTTACATAAGGAGGAAGGACAATTTATTGGTATTTCCTAGAGTAGTTTTGTAATACCTTTTCTTTTCTATTAAATTAATTATGCCGAGAGGTATATACATTTACATATATTAAGTGCAATTCCTTGATGTCGTGCTCGTGTCCTCGTTTGTGTGAAATAAAAAACAATAATACCAAAAAAAAATTGCCAGCGGGGATGCAGGAATGACGTAGTGTGCATGCATCAAAAATAAAATATAGACAACCGAGATGTGGGGACGAGGAAGTGCGCTGCATTTCTTGGTAACATCTATGCATCTTCCACGGTTTATAGACAACGAGATTTTGTGGCGCACAACAGGTTTTTAGCTGCGAAGTTGTCAACATAGATGGTTGAAACAACAACATAGCCTTGTCCGCCACTATTATGTCCGAATATGCTAACAAGCAAACCCGAGGGGCGTTTATTGCGGCCCTTTTCGCCATGCAAGGGTTTGGGATTCTCGCCGGCGGTGCAATTTCCATAATCGTGTCTGTAGGATTCAAGAACCAGTTTAAGGCTTTGCCATATGCAGTGGATTGTAAAGGCTCAACTGTCACTGAGGCGGATTTCGTGTGGAGGTTGATTTTAATTTTCGGAGCCGTGCTCACAGTATTGACATACTACTAGCGTATGAAAATGCCTGCTTCACAGCCCTTGTGGAAAGAAACGCAAAGCAAGTCGCGGCCGACATGTCGAGGGTTATGCAAGTAGAAATTGAAGAAGACCGGTCAAAGGTGGAGGAGAATGCGTCTAGAGAGCCGAACTTCGGCTTATTTTCAACATAGTTCGCAAAGCGCCACGGTCTCCATCTGCTCGGTACTACCGCAACTGGTTTTTTGGCTATATGAATTTTGTGATGAGTGAGACAAAAAGCCTTATTAAAATATTTATTTTTCTATATTTTATATAAATACTCATATAGACCGTAATGTTTGTATTGTTTTTTTGGAGTGCATGTCACTTTACTTCTCGTTGTTCGCATTTCTGGGCAGTGTTTTGTGTTGATGTATGGTGCTTTGAGCAAAGACATTCTTATCATGGTAATTATACATTCACCATCTATTAATTTATACTCCACATAAATTTACACAAATAAAATCTCTATAACTGCGCTTATTTCATTTATTGTAGGCTCCCAATTTCCTTGGAATACCATTGGCTTCGGTTTAGATTATAATATATTGCGTTTATAAGCAAAGGAAGATGGGAAGAGTTGAAGTTGAAGATAGGCAAATTACAAATAGTGGAATTAGAGACGAAGAGACCTGCCAAATTACTCTTTAGTGGAATGATATCAACTTGCCAAATTATTGTTTCGTTTTCGCATTTCCAAATTATAAATAATAATTGGTTCCATGTGTTCGATCTTCTAGGTCTCATTATATCTTCGTACGGTTATAGTTTTGTTTTATAATTTTATGTTTAAATTTATTAGATTTATAAAAATCACTTCATAACACGCACATTATAACTTCACCATCACTTTCGTCTGGTTTGTATAATATAGAGAACTGGGTGATGAGTCGGTCTCCTTTCTTTTTTATTTGAAGTCCGAGACCAGATGTAACTCTAAACTATATTCATGGTGGGAAACACTTAAACACTTTAAAATAAATATACATTTTAATATACATTTAATATTTTATGATAAGGATGATAACAAAAGGGCACACCTTCTTGATGGCCTCCTGTGCGTTTCTGGCATGTTCCTCGTATGCTTCTCTTGCGTTGTGCGTTTTTGATGTATGCCATTGTAAGAGAATGCAAAAATCCTCCTTCGAACTTTATATTCATTACAAACCAAGGAGCACAAGTTCGTATTCTGCTGGACTTTCTTGGCCAAGCAAGAAGGAACATTATTGTGGGAGCCATACATAAACATATGTATGTGATCTAGGGAGAATGTAGAGCGGTGCATGCAACAGGAGGACGAGAAGGAGCCGAAGCAGAAGCCCAACAAGTAGCCACTTCCATTTCGTAGAACGCCCTCATTTGGTTCGTCCTCTTTGGCAGGTGCGCTATGTATACAGATATTGCCCCGAAATGTACTCTTGCTTTCAATTATCTGATACCAATGTTGCGAGGAGTAGCTCTGTGGCGACGACTCTACATCGGAGTGGTGGGCATCTTCGTCTCCACCCGTTTGACATCTATTTATTCTCATTCTTGTGATCTTATATTTCTTCAATCTAGAATTTGAATCAGAGTATTCAATTCAAAGCATGCTCTGTGTGATCATTTCATTAATAAAGAATCGCTCTTGCTTTCAAATTTAGTCTGATTTAAACTAGCAGATGGAGATGGAGATGGAGATGGAGATGGTGCAACAAGACAATTGATTCAGGGAAGGGGAACACTTTACTACTAAAACTTTATCAATATAACTGAGCCTTTGCGTGGGGCTCCCCAAATGCGAAGAGAAAATCTTGCATTACCTCACCATCCTGACGGCTTCGTCATATGGTTTGTTACCAATCATCTCGGCAAAGGCTAGCAGAAGACAAGCCCAAATCCAGGCCCTTTTATTTTTCCTCCGTGGGCATGGATGGAATCAGGAAACAGGTGGCCGGATCAAAGTGTGCTTGTGTGTACTGGGTAGCGGCCGGTTTCATGATTTCTGCACATGATACATCATGCAGATTATTTCCCGGCATCGCATCCATTTTATTTTCTTGTGTTTTTTTGTCTAATCTTTTAATTGTGAAAATTCATTTATCTTATTTTCTAATTGTGAAATTACGTTGTGATTTTCATATGAATTCATAATTTAAAATGTATGCATAATGATTGGTTCTATATGGTCCAGTTTTATTTATTAAAAGGTTAAAAAACTTAATCTAAAAACTTGAGCAGGGTTTAGTTGTTTGTGTTCTTTGCTATTATATTCTCTCATGCTATTATGATCTTGCCCTATCATCGATTTATTTTGAGTATCAATGATAGGTATTTCCATTACCAAATGTATTATTTGTTTTTCCTTTTATTTTGATAGATTTATTAAGCATGATTTTTCTCTATTATCCATTCCCCCAAAAATACAGGTATTTGGGTTTTTTGATACCCATGTGTTATTTACTTTTATTTTAGTTTTGGAAGTTAAAAATTGAGATTTATTTGTATTATCTCTTAATTCATACATTTTGTTGATAAGATAAGATAAGAAAAATATATTAATGTCCAACGAATGACCACAAAAGTAGGTCAATGGGACTGCATCCCAAACAATATACAAAGTGCGAGTGGGGACAACTCAAAACGAGTTCCCAAAAACAGAAAAGAAGAGAAAAGACAACAGAAAGGAAACCCGAAGCCAAAAATCCCCACAGGCGGGGGCAATGGAGCAAGCGGGGGAGAAAAATGAGGGAAACAAAGGGAATGAAGGGGGGGACAAACAAGGACCAATGGTCTAATCCCGAATGGTAGCCACACCCCTCCTAACATTAGAGGCCAATGAAAAGAAGCTCCTAATCAACTGACAACCCGATGAGGGGGATGGAAGCCTCCTTCCCTGCTGAGCTCTGAGACTGACGTGACGACCAGGAGGACGAATGGAGTTGAACTGCCCTCTGGTACGTGTGTACATCTGATTCTGCTGGCGGTGATCGAGAGAAGTGTGAGGGTCCAAGCGGGGACGAACTGATCTATGCACTGTATTTGGGTCAAAAAGGCTCTGTCGTTTAGTACCTCCACCGGTGGGTATAACTGGAAAGAAGGTCGTAATCCGTCTCGTGGGGATGACTCTCGGGGGGGGATGAAGAATTTGGTCTTGTAACAACAAAGACTCATGGATGTAGAGGGCAAGGCATCGCTGGTCGATATATCTGAAGAAGACCGGGAGAGTCTGAATCCCTCTAAAGAGACAGTGAAATCGTCCTCTGATCTCATAGTATATGAGGCAGCGGAAGATGAAATGAGTCTCTGTCTCCACCTCGTGAAGGCTACAGAGCCTACAAAGTTTATCTTCTCGATCAAGGTGGTGATCAGTCTTGCACCGAAGTCTGTGGGAGCCGACTCGAAACTGACCCAGAGGTATACGGAGGGCATGCACCCAGTGACGAGAGGTGTACTGAGGGCGGATGATGAGTCCATCTCTGATTACAAGAAAGTGCTCTACATAAAAGGACATCTTAGGGCGCAAACCCCTAGGGGGTTCACCCAAGTAGTCTGAATGAATCTCCTATAGATATCCTCCCGGATGGACCTGTTCAACACTTGCTTGGCGGGCAAGAGATGGCCGGGAGCATTCAGAGAATACTGAAAGGGGGGTAGACGATCAATTTGGATACCAACTGAGTCCAGCAAGGCAGAAGTCTCGGCAAACCAACAACGGCCCATGACCTGGGCAACAATAGGCGAGATATGGATACCTGTCCTGCTCATCGGAGAGATCACCAAACCTCCTGATACGATGGAGAAAGGATGATATGTCAAATGTAGTCGCTAGACGGAAAGGTCGGGCTCTGAACTCTGCCAAAATAATATGCAGGGGGCCGTTTGTTTGCATTTGATGAAACGGTGAAGGAGGAGAGTCTGAATCCTCTCAGGGGAAGCCCAATCAGTGTCCAAAAGGGAGGGCCCCCAGACAACAGACCCATAGAGAACAGTGGGGCGGATGAGGGAGTTCATAAGAAACATCTTGGAGGAGACGTGCTGGAAGTGGTGCCGAAAACACTGTCTCTCGAGAATGGCAAGAGACCCATACCCTTTATTCACCCTCGGTTGAGAATTTATGAAATGTTGGCTGAAAGATTTGAGTCTCAATTAACAAGTATGACGATGATGGTGATATTGATGGTGATAATGAAAATGATTATGACGACAACGATGAAGGCGACAATGATAGCGAGTATTGATGATCATGATGATAATGAAAAAAACAACAATGATGACGATCACAATGATGATAAAGACGAACATGATGATGACAATGATCGTGACAATGATGTTGACGAGGATGATGACCGTGATGAGGATGAAGATCGCAACGATGATGATGACAATAATTACAATGATAATGACAATGAAAATGATGATGGTAATGATGATGAAAATATTAATATTAATAAGAATAATAATAATATTTTATTTACAATATTAATAATAATAATAATAATAATCTATATTTTTAACAATATTATTATTAATATTTCATGTTTATATTATAAATTGCAAAAAGCCGTTTGAAAAATCCTAAACTGTAAACATATACAATAATGATGATGATAATGATGTGATAATGGCGTATGAGAATGATCATGACCAGTAAGATGGAGATCATAATGACGAGGATAATAATGAAGATAATTAAATCGATCGTGACAATGACTAAGATTACAATGAAACAACAATGATGCCGAAGACAATGACGATCATGATGACGACGACGACGATCATGTCAATGATGGTGAGTACTGATGATCATGATGATGATGACTAACACAACGATGATGAGGATCACACCGATGATAAAGATTACGACGATAATGACGATCATGACGAGGACGATGATCGTGCCAATGATGATGACGACAACGATGATCGTGATGAGAATGAAGACCGTAACGATGACAATAATTACAATGATGATGACAATGAAAATGATGATGTTGATGATGAGGAAAATATTAATATTAATAAGTATAATAATAATATATTTTTTTGCAACTATTGATATTAATACTTAACAATATATATACGCTATATATGGAGGATGAGAATGACTATGAACCAAGAAGATCTTGGGTCCCCTCCCTAATGATGATGATATTGGTGAAGATGATTAATATCTGATCATCGACAATGATGATAGTGAATAAGATTACGATGAAACGACATACGACGCCGAAGACGATGACGATCATGACGACTAAGGATGAGGACAACAATGACGATGGCCACGATTAAGATGAAGATAACCATGAAGATAAGGATGACATTTATGATGCCTACTACTAAAAAAAATTATATATAATATCTATATATAACATTGTTTCTACTATCTTGTAATCTTTTGAAACGTCTACCATCTGTGTTATCTGGGCTTCAAGCCTTTTTGTTCCTAAGTAGGCTCCACTTGTCAAAAAATCTTTACCCTTAGCTAAAAAAAAAAATAATATTGTTGCATTAACAGCCTGATTTAGAATATTAGAGTAATGACAACATTAATATTCCACGCTAACAATAGGTAATGCCATAGCGTTTTAGAGAAAATTGGACGAATGGCCCTCTGCGTGAATTCCTCTAGACCAAGCTCGCTGAGATCTGAAGCGTATCCTTCCCCAGGTTACTGCTTATTCAGGGTTGTCGTTTCTTCTAGTGGATGGCTACCATGCGATCATCCGGCCGCACAGTATCTCTACGCGGCATTTCTGGCAGCAGTGTTCCCTCGTCTTGGCTGCAATGTTGCATGCTCCTCTGTTGTTCCCCATTTTGGAGCCGGTGAAACAGGAAGGTTGGTTTGGATCGGGGCTCAAACCACCTTTTCGAGCCCAACCAAGCTCGTATGTTGTGAAGCCTGAAACGACTTCCCTTAATCCTCGTCCTCTAAAGCTCTTATCTACGGCCAAATCCCCTCCCTCGATGGGTCACTTTGGGAGACGTCAATGTTAGCAGTCACCCGATGGTTTTTTTCTCCAACCAGGGTCTGTAGATAGTCAGTCCACGATCAACGGCCTCAATAGCCCTGAGTTGTCGCTTCTTCACTCATGGATTTCTACAGTGGAACTAGCGTCCTCTCATGTCTAACTTGGGTCGACATTTGACAGGCCCGTATGCTAGGGGGTTTTTATTGTGGTTTAGTTTTGTTGAAGACAGACCAGGAAATGGGCTAAATTCCATCTCCAATTGCTTAGCATAATCATGTCAGAATCAATAGACCTACTGATGTAGAATCGTGGTTTCCTACCTTCAATCCTCTCACTGATGCATTTCAAACGTAAAGCCACTCAAGTATGGGTCTGTCTTCCTCATCAACGCCTTGCAACGTTGGGGGGAGGAAGTCATTTTCCATTGATATTGCGGCAATGACTTTGGGCAAGTTTTTACTGCTATCGATTGGCCGAAAGGGACAGGGGGACTCTGACACACACTACGATATTGGCGCGAAAATCTTAGTGGATTTGGATTACCTTCTCGGTAAATGATCTTCCCGCTTTCCCATTGATCTCAAAGTGTTGGATAGGGTTTGGTCACAACCGCATTGGACTATGAACGATTGCCCTTTAGATGCAGGAAATGTTTCACCCTAGGGCATTACCTTGCTACAAAATGTCAAAAAGTGATGATCATTGAAATCCCCTTAAATGAAAAGGTGAGTTATGCCATTGGTGGACTGCTAATTCTCATACCAGAGAGAAGTGCTTGTGTTGTTGGCTTGAAGTTTCAACTCCCATCTCCAGAAGATTCGGCGAAGGAACTTGCGTGAATCAACATGATTTAGAGGCCCATTTCGAAGAAGATTCAGCCCACCAGTTGCAAGGTCCAACGTTTCCTCCCCTGCAACGGCCCCATTGGTTGAGTCAAGTTACAGGTTGATCTAGGTGGCTGATGCTCCCTTCAGGGGCAACTATTCAGATCTTTTACTAATAATAGTATATATCTTGAAGGTGGAGTCAATATGTAGGAACAACAGATTTATCTTTGATATTATAACTTCCAATAAACCGATTCCAGATGAAAACTCGGATCCGTAATAGGATGTACAATGGATGGATAGTTGACAATGATGTGAAAATGGCGGATGAGAAGTTATTCCATGACTCCCTGAAGATGGAGATTACGATCCCATGCTCGGGATCCTAATGGATGTAAGATTGTTTTTGTTCATCATGACGGTGGATGCTATCACGCTGAAACAACAAGGACTCTTCTTTTGATGAAGATCTTTGTTCAATGCAGTTTTTGTGACTTTAGTGACCTTCTGATCTTCGGTTAAGCCTATGAAGCTTCTCTTCATGTTGATACTTGTGATGCTTTATTCTGCCATTAAGGGCCTTAATGTAATCAAGAATGCGGATAACTTACATAATTACCCGCACAAATAATAATACCCTTAATATCCAAAAAAACAATAATAATAATGATAATAATAAGAGTTTATTAATGTTTTATAAATCCTAATAATAATATCAATTTTAGTAATAAGACTAATATTGATAATAATGATAATGACGATGAAAACGGTGACAATGATGGTGGTGGTAGCGATAGTGATGATAATAATGATGAGGATGATGATCATGAAGACGACGACAAAGATGATGAAAATGATTATATCGATCACTAAAATGATGACAATGATTATGATGATGATGAAAACGACAACAATACCGAAGACAACGATGACGACGATTAAGATGACGATAACCACAATATTACTAATACTATTATACTATTAATAAAATTATAATAATAATATTTTTAATAATAATTACATTAATATTAATAACAATAATTATTATTATAATAATATTTTCTATTTCTTATAAATTGTAATAATAATATCAATATTAGTAGTAAGATTAGTATTGGTGATGATGTGGATGATGACAATGATGATGATGGTTTTGGTGATGGTGGTGATAATGAGGACGAGGATGATGATGATGACGATTACGCCTATGACAAATACGGTCCGATCACTATGATGACAAAGATAACGACGATGACGATGATGATCATGGCGATGACCACCAATGAACTACGTGGGCGGGGATCCTACGATGAACACCAATGAACTACATGGGTGGGGATCCTTATTATTAATAATATGAGTCTTAAGTCACCAACTTAATAGGTTCTCATCGAGGTCATTCATGCACGAACTAAATTTCCGCCTTCTTTTGCTGCCTTTATTTTTGGTATCATTTTATGTATAATGCAACTCCTGCAGTTGCTACTAGCATACCTACATTATATAAATCTATGTAAAATATGCCGAGAGGTATAGTTCGCAAGGCGCTTATACCTCTCGGCATATTTTATCATGTTTTGATATATCTTTATATAAATGGTAAAATATGCCGAGAGGTATAAGCGCCTTGCGAACTATACCTCTCGGCATATTTTACATAGATTTATATAATGTAGGTATGCTAGTTAGGTGATTGTAGTTGCACGCTTGTAATTGATTGTTCAAGTTAGTATTATTTTCTACTGTTGTGTTTACTTATTTACAAGTTCTATTTCCTTCCAGAAGTAGAATCAAATAGTTTAGTAGTAAATTTTCTATTTCAAGCTAATTTCAATTTCATAGAAGAATTGTTAGGTGAAACACTATTCTTCATCCTCTTGTAGACAACCATGGATATTGACCTAGTTTGACAAATGATATAATTAAAATGAGGCATTGACGACAACCCATTATTGTTTGGTGCTGTTGTTGGGGAAATTTATGTATCATTAGGGAGTAGGCATACAAAGTTTTGTGGAAGATTTCTAGTAAGTTCCCATTTAGAATTAAACTTTCTTACTTTGCTAACGATATAAAAAAGTCTCTGTAGTGATAACGGATAAGTTTTTGAGCCATTGGAATAAATGGGACAAGATTCTTTCATGGCACTTTAGTTTGAAAAAAGTATTAGTTTGACAAGTTCTTTAGGATTAGTTTAAATGCATGAATAGACATAGGGGATTTAGAGGAAGATTCATTAAAAGAACCCCCTAACAACAAACCTCAGGCATTGAAAATGAAGGCAAGCAACAAGAAATTGAGGAAAAACCATCACAATCCTTGGAAACATTCTTTGAGGAGAATTCAACACTTCAACAAAACAAAGTCTTGACTCTGAGTGTCAAGCAAATTCTAGTCGAGAACCTTTGAAATTCACTGAAAACATAGACATGTCTGACATGGGGGACATGGTGGATAACAATGGTGACAATGCCAAGAGTGGTGTTGGAATAACCTTTAGTTACCTTATAGCCCTAGGTCCTGATGAAGGAGCTCCTATGAAGAACATATCCCCATCAATATTACCTACCTTTACGGGGATAGCTTCTGAAGACCCTGACCAGTGCTTGTTCGAATTCTAAGTGTTGTGCCTGACTTATTATCATGTTCTTGATAACCAGAAGTTGAAATTCTTCCCCTCTACGCTAAAAGATTCAACCATGCATTGGTTTATGGGTTTGAGATCTAATCCCATTCTCACATGGGCTGAAATGAAGATAATGTTTTTGTACAAGTACCAAAACTATTGTATAGTGAGAGGCCTTAAAGAAGAACTTTTCAGGATGAAATAATTGGAAGACGAAAGTATGGAAGATTATCTTGACAGGTTCCTTTTTGTTCACCAAAGATGTGGCAGTGAACTAATTAAAGAACTTTGTGAAATCGTATTCCGGAGAGGTTTGGATGACGTGTCTCGTGAAGCTTTGAACCTTATGGGAAAAGGGGACATAAATCAACTTGTTCTTGCTGATATTAATGATCTGTGTAGATTCCCGAACCGTCGGTGGAGTTAGAAAAACCAAAACAGGGAAAGGGAAGAGTGACATGAGTCAACTCATGGAGGAATTAGCCAATATGAAGACATACATTTTGGTGCAATTGAATGCCACATTAGATTGGATGTAAGTTAAAGCAAAGGCTAGTGAACCGCTATATATTGTCCCAAATGTGGAGACAAACATGGTCTCCATGACTGTCCTCTTGACAAAACAGATTTTTGCCTCATTTGTGATAAAAATCATTCCACTACTCAATGTGATCTCATCCTAGCAATTAAGAATCACATGAAGAAAAGGTCTCAACATGAAGAAGAGTTTAACTTCATAGGACAAACAAGGGGGAAACTTTTTACGAATTCCATGGCCTTTTAACCTATGGACTACACCATGGCCTGCTCAATAACCTCCAAACCAATGGGGACCATATCTTCCACAAGAATGGAATGCTCAACCATGGCCAAACCCACAATGGACCAACCAATACCAACAATCACAGGTATTTCAACAGTTTCAACAGCAGTGGATGCCTCAACAAAATTATAACTAACAAGTCCAAGGTCAAAGAATGCAAAATCAGCAGCAGGCCCTGCTGCCAGGTCCTTCCAATACTAATCAACAACTTCAATAAGAGCAGATAACCCAACAGCAACTACCTGCCCAGCCTGTGGCAAATCCTAAAAATGTTAGATAGGGCAATCATGTCTACGATTTGTGAGTCACAAAATGCAGCTTCCATTGGTGCTATCAGCTGTAACAACATTCATCTTCGTCCAACAAAAACTCTTTTTGAACCTTCCTCTCCAGTTATTGCGGAAATGTCTAATGAAAAAGAGGAGCATATCCCCCTTGAAAAGCAAATGCAAAACGATAAATCACAAAGCAACACACTTTCCAACCCTCAACTAGTTCCATTTTTAGAAAGACTGAAAGAGAAAACAAAATTTCAAGAAACATTGCTTTTAAACGAATCTGATCGCATGAAGGAACTTCAGTGCTCGAACATTGGAATCCTACTCTTACAAGCAATTAGGGATGTACCTGAAATTAATAGAGCTATTGAATTTTTATGTATTAAAACTCTAGGAAGGAAGAAACAATACCCCAAAACCATCCAAGTATATGGTAAACTAACTGATTTTTTAGCAGGAAAACTCCTTCCACCCAAATATGGAGACCTAGGCAGCCCATTGGTAACAATATTGACTGGAAAAATCAGTATACCAAAAGTTATTATGGGTTTGGGTGTTGCCATTAATGTTATGACCGTTGATATGCTATCGATTTTGTCCCTAACAAACATGCAGCGGACCTTTACAGTTTTACAAATGGCTGATCAGTCTATTGCCAAACCAAAGAGAGTCATAGAAGATGTGTTAGTCACTATTGAAGCATGGGAATTTCTGGTGGATTTTATGATACTCCAAGAAAGAACCCAAAAGAATGGATATCCACTAGTTTTGCGTAGACCTTGGCTAGCTACAACTGTTGCCTTTATAGACTATATATTAGGGAATATGACGATTTCAAATGGGATTGAATTCACAGAAATTTTTCCTATATCCACCAGCAAAATCATTATATGATTCTCCTAATAATTTGTGGGTAGATGAGTCAAATGCAATTGATGATAGTATATCTTCCTTGGATGAGCATTTGTTTGCAATTTCAACAAAGTCGGCATGGTTTGCATACATTGCAAATTATTTGGCTACAAAGAAGTTTCTAGCTACTTTCACAAATAAACAAAAGAAACACCTTGTGCACAAAAGTTTAAATGGTTTAATGGAATGTTATTTAAGTGTGGACCTGACTTTGTGCTACGTAGGTGTATACAAGAGGATGAAATCTATGACATCGTACGAGCCTGTCATAACGAACCAACAAGAGGCCATTATTAAGTCCAACAAACTGTTCATAAGATCCTAAGTACTGGGTATTATTGACCCTCATTGCATAAGGAGGTGAAGAAGTACATAAGGCAATGCGATCAATGTTAAAGAATGGGGAAATCGACTCCTAACTAGATGTCTCTCCATCCTCAAGTGGTTCATGAATTGTTTGGGAAATGGGGGTTGGATTTTGTTGGTCCAATTGATCCAATCTTAGAAGGAAAAGACTATATTTTGGTATGCATAGATTATGTGATTAAATGCCTTGAAGTACATGCGTTGCAATTTGTTCATGAGGAGAAAGTCATCGATTTTTTGTATAATAGATTCTTTCACAGGTTTGATGCACCAAGGTCCATTGGCTCTAATCAAGGACCATAGTTCATGGCCAATTAAATCTAGGCTTTACACAACAATACCAAATCAAGCATAGAAAGTCATCCCCATATATCATCCTCAAGCGAACAACCAAGTAAAAGTTACTAATAGAGAGTTAAAAAATATTCTAACCAAAACAATTTCCATAAGAAGGAAACATTGGGCTCAAAATCTATCAGAAGCAGTATGGGCTTACAATACAACTTAGAAGTCCACCATTGACTTTGCTCCATATTAGTTGGTCTATGGAAAAAGGCCAATTTTTCCAATTGAATTTGAATCGCAGACCTTGATGACAGTAACAAAGGTATGCATTGATATGACAAAGGCACAAAATGATAGAATCCTATGAATGAACTAGAAGAAATTAGGATAGAGGCATTGCATTGCCCATAATTGATCCAACATCAACGTAGGCTATGGCATGACTAACACATTCAAGAAAGGATGTTCCAAGTTGGGGACTGGGTGTTATTGTTTGATTCCAAGTATAAGGATTTCAAAGGTACGCTTCACACTTGTCGGTTGGGACCATATGAAATAGAGGAGATCCTTGATAATGGGTTTGTTCGTCTTTTGCCCATTAATGGAGATCGAAGAATATTGCGGGTAAATGTTCATAGGCTATGCTTGTACAAGAAGCCAATGTAATGTCTCTTTTTGGGGACTCACAAGAAACTATGCAAAGTTGAAGATAAAAAACACTTTTCAGATTGTTAGTAGGCTTTTAGTGACTGAAACAAATATGTTAAAACCCTTAATTGCCGCCAGCAAACACCCTTCTAGGGCAACAACCTTTTTTGGGGTTTCAAATCTATTCTTGTGCCTTCAAAGCCCTTCAAATCAGCTCCACTTAAGTTTCTAAAATCATTATATATTGCTAACAATCATATCATGCAGGAAAACTGATTTTTAGTTCCCTAGAATTCCAAATATGAATTTTTATAAATCCTTGTCTACAAAGTTATTTTAAAAATTCATAACTTTACCAAGGGAGCTCCAAAATTCATGAAACTTGAGATCTTGGCTTGTAAAAATATGGAGAATAAGATAATACTTTCAAATTAACCAATTTATCATCAACATACACTATTTTCCCCTCCAAGGTGGGTCGCTCCACTCAAAAAGGGAAGATAACTAACAAATTCAAAGAAATACCAGCAATAAATGATAAATATATTACTCCTTGAATGTCTCTTTGCGAAATTCAATCGTGGGAGAGGGTTTTTGTCCTCCACACAAGCCTTCAATCAAGGGGTTTCGTCCTTGAGAGAGATAGTAAAAGGGGCTACACTAGCCAACCTTCATCCAGATATAAAATTCATAAATCAATATATCCCAAACTAATGCCAACAACCTCTATTTATAATAATAGGGTGGCATCAAGTCTTGGGGTTCTCAAATGAGGCCGACCACAATTAGACTTGCTTTATATTTTCTTTTTACTTTTTGGAGCCTTCATGCTCACCAATATCTTTTATTTTTACTTTATTGTTGGGTGCTAGGCTCACCAACAAATACAATGCCAATTAAAGAAATAACCACAAAATTCAGCACATGATGACATTGTTGGCTTCCTCTAGCTTGTTCCCTTGGACCCATGAGGAAGAAAGATGTGTCAAAGTCTTTAGACGGAATTATCTTGAAAAAGGGACATGACAACCAAACACAAAAAAATAGACCACTAGCCAAATTTTATCACATCCAAATTTCCGTTGTATGAGGGAGATTTCTTGTCACGTCTCCTTTTCCGAATTAATCTAATAAGAAGACCCGTAGTATATTCCTTATTTATCGTAGGCTAAGGGATAAAGTTAAGGAAATGCTTTAATAATATCTTAAGTGGTCCTAAGTCACTTCAATTTTTATAACATGGTAAAAGGACACTTATGTATTATTATTATAAAGCAGGCCAATATTTTTTATTAAAGTGTTTTAAATGCTTTTAGGGTTGGAATTAAAAGGATTATTATAAAAAGAGTTGTGCTGCTTATTATGTTATTGATACCCAATATTGAAAAAAAATCACAAAAAAATTCAGAGTTTATAGATAGTGGGAAAAAGACATTTTAGTGGTATGAGAGCTATGATTTTGCCAGCCTATAGGGAAAGTTAATTTAGTGATTTCTTATGCAAGCTAATGGGAAAGAAATCAAGTGTTATCGAAGAGAAAGAAGAAGGACATAGCCACCAAAAAAAGAAGAAGTCATGGAGGATAGGGAAAAGAGAGATGAAACGGATTCTTTGCAAGAAACTATCGGTTGAGGTTAGAGGGATTTGGAAAGAACAATCCAAATGACATTGAGAGAATCCATGGTAGGGTTAGTACAAGCTTTGCAAAATATTAATCAAAATAAGGAAAATCAAGGAGATGGAAGCTACTTGGACTAATGAGTGGGCCTCTATCAATCCCCCCTCCATGACTTTCCGAGCGAAATTTTTTTGACTTGTCAAAAAGAACACCGCAGAAGAGATAGAGCCCCAACATCACATAGGTAATGATTTTACAACTTAAAAAATACGCAATTTTCTGTAAAAAACATAAATATTGATGTACAAAAACGTATAACTACAAAATTATGTATCTAAATGAAGTTTTGTAAAATGTTGGGGATGTGTTTTTCTATTAGATTTGAATACAAATATAGTACAAAATCGCATCATCATGCGAATACAATAGCCAACTGATAAGTGTTATGAATTTATGATGATTGTCATTGAAAATTATCATCATAGATTGCATATCTATGCAAGTTACAATTTACATTTACAGTAATTTACATTTTCCTCTTCCCGTTCTAGAGAAATAATAGGGAGAGAGTCTGTTGCCTCTGCTAGTGCCCACACTCGATTGGCAACTGTTCGCTTGCCTCTAGAAGACTTTGACTGCAAAAGGCTCCACCCTAGTAGTAGATGGCAATGGCTCTTCTGCTGCATGTTTAGACATCACTTCCAAAGATTGTCATCCAATCCAATATCTCCTGCTTGTGCTTCTCCCTCCATTAGCTTCCTTGTTCGAAAGCAACATTCTCCTCCTCTGTGAACATGGAGTTTTCCTCTTCTTGCCTAGTCCAGTTGTATTGGATCAATCTCATCCAAATCAATAAAGCTCTGTGAATGTGGCCTCCACCTTTCTTGTGCGAAAGCTGAAGATTGTATTGCACAAAAACCAAGTCATTGAGGCGTTTTTGAGTCAATATTGTTGCGCTTCTTTGTGTGAATGGCCTCAAACAAACTCCACTTGCACTCACATTCTAGAAGCGCTACAAGGTTGAGATACAATTTCTGAGAGCTAAGCTTTTGAAGAAGTGGGGTATTTCCTCCCCAATCCTCCCACCAAAAACTTACAAACAAAATAATCAAAAGTTTATAAGTAATTAATAAAATTAAATTTGTAACATATAAGTAATCATTCTAATTTTTGTTACCTGGTGGCTACGTGGTTCTCTCTCGGACACAACTAACATCTGAAGAAAAGAGCTCTCCCCCTTTACAGCATGCTTGTAATTTTGCAACTCTAAAGATAATGAGGTCCCTCATCTCAAGCTCAAGTGCATCATTCTCTCAATGCCATGTTGAGAGGCCTTCCATAACCTCCCCATTAAACATCTGTGAAGCCATCAAAGAAGAAAAACATGGGGTTGAGATAGTACCCCGTTGTATGAATGGGTTGGTGGAGTTGATTGTTCCTCCTATGATCAATTATCTCGCAAAAGGGACCAAATCTTGGACTAAACCTCCCTATAATAGTTTTAGATGGCCTCTTGGCCTTATCCAAGACCTCATAAATGTATTTCCGTGTTTTGATCTCTCATCAACGAAGTGCAAAACCCTCACTAACGGCTCTGACACCTATACACAAATTACACTTTAAAGGTAGAAACTTATAAATAAAATAAATAAGTAAAGAACAATAGATTTGACAAATTGAAATAAAGGAATCAACTTGAAATTTAAATTGAAGTTTGAAGTTACTTTGATGATATCTATAGCTCTCTTTGCAAAGACATCATTAAAAAGTATCTCTGCAATCCTCTTCGATTAGCTTTCTTTGAATATTATGAGTCTAGCCATGCTTGACTCACAAACATTTGCTTCAATGATGACAACAAACTAGAAATACTTTGCAACGTTAAGAAGTTAGTTGCAAACCTTGTTACATTGGCTCGCACAAGCTCTTTCCCCTTGGTGTGTTCTCTCATCAAGCTGAGAACCCAAGGGTGATTATATATGTACTTGGTTATATTTCTTGCATCTTCTATAACTTGCTTCACCCAATCAATTTTGCCTACGTGCTCCAAGAGAAGGTCAAGGCAATGGGCCGCACAAGGGGTCCAAAAGAGTGATGGATGCCTCTCCTATAGTAGTCTCCCAACCACCACATATGTTGCTGCATTGTCTGTGACAACTTGTACAACATTTTGGATACCCACCTCTAAGACAACTTCCTCCAACATAAGACTCAATTTTTTTGCATTTTTTATTATGTTAGAGGCATCAATTGACTTCAAAAATACCATCTCACCATTTGAAGCCACTAAAAAATTGATGAGGGTGCGGTTCCTTCCGTCTGTCCACCCATCTGAAAGAATGGTGCATCCATATTTCTGCCATTGTTTCTTTTGATCTTTTAGGATTGTCGTTGCCTTTGCAACTGCACCCTTGAACAATTTCCCACTCAAGTCTTTTGGAGAGGGTGCCTTGTACCCTTTCCCTGCAACTGTCAATGCTGTCACCAAGTACTCCCATTACGAGCTCTTTGCCACATTGAAGGGAAGGTTGTTGTAGTACCATAAATTCGCACATGCCTTATATGCTTCCTCATGCACATTCTTGTTCTAGCTTGTACCTTGCAATGAAGGTTGTGCCCCAGGTATGTTTCTTGGTACAAAAAACTATGTATCCCTTTGTTTGAACTCGATGAAGGAGATGTGCCTCTTCCGTTTTGTACGCGTGGACCGTGAGTAGAGCTCACAATCGTTGCCGCATCATACTCTGAATCCTTTGCCATTTCGGGTCTAATGGGTTCTATTATGGTTGTATGCACCCTTGCCCTCTTTAGTTTCTTCTTCTCCACTTTGCCAACTTTGCCTTCATCTTTCACTTTGCCTCTTTTGTAACATGTCCCAGACATACCACAGTTTCGCAGCAAACAATACATGCAAGATGATACTTTAGGCGATTGATGCTTCTAGAAAATATTATCCCTTAGAAATTGCAAACCACTGTCACGTGAACCACTCCATGTACAACATACTTCCAAACAACGCTACAAACATTAGTGGGAATGGTTCTTGTTAGTGATGCTGACCTAGATGCCGAATGTGATGTTGACCTAAATGCCATTACTAAA
Organism: Taxus chinensis; assembly: GCA_019776745.2. Classification (NCBI taxonomy): domain Eukaryota; kingdom Viridiplantae; phylum Streptophyta; class Pinopsida; order Cupressales; family Taxaceae; genus Taxus; species Taxus chinensis. Next base: position 73,613,913 of record CM034154.1, on the reverse strand, counting down.
CTCTAATCTACAACACAATGCACGTTTAAAATTTTTAAAAGCTGTAAACTGAATTTAAAAATATCTTTATAAAACCGTTAAAATAGTTAAAAAACTGTAAATTTAATTTAAAAACATCATTATAAAAAACCATTTAAAAATAAAAAATTGGCTTTATAACCCTATGTAACCATAATTGTAAACCCTACGAACGAGAATAAATTCCTAAAAAATTAAAAAAAAACATTTAATACAATACATTCCAACAAGTTCGTTCATTAACGATTATAGACAAACATAAATAAGTTAATAACAATTTAAATCATTTGGAATTGAATTGAATGCATTCAAAATTGCAAATCATATTCGGATACAATATATAAATAATATAGAACGAATTTACATTCTTGAAAAGAAGGGGGGAAAACTTACCTATAAATGAAGTTCTACAAATTTGCTCTTCGAATTGACTCTAAAATCTCTTTAATTCATGCAAAAGATGCTCGATGGCTGCGTGATTACAAGTGAGGGAGTGTGTTGCCTTTAAAAGACAAATTTCAACTTTTATTCTACGTTTTTTATGTTTTCCGTGTTTGTCCTGCATTTGGTGAGATTTAGGCTTGAACTTGGCGAGTATTGGCGAATATTTGCCAATACTCGGCGAGCCCGAGCAACGAGGTCTCTCGGCGGTTATTCGTCCGTGGCTATACTCGGCGAGTACTCGCCAAGTTGGCATATTATGAGGCAAATCAAGGAGAAGGAAGCACTTTTGCTAATGAGTGGGCCTCTATCAATCTCCCTTCCAAGACTTACCAAGCGAGATTTTCGCAAAAAGAACACCCAAAAGAGGTAGAGCCCCAACATCACATAGGTAATGGTTTTGCAACATATCATGCAAAATATGAAGAACTTAGCCTTGCATTACAACAAGCATTGACTTTTCAAGAGTTTTCTGTTCTAAGAATGAAGAATAGTACAGGGAGGGGAAGGAGAACTCAATGGGATCAGCTCTGAAAGATATCCAACAACTTTTGGGTAAGATGACAATTCCTACATGTGATGGATCTAATAAATGTTTTGCCAGGTATTGGTTGCATAAATTGGACACCTACTTATCATTGAATCTTATGTATGAAGAAGAGGCAATCGAATTTGTTACCCTTCATTTGGAAGGAACAACACATGAGTGGTGATAACCCAAGTGCACAGTTCCATTACCACACTGGAAGAATTCAGCCAAAGGTTGACATAAAGATTTGACAGAAAAGATCCAAAGATCGACTTTAGAGAGTTAGCTCAACTCAAACAATATGGACCATGGGACACCTACATTGCCGAATTGCAAAGATTATCAGTAATGGTTCTTGATTTGAGTGAAAGGAGACTTATTGTTGTATTTGTAGAGGGACTAATGGAACCACTCAAGGGTTTGGTAAAAGTGTTTGATCCTCTATCTTTGTAAGAAGCTATTAAGAGGGCTTTGAACTTAGAAACTTCAGCATCCAAGAATAATATTTTACAAAGACACCACCTGTTGGGCAGCAAAAGACATCACCTTTTGGGGAACAAAAGAAACCATTTCAGCAAGTAGTTTCTCACAAGAAAGAGAGAAATCAAGTAAGGAGGTAGAGACTAGAAACGAACTCAGGAGAAAGAAATTGTGTTTTACTTGCAAGGACCCATCGGAGCCTGGACATAGATGTCTTGGCTGAGGACATTTACATCACATAAAAGTGATATCAAATGCAGAATCTGATTCAGAGGAACTTGAATAAAAAATTGAAGAGAAAAAACCAAAACTTGAAAGAAAAGAAGAAGACGATATTTGAGGAGGCACCCTTGCTACACTTTTTGGTGCTCGTAGATATAACCCTTTCAGAGTTCGTGGAGTTCTGCATGGGCACAAAATCACAGTGTTGATTGATAGTGGGGCAACCCACAACTTCATAGATGAAGGGTTGGTAGCCAGAAGAGGTTTGAAGACAAGAATTTGATGGGTTCAATGTTATTGTGGTTGATGGCTATACTATCCCTTGCACCAAGAGAATTCAACAATTGGATATTACACTTGGCAGGCACAGGGCACACGATGACTTATATGTTGTGGGCAAATGAGATATAGATATGGTATTAGGGGTGCAATGGTTACATTCTCTTGAGGAATTCACTTTGAACTATCCAATCATGGAGTTGAAATTCAAATTAGATGGGAAAGAAGTGGTGCTTCAAGGCATTGCCAATGGAGCCCCTAGAGTTGTCACAACCAAGAGGATGTAGAGATCGATTCGAAGAGGACAAGTAACTTGGGCAAGCCATTGTTTGGTGAACGCCATAGCTTCACCCACCTATCACTTGGATATCCAGTCTATTCTAAACAAACAAGACATAAAATTCAATGGTTTACCTCCAGGATTGCGTGTTGATAGACGATTTCAACATATAATAGGATTGGGACCAGGTTCTAAGCTCGTGATGATTACACCTTACTGCCATCCAAGAGGGTACAAGGAAGAAATTGAAAAGTCTATCAAGGAGCTTTTGGAGAGGGGCCACATCATGGCTAGTCTTAGTCCCTTTGCATTTAATTAGTAGTCCTTGTTAAGAAGATGGATGGTACTATGCGAATTTGTATTGACTATAGAGCTTTGAACAAGAATATCATCAAAAACATAGGTATCCCATTCCTAGGATCGATGAGTTAATTGATGAGTTGCATAGAGCTGCGTATTTTTTAAAGATTGATTTGAGATCAGGAAATCATCAGATTCGTGTAGGAGATGAGGACACGCAAAAAACGACTTTCAAATGCCATTTTCGACACTTTGAATTTTTGTTCATGCCTTACGACTTAAATGCTCCAACCACTTTCCAATCGTGTATGAATCAAAATTTTTAGTAAGCAGTTGAGAAAATTTGTTTTAGTCTTTGCTGATGACATTTTGATTTATAGCAAGACTTGGGAAGATCATTTGAGGCATTTGGATACAGTTCTAGGAATTTTAGAAGAACAAACTCTCTTTGCTAAGGAGTCTAAATGTGAGTTTGGGATGACTTAAATTTTGTACTTGGGCCATGTCATTAACGTTCAAGGAGTTTAGGTGGATCAACAAAAGATCCAAACTATTTTGGATTGGCCTCCTACCACACTGACATGGTTGAGGTTTTCTTGGCATCTACAATTATTATAGGAGGTTTGTTAAGGGCTTCTCACAGTTGGCAGTTCCACTAACAAAACTAACAAGAAGGGAGCTTTCAGCTGGTCAGAATCAGCACAACGAGCTTTTGACAAGCTCAAGGAGGTAATGAGTTCATGTCCCGTCTTAGTTCCAGATTTTTCACTTTCATTTGTATTAGAGAGTGATGCATCAGAAGAAGTAATTGGGGCAGTTTTAATGCAGCAAGGGCATCCCATAGCTTTTGAGAGCCAGAAACTCAAAGAGACAAAAAAAGGATTCACGATCTATGACAAGGAGATGTTGGCCATAATGCATGCTTTGGCAAACTTTAGGCAGTACCTAATGTGTGGTAGATTGGCGGTTAAGATTGACCACAATAGCCTGTAATTCTTCCTCGGCCAAAGAGATTTGAGTGATAGGCAAGAGAAATGGGTAAGTAAGCTTCAAGCTTATGATTTTGATATAGAGTATGTTAAGGGTAAAAATAATGTTATAGCTGATGCCTTATCTAGAAAACCTACTCTATGCTCCATATATGAAATCTCTGCTGATTAGAAGGTTACTATCATAGCAAAGTATGCAAAGAATGTTTTTACTATTGATATCCTCGAGGACAAAATACAGGATGACATGTATAAGGTGATAAATGACCTCATTCTTTACAAGGATAGAATTTATCTTGTTCCAGAATCAAAAGTGAAGAATAACACCATTGGTTGGTCACCCAAGGTTGATGAGCAGTACAGTACATGATACACCATTGGTTAGTCACCCAAGGTATTTCAAGACGTATAAGCAAATCAGGGAGAGATTTTTCTGAAAAGGCCTTAAGGGAGAGGTCCTCCAATACTTTAGAGAGCATATTGCTTGCTGATAGAACAAAATAGGACATGTATTTCCAGCAGGTTTGTTGCAGCCCTTATCGATTCCAAATAAAAAATGGGAGAGCGTCTCTATGGATTTCATCATTGGTCTTCTAAAAGTTCAGGGTAAGAGTTGTATTTATGTTATAGTTGATAGACTTCTTAAATGCATTCACTTCTTTGTTGTTACATCCGAGTTTAAGGCACCACAAGTGGATGATTTGTTTTTCAAAGAGATGTTCAGGCTTCATGGGTTGCCTAAGAGCATAGTAAGCGACAAGGACAATAGGTTCCTTAGTTTATTTTGGCAGGAGCTCTTTCATTTGACAAGATCTGAGTTGACTCCTAGTACCAGTTACTACCCTCAAACAAATGGGCAAACAGAGATTGTGAATAAGTGGATTGAGGGGTATTTGAGGAACTATGTAGCAGCGCAACAAACAATTTGGATCAACTGGCTCTATATGGCGGAGCATTTCTACAACACCTCACATTATATGTCAATTGGTATGACTCCTTTCAAAGGCTTGTATGGTTATGATGCTTTCTTTTGTGGACTTCGTTATCATAGACAGTAGAGTGCCACGAGCAAGAGACTTGGTCACGCAAAGTCAAGAAATATTGGAGTCACTCAAGGAAAACCTCCAACAGGCACAAAATCAGCAAAAGTTATATGCAGACCAACACCGTATTGAGAGAACTTTTGAGGTTGGAGACATGGTCTTCTTGAGATTGCAGCCCTATAGACAATCCTCTCTCAAGAAAAGTGGAGTTGAGAAGCTCAAGCTCGGCTTCTATGGGCCTTATAGGATCAAACAAAAAATTGGGAAAGTTGCTTATGAGCTTAAGTTGTCAGAACACAACAAGATTCATATCTTATTTCATGTGTCATGCCTCAAAAGGGCACTGGGACAACACATCACACCTTCACTTGAGTTACCCCCTTTAGATGATGAAGGCAAATTGATCTTGGTTTTGGAAGCCATAGTGGATATTAGGGTGAAGAATCTAAGAAGCAAGAGCTTAATGAAATATTTAGTGCATTGGAAGGATCTCCCACCAGAAGACGCTACATAGGAATGTGTAGAGATTCTTGAGCATCCTAATCTGCAATTGCTTGAGGGCAACCAATTTCGGGAAGGGTGGACTGTCATGTCCACTTTTCCAGAATTAATCTAATTAGAGGACACATAGCCTATTCCTTATTTCCCATAGGCTAAGGGATAAAGTTAGGGAAATGACTTAATAATAATATCTTAGGTGGTCCTAAGTCACGTCAATTTTTATTACATGGTAAAAGGACACTTATGTATTATTAATATTATAAAGAGGGCCAAAAAGCAATATTTTATTTAAAGTGTTATAAAATCTTTTAGGGTTGGAATTAAAAGGATTATTATAAAAGGAGTTGGGCTCGAAAGGAAAGATTATTCATTACTTCTTGAAACAAAACCCTATTCCAGAGCTTGAGCCTTTGTGTTTATCTTTTCACCCAAGGACAAAAACCCTTTGGTTTGCAGGGTTGGAGGATGGAATCCCACTAATTCCAGTTTAGGTGATTCTATACAGGGATCATATTTGTGCCGAAGATTGGAATTTATTCCATTTTCAGTTTGTTGCAGCAGTGATACCCTATCAGCTGTAATGATCCGTATGTTGCTGCTACAGATGATCCGTACAACACTAAACTACAGTGATCAGTACAACAATATCATTACAATAATTTTGTACCATATCGTCGGCTGTATTTATGATCAAATGTTCAGCACAGATCTGTAATGAGTGTTTTCTGCCGTGTGTCCACAGTAAACTTAGGTTGTACTCTGCATATTACACAACCAAGTATTTCTATGTGTTATTTCAATACCCAGCTGTCTTGTCATCAGTATTCATGAGTATTCAACTCATTACAATAAAAGATTTCAATTGCATTGTATTTTCAGCTTATTGAAATAAATAAATTCGTGGGATCTTGGTGATATCAGTAGGGTTTAGAATATTAATCTTGTATGTTACTGCTTATTATGTTATCGATACCTAATATTGGAAAAGGAATTCACAATTTTTTTTAGAGTTTATAAACAATGGGAAAGGGACATTTCATTTCCTCAATGACGTCTCCTCCACAAAGGGAGTTGAAAATCAGAAATGATAGCTTCTTTTTCAAAAATGTATATAGATTTTTTTGACTAAAATATGTTTTTGCAACAACAAAATCAAGGAGGATAAAGAAATGGTTAAGAATAGGTGCATGATGTGCATATGGACAACTAAGATGGATTCAGGTATGTTTCTTTCATTATGCTCAGTCCACTTTAACAATGAATTCTTGAGAAGGAAGCAACGGAAGACCCCATTCTTTCATCCAACAAGAAGTTAGAAACAAAGAACTCAATAAAGGGCACAATCTCTTCAAGAAAGTAGCCAGAATATCAGAAGAATGAAAAAATAAAATCTCAGGCTATGGAAAAAAAGAAGAAACTCCAAGAAAAATTCCTTGGATTTTTCAAGATTAAAACAAAACAACCCTCTCTCTTTTGTATCACCAAGCTAAATAAGAAAACTCATAGAAAAATATGGGCATGCTAAAATTGAAGCTTTGATCAATTTAAAAAAGAGGAAAGTGGAGTCTAGGAGGACCAGCAGAATCTTAAGTGTGGGGGAGATAATGAGGCCCTAAACCGTCTCATCTAAGACCAAATAAAGTCATCCCTTTCTTCATAGCGAACTAGTTTTGAAGTGGATTTGAATGTGGTTTGAGAGTTTTAAAACTTATTTAAGGTAGAATGTCAAATAGATCTTTGATCCGTTTGTAGGACTCAATGTGATCCAAATTGCTCTCTAGATTCTAACATTTCTTGAGAAATATGTGTCAAAGTGTTGCAAAACAGGTCAAATCAGTCGTTCAAAGAGTTTGGCTGAAGTGTTAAGGCAAGTATTAAATCAATAAGGTCGAATTCCGATCATTAGAAGACATTTTGGGTTGACTCCAAACTATTCTAGCTCAAAAATCGTTCATATGAGACAATTCTAGAGTAGTGCCAATGTATTTTGGGCCCAAAATTTGTTTGCGAAGTCAGCTCCAAACTATTCCAGTTGATTCCCTAGTATTACACAATGGCTTTGGAATAAGCGGAATGGTGGGAAATGGCTTCAAACTAAGCGGAATGGTTGGAAATGATTTCAAAATAAGCAGAATGGTAGGAAAGGGCTCTAGAATGGGTAGGATACCGTTGGGAAGCTCCAGAATAGACAAAGTCATGAAGGGGATCCAAAGCAAGCAACATGCAAGGTAGAAGCTCTAGAACAATAGGGATATCATTCAACAAGCCCGAATAACAGAACAAGTGACTGCATGGAATAATAAAGGTGCAGGAGTACTAAATGGTCATAACACCTTAACTCTCGGACTAAACATGTCGGGTGGAGATCTCTAGGACTTAACGAGTGGTGTGGAGGATTCGACAAGGTTGTTGCGAGAATTCAACAGGAAGAATAGACGCCTTTAATCATTCTAGGTAAACTTGGGGATCTCCTACACTTGTGTACTTGATAATTGGGACAAGCTGTAGTGGCATCTCTTTAGGAAGTTTTGAATAAATATCTCGCCAATGTGTTCCTCAAAATTGGGGCTAGCAAGTAGAGTCGGAACAGGAATCTCGCTCATGTCTTGTTCCTCATTATTTGGGCGAGTAAGTAGAGCTGGAATAGGAATCTCGCCCATGTGTTTGTCCCTCGGTAATAAATTCCATGATCATCTCTTTATGAATGGGATAGAATAGCTAGAGTTTTTCAGTTATGGAATGAAAATCTCCTCAAGAATAGCTCCACATGCTTGGCGGATTGGCTAAATAGACTAGCAAGAAGTACCCTACAAGTAATTGTAAACACTTTGTGAGTGGTGTGCTTTTTTGTCATTTAGTTAATCTTTTGAATAGATCAATCCAGTTCAGCAAGTTCTTGGCTACTTTGTCAGCATATCTATGATTTCATTTTAACCCCAATCGGAGGGAGGAGCAACGACCCACTCACCCAAGGTGGAAGTACGATTATTGATATTCTCTAAGAGTAGATTGTGTCTTTTGCTATAGCATCTCTTTTTTCTTAAATCAATAAGTAGATTGTAGTTGTTGCACGCTTGTGATTTACCATTCAAGTTAGTATTATTTCTTACTTTTGTGTTTCCTTATTTACGGTTTTGTTTCCTTCCATCAAGTGGAATCAATTAGTTAAATAGTAAAATTTCTATTTCAAACTAATTTCAATTTCATATAACTGTTAGGCGAAACACTATTCTTCCTCCTCGTGTAGACAGTCATGGATACCGCCCTGGTTTGACAAATGATATAATTAAAGTGAGGTATCGACGACAGCCCGTCAAGTAGTGTACTATGGTATGGATCGAAACATGGATCAAGTCATAGTGAATAGATACACATGTTACAAGCACAGTAATGATGAGTTACCAAGTAGTTATTAGATGATTGATTTCCAATGGTCAAATAACAAGCAAAATTTCAGAAGCTGTAAAACTGCTATAAGAGTTAGCTTTGCATAGCAGTCAAATAATTGGAGCAGTATTTGGTAAATTTGGCTGGATGCGGCAATTAAAAAACCAATAAATTCCAAATCAAGCAACAGATTATCTAGATGGTCAACTAATCACTGATGATCAAACTTATGTGTCAGATTTCTTAGTTAATGTATATATGATAATAGACTTAAAAGTCAGGTGAGAAGATGCATGTAAATTGGTGTTCTCTGTAGGTTACTTGCATTTTATTGAGAAGTATAATGAGAGATCTCCAATGTCTACTTAAACATTGACAATTAAGTAGTAGAGTAATCTATTAAAATGAGAGAATATATGCCGTCTCTTGGTGACAAATATTTACAAAAGTAGTCGATTTTGAGAAATTTGCTTGGATGTATTCTGAAAAGAAAAAGCCTTGTAAAAATACTGCTTTTTGTGTTGAATGCATGTTAGATATATTTTTTGGAGCAGTACAAAATGAACTAACTGTATAGTAGTCAGAATTGAGATAAAACATACTATAGTGAAACAAGGAAGGATTTTTTATCTTTTGATGACATTAATGTGGCAACAGATTGCCTCAACGTTTTGTTTTCTATAATCGTTTTCTGAGGATTTCTCTGTAAATTTGCCTACTCACGAAGATAAACAATGTATATTAACTATGCATGGACTATGCTATTGTATATTAAATACTTGCGTAAGCTGCCATACTTCGTTAACTCAGATGCTAAACATTTGTGAAATCTTAATTGTTATTAAGTTTCTCCCTTTAAAAGGATTTGTAAATTCATGGTATAACTAAATTTTTTTTTTTAGATAGTTTAACGCTTTTGACTGGAGCTTAGAACCAGGGGATTGGAGGGATCCCACCCACTACAAATGTCCTCAAACAAGATATTACAATTAATCCATCACAATCACAAACTGCGACCACTGAGCCCGTACCAACGATGCAATTTTTTCTGCCACCGCCGTTTTTAGAGCCACCAGCCGCTGCCAACACCAATGTGGACGATGCAAAGTCCGCCACCGCCGATAGGAACCACCAGTGATGCAACACCCGCCACCGTGAAGGGATCACGCCCAACGAGGTTTGAACCTGGGTGGATCCGGACACAACCATCCGTCTTAACCGATCCACCCAAACCCCATTGGCATTGTATGACTATAATTGACAATGATGGAATCAGGCTATTTTAGTTGGTCTTTCAAAAGTCATGCACAAATATTTGGTTATTAAACTAGATTTGTGTTCCGGTTTTTGAGGGAAACACCAAAAAGTGTCCTATTTATGAAGGGATGAAAACCCTCAAGCTTAAGGACTGAACCTTGTTATAAGCCATAGAGATGATGAAATGACAAAAGGACAATATGACTCCACTCATGTCAATGCATCCATTTTTATCATTTTCTGGTTTAGAGTTTAGTCACGTTTGGTTGGTTTGTTTAGAAATTTTCAACGAGGAGGTTTCAAACTAATATATGCAAGTCATCTTGTCATGACAAAATCAAACTAGTTTTTTTAACAGTTACTACTTACTAGATACGGGGGATAGTGGAATATGGTAAATAAGAGAGGAGAAGTTGTCTGAAATAATTTATGGATGAGATCATTGTAGGTATGAAAATGCAAGGCAAGACATGCACGTGGTTACAAGTTTACAACATAAGTACTCAGTGAAGGATAACCAAAAGCATTTTAGTAACATTCTACTTAACATTGAATTTTTTTTCTTGATCTTTTCTTTAGAAAAGCACTGTCGTAGGACTTGCTAATGTCTTTAGTAAAAGTGCTTTGAAAGCCAACAAATTCTTCTAACACGAGTGGTAGGCAGAAATTATTGATTTCCCCACCAAAATTTTTGCTCACATTGAATCTTGTAGCAAAATTGATCCCTTATTTGACTAACTATGGAAAAATCTATATCACAAATTCCACTAGTCTCATTTTAGTAATCAAAGGGAAAATTTGTAGCAATTTTTCATGCCCTATCTGAGAATCAAGAAATAGATTACTTTATCTTGATGTTTCAATTCAATATTATTTGGGGGTCTTTTTCAATCCCATTGCCTAACCAATATTTGACAATTTGTGAATCAAATTTGCATGTATTGATGCAAGATTTTCCAATCTTCCAGATATAAAGGCATATGAATGTTTTCTAATGACATTGTACCTGGTAACTATGCTTTCTTTGACTCTTTTTACAAACCCAACCTCTACCAAAAAAGTCAGGTTTTCAAAATGTTATTAACTTAGTCGAACCATCTGCAGCCACAATCTGCAGCCACAGCGGCACCTACTATCCTCCTGTACCTTTGCATTAGATTCGTGCAATCATGTTAAATTGAATTTGTGTTATCATAGGTATGCACCGTGTTTAGGTGTAGGCATTATGCTTAGGAAAGTGCTTGGGTGCATTTGTTTCATGAGATATTGATATGCTGACCTGCATCTTACCTTCTACAACACAATATTTGGAACAAAGAAAACTGGATTTTCAACAATATTAGACTTGAGAGTTAATAAGTTTGTAATTAGCTTGCCGCAACAAAAAGTTCCTTTAAATGATTCAAACAACGAGCCAATTCTTATAAAGGAAATGGTTACCTAGTGCTAACATACCAAGATACGTTGAGGCCTTATTACATACATATTTAGGTGTTGCATCCCATTTCTTGTGGATTGTTTTGTTGAAATCTTCTTTATTATTAATAATTATATTGATTAATAGTGTTTGTATTTAAAATGCAAACACTGTTTGATGAGTGGAGCATGAATGTTTCAATCTATTTTGATAGGCTTGACAGCAGGTCTAATGGATTACACTTGTGAACAGGTTCGCAATGTAATGGTGGAGAATATTGACAAAGTACTAGAGAGAGGTGACAGGTTGGAATTGCTGGTAGACAAGACAGAAAACATTCAAGGAAACACTTTCAAATTTAAAAAGCAAGCTCGTCGTTTGAAGACTTCCATGTGGTGGAGGAACATCAAACTTACGTATGTTTGCTATCCTTAAAATCCATTGTTAGTTGCTCTTTGCATTTTTCTTATTATTCCCATGTAATTTGACTTCATATACCGGTTTGAAAGTTTTGAACTTATGAAGGTGAATGTCTTTCAATAAGCTTGTATCAGGGTATCCTATTCAATAGAATAGGGAGCATATATATAATCTTGTAGTAGGTTTGTTATGCATATAACTAACCTTTGCTATTATCCCTCATCCATCACCTACTATTTTGTACCTAACTCTATTCTACGGGTGTTATAACCACCCAATAAATGAACCTAACGACCTACGTAAATAACTCAACCCTCTAACCTTACTTTAATATAGTTACTCCTAACAACCCCCCCTCCCCGCCCTCTTGCCCTCCCCTCCCTCCTCCCTCCCCCCTCCCACCTCCCCCAGTTACATACATTTTAAATGCCGGGAGAGAATCAGCTTTGTTTGTGAGCTAGAACATACTCACTGTTCAACATACTTACAAACAATAGTGGGGATGGCCTCTTTACACCTCCTTAATGGGATTGGCCTCACTACACCTCCTTAGCGTGATTGGCATCACTGAACAATCCATATGAATGGGGCATACTCTACCATTCACCAAACACAGTTGTGGGAAATGGTGTGGCAACACTTACATGAACACAGACTCCCAATTGTTCATAACAATACAAAATGGATTTATGGACACTCAAATATTCACCTAGAAACAGTAGTGAGCCTGTGCTAAACTATGTTTCCGTTGTGGGATTTGTCTTCACTGGATACCAATAACATTAGTAGTGGGAACTGATCACACTACATCAATAACATTAGTAGTGGGAACTGATCACACTACATCCTCAGGTGGGACTGTGCCTTACCTCAACTGTGCCTCTGGTTGGACTGGGGTCTCTCACCGAACAATACTGATCTCATCTTGTGTACAGCAGGAGTATAGTCTTCATCATCAACTTTACTGGTGATCACCATTTTCGGCTGTAACGTTTTTTCTCTTTCGATTGCTACTAATGAAATAATCAAATATTTGAGTTAGTGACGAGCTCAAGATCGGTGGTTTTCCTCCATCCTCCTTTGAAGCGTGGTTCAATTAGCCAGGTTGATCTGGATGGGCCTGTGGACCACAGACAATTCCATGAAGCGCTCCGACGAAAGTAGGACCATTTTTTCAATACTTGTCATCTTCATAGGAATAGCATCCCCCCTCTCAAAGAACAGACTTGTAAGAGTATCGGGGTACTACTGAAAATGCACCAAATACACAGAATTGTCTTTTAGGTTCAGAAAGACACTAGTGTACTTTATTATGGAAGAAACAATTATATTTTAAAATGCATTATAGCTGGAGTGAAATCCTTTGGGTGAATGTTATATAAGTCTGTTGAGCCTGCCCTAACATAGTTTTGCTAGAGGATTCATCCCAGATCCCAAGATATCTAAATCCAATTTCAATATATTTGAAAAGAATAATTAAAAGAAATTTATGAAGTTCTAAACTTTATAAATTTATTATTATTATCATCATTATCTTTAACTATATAAACTTTAATGGATACAGGAAACCCTAAAGTTCTATAAAAACAATTTTTTTATATTAAAAACTTATTTCAAGTTCTTGTCGTATATGGATATGTTCAAATGCCTCTCCCAACGGCCTCACGTCCTTCAAATGTCTCTACTGTAGTGAGATTTCAGACCTCCCTCAGACGTCATGGGCTGCTCTCACGAAGCACCCTGTACACATGCACATATGTGCCTCTTCCACGTTCCAATTGCCTTCTTTTCTTTACAGCTTCTTCTCTCCAGCATATATGGGCTACAAATGCCCTATGTTCATCAGATAAACAGTTTTAGCTCAGGATGTGCACTCTATTACTGTGCCTGATCTAGCTTCGCTTTTACCGTGCAACTTCTCATGTAGTTGTGAAGTAATGTTTCTCTATTGCTCCTCTTTAAACATTTCTATTGCCTCTTTGATGAGGATATTTGAGGCAGAGCCCAATGCAATCAAGAAGCAATATATAAAATATTGTGGGGGTTACAATGACCAATTACCAGTATTAGCAGGAAGCATGGATGCTACTGTCAAGTGGTTGAACTCATATACAAACACTGTAGTTTCCTCAAGTGCCCACCTCTGAAATGACCAGTTCTAAACAAAAATAATAAACACATATATTTATTATGCTTCTCCACTCGTCCTTCATGTTCACGCCTCCTACATTCCCTTCCAAGCCAAGCTTGAGAGCTGTTAAACTCCTCAATTTGTTGCATCTAGGTCAGACCAAAAGCAATAAATAATTATCACTGCTTACAGAATCGGATCTGTTTTTCAATAAGCCCATATTAGGATATTATATTTAATAGAATATGAAGCGTTTATTCAATGTAGCCGCTATTAACCCTCACCTATCTCCTATTATTTTGCATCTAATTCTTATCTACAGGTGTTGCAGTAACCACCCAATAAACAAACTTAACCACCTACTTAAATGACTTCATCCTCTAACCTTACTATAATGTATCAATTCCTAACAGAACGCATAAAAGATTGGCCGAAGTGTTTGACAATCATTGACTGTTTAGCCCATGGATTTGTAGCCATTGCTGAGGATGGGAATATGTTTCTAAAGATAAAATATCTTTGCCCTAGAAGTACCATAAAACAATTTCATGTGGTTTTATACTTGGTGAATTTATTTGTTTGATTGATAGAGGCATAGAAATTTCAAAAGTGAGATTGAAGAATCTTTAATGAAAGACACTTGCCATTTTTGTACTAGATGATAGGATCGTGGGATTATTGGCCCCATAAAATAAGTATTCATCCAATTTTCTTTAACAGGTGTAGGGTAAATGTTCAAGTAGTCCAATTAGATTATGCCATTTAATATTCCCCTCTTACAATTCATAAAGAAGATACACAAGTGTAGCTATTTACGGGGCATGATAGAATTGTTCTTTTAGCTAAGTTGTACAATTTAGTATTGTAGAAGCTAGATAGGAGCAAAATAAAGGATGCATTTAGCTTGACAGAAAAGTGAATTATGAAGAGGGGACATACCATGCAATTCCTAAATAAAAGATAGAGAGCTTTAGAGAAATATTAAGAAGTGTAAGTGAAATGTAACAATTTGAGACATGTTTAGGTAATTTGTATTGTCTATTCATTGGAACACTATAATTTAGATACGAACTAAAGTCTTTTGGGCCATTTTGATGACCCAATGTATGCATAAATATGCCCATCAGGCTCTCGTAAAGGCATCATCTTCATTTAAAGTTGGATATAAAGTTCCAGCTAAATGTAGGAGGTGTATTTACTATTGAGTAAGTTGCATGGCAGAGCAAGCAAGAAAAAGCATTTTAGAGGTGCTGTTATAGTCCCAATGTGTTTTTGATGGCTTCATTGAGACCATTGGCTTGACATAAGGAGTTACTCCCACAAGTAACTTTGGTTTTCAATCCTTATGGGTTTTTCAAGGGTATTCATTGTTGCTTAGCTTATTCCCTGCTTAATTGTTCTTTACTTTCTAGCTGATTTCATTTCCAACACTTAAGGAAACATTCTAATTCTATATTAAGCTGATTACAAGCATGGTTCTTGATTTACAGTAGCAAATATAACTAAATCAATTATATACATGTTAGTGCATCGGCATACTTCTCTTTTTGCACCATCTAATGTGTGGAAAAAATCACACATTGGTAGCAGAAAATTTATGAAGACCAATACTCAATATTGTAGTGTAATGTCCCTTTTTCCCAAATTCGAAGGCAAATTGGATTTCTGGGCAATTCTTTTCCATGGTCGAATTAAAGAAGATAAAGGAGAGAGCAAAAATATGTCTATTAATATTTTTAAATATGTTTTAGCGTAATAGACTCAATTATATGGGTCGGCCTCGTATTAAGGCAAAATAAATAAATATAGGGGGTCAGCCAAGGCATAATGAAGGGACATGTCTTTTCTATTTTGGCGCCAACCTTTGAAAAAGTATAAACAGGGGTTAGAGGAGTCATTTGGGATATGGACTTTCATTTGAAAAATCAGATTTTGAGAGTGAACTCTCATTTCTCTCCACTTGGGACGAAACCCCCTTGTGAGGTCCATTGTGAGGGACGAAAACCTCTCACTTTTGACTTAAAACAATTTATAATTGCAGATTATTATTATATTGAAGATCAAATTGTGTCAAATCTGATTTATGTCATTTATTACAAAAGTGCGACTTGTTCTAGTGAGATTTCTGAATTGTTGGGTGATATTAGCATCATATAAAATTAATATTCCAAGTCGACTTGCATTTTAAAGATCAAATCTACATTTGCACGCATTTCGAAGCATTTATTAGTGCAAATTGAATCATTTATTGGCTGCTGCAATTTCCAGATTGCGCAGTTAATTTCCAGCAGTTTGATGTGGCCATACTTCAATTCAAAATTAATTAATAATTGTTGATAAAGGTTTGTGGATGCTTGTTGATAATTTTTGGCTCTTATTTCGATAAATTCCTTCCGCTGTAATTAATTTCCAACCTGCTGCAATTAAAAATCAGAATTCTGGAAATTTTGTTTAAAACCCTCAAAAGGGTTATTACATGTAGGTATGATTTTGGGCATGTAGATGCCACCCCATAGCTGTAACACATAAAATTTCAGCTTATGTATGATGGTTTTCAGCAACAATTTGCTTTGGATTAGCTCATAGGAAAAATTAAAACCATGTTGAAGAATTTTACATTTGAATATTCAAGTCAAATATGATTGGGTTGTATCAGAACAGGTTTGGCCAACACAATGAAACTTTGCATGTAATGGCTTTTCGATTTTACTTTTATAAATTTGACAAGGAATTCCAACTTTTTTTAGTTCCATAGCTCATCCATGGAAAAATCTTTAGAGGGAAAAACTTCAAGAGTTTGATTGGCAGAGTCAAGAGGAGAATCAAGCGCTATAGAAGACGACTCAACATTTGGAAGACGAGAATGAAGAGCTATAAGATAGATTGGCCATCCATGGAGGTTTCCTCATTCAATTCATGGAAAAGCTGACAGGAATTGCTTGTAATAGAAGAGATGTTATCCAAGCTCCAAGAAGATTGTGAAGAGGAAAGTAGAGTCCACCAAACAAAAGAGACTGGCCCTTACATAATATGCCCAAACATAATGGAGGTAAGCAAGGTAAGCACCTTAACATAGTCTCTTTCTTCCAATACAGCATTAGATGAGTCCCTTGGTATTGAACACGTACTAAAGGAATTGGCTGAAGTTTGATGGAGAAAATGGGTTATAGTGGTCAATGTCTTGGAAAGAATGGTGAAGGAAAGAAAAATCCCATAGAGGTTGAAATTAGGCCACACGTTGAATGTTTGGGGTATTTTGGTAGCATTATGGAGGTTGGTGAATGGTCAAAGGCAGTTAAAACAATATTATACATATCAAGTAGGTACCATCAAGATCCTTTTTTTGAAGGTGCAAGAAGAATGTAAAGCATCTCCAAAGAGAGAGCAGCGATACAAAGAAGAAGGTAGCACATCACCACTCCATGTGGTTGAGGAAGAAAGCAAATCAACTCTAAAGAGAAGGCAACATTCTAATGAAGTTGAAGGCATTGGAAAAATATTTGAAGAAGCGTGCGAAACATCTCCAAAGAAAGGACACATTCGCTTGAAGGTAAAGGCATTGAATAAAGCTTTGAAGAAAAGTGCAAGGCATAACCTAAGAGTCAATGGAGGAGGTAGCACATTACCACTTCATATGGCTGAAAAAGCATGTCAAGCATTTCCACAGCAAGGGCTGCCTCGAAGAAATGAAAAATGACAAGAAAGCATATTACAACTCCATCAACCTTGGGCAAGAAAGCATAACAGCAGCCCAAAAATGTATGCAAGGAAAACTTCTGTTGTTTGTTTCCATTGCAAAAGAAGAGGTCATGTAACATGTTGTTGTTTGATTGTCTATCCATGTTTTTTTGTGTGTAATGAGTAGCCTTTGTGTGTCCAATGCGTTGGGGGAAACAATCTATCAACAAAGAGCCCAAGTTGCCTCTTGGAGAAGGCAAGTTGTGAAGACTACTCTTTAAACCATCATTAAGAGCAAGGAAAGAAAGGCGGGATGAATTACATTGCTGTCCAAGAAAGGAAAAAGCTCCCACTAAGAGTACTTTTAAGAATTATTGTAGCGATTGCAACATTCGTGGGCACGAGGATGCATAGTGTTGGAAACTACACCCATAACTTCATCTCAAGGGTTGTAAAGTCGAGTAAAGGAAGATATAGGCATGTATGACAGCCAAGATTAAGTGGGGAAGAATCAAGCAATGCCCCTACAATCTCTCCATGGCCTTGGGGATGTTTGGACTTTGGATATCCCATGTCATTGAGACATGACAAATATTCCAGTGAAGTCTTGTACATGTTGAGGACATAGAGGGATGTGTACCCCTCCCTTAGGAACTTGTTCTAGGGTATAACCCTAGCTGGAGGTGCTCATATTAGCCACTCTTTAAACCATCATTAAGAGCAAGGAAAGAAAGGCAGGATGAATTACATTGCTGTCCAAGGAAGGAAAAAGCTCTCACTAAGAGCACTGGTAAGGATTATTGTAGCCATTGGAACATCAGTGGGCATCATGATGCGTAGTATTGGAAACTACACCCATAACTTCATCCCAAGGGTTGTAAAGGCAAAGTAAAGGAAGGAATAGGCAGGTACAACAACCAAAATTAAGTGGGCAAGAATCAGGCAATGCCCCTTCAATCTCTCCATGGCGTTGGGGATGTTTGGACTTTGGACATCCTATATCATTGAGACATGGCAAATATTCCAGTGAAGTCCTGCACATCGTGAGGACGTAGAGGGATGTGTATCCCTCCCTTAGGAACTTGTTTTGGGGTAATCCTAGCTAGAGAAGGTGCTCATATTAGCCACATAACAACCTAGGTGGTAGAAAGTGGCTAGTAACTATGATTCATTTGCGTCAACCATATTAAGCATACTAGGTGAGTATTCGCCAAAATTTCATAATAGTGAATATTCGCTGTGAAT
Organism: Taxus chinensis; assembly: GCA_019776745.2. Taxonomy (NCBI): domain Eukaryota; kingdom Viridiplantae; phylum Streptophyta; class Pinopsida; order Cupressales; family Taxaceae; genus Taxus; species Taxus chinensis. The sequence goes on along the minus strand of CM034154.1, from coordinate 73,595,296 downwards.
ACTCGCAGACAGTAATCGCCAAATATACTTGGCGAATATTCGCCAATATTCAACGAGTCCATGTGAAAAGCTCGCCAGATGTGGGATATACGTTGAACATGCCAAAAATGTAGAAAATACGCTGAAAATGCACTTCAATTTGTCTTTTTAAGGGAACACACCCCTTCATTTTTTATCACACAACCATTGAGGGATTTTATAGCGAATTTGAAGAGCAAATTTGAAGAATTCTATTTGTAGGTATGTTTTTTTTCTTTAAAATTCTTTTCGCAAATTCATTCTATATTATTTAAATTTTATATACTCATATTGACTCGGAATACGATTTGACATTTGTAATTTTAAATGCATTCAATTTAATTGCGAATGATTTTAAATTTTTAAATTTTAATAGTTATTAATTTATTCATGCTAATGTCGTTAATGAATGAATTTTTTTGATTGATTGTTAATGAATGAAATTGCCAAATTGTATTGTTGTAATTTTATAAATGTTATGTTAATTTATTTTTTAGAATATATTCTTGTTTGTAGGATTTACAATTTTAAATTTGAAATTATGGTTAAATAGGGTTATAAAGTCACTTATTTAATTTTTATTTTTTTAATTAAGTTTACGTTTTTTTAATTTTTTAAATGTACATTGTATTGCATATTAGAGCTTACCAATGGCATGAGGTTTGACATCTGGGTCAACATCACTAACAAGAACCATTCCTGCTAATGCTTGTACTGTTCCCACTAAGGCGGCGTACCATTCCGCTAACACTCGTATCGTTGCTTGGAAGTATGGTGTACGTGGAGTAGTTCAGGGAACTGTGGTTTATAATTTTTGTGGCAAAATGTTTTTTGGAGGCATCAATCACCTGAAGTATCATTTTGCATGTATTGTTTGTCGGGATGCTGTGGTATGTCCCAACGTTAAAGAAGAGGCAAAACAAGAGATGAACGCAGAGTTGGCAGAGCCGGAGGAGAAGAAACTAGAGAGGGAAATGATGCATGCAGCCATAACAAAAGCCGTTAGACCTGGAATGACAGAGGATTCAGACAAAGGAACATCTACTTCATCAAGTTCAAACAAAGGGATACATAGCTTTTTTGTACCAAGGAGCATACGTGGGGGGCACAACCTTCCCTGCAAGGTACAAGTTGGAACAAGGATGCGCATGAAGAACCAGATAAAACATGTGCGAATTTCTGGTATTACAACAACCTTCCCTTCAATGTGGCGAAGAGCCTGTACTGGGAGTACTTGGTGACAACATTGATAGTTGCACAGAAAGGGTATAAGGCACCCTCTCCAAAAAGACTTCAGTGGGAAATTGCCCAAGGGTGCAGATGCAGATGCAACAACAATCCTAGAAGATCAAAAGAAGCAATGACAAAAATACGGATGCACCATTCTTTCAGATGGGTGGATAGATGGAAGGAATCGTACCCTCATCAATTTTTTAGCGGCTTCAAATGATGAGATGCTGTTTTTGAAGTCAATTGATGCCTCTAATAGAAATTTGAGTCTTATGCCGAAGAAGGTTGTACCGTTGTATTAGAGTTGGGTATTCAGAATGTTGTGCAAGTTGTTACTGACAATGTAGCAACATATGTGGCGGCTGGGAGACTACTACATGAGAGGCATCCATCACTCTTTTGGACTTCTTGTGCGGCTCATTGCTTTGACCTTCTTTTGGAGGACATAGGCAAAATTGATTGGGTGAGGCCATTTATAGAAGATGCAAGAAATATAACTAAGTACATATATAATCACTCTTGGGTTCTTAGTTTGATGAGAGAACACACGAAGGGGAAAGAGCTTGTGCGAGGCGGTGTCACAAGGTTTGCAACTAACTTCTTGAGTTGCAAAATATTTTTGATTTGTTGTAATCATTGAAGCAAATGTTTGCGAGTTAAGCCATGACTAGACTCACAATATTCAAACAAAGTTGATGGAGAGAGGATTGCAAAGATAGTTTTTGATGATGTCTTTGCAAAGAGAGCTATAAAGATCATCAATGTAATTTTAAACTTCAATTTATATTTCAGGTCGATTCCTTTATTTTAATTTCTTAAATTATAAATATATCATTATTTACTTATTTACTTTATTTGTAATTTTGTAATCTTGAATTTTAATTTGTGTGTAGGTGTCAGAGCTGTTGGTGAGGGTTTTGCACTTGGTTGATGGAGAGAAAAACCCTATGGGGTACATTTATAAGGCCATGGATAGGGCCAAAGAGGCTATCCAAAACTATTATAGGGGGGATATTGCCAGATTTGGTCCCTTTTGGGAGATAATTGATCGGAGGTGGAATAATTAACTCCACCAACCTATTCATGCAGCGGGTACTACCTCAACCCCAAGTTTTAATTCTCTGATGTCTTCACAGATGTGAATGGGGAGGTTATGGAGGGCCTTTCAACATGCATTGAGAGGATGATACTAGAGGTTGAGACGAGGGATCTCATTATTTTAGAGCTGCAAAATTACAAGCATATTAGGGGGAGAGTCTTTTCTTCGGCGTTAGCTATCCGAGGGAGAACCACGTAGTCACTAGGTAATAAAAATTAAAATGTTTACTAAGTTACTTATATGTTATAAGTTACAAATTTAATTTTATTAATTACTTATAAACTTTTGATTATCTTGTTTGTAGGTTCTTGGTGGAAGGATTGGGGAGGAAATACCCTGCATCTTCAAAAGCTAGCCCTCATAATTTTATCTCAACCTTGTAGCGCTTCTGGATGTGAACGCAGTTGTTGTTTATTTGAGGCCATTCACACGAAGAAGCGCAACAAGTTGACTAAAAAACGTTTTAACGACTTGGTTTTTGTGCAATACAATCTCCGGCTTCGCACAAGAAAAGTGGAGGCCACATCGCATGAACTTATTGATTTGGATGAGATAGATACATACAACGAGTGGACTGGGCAAGAAGAGGAAAACCCTACGTTTACAGAGGATGAGATTGCTTCTTTCGAGAGGGAAGCTGTGGAGGGAGAAGCACTAGTAGGATTGAATGACATCTTTGAAGGTGATGACGAACATGCAACAGAGGAGTCACCGCCATCTACTACCAGGTTGGAGCCGCAGTCGCAGCCTTTTAGGAGGAGCGAGGAAACACAGCCGAGTGTGGGGAAAAGTAGAGGCAATAGACCCTCTCCCCAATATTTCTTTAGAACGTGGAAGAGAAAAATGTAAATTATTGTAAATTGTAACTTATATAGATACGAAATTTATGATGATAATTTTCAATGAGAATCATCATAAATTCATAACACTTATTAGCCAAATGTTGTATTCGCATGATGATGCCATTATGTATTGTATTTGTATTCAAATCTAATAGAAAACACTTCTCCAACATTTTACAGTCTCATTTGATACACTTTGTAGCCATATTTTGCATAAATTCTATGTTTTTTAAAGAAATTTGCATATTTTTTAAGTTGCCGAATATTCTCAAATATTCGCCGAGTCTTGTTGAGTTTTTACCGAGTCAATTTTTTTTGGGTTTGCCGAATATTTTCCAAATACGAATTTGTGAACTATGGCATCAACAATGGCCTAGTCTTTTCTAGAGTTCGAGATGTATGGTGTATGCCATACCTATGGTTAATTGTAGAGACTGGTTTTTGATGAACATTAACTTGTATTGGAATACCTATAGATATGATAAGCAGTGATGGAAAATGGATGTGAAGGAAGGTCTAATAAAAAGTGTATATTGTAGACGTGAAGCAGTATATTCTAGCTAGAATAAGGGAAGATCTCTATCATTAGTATGAACCCTGAAATACTTAGCCTTCAGGTGAACTGTTTCAAGGAACTAAGTATCAATATCTTGTTACCATAGTTATGGTTACACAGTGGCAACACATGATGAGCTATCCCTTAAAAAGGGATCTTACACAATCTTGTGGTTTGCATTTGGATGTGTATCTCCACATGAGGTTTGGGTGCCCACATAACTACATCTACAGACACAGGTTTGAGCGAATGAAATGTGGTGCTTGATCGTCACATTTCCCTCTTTGATTAAGTTTGCATTGCATGGGACAACAAACCTTTGCAGCTAGCGTGAGCACTAGCTCTGCCCAGGAATTTCTTCAATTCAACCGTCAGATTGTGTCAAGCAGAAAATTCTAAGTATGTCGGTCTTCCTTTGTTTTGAAAACTTCATGATTTTAAAATGGGGTTTAGCAAACTCATAGCTTAGGTTCCTGGGTTTCTTTGTATACGCCTGTTGTTTTGTACTCTCCTTGCTTTAGAAATCTGATTTAGTGAGTGCCATAGCCCACTTTGTAAAAAGTGTAATATTATTGTATAGAAGTCCTTTAATTTTTTTTGCAGATTGAAGTAGTTTTTGTTTCTTCAAAATCAAAACACAAAGAAATAAGGTTGGGCTGATTCAGCTGTCTGTTTCTCTCCCGTGCAAGCTGTTGATTTTCATGTGGCATATCCCATTGGCAGGGTTTGGTTTCATGAAAATAATACCTCCTCTCCTTTCTGTTTCTTCTCTTACCTGGATGATCTTTATTGGCAGGAAGAAATACCTGAGTGGATATGGTCCCCCGGCATCAACGCCAAGGCTTTGGTTGATTTGTTGGACTGTATCTGGCTTCAACAGCTAATAACGTCAAATTTCCTTTTTCATTGGTTTCAGGCACAGGGAAGTGTGTTCTAAAATACGTATGAAAGTAGAATGAACGTTATTTTAGTCTAGGAAACAAAACTTGGCTAGAATGGAGCTTTATATTTGATAAATCTGAGAGAGAATAATTGTAGTGTAGAAGCCACAGGCACAGCACAGCAATCAGGGGGAGTTCAACAATCCTGCAGTTTGAGTAAACTTTTTATCCTGGAAACTGTCCAGTGAATGTTTTTATAATAAAAATGTCTGGCCCCCAAACTTCTTAAGGGAAAGTGAAGTACGAGGCAATCTATAACACAGGATAGGTGATCCATAATTCTATAGTTGCTTTATAAATATAAGTATTCATAAACATAAGTACACCACTTTGTTAAAAAATGGTGCAGTCAGTATGGAGTCACCCCTGGCAAATGTAAGCAACTTAAGATTGGATGACCCCACCTCAACTATCAGAGCAGGTAACCCGAAAACAGTGAGACTAGCCCTGCACAGACACTAACCACATGCCGAGACAGATCTGAAAGCAAGCTAAAGATAGAGGAAAAAATAAAAAGCCAGACTATACTCATGCTGGATGCTATGGCATTGCATGATAAAAAAACATTTACTGCCTGTGATTCAAGCTCTCATTGAAAAAGAATGAGCCAAAGCTAAACCACCAGTATCCATAAAGCATTAAATTGTGAAACACATCAACTGATAGCATGAAGAAGAGCATAGATACAAAAGAGCTGGACTGCATCAGATATGCCCACAATCATAATACCAAATCCAACATCTGATATTGCAAAGCTGCTCTAAATCAAATAATGGGGAAGGACCCTTTACAAGGATAGAACAGTTTACAGGTGACTAACCCACTGATAAAAATGGGCATAGATATCTACACTGCAGCTAATGGCATTAACAAAGGCAGAGATCTGGAAGAGATGGGCCCTTGTTAAGGTGCCAACAGGCATAAGATGAAAGAATCATAGGCTGCATCTGTTTAGCAGTGCATACTGCATTGTCTGCTAAATTCAATTTTTGTAGGGAACTGAAGTGTGAAAGTGTCTGTTTTTTTGGTGCTTTTGTTTGTATATGGCGTATTATTTGGACCTTTTATTTATGAACAACAATGCACTTTTATGAAATTTGTTAAAAGGAAACTATTATGCTGCATAAAAAGCTGCTTCAGTCACCCACGTCTTGTTATAGGCTACAGACCTTGATTGCTTCTAAAGGCAAGGTAGGGTGATGCTGCCCTGGGGAAATTAGTCAGAATTTCATTGCTGTCTGGATGTTCTGTTCTGATGTAAAGCTCTGTTAACCTTGTTATGAATATATGATGCATTAATCTGCATAATTGACGTGCTTTTACAGTTGCTAGAATACTTGCATAACTCTTTTCTATGGCTTTGTATGCAGGGTTGGGGTGATAATCTTGATACTGATCGTGATATATATCATCCTTGCAGTGGTTTGCAAGGGTGTAACTCTACCATCCTGTAGGAAATGAGTTTTGATGATTGAATGAGTTTATTACTTTTGCTCTGTATTTTATAAGCTAAAGCTGTTTTCTATGTTGTATCCCAGGAGGATGCCCTGGTCGTTTTATTGTTCTAAGTTTTGGTCATTTGCATGTGTATATTGGACTTTGTTGGTCTTGAAGGGATGACACATTGTTTGGTTTGTATCAATTTTCAGGCTTTCTATTACAACCCTTGTTTGTGCACTCTCTGTTTTCGATTCTTATGGAAGAGTTGTATACATAATATTTATATCTTATTTGTATTTAATTGTAAGCTTAATTGATTCAACAATATGGACCATATACTGTTCTACATGATGCTTATGATGGACTATATTAAAAGTTCAAGCACTCCAAAAAATATGCATTTCAATTTTGTAACTTGTGGTACTCACTTGTTTGGATTGTTGTGATTTTGTAAGAAAAGCCCATGGAATTCTGTGCAAGAAATGATACATGTTTATTGAATTTATTAAGAGATTTAATTTGAGGATGCTCTCAATATAGCCACTTAGTGATCTCAAATAGTCTCTTTAATAAGTAAGACACAGAATATAAAAAGTAGAGCACATCATACATTCATGTATAGAGAACACGTCAACATGAAAGTATCCTCTTCAGATAGCTTAATAATTATGTCTTAATATAGATTTACAAGTTCAGAGCTCACCAAGAGCTAAAACTAATTCCATTGCTATTTATACACCAAGAGACAGTTATATATACACCCATATAGTGGATCCACACCTAACTATCAACATGCAAGACAATGAGCATTGACAACCGTCTTGGCAACAAGGTGATGGGAGACACCCATTTTGCATCCATTTCGATCCTATTTGTCATTAACTTTCTTTTAAATATAAGATGCAGCGAACTCACCTACCACCCAAAATCTGTGACTTCAGAATCTTTGGGGAATATGAATTGAACCCTTTCCACCAAGTGTTTGGAATTTAACATATTTCCTTTTAACGGAAGATGTTTGTAATCTTTATGCTTTTGACATGAACTTTATTTTTATCTTTAAGCTTATGATTTATATTGTTATCCATTAAGATTGCAGCTTAAAAAATTACAATTATGGTGCCTTAGTGCTGAATATCAAAGAAGAAGTGTAAAGTAAAAGAGAGTAAATGATTGGAACATCACATGAAAAGGGAAATGAGCACAATATTTTACCTTAGAGAAATCCACTGTAAGAAAATTCTTGAAAAATGGGGTTGGGCATCCTCATCTCTACTATCATCCTTCAAGATTTACTAGTCAATTGCTCCGATACAGCCTCCATGAACAATGGGATTTTGCTACACTATACATTGCTGTACATTGCTTCCCTTGATCCAAAAATTTTCTCAAAGAACATGATTCTCTATTCTAGTCTCTCATATACACATCATACAATTCCAAAATGAACAATACATGACGCTAAGGGGTGTAATTATGCGAGTATGGGAGCAATTGAATAGAATAGGAATTCCAAACACCAAACCCCATGAAGGGATGGAATGTGAAATGCTCTCACTTCCATTTGGGATACTTAGTTACTAAGTCATTTATATGTGCCGAATTAGTTTTGTACATTCTTTTGCTGACTAGGTGACATTTTTTGCCCGCGAAATCTTGTTTGTACGTGTAAATTATTTGCACATTAACATTGGGTTCTAGGATGGTCAGATCATTTGTAGACATCCAACGTTTATTTTTCTACCTTTGTTCAAGTTTTGCACTTTTGTTTGTCCAATTCTGTCCAAAAGGAAGAAGTGTGAACATGTCTTACATTATTTCATTTGTCATTCAAATTATGAAGTTGGTCCAATTATCTCAATTAAAGTGAATTAAAACTCTTGTTTTGATCCAATTTAGGTTACATCTCCACGATTAGTAGGGTTTTAGTTGCCTAAACCTCAAGGATTCAAAAAGTAAGCAAATACTTGTGTCAATTATCTCAAAAAAGCCATTTGGTTTTATTTGGTAGTTGCCCTTTCAATTCCATTAGCCCCCTTTTCCGCTTTCACATCACAATTCTTATCCTCCATATAACAAATGTCTTTGTCCAACTTTTTCTGAGCATTTGGTGAAAGCCGTCAATAGAAGATATAAATTACGTGATTTATCATCTAGTATAGAATACTAAAAAAGATGTAAGTCCTTGACATCATATTTTCATATAAAGAGGTCAGTCTATTTAAAATACGTTAGTGCCACTTGTTCAACAATCTTAAATTAAATGCCTTCTCTGACTTAGAACTTGTGATCAATATTATGATGATCATGCATTACATACTTAGATTGAGACACCTTTGACTTCCTTTGTATTTAAAGATGAATTTAACTGATTTCAACTTTGTGCATCTTTGGATCAATTTTATTTTCACGTACTTATTGGTAGTTCCATCACAACATTTAATGGATTGGGAGGCAAATAACCAAAACATGCTTCAAAAGAAAACTTATTTGTTGAAGATTGAGTTGCTCTATTGTATGAGTGCTGAATATATGCTAAATTTTAATCCAAAGTCATACAATGCTTTGTATTTTACCTCTTCAAGGGCTGCATCAATGTCTTGTTCAACACTTTTGTTTGGCTATTCGTTTGTGGATGAAAGTGTTCGACCTCTTCAACCTTTTGTCCATTCTTTTTCAAAATGGTTTGAAATCTTCCCACGAAACTTCCATATCTAACTAGAACAATGGAGCTAGACAATGTACCCAAACATTGCTAAAAATGAATCAATTGCCACATGGCCCTCATGGGTTTTCTTGCTTTTGATGAATATACACATTTAGCTATATTGCTCTATAGAGATAAATGATGACGCCCTTTCTTTTTCATTGTAAACCTCGTGTAAAATCTATGCGAATGTGTTGCTATGATCTATAAGGAACTGGAAGTGGCATAAACAACGTCAACTTTCTATTGCTTGACTTGTGCTACACAAAACGCATTCCCTTTGTGAATTTAGCATTATCATCTTACATTTTTGGCCAAAACACATAAAATTGCAAATGTAGCAAATTGACTAGAAACTTGTGAGCCACGAGCCTTCCTCTTTAGCCTAATTCTTCCATCCTTGGAAACACTTAGCTTTGGAGACAGTCTTGATTGTGCTCAAAACATGTAGCTCTTTTATGTAAGCATTGATATCTTCCCAAAATCTGCCTCATGGTCATGCTCCTCACCATGTCTCGTGGATAAATGTTGCAATGTTTGTTGGCAGCATGGCTTAGATAAGTTAAGAGGAGTTCCATGCTTACATCAGCATCACGTATATTATAAAATTCACCAAGTTGAGGTGGATGTTTATTTACCTTTCTTAAATTTCCTCAATGCGAAAAAGTGAAGGCTCCTTTGCTAGATAATTCGACAAAAAGTGTACACTCACATTTCTATTTATAAAGCTCCTCTCATCGACACCCCAAGTAGAAAGAAAGGGTACAAAGGCCCTTGTTGAGAAAGCTTTTAGAATATGTGACATGTGACTTTTGGAGCAAGAAATCTTATGTTTTCAAAAAGCAATAGGGGTGAACATGTTCCTATAGCTTTCGAATAAGTGTAAGAATGACAATTCGGAAGACTTTTTGCTTATAACATTTCTTCCTCAAGGCCATCTCTAACTAGCTTTGGAAGATTCTTAGTTGCCACAACATCATAGCCATATTTATTCCTTACAACATTATAATGAATACTCTAAGATACATTAAATATTGAACATGACCTAAAAAAAGATGTGAGGTTTATTGTGTTCAATTTTCTTTTAGTGTTCCTTATATTGGCAAAATATGCAGTTTCGTTGACACCAAGATGTTGAAACATGATGTCGACATCTACAAAGAGGAGGTTGGAAAATCAACATTATTAGAGCACACTATTAAGCTAGAAGAAACATGTTATTATTTCTAGTGTAGCATTATTTCTAGTGTCGCCTTAGGGAAGTAGTGGATATTTGTAACTGAACAATTAATTTAATCCGCGATGCGGTTTAGGTTTAGGTCAAGCTTAGTGGCATGCTATCAATAACATTAAATAAGACACTTTATTTTAAGATGTGTCATTTAATATCCAAAATTAGTAGTTACAAAAAATGATTTTAATGGCTCACATATTAATCACTTTCTCCTAAAGTATTCCATTTGACATCTATGTACTTATTTGGAGCTATTTATATGAAGATTTCTAGCCTACAATCCTATCGTACAAGATCATTTTGACGATGGATCAAGTGTTGTGATCTGAAATGTCAATTTCACAAATTTATAATTTGTACTTCTCTTACCAAAATATTGTCTCTTGCTATTATGGATTGTGGAAGCTCGTATAGCTAAATTTTAAAATGTTCCATGTTGAATTGATGTGTTTAACGCTAAAATATAAAATTTTCTATGAAATGTATGGCTTGCTTAGATCTTGAAAAACACCATAATTTGATTGATCGAATTTATTAATTATACTTAATGAGACTAAAGACGATATTAAGACACAAAATTAACCTCACTAAGACAATTTTGAACAAGACAAAGATGTAGAGTTATAAGCACTAAAAAATAGTGGTACATGGGCCTAAGGGTGATGAATGCATCTCGTGGTTGACATCCATTGAAGAACAAATCCCAATCGATAGGTTTAGTTGGATACAAACCCATATAATGTTGTTTTGACTTATGACACACACACATAGCAATTTTGGCTTGCATTAGAATTCTACATCATGGAACAAGGTAGTAAGACGAGATCGACTTGATATGAAACCATGTATTTGGGACAAAATAACAAAATAGTGTCCACATGGAAGTTGAATTGATTCTTCCTCTTATCTATGTGTAGGAGGCATTTAGAATCATGTGTACAACTCAATTGCACACGTGCAAAATTAAATATACCATTTGGGGATCATGTATAAGCGTTAGACAATGCATTAAAGATATTATTCACATGTCTTGAGGTAAGAGATGGCTTCAACAATTGAGAGTAGAAGCCACACATGTTGAATGAGGAACTAATCCATAAGGTAAGCTTATAGAGCATTATAGAGGGCACAACAAAAGCTACAATGCATTTGAAGGCTCAAATTAAGAATTTGGCTTGTAAAAATTCGCGAGATGATAGGGTAGACAAGGAGAATAGCTACACTATTCTAGTGTTTTCTTATGTTGTGTTCATCCATTGTAAATTCTCGTGTTTATCTCTCTTTATATGTGATTGATTTGTTTTCTTACTTTTATTCCATGGAATTGCTTCGATATGTCACGAACTTAGGAAACCATATAACTAATATGCTCAACTAGTTACTATCATAGTCCAAGCTCTTCAAAGCAATAAATTGAAGTTGAGTTCAATCTCACACAAGTTTAAAAATCAACAAATTCTTTGTTGCATTGGTTTTGTGGAATAATGAAAAGTTTCTTGTTCGCAAAAGGATAGAAGAGATTTGAAATCTAGTACATAGGCATTTTAGGAATGCATGTGATCATGTACACAATATCGCAATGGATATATGATGTAGATGATAGCCATGGAACTATAATTACATCATTTTGCAGCCTTAGATTGTCGTTTTCAATAGTAAAGAACATTGGAACAACACAAGGAAAAGTAAATTCATGTCAATGAAGTGTTGGCTAAAGCTAAAATATAAGTATTTTTCTGAAATATGTGCTTTGCTTGAATCATGAAAAACACCATAGTTCTATTGATTGAGTTTATCAATTATACTTAATTCATGAGACTACAAATGAGCATAAAACATGATGTTAACATCACTAAGGTAAAATTGAACAAGACAACTTGATGTAGAGTCAAAAGCATAAAAAGAATATGTGCACATGGGCTTAAGGATGATGCATGCATCTTGTGGTCAACATCCATTGAAGAATGAATCCCAATTGACATGTTCATTGGGTACAAACCCATACTATATAGTTTTGACTTATGAAACAATCATATAACAATTTCTGCTTGCATTAGAACCGTACATCATGGAACAAGGTACTGAGACTTGATTAGCTTGGTACGATGGGACAAAAGAACAAAATTGAGTGTCCATATAGAAGTTGAATTCGTTCTTCCTCTTATTTATGTGTGGGAGTCATTTAGAATCCTATGCACAACTTCATTGCACATATGAAAAAAAAAACACTTGGGGGTCATGGATAAGTAATGGACAATGCATTAAAGATCTAATTCATATTTTTTGAGGTAGGCGTTGATTGTAAAAACCAATAGTAGAAGCCAAACATGTTGAAAAAGCAAGTAATCCATAAGGAAACACTTATAGAGTATTGCAGAGGGCACAACAAAAGCTACACTTAAATTAAGAATTTGGCTTGTAAAAACTTTCAAGATGATAGAGGAGATGAGGAGCATAACTAGACTCTTCTAGTGTTTTCTTATGTTGGGTTTATCCAAGATAAATCTTTGTGTTTATCTCTCTTTTTATATGTGGTTCATTTGTTTTCTTACTTTTATTCCATGTAACTTCTTTAACATGTTATGGACATAGAAAAACATATAATTGATATTCTCAACTAATTACAATCACAGTACAAGCTCTTCAAAACAATCAATAGAAGTTGAATTCAATCTCACATAAGTTAAAGAATCAACAATCTCTTTGTTGAACTATTGGTTTTGTGGAATAATGAAGAGTTGCATGTTCGTAGAAGGATAGAAGATTGATGAAATCTAATATATATGCATTTTAGGAATGTATTTGATCATGTACACATTATCACAATGGATATATGTTGTAGACGATATCCATGGAACTATAGTAACATCATTTTACAAGCTTAGATTGTTGTTTTCAATAGAATAGAACATTGGAACATGTAAGGAAAAGTGAATTCATGTTAGTGAATTGTTTATTGGAATATTTAAGTTGATTACAAACGAGATGACATCAAAACATGGTTTCCTTGTGCCTTGAAAGGGTTTACTATTATATTTCAAATTTGTGTGTGCATTTGCTTCTACATTTAATAATTGATAATGAAGTGTAGGGTTTTGGTTATATGTCTAAACCATCGAAACCAAAATTCGAAGAGAGAAATGATTCAAGAGTTTGAAATAATAAATCAACAAAATCAAAAGGAGAACAAAGAGTTTAAAATGATGGTGACATTAAAATAATCGAGAGTTGCAAGATAAATTGAGAAACCATGGAGATCTCCTTATCTGCATCCTTGAGGAATCTCGTGAAGAGTTGTGTAGTGCCCTCAAGTATGACACATATTATGTGGACGCCCTCAAGTATGACACATATTATGTGGACCCATCTAGTATTTTGTCTTTAGGGCTAATAATTTTCATAATGTTTAGTAGTGTAATAACTTTTAATAATTTAGACATATTATGATGTATTATATTCTATTAATTAGACATATGAACATAAATATACTTGATTTCAAATGATTATTTATGATATTTTTATTGATGTGAAATTTATAAATTGACCATATCTTGCCATGTTATATCATGCAAGTATCGTAATTCGATCTGGGTTATTTTCAAAATATGAGGTCTATACAATATTGAGGAAGAATAATAGGAACACAGAGAAATAATAAGATCACTAAGTCAACCCAACAACAAGATGATCCCAATGATGGAGAGAACTCAAGAATTTAAGGTCCTTATAATAAGATATTTCACTAACCTCATTACTTGTAATGTCTGGACACAACAAGATTTGGTCAAAAGCTAATAGACTTGTCGACTCAACATGACAAATAATCATTAAAGTGCTAAGGAAATATTAAAAATATTTAAATAATTTTCCATCTTTTAAAAGGATTGATCATATGATAAGGGTGATAAAAGGAAAGTAAGCATTAAAAAGTTAAAAGATAAACTCAAGGGTGGGTGGAAACTTTATTATGCTGAAGTTGTTTAGTCAATAAGTTTTATGTTTGATAGTGATGTGCGAACTATAGACACCCCAAACTTACACACCGATTACCACATGTTCCCAATTCTATCCTAATACACCTTGTTATTCGCCCATTTGTGATTAATTGATTAATTCATAAACATTGCACCCTTTGGATTAATTAAATTAATCCCATGTCCCCTTTGTACCCTTTTAGCTAAGTTAATTACCATTTAATAATTAAATTATTAATTAATTATGTGTGTGCACATCTTAGTCAACTATCACTTGATCAACATCCACCTAGACTCCACCTAGACTCTACTTGGACTCCTTATCCTTATCCTAGTTAACTGCACTTCTAGAATCCTAGAAAAGTGGAGGCAATTGAATTGCACGTACAACCACCTTTCTGGATGCAAATTTTTGCAATTAATTCCATTTACTGACCTTAAATGCACCGACACTGCTGTAACTTCCTCCAATGCTATTTTTAGCATAGGCATTCACTCGTATGTAACCAATTTCTAATTACTTATGCCTCTATAAATTACAGGCTTGCTTGCTTACAAATCCTCTTGAATCTTAAGTATAAAAACTCTGTTAAATTTCACTGTGTTCGTAGTAATTGCATCCAAAGTTTGGAGAACATTCAAGAGCACCCACATTCATTTGCAAGGTTCCACAGACAAAGTCTCCACAATCTTATTGAGGTTTGCACATAAGGATTACAGGGAGGTTTGCACATTTAGTTGTTTATTTTCCATTTAGTGTAGTTTTTGCTTGTTTATATTTTGGCACCCACAGCTTGAGCCCGTCCCAAGCTCGCCCTACCCTCTACTTCACTCCTTGACCCTCACTCGAGCCCCAATTTACCTCCCACAGAGCCCGCTCAACACATACCTCCCTATTGGCTCTCCCCAACCTTTGTCCCATCCATGATCTACTCCTGCATTACATCCCCGAGCCCCCTGATCCATAGGAATCCAGAAAAACACACCACTTCATCAGTTCCATCAGCACCAAGAAGCAGAAACAAGAAAAGTGAATAAAATGAAGTAAACGAAGGTCTGTGTAGAGCGGCGGTTTCAGAACCACCGCCTTATAAGGGTGGCAGTCCTAAAACCGCCGCCCAGCCAAGGCGGCGGTCCTGAGACCACCGGTCTGCTTAGGACGGCGGTCCTGACATTTTTGAACAGAAAAGAAGAATGGAACGTGAATGGACGCGAATTTGAAGCACCCAACTGTGTCTCTTCCCCTTCCATGCCCTTTCACATCCTCCAGTGCACGTGAGGACATGTGAAGGCCTATAAATGCATAAAAGGATCAAGAGAATCGGCATTCGAAGATCCATAGAGATCGAGAAGCAGAGTTTAATGAGAGTAGTGAGCAAGATCTTCAGTGCTGGAGTGGAATTGTAGGAGCAAGGTGTAGAAACAGAGAAAACAAGTAATTGGAGAGAAGGTTTACATTGTTGCTTCTTTTCATACTTATTGTAATATGTAATTGTTTATATTAGACCAATAAAAGTGGGAAGAAAGAGCAGTTGCCCTTCCCAAATGGTTTTCCTCCATTGGAGGTTTCAAGGATAAAATTGTTGGTGTTGAAGTTTTAGAATTCTTTCCTTCTCTGCAATTTCCTTTCTATAGCACTAGATAATCAGTCATGAAGCTCTAATTTTTCAAGTAAATCTGTCATTTTCCAAAGTTGAAAGTAGAACAACATAGTTGTGTGATTCGTAGAGTTCCAAAGTAGAAGTTTACGAATCATTTTGGTATCAGAGCTGATTATATATCCAGGAATGTGGTATTCAAATCTTTCTTGTGATTTTGTATGATAGTGAAAAGGTCCAAAGGTGAAGAAGTTTTACCTTGCGAGCCAGATATTTCTACGAAGAAATGGAAACAGAGAATTTCAACTCAAATGGAGGAAGAGAACTTGGTCTGTAGAGTCGAGATGCTAGAGACCATGATGGATAGATTGCATAGAAAACAAGAATAACTTTCATATCTGCAAAAGACGGCTTCAGTTAAGCAAGATTCCATGGATTCAGTGGTTCAAGCACTAGCCGAAAAATTCGGTATCGGAAAGAACCACGAAGAGGAAGAATGGGAAGAGCATGAAGAGACATCAATTGTAAGCGAGAAGGTAAAATCTGCACATACACCTTTTAAAGTTGAAACGAAAGTGGAAATAAAGAATTTTGAAGGACAAGTAGATGCAGAATTACTGGATAAATGGCTAAAACAGTTGGAAGTCTACTTTAGTGTGCATAATGTCACTAAGGCATAAAGGATCACCTTTGCATGTCTATAAATGGAAGGTCGTGCTCTGGTTTGGTGGGAATCCCATCTAGCCACTTGTGAGAAGAAGAAACGTCCTATTGTCAGTACTTGGAAAGGTTTTAAAGAATTGATTAGAGCTAACTTTTATCCTATTGGCCATAAGACTGACATGATGATTAAGTGGCAGTACTTTAGATAGGGCAGCGGTCAAAGCATGTAAGACTACACTATGGAATTTCAGAGACAAGCCATGTTGCTTAATATGGACTTGGAGGATGAGGACATTCTAACCAAGTATTTGGGAGGACTTCACACTCATCTTTGGAGGAAGGTAATCTCCACGAAGCTTGAGCATCTCAATGAAGCTTGTATAGAAGCATACTACATTGATGACTAGAAGAAGCAAGGAGAAATAGAGCCAAAGGGAGACTAGTCAACAAAACAACAAGACAAAGAACAAGGGAAGCCAAGTAACAGAGGTAAATGGAAAGGTAAACATGCCGCTATTGCTTTGCGTACTTGTAAAGATCCTAAGAATATATGTAAGAATTTTGATGTAAATGGACATACTGACGCCACATGTTGGAAGTTGCATCCGGAATTGCACCCAAAGCCCTGAACCAAGGATTCAAAGAAATCCATGGCCACTGTGAAGACAGAAAGAGAGGTGGAGATTGAGGATGATTCAGATGTAGACGAGAGGTTGGGATGTATGGCCACTAACATGTACGGGGCAACAAAAGTAGAAGAGATGAGTAAGGTATTTCAAATCAGAATCCAAATCAAGAAGACTAAGGTAAATGCTTTAGTAGATCTTGGTTCTCAGTCAAATTTGATTTCTGATGCAGTTGTAGAACAACTTGGTCTGGAAACTCACGCGCATCCACCTCCATACCCACTAGGATGGGTGAAGAAGGGTGTAGAAATACAAGTTACAAGGAAGTGTAAGTTTCAGTTTGGGATGAATACCCAATACATAGATGTATTAGAGGCTGATATTATTCCACTTGATGCATTTTACATTGCCTTCAGAAGTCCTTACTTGTATGCTAGGGATGCTATGTTCACAAGGAGGGAGAACCGATATAGATGGGTTAAGGACGGAGTCAGTTTTAACATTTGGGCAAACCAGAGCAAATTAAAGAAGGCTATGATAAGTGCCAACCAAACACCAAGACTTATTTAAGAAAATCATCAGTTTTGTTTGCTTTCATTGGAAGAAAAGAAAAATGGATGTGAGAGCACGGATATTTCTGACCAAAGGATGGAGAATTTGGATAACACTTGTTAGTTTTTGCAGAAGAAGCCACCAAAAGAACTACTCATTCAAGGAGCAAAACAAACTTCTGCTATGCAGTCACCATATCTACCTACGGATTCACTGGACTTGACCGTGGGGTAGCAAGAAGAAGAGGAGATACAAGGAACGGTGGTGACTATAGCAGCAACATACTTGGAGAGGATTCGACCAATCCATCTCAAGAGACAAAGACATGCAAGGACTAAACCACTACAGTATGGGACCTTCGCCATACTTGAGCAAGTTGGAGAAGAAACCTTCAGACCATACTTCATGCAGATGCACGCGATAGCAAGTTGCAAGAGCTCGCATCCACTAATGTCATCTATGCATGAAAAAGAAGGAAAGACACAAAAGTTTCCTTCTAATGAGGATTGTACTTGAGGAAACTTAGAGGAGGATGTAGAACTGGAGCAACAAACCAGAGATCCACAAGAGTCTTGGTAGGTTGGAAGAGAGAAGACACCAAGGTAGACCCAATGGTACTCGAATAAGCATGAGAGGGAGTTAATTCCTCTACCACTCCCCCACTAAGCTTTTGTGAGATCAAAAGCCTCCTAAGTAGGGGAGGTATGATCCATAGGGATCCAGAAAAATACACCACTTCATCAGTTCCATTAGCACCAAGAAGGAGAAACAAGAAAAGTGAATAAAATCAGGTAAATAGAGGTTCTGGAAGGAACCGCCGCTCAACGAGGGTAGCGGTCTTGAGACTGTCAGTTTGCTCAGGGAAGCGGTCCTAACACTTTCGAACATAAAATAAGAATGGAACATGAATGCATGCGAATTTGAAGCACCCAACCGTGTGTCTTCCCCTTCCATGCCCTTTCACATCCTCCAGTGCACGGGAGGACATGAGAAGGCCTATAAATGCATGAAAGGATCAAGAGAATGGGTATTAAAAGATCTAGAGAGATTAAGAAGCAAAGTTTAATGAGAGCAGTGAGCAAGATATTCAGTGTTGGAGTCGAATTGTAGGAGCAAGGTATAGAAACAGAGCAAACAAGTAATTGGAGAGAAGGTTTACATTGTTGCTTCTTTTCATACTTATTGTAATTTGTAATTGTCTATATTAGACCAATAAAAGTGGGAAGAAAGAGCATTTTCCCTTCCCGACTAGTTTTCCTCCATTGGAGGTTTCGAGGATAAAATTGTTGGTGTTGAAGTTTTAGAATTCTTTCCTTCTCTACAATTTCCTTTCTATAGCACTAGATAATTAGTCACGAAGCTCTAATTTTTCATGCAAATTTGTCATTTTCCAAAGTTGAAAGTAGAACAACATAGTTGTGTGATTCGTAGAGTTCCAAAGTAGATGTTTACAGATCACCCCCACCCGAGCCATCCCTAACCCACCTTCTCCTGGCCAACTCACCACACCCCACCGATCTGCAACACGCCACTCCCTACTTACCTTTCGACCTCCATTTGCATCGATCCTCCTTCCCGAGTTCATACTCTGTAACACCAAAGCACACACAAGCCATTATCAACCAACACGACACACCATAAAAACTTAGGGTTTCAATTTTTGTTTGTATTTTATTTATTTTTCGGTGTTGTTAAGGATTTCTGTTTAACCTAACTTTTTAAGTTAGGTTTTTAGCTTTTGTTTTAATTCTTTTTAGGTGTCCTTTTTATTATTTTGTCAAGTTTTATTTTTATATTATATGTTTAGGTTCTTCTTCTCTCTCTTACATTAGTCAAGCTTTTTTTATCATACTAATTGATTAGTTTTGTTTCATTTAATTAGTTTAGTCAATTATTTCGGTCTTGTTAATTAAATTCAGACTTTTCTTATTATTATTATTGTTTTTCACCAAATTTGGTTCAATCGACTAATTGTGCATCTTGGTTTTGCAGGAATGTCTGGCGCTTTCATTTCACTTGATTTTTCACTTTTAGGACATTATATCACTGTTTTTCATTATTATTTTTCATCCTTTTCACAAATGGGCTAATTTTCAAGCTAGAAAATTTAGCATTATTGGATGTTTTGGTCCATTTTTTCTTGCTTTTTAGCCATTTTGTACACATTTTATCATTTTCTAACTCGGATTAACACTTTGTAACGTGTTTTTCATGACTTTCCTTATCGCTTTTGTTTTTGGTCAAATTATATCATTGAGTGATCACATGTATGCTCTTCCCTCGTGCTTTCTAAGTGATCTTGGGAATAAGAAATGTGATCGTTTCTCGATTTTTTTTAGGGAATTAACATTTCACTTAATCAAAGCCAACTCACATGTATGCTCTTTCCTCATGCTTTTTAAGAGATTTTGGAAACTAGAAACATGGGTTCACTTTTGTTGTCTTGTTTGTTTGTTTTTTACTTCCTTCCGAAAAACTTTCTAATCTCTGCTTGTAGGACCCACTCTCATAACAATGGATAAAACACTCAAAAACTACTTACTGCACGTTGTCAAACGGTGTGCAACCAAACCACATTAAAATCAAAAGATAAAAAAAACATCACATTCAAAACACTATATTTTGAAGTTCGATAAAGAGCTACGGCTTGACCGTTTAACCAGAACATAACCCCATTGGCATAAGCCTTAAGCTACAACAAAGGGGGTGGTTCTAGGAACCCCAAAGTAGTCCACACCTTGAGGGAACTGGTGGATGAAACGGGAACCTTTTTATCCTACTTGACTAGTAAAGCCTTGTGAGTTAGAGTCATGGATATCCTTAGTGGCAACCCCAGTGCGATTCATACTGAGCAATATCTTTGCTTAAGGTTTCAAAGGGGGTAAAGTAAAGCCATCGGCTAGTAATAGTGTCGCACTCGCTTGAATATGCTACTGACACCTAGTTGAGAGAGCCACCCAGGAAGCCAAACATTGTCCAAGCCAATATAAGGTAGAGGCCACAAACAAACAGTCAAATAAAAACTTGTACTTTTTTTCAGTAGTGTTCCACTCACTTTTTCTCAAAACTCCTTGTTTGGGATCCATCTTTCACTTTTTTATTTTTTTGTCATTTTCCAAACACTCCTTGTTTGGCTTCTACTTTCATTCTCGTTTCATCTCTTTTCGTCATCTTTCCTCTCTATCGTCAGTCATTCACTAATTTCATTTTACTCTTAAGTTATTCCCCTTTTCGGAACTTTCGTCTCTCTTTTCATTCTTTTAATCTTATCATTATCATTTCCTTCTCCATTTGATCTTCTTTCATTCATTTGGAGTTATCTTTCATTTATTTGAGTCTTTTGTTCATTTTGAGTTTATCTCCCATTTCATTCAACACTTAAACATTTGGATTACATTCCCCAAATTTTTAGTTTCCATCTTCTTTTCGACATCAAGTCTTGAGTTGCGGATATCCACGTCCTCGCTCAAGCACTTTCATCTTCTGACTCGCATCTTAACAGTGTTGTGTTCCACTTTGTCACAACTCAATTTCATCACCCCTTATCTTCATTCTCTTCTTGCATCCTTTAGTTTGACATTATCATCGTTAAACTATACATTTGCTTTCTTCACGTCTCTAACTTGAATTTTTTTTTGTTGTGTTTTTGACACTTCATCATATCTTCTTTTCCAACATTTACGTTGTCAATATTTGAGTTTTATCCCTTAATTAGCCTCTTCCTTCTTACCTAATTCTTGTTAAGGGTTGAGCACATTGCATATGATTTAACTCCTTTTTCATACCATATTCCCATCTAGCATTCACTTTGCTATGTGGTAGAGTGCACTTGCAATCAATCTATCCTCGCTCCTCCACTCTAGCATTCACATTGTTAGAGGTTGCACACATTTGGACTTTTGTCACTATAACTCTCATGCATTCTAGCATTCACTTTTTTAGAGGACGAGAACCTTCACCACATCAAACCACTCTTCCATCTTGGAATTCACTTTGTCAAGGTTTGAGCTTATCAAACACTTTCGCACACTTCCATCTTGACATTCACTTTGTGAAGGGTTGCATCATTTATATCTTCCACACTTCTTTCCCATCTTAGCATTCACTTTGTTAAGGGACAAGTTATTACCAAACTTAATCGCACACCTCTCTTCCATTGTCACATTCACTTTGTTGTGGTTTGAGTCATCTTTCACAATTCTCTTTTGTTCTTCCCCTCTTTTAAAAATGGTGGGAACACGACACAGAGATTATAGTCCTTTTGGAAGGGGTGAACGACATCAAAATCCTTTTGGAAATTTTGATAGTGATAATGACCAAAACTTTGAGGATGATCAGAATGACATCTCACTTGAAGAACAATCCCGCGTTGAAAACATCTTACGTATGAATAAAGAACAATTTTTGCTTCGTCTCCTTGAGATGGGAGTAAAATTACCCTCCGATTTTGATGAGGATATTCTAGGAACATTACTTGGCAAACGACCACCTAACAAGGGTGAACCTTTCGTGACCAACAATGATGATGAGGCAGGCCCTAGTCATACGAACATTGATGATCGAAACCAAATCCACCTTGAACAACACCAAAAGTGATGAACCTAACAAAGGCAAATCTGAAAAAGGGAACAAAGGCAGATCAACTGATTTGGCCACTGATCCCACTCAAGCCCTCGTGAATCAAATTAATGACATGGCTAAGCAACTTGCTATCTTAAATTCCAAAGTCACCAATGAATCTGCATAGCAATGAGGCACCAAAGAAAACTAATGACGCATCATTTAAAAGTCATACCACACACACCAAAGATAACAAAAACTCTACAAGTGATGGTTCCTTATCTTTCTTGCAAAACAACTCCCCATTTTCCCAAGAATGGAAAATGATGAAGGACACCATCTCAGGTATGCAACATCAATGCAAACAATTCATCTTTGAAGAATTGTGTCCTTACCCCTTCGATAAGGAACATTTTACATGTCCCCTTTCCCAAATATTTCGAGACACCGAAATTTGACAAATACAAGGGCAAGAATGATCCTAGAGAGCATATCAAGGAGTTTTTTATGGCTTGTCAAGAGGTGGCCTATAGTGATGTCTTCTTAATGCACCTCTTTCCACGAATTCTAGGTGGACAAGCCTTGGAGTGGTTTCTACACCTCCCTAAGGGCTCTATACAAAATTTCGCGGACCTCTCAGAGAATTTCATTAAAAATTTCTCATTCAACCTAGACTCTAAAATTACAATGATGGATTTGTGTAATGCCAAACAACAAACAAATGAAACCTTTGCACAATTCCTACAAAGATGGCATGGGATTGCTAGTCGTTTCCCATGCTCCATGCCTGAGAAACAACTTGTGAGCATATTTGTACCTAATCTCACCAGTGAGTTGTCCTTTCACATGCAAATGCATTGCCTTAATACTTTTGAGGAAGTCATTGAGAAAGGATCGCAAATTGAAAAGGCTCTTGTGGCAAAAGGTTTGATTAAACAACATAGTAATCATCCTAATAGCTCTCACCAAGACAAATATAAACATGTTAACCATAATCGTAATATGGTCAATGATGGTATTACAGACAATCACAATGTCCACAACGTCTAAAACACTTAGACTAGACCAAACAAAGGTAAACAACCTCTTGTTGTTTCTAGCAAAGAGGTTTCTTCCTCTCCTGATTCTAAGCGATGTCATTTCACTCCTTTGGGAGAACCTTTATCAAGTGTCCTCCAACAAATTGTTAATGCAAACATGGTTACCTATCCCATCACCAGACCTTGGGTTGAGGAAGAACCCAAGCCTCCTTGGTATAAAGTTGATACTTATTGTGATTTTCATCGCATTGACGGTCACCCAACTGATCGATGCTTTCACTTACGTCACTTTGTCCAAGACCTCATTGATAGTGGAGATATCACTATTGAAGAAGCATCACCAAATAAAACACCCAACGATAATCTCAAGGTTTTCTCAAACCCATTTCCCAAACATGGCGGTGACAAGTAAAAATGTTGATAAAGTTCCTTCTATTCTGAAATAACGTTGATTTCAGTTCATTTATCTCATTTATTGAAGAAGTACCATCTACAATGGCGACCATTAAATTCAAACCTTCGAGTAATGTTGTGACCACACGCCAAAGGAAGATATGGGTTCCCATGGAAAACCAACCTTCTACATCTTCTGCAGAACCTCAAACGTCCAAACCAACAACTCCTTCAAATCAAAATTCAAACTCTAATGCCAAATCTCCCATTCCAGGTCAGTATGACTTCATCAAACAATTAGCAACCACGCCAGCGCATATTTCTTTAATGGAACTGTTACAAGAGTCACCTAGCTTTCAGGATATTCTCACTTATGCTCTAAATTAATCACATGTTCCTCATACTCTCAACATCCAATAGTTTCAAGATATGATTGCAAACCTTACGCCTGAAATTCCTATCCTCTCTTTTGGCCCTCAAGATATGTTGAACCCAAATTTGATTAACAATAACTCCTTGTACATCGAAGCCTACGTTACAGACCATAAGGTCAAGAGAGTTCTTATCGACAATGGAGCGGCTCTTAACATTTGTTCTATAAAAATGCTTCGTTTACTTGGTCATACAATAGATGACTTAGATGTTAATATCATTACCATTCATGGTTATGATAATACCGAGTGCCAATCATGTGGTACCATCACTCTTCCCATACAAGTAGGCCCACAACTCTTCGACATGTATGTCATGTAGTTAACACAGAAACGTCATATAACCTTCTTCTGGGTAGACCTTGGATACATGTAATGCACACAGTACCTTCCACTTTCCATCAATGCATAAAGTTTCCACATAACGACAGAGAGTTCACCTTGTGTGGCGATACTGACCCCTTTGAATACTGTAAGTTTTTCAAAGAAAGGTACAAAAAAGAAAATTATTGTCCATATGTTGATATCAGAACTGGATCTAGCACAAATCCTATTGTTACCAACCATATTGATCCTGATGTAATATTGCGCCCTCATGCTTCCACATCTTCTTTCTAAAGAATCTACGTCTAAAGCATCACCTAAGGATATTCCTCACACCTCTGCGCCTTCCTCTGAAGCATCTACATCTAAGGTGTCACCTGAAGTTACATTCTCCCATAAAGGCTTAGGTGAGTACACACTCGACAATGCATTTCTTGTTGGAAAACTCCCATTATCACCTCACAGCTATGGGCATCCTAACGCTCCTCATCTACGAGAACCTCCAACTTACTATCTCAGAAACACTCTTTGGAGATGATATGGATATCTAGAAGATGAACATATTCCAATCTCTGACGACTCTTGGTCTATACGAAGACAGGATGGCAGAATGCTATGAATCCACTGATTACACCAAGGGCCATAGAATGATGAAAAACATGAACTGGAAAGGAAGAGGCCTTGGCCCACAAGAACATGGTGTTCTTGAACCTATGAATATCAAGTCTAATCTTTACACATATGGTCTAGGATATGAGACATATGAGAAGAGGCCTATAGTCTTTGATGTATTACCTAGCGATGAGGACTCAGATTCTGAAGTTGAGACCAGTTCCACACATAGCCTCTTCGAAGACCTAGTTGAGACTACACTTTTCCTCGAATACTTATCCATTCGAACCCTTGATGTTGTTTATCCTTCCCTCATTGATCAGGACCAACAATTTCATATTTCCATGGACCTCTTTCAAAACAGTGAGGCCATCCAGGAGTTCCTCGGGGCTCGGGACCCTTTTCCCTTGTTAGATCACAAGAAGGGTTTTGATATAAACCTTGATGCTACCACCTACTTTGGTGAAGAACTTACAATCTCCAGTCCTAAAGAAAAATAAATTAAACACAGAAAAAAGACAAATTATATCTCGCATAGTGAAAACCTTTCTGAGGCATTATACGAGAAGCAAAAAATGAAAAAGAAAAAGAAAGAAAAGGACGCATCTCCTAGTGAAAACCTTTCAGAGGACTAGAGAGAGGAGATTCAAATCCATAAATATCCAATAATCTTCGCAAGCCTACATCATCATTTCAAGATAATGACACTTCTAAGTTGTTGGTAAAAGAGATGATAACCATTAATATTGGAACTGAAGACCAACCAAAATTGTTACAACTAGGAGCCAGTTTATTAGAAATTGAAATCAAGGCCTTCATAACACTTCTAATTGAGTTTTGAGATGTATTCACTTGGTCTTATAAAGATATGCTAGGCCTTGATCCTTCTCTTGTGGTTCATCACCTTGTGGTGCACCCAGATGCTAAACCTGTAAAGCAAAAACTACGTAAAATGCATCCCAAGGTCGCATTGCTTGTTAAGGCCGAACTACAAAAATTATTGGATGCAGGCTTCATACGGTGCATTGACTACTCATAGTAGATATCTAATATGGTACCAGTTGTGAAGAAGAGACCCAAAATCTGTAGTTGTACAGATTTCCGTGACATTAACAAGGCATGTCCTAAGGATGATTTCCCTTTGCCTAATATTGACATGATTGTCGATTCTACTGCGGCCATGAGATGTTATCCCTTATGGATGGATTTTCCGGGTATAACCAAATTCAAATTGCTGAAGAAGACCAACATAAAACAACTTTTACAACCCCATGGGGGACATTTTGTTACAAGGTCATGCCTTTTGGCCTTAAAAATGTTGGTGCAACTTATCAACGTGCCATGACTGTTATTTTCCACGACCTTCTTCATAATGGAGGATTATGTCGATGATATTCTTGCTAAATCAAAGACTAGAGTGGATCATCCAACAGTTCTTAGGTGTATATTTGAGCGGTTAAGGGAGTACAAGGTTCGCCTTAATCCAAAAAAATGTGTCTTTGGTGTCACTTCAGGAAAACTTCTGGGATTCATTGTCTCACGAAGAGGAATTGAAGTGGACCCTACCAAGGTCAAAGCTATAATAGATATGCCGCCTCCTCAGAACCTTTGACAACTAAGGGGCCTACAAGGAAAAATACAGTCTATTCATCGCTTCATCTCTCAATTGGTAGATAAGTGCCATCACTTCAACCAACTGCTTAAGAAAGATGTCCAATTCAAATTGACACAAGACTGTCAAGATGCCTTTGCAAAATTGAAAGAATACCTAGGCATCTCCACTGGTACTCATGCCACCTATACAGGATAAACCTATGTTGTTGTATACATCTGCAACAGAACATGCCATTGGGGCATTATTGGTGCAACACAATGATAAGGGTCAGGAACAAGTTGTGTATTACTTGAGCAGAACTCTCCTTGAACATGAGACCAAGTATTCGCAGGTTGAAAAGGCTTGTTTAGAGGTTGCTTATACTTTTGGTAAGTTGTGACACTATCTACTAAATCATACCACCAAGCTAATTTCAAGGGTTGATCCTCTTAAGTATCTACTTTCGAGACCAGTCATAACAGGACGAATGTCTAGCTGGATTGCACTACTCAGTGAATTTGACATTGAAATTGTCAATCAAAAAGCTATCAAAGGTCAAGCACTAGTAGATCAACTGGCCACAGCACCACTGCCTGGTTCACAACCGTTAAATTTTGAATTTCCAGATGAAGACCTTTTGTACATAGAAGCAACACCCTTATGGACGTTATTCTTTGATGGATCTTGCAACATCCATGGTTCTGGAGCAGGAATTGTCTTGCGTACACCAGATGGAGACCTCATACCTAAATCTTATCGTATTAGCTTCCCTTGCACAAATAACATAGCATAGAGTATGAAGCATTGATAACAGGCTTAGGGTTTGTTATCTCATGGCGCCTGCAAGAATTGAAAGTTCTTGGTGATTCTCTTCTCGTCATTAATCAAGTTAATGGAGAGTATCAAGTAAAAGATGAAAATATTTTACCCTATAAAAGAATGGTTGATAGCCTTAGAGGGTATTTTTGGATTATCAATTTTGAACAAGTTCCTCGCATACAAAACAAAGCAGTGGATTTCCATGGCAACTATCACCTCCCTTCTTTCATTTGACACTAATCAAACTCACAACGAGTTCCTCGTTGAACATATTTTGGTGGCCTCATACGAATTGTTAGAGTCCACCATGGTTTGTAAGTTTGTTGGTCCTGATCATCCCTGGTATCACGATATATATACCTTCATTCAAACTAAAGCCTACCCTCCTAATTTTAATTCAGCTAATAAAATAGCCTTAGCACAACGAGCTTCGCGCTACACTCTTCTTTTTGACACCTTGTATCGAAGAGGCTATGATGGGACTCTCTTAAGATGTCTCAATCAGGATGAAGCTAATCAGACACTAGCTGAAGTACATTCAGGTATTTGCGGTGCCCATACTAGCGGAATGGTCCTTGCAAAGAAGATCTTATGCATTAGATACTACTGGCCCACAATGGAGGAAGATGCCTGCAACTTTGTGAAGAAATGTCAAGCTTTCCAAAAACACGGTAATCTCATTCATGCACCATCCCAAGCCTTGCATCCCATTACTTCACCTTGGCCTTTTTCAAAATGGGGACTCGATTTAATTGGAAAAATAAATCCCACATCTTCTGATGGCCACACATTTATTATAACTTCCACTGAGTATTTCACCAAGTGGGTTGAGGCTATGCCTCTTACCAACGTTACTGGGTGCAATATTTCTAAATTCATTTTCAACCATATTATCTGTCGTTTTGGCATCCCCGCTACTATTGTCACTGACAATGGTGGTTCTTTCAAAAACAAGGATCTCAAGGCCCTAGCTAAAAAATATAATATCCACCTAAAATGGGCTACACCCTACTATCCACAATGTAACAACCAATCTGAAGCATCAAACAAGACCATCAAATCCACTCTGGAAAAAACAATCAATAAACATGGACGTAATTGGCATACACAGTTGTATCCTGCCCTCTGGGCCTACCACACTTCCTTCCGTACACCTACAGGAGCTACTCCTTTTTCCCTAGTATATGGCTCTGAAGCCATATTACCTATCGAAGTTGAACTGCCTTCACTTCGTGTCTCCCTTCAGCACCTCATTCATGAAGAGGATTACCGTGTTGCACGCCTTGCAGAGCTGGAATTACTAGATGAGAGGACGGCTTCGCACCTTAGACCATATGCAGGTATATCAGAATAGACTGCATTGTAATTATAATCGCAAGATCAAACCTCGACAGTTTGAAATCGGTGATTTGGTCCTAAAGGAAAATAAGAAGAACACAACTAAATCATGAGAAAAATAGGGCAAATTTGAGCCTAATTGGTTGGGTCCTTATGTTATAACTGCTAAATTTGGATCTGGCACATACAAACTATCTACCGAGGATGGCAAAGAGTTGAAGGAGCCTATGAATGCCATTCATCTAAAGAAGTTCTACTCCTGAGTCTCCGAAGAGTAACCCTTGTGTTGGGGGCATATCAGTGCATCCACTTATTTCGTCATTTCACTTTGTTTCCCACTTGTAACTTTTCACCTCACCATGTGTCACATGTTTTCCTTGTTAGGTTGTCACACCCATGCCCATTGTCTACCACCATTGTTCACCTTCCATTTAGCATGTCGGTTTTGACTTGGGAATTTCCTTTCCTTCTTCTTTGGCATGTGGTTCAAAAATCCCAAAAAGTCCAAAAAAATTCAAAAAAACGTTTCACAAAAATGTGTGTGTGTGTGTGTGTGTGTGTGTGTGTGTGTAATGTCAAAATTGTTCAAAATACCAAAAAAAACAATATAAAATTGTTCAGAAAATACAAAAAAAAAACATACAAAATGTTTTGAAAATGCTTTCCAAAAAAAAATACTCGCGACTATGTAATTTCGTTCGCCATTTTCTTCATCTGATTGTTCCCAATCATCTTTTCCAATAGATCAAGCCACTCTTCGTAATGTAACTTTGCTTAGGGACATCACTTGGCTTTGGATTTCTCTTGGGGGCAACTTGACATCTATATATTTTCACTTACTCATTAGTATTTCACATTGGTGTGTTTTGTTCACTAGCTTGTTTGTTGTATTTGCTTGTTTAAAGTTTGTACATATGGAATGTTGTCTTGTATATTCTTAGATTACTCTCTTATGTTTGTTAGTTAGAATAACCAGTACTCTGTGTCTCTAGAATGCGCTCATGGACCAATTAGAGGAAATTTATTTACATCTTAGTTCACATATAACTTTGGTGTTCTTCCTTCCTATTCATATTGGGTTTGTTTTTAATGCTTGTTACTTGCTTTCTTGTCGCTTGCATATATTGTGTTTTTCTCCTGGTTTATTTAAGCCATGGAGCATTTTCCTTTTTGTTGTGTATTCATGTTTGTTTGCATTTGTATTTCAAACTTTCCAAAAATCGCAAAAATCCAAAAAAAATCAAATATTTCAAAAAAAAAAAAAAAAATTACAAATTTTTTGAACAAACATTCACTTATCATAGAAATCCTACAATTGGAAAACCCTTACAGTGAATCTTTCAACATCTTAATACAATCTTGATAAAAATCATACCTTTATCTTTTACCTTATTGATCATGTCAATCTTACAACTATCACTTTCTTCCCTTTACATGATATGTTAACTCTGCTTGGGGCAAGTCACAAAATTGTTTTTTCCTTCGCGATATAACTTCGTCTAGGGCAATTTCAGCTTTGATCATTTGCACAATGGATCCAACAAAAGTGTCATAAGGAGTCGCCTTAACTCCACTCTTCTTGTCTGATCCTATTCCAACTTGGGAGCATTTGTATCTACTTAATCATCATTATGGCAGGCATTAGGGGCATAACTGTTTGTCTTCTTTTTCAACGTTGTGTTGCATTGTTGATGTTTACTCTTTTTGGACCACTTACAAGTAGTGTGATTACATCTTGGTTCCTTTATAACCCTGATGTCGGCACCTACTTTGTATGTTGGGTTTGTTTTCCTTTTTATCTTTTCTTTGTTGTGTGTGTTTGTTTACGCGCATCTGGGTTAACCATCTTGATTCTTTTATAATCATGGTGACAACTCTATTGTGCAATAGCAAAATAAGGTTGTTCTAAAATTACTCTCTAAATGACACTCATGATACGAGCACAGTCCTTTTATCATCCTTGTTCCAATCGTCATTTTTCCTTCCTATCAAGTGGTTGTCCACTGCCTTGCTGCATCATCCACCCACTTACATTGGGACATTAATGCTTCATTACTTGGGGCATTCCTTTTCACTTCCTCTGCTTGTTGGGGCATCTCAATGCTTCACAATTTTCTGCTCGTTGATTTGCATGTGTCTACTATCTTTAAAAGCACTATTACTTCGCAATAACACTTTAAAGAGGGGAAAAATATAGACACCCCAAACTTACGCACCGGTTTCCACCTGTTCCCAGTTCTATCCTTATACACCCTGTTATTCGCCCATTTGTGATTAATTGATTAAATTTATTAATTCATACACATTGCACCCTTTTGATTAATTAAATTAATCCCATGTCCCCTTTGTACCCCTTTAGCTAAGTTAATTACCATTTATTAATTAAATGATTAATTAATTAAGTGTGTACACATCCTAGTCCACTGCCACGTGATAAACATCCACCTAGAATCCACTTAGACTCTACTTGGACTCCCTATCCTTATCCTAGTTAACTCCACTTCTAGAATCCTAGAAAGGCGGAGGCAATTGAATTGCATGTACAACCACCTTTCCGGATGCAAATTTTTGCAATTAATTCCATTTATTGCCCCTAAATGCTTTGGCACTGCTGTAACTTCCTCCAATGCTATTTTTAGCATATGCATTCACCAGTATGTAACCAATTTCTAACTACTTCTACCTCTATAAATTGCAGTCTTGCTTGCTTACAAATCCTCTTGAATCTTAAGTACAAAAACTCTGCTAAATTTCACTGTGTCATAGCAATTGCATTCAAAGTTTGGAGATCATTCAAGAGCACCCACATTCATTTGCAAGGTTCCATAGACAAAGTCTCCACAATCTTAATGAGGTTTGCACAAAAGGATTACATGGAGGTTTGCACATTTAGTTGTTTATTTTCCATTTATTGTAGTTTTTCCTTGTTTACACAAACCAATAGTTGTAAAGTTTTTTTTAAGGATTATATGGAGACCTATCTAATTTGATGATTAAATGAATATATTTACACTAAGTATATTATGTTTTACTCTATGGATTTAATAATATAATGACACGTGTCTCTTTATATATTTTAATAATATAGAAAAGTGTTGAATTGAGATGTTGAATTTGACATACATCTCACTGTCATTTGAAAGTTAGTTCTTTTGTTTGGAGAAGTCGATCAAAAAAGTGTAATATCATAATCATAAAATGGTCCTCGACACCTCTTTTTTTTCCACAAACATTTTTTCAAGTCCGATATAATGGTGAATCTAGATCGAGGCTATATGTCACAAGTTAGTTGGAAATTCATAGAGAAGGTAATGGAGTTATTGATCAATGTGGTATGTGACAAATTCAAGATAGGTGCATTGAGATTGATATCTCTAATTGTTTTTCAAATAGTTGCATTCAAAAGTTTTTCATCTTTTTGGGGGTTTCAGTTAGGAGATTTCAAGCTTTACGCTTAGGGTTCTTAGGGTTTCGGTTAGTTGGTTCATGCTTTTAGGTTTTGGGTTTTAGGGACACTTTATATCAATCATTTTTTTATGTTTGTTAGTTTTTAAGATTTGTGGTATTTGGGATTTTGAGTTTTAAGATTTAGGTTTAATTTTTTTTTAGGTTTTCAGGTTGGGGGCTTTCGAGTTTCGAGATTTAAGTTTTAGGGATTTCTAGGATTTTGTGGTTATGGGTTTTTTAGGTTTAGGGATTCCAATTTTTTAAATTGTAGATTTCATGGGTATTTCATATCAATGTAATTTTTGTGTTTTTGAGGTTTCAGGTTTTTGAGTTTATAAGGACTTCTAGGTTTGAATCTTTTGGGATTTGGGTTTCTGGTTTCATATTTCAATTTTAAATGTGTTTTATATTAATTAATTTTTTGTTTTCAAGGCTACCATGTTCAATATTTTTGTGTTCAAGGTTTTTTTAGTTTTGAGTTTTGGTGTTTTTGGGTTTTTTTATTTGAGGTTCAAGTTTTTGGGTTTTTTCAGGTTTGAGGATTTTGAGTTTTCAAAATTCAGGGTTTTTCACGTTTTTGGGGTTTTCAAGTTTTAGGATTATAGTTTTCTAGGTATATTTTTTTAAGGATTCATGTTTTAAGGGTTCTTTATACAAATGCTTTTTCTATTTTTTGGTTTTTGAATTTGAGATTTTCAAGTTTGTTTTTTTCAAGTATTTGGTTTTGGGGTTCATGTTTTAAGGTTTTCATGTTTGGGGATTTCAAATGTTGGGTTTCTGAGTTTTCTAGTTGTTTTTTTTTTTCAAGGACTCGGGTTTAGGGATTTCAATTTTCATGTTTTAGGTTTCAAGTTTTAAATTTTGGGTTTTAGGGACATTTTATATCAACATACTTTTAATTTTATTGGGGTTTCCTTATTAGGTGGTTTAGTTTTTTAAGATTTTTAGGTTTGGATATTTTGGGATTTGGGTTTTAGGGGCATTTTGTATCAAATTAATGTTTTACATTTTCAAGGTTTTCGTATTTAAAATTTTCAGGTTGCAGGTTACGAAGTTTTCAAGTTTTTGGGGTTCTCGAGTTCAAAGCTTTTGGCTAATAGGTTTTAGGTTTGGAGGTTGTTTTATATTAATGCAATTTTTGTGTTTTAAGGGTTTCCTCATTCAAGGGTTTAGGGTTTCAAAAAAATTAGCTTTGGATTTTTTTGGGATTTAGGGTTTTAAGGTTTAATTATTTGGGTTTTTGGTTTCATGTTTTGCATCTTGAGTTTAAAATTCCTAGTTTTTTATGTTTTTGGGTTTCAAATTTCAATTTTCATCTTGCCAAAATTATAGTCATGTTAAATATCAATCTAAATTTTAAGTTTTTGGGATTTAAGGGTTCAAGGTTTTTGGGTTATGAGATTATGTGTTTCAAGGTTACAAATTTGAATTTTTATAGTGTTTTCATGTTCAAAGCTTCCAACTTTTGAGGTTTCTAGTATAATTAGAGGTTTTTAGGTGAGGGGATTTCAAGTTTTGAGTTTTTTGGGTTTTGGATATCAAGGGCATTTTATATTTATCTAAATTTCATGTTTTCTAGGTTTTTCGGGTTTCTTGGTTAGAGATTTATGGGTTTTGGTTTTCAGGTTTTTTGTTCTAAGTATTTTCAAGTTATGGGTTTTTAGTTTCAAATTTTTTGGTATTTTCTTGTTTAGATTTTACAGGGTTCAGGTTTTGCAACTTTTAGGTTTCAATTTTTTATTTCAATTTTAAATTGTGTGTTTCAAGTTGTGGGGTTTCAAGTTCCAGGTTTCAATATTTTTGGGTTTAAGGATTTGAATAGGATAGTCATGTTTTATATCAATCCATTTTTCATTTTTTAGGGCTTTCAATTTTGGGGATTGAGATGTTGGAACCAATAATGTGTACTTCACTTTTGTTTATGGCTCCATTGAAGGTTTTTCGGGTTTCAATTTTTAAAGAGGACGATTCCATTTTATATTAAAGTAATTGTGTCCTC
Source organism: Taxus chinensis (assembly GCA_019776745.2). Taxonomy (NCBI): domain Eukaryota; kingdom Viridiplantae; phylum Streptophyta; class Pinopsida; order Cupressales; family Taxaceae; genus Taxus; species Taxus chinensis. Next base: position 73,561,259 of record CM034154.1, on the reverse strand, counting down.
CTGGTTTTTCGAATTTTGAGATTCGAGAATTTTGAGATTCTCGAGTTTTTGTTTCCAAGTTTTGAATATTATCTAGGTGTATTCTATAACAATTTACTTTTCATATTTCCAGGCTTTTCAGGTTTGGGTTTTTTAGGCAATTCATTTTTTCAGGTTTTGGGATTGAGGTTTTGGGTTTAGAATTTGGAGTATTAGGTCTCAGGACTTTTATATTTTGTTACATTTGAATTTCATTTTTTTCTTGCCATGTATTACAATTAAAAGACAACCATATAAGTTTGAACTCGTCAACTTCAGTGTATCCTTGCTTCCCAACTTTGGTCTATGGATCTAATAAAATAATGACATATGTCTTTTTATATATTTCAATAATATAGAAAATTCTTGCATTGAGATGTTATATTTGACGTCCAATTGATTGCCACGAGGTAGTTTCAACCTTAAACTTCTTATTTATTTGACCATCATTTGGAACTGTTTTTCTTTCCTAAGGAAGTCGATTAAAAAACTATAATAGTTTTTCCATACAATGGAGTTTGTAGCTTATTTTTTGCAAAGGTTTTTAAAACCACACAATTTTTTTGAACATAGTGGTGTAACTAGATTAAGGCCTTATGTCAAAATTCAGTGGGAAATTCATTAAAAAATGTAATGGAATCATTAATTGTAGATACCTAATTTTTGTATAGTCCTTGTTATAGAAAGTTTTTAGTGTGATTTGTGCATATGGGTAATTGGTTAAAATTAGGGTCTTATTGGTGCATTTCCTCTTCTGTTGAACCTTGTATTATATTCCCTTACATTACATTTTCTTTGTAACTTGGATTTATCTTCACTTTGGGTTAACGATAACACATCCATTCAATATAAAACACTTGAAAACCTACAAAATGACAATGCATTTTCATTGTAAAACTTCATATGCTCTTGGAATGTGTGAAACATTCTTTAGGGTTTCTAGATGGGATAATATCACGTCAGTTGGGACAATATCGTACTAGATGAGATAATATCAATTATTGATATTCTCCTAGGTCATTTCAAACATCGATATTGTCCCCTTCATTTTAAAGTATTTTTAGTATCTTGGTTTGTTGGTCATTTCTTTTTGGTTGTAATTTATCATTTTCATGGATGGCTTGCACATTATCAAAGTTTTAATTTGGATCAAAGAAGTCTATGTATAATTAATTCTAAAGCATTTTAATAACAAGTATCAGACATCGAAAGGAAACATTTATGTTATGAATATGCTCTATCTATTCATTTGGCTATTTTTTAAAGATCTATTCTATTTTGCATACTTGTACCGAGTGAGGCACAAGTGAAATTCATATAGTTGTTATTATTTTACCAAGGTTTAGAATATAGGACCACCATTTCTCTCACATGGGAAGTAGATATGCATAAAATTACATAAGCCTTTTTTCACATTGGATGTTAGTGCAACACCTCCATCAGATCTCCCTTTGGAGGGAAATTTGAGCCTAGTCTAGGTTGTTTCATTCACATTTCCTTGTATACATGATTAGGGCTTGGACTTAGAACAAGGGAAAAGACATATTTAGAGATTTGAAAATCATTGCACATACAAAGACACATTTTCACAAAGTACAGGAAGAAAAGGGGCACAAGTTAAATTCCAAGTTAGTATAGTCAACACAAGACAAAGTCTCCAACTCAAATAGTCCCCCTATCTGAAAATCTCCAAGACACATCAAAACAAATTCAATTTTTCTTAGTTTTTTAGTCTTCTTAAATATTTTGTAAGTTTATCTCTCATACATGTATTTTCATTTCAGGAATGGTTTCCTATTTCATTATTTTAAGTTTAATATGAATTATTATTTATTAGTTAAGTGTATATTTTAACACTATTTAGGTTTTGATTTTTGGTATTTCAAAGTCTATTATTAGAATCTAGATTGTGGCTAGTTTTAAACATTTAGGTATTTTGGCTAAAGTAGTTAAAAAATGTTCCTAATTTCAAATATTTATCCTTTTGCCTTGTTTTGGTGGTTTAACAGTGTTGGAGCAAGGATAAGAAACTTTTGAAGCTTCACACATCAATTTGGTGATTTGAGAGATTTTTTTTTTTATGAAGATACAAAAAAAGGTTCTTGCAAATCTTTAGGAAGATATGACACTAAACATAACTTCAGGATGTTGTGATATTATTAAGTGTGGATGATTAAATTGAATTAATTTAATTTATTGGATGGTTCTCCTTAAACATGCTATTTTTAAAGAGAAGAGCATGATTTTTAATAAATGAAGCAAAATTTATGGGAAATCCAAAATGAATTCCAAGAAATTGGGTGGGGTTTTTGAACATCTTCAATAGATGAACCATACCCAAATTTGGCGCACCCAAACATTGCTTTAGGAGTATATCTCTCTCCCATTTTTTTCTGCACTAGTGTTGAAGAATTCCAGTCAAATAAGAAGAAAAAGAATGTTCAGCACAAAGATAGACAAAGTTATGGCGAAGAAAGATGTTGACAAAGGAAAACAAATTTTTGAAATCAATAATGAATTTGGAGAAAATTGATAGGTTTATGATCATCCTAAGTAGAAAAAAATACCTATTTTTTTTAAATAGACCTATTTTCATTTATCTCTAGTCTCTAACAGTGCATAAGATAGTCAAAATTTATTGTTACTCTAAGAGCCGAAGGTAAAATCCATTTGTTTCCAGATCCAGCTTGCTTCCAAGCTACTCCCAGATCAGTTTGGTGAAATCAAAGGAAAAAGAATCAGCTGCATGCAGACGTGAAAAAGGACAAAACTGCAGCTTTCCACTTCCTTCTTCTTTCCTCCGACAAGGTCAGCTTTCCTCTTCCTTCTTCTTTCCTCTGACAAAGTAATTAAGCGATCAATTAAATTATACAACTTAAGTGATTGGGTTAAAAGCCATTACTTGAAGAAGTCGATTACTTGGAGATAAGTGGCAGACATGCAAAATAGAAGGTTCTATTTTCAAGTTGTAAATCATACATGTCATGCAAAGAGGAATTACAGGAGGGAGATTGTCAGTTGTTTTGTTTCCCACTTTCACATGTGCTAGTTCAACTAAAAGATTCCAACTTGTAATTGCCCCTCTACATTCTATAAGTAGAGGAAGAACCTTCGGGTTAAAAAAATGAGAATTTGTAAGCAGTAATCTTGTGTTATAGACTTTGTGTTGAACCCCTTTGGAGCAAAGGAATACAAAGGAGCAGGTTTTCAGAGAACTTTGTGTCACGACTGTGTTTCTTAAATCTTAGATAATAAAATTTGTGTTATTTTAGATCTGGATCTAGAGTCCTTTGTTTTATAATTATGTGTGTTCATCTATTAAGTTTCTTCCATACAATTAAGCTATCTACTAATTGGGATGCACATCTTCCCCATTTCTTCTTTGTATTTCCTTTACTTCTTTCTTCTAAAAATAATTCCTTTTTGAACAACTGCTTACTTGTTGTTTCTTAGTTATGATTCATGAACTAAGTGGTTAAAGTAAAACTCCTGATAGATAATAACACATTTTTATTGACAAATCTTCACCGGTTTATTTATCTCATGACTGCCTAGGTTTTGTGCTATGCAGAAAATTCCAACAGATAGCTTGTGTGTGTAATGACGTGTTGGTTTTCTTAGGATTGGTCATCCTTTGTGTATATTTTGTATATTATTATGTTTTTACCCCATAAAATAATTAAAATAATTTGGTTAACTTTCTCATGGGTAGATGTTAGAAATAATTGTTTTCGATTTTTTATATTTGGCAAGTGTTTCTATGTTATACACATGGATGATTTTTTAATTCTATATGTTGTTAAACATGATGATATTGTTTCTATACAAATGTTTATCAATGTACACATGTTTCTTTTCTAGCTTTTATCATATATATTGTTATCTTATGGTTTCAAACATGATAGATTTATATGGGATTTCAATGATTTATATTTTTATATCCTTGAAATTGATAGTGTGGCCCTAAATTCCTTTCATGACACATATTGTGAAAATGATTGTATGGAAATTAAAGATGAGGTAGATCATGTAACAATTTAAAGGGATAGACAACAATGCTTTCATCTCCTCCCTTTCTTAGTCTCAAGATGGGATTAACCAAAACACCATGCCTAACATTCATTGTCTATTTTTACTGCACATTATTATGAATTATTAATGGGATGTTGTAACAACCCAAAGGGGTAGATGAAACAACACTCCTATTCTTACTCTTGATCGCGGTGGGGTTAGTAAAAACATTCCTTGTAACCTTCCTCCAAGAACTAGACTTACAATACATGTTGTTAAGGACTATGATATTTTGTGTGTGTCTATTTTACCACATAACTCCTACCAACAAGCACACAAAGCCTTCACACCACAGTGCATGTCAATTGAGATTCACCACCCGCACTAACCGATCATACTAAGAAATATCTTAGGATGCTCACATGAAGTGTAAGAGATTACAAGCCCCTGTCATGTTTAACAAAGATGGAAAATAACTTCATGTGCATAAATTGTATTACTAATGAAAAGAACATTAAAAAAATGCATTCGTGTACAAGAAATATTTACCCATAAGAATAGGTGGAAAAAATAGCTCCAAAAAAATCCTTTTTTATATTCATAACTCAATGCTCATCAATACAATAATCCTTGCTCTCTGTAGTCTTTTATAGCTATTGCATCTTTGTGGTGTTGTTTTCATTACGTTTTCCTTTTACAATGAACCCTCGAGGCGTATTTATACTAGTGGGAACTTGCCCTTCACTAGTTGAACAAGATTTAAATTTAGCCCTTGAGTTCAATCTAAAAATGACTATTTATTACACTTGAGTGGTGGATATGCCACATGTCGTCTGTTTTACAACTTAACACTCTGCATGGTAGTAATTGTTCTTCCATTTTGAATTTCCGCCACTATGATGACCACTTATCTATTTTGCATGCTTCTCTGGCTATTTCTAGGAACTCTATTTTTTCATTTTACCACTTTCAACTACCACCTCATGCACCACTTTTTCCTTCTCGGCATGCAAACATTTAGAACAAAAGTTGATTCTCTATATTTAGCCTAAATATTCCTTTAGTGCACCAAACTTCCTTACCCATATAACTTCACTATCGATTCAACTATTTACATGTGTCTCCTTTCTTCACTATATCCACGGGTGTCTAAATTTGTCTTCATGCTCTATAACAGGCATGGATTTACCTTTTTTTATACCAAAACTTGTGCTAAAATTGTGTGTTCTTCTTCCACCAAATGTGCCCTCTCCAAAGAATAGGAAAGAATAAAGAATAAGAATGGTTTCCCAATGTGGGATGTAACCATTAAAGTGTTAGAAAACACAAGCAATGAGAGGGAAGGGGTGAATCAGCGGTTCTCAAAACTTTGAAAACATTTCAATAACTAGGCAAACCATTCATTCTTAATAAACTTTTGTCATGAGAGAATAAAGACATTCAACCAAGAACAATTAACATGCAAACACATGGAGACAAATGTTGATGTGGGAAACCCTTAAAGGGAGAAAAACCCACTGAAATCAATGCACTAACTTGGAAAAATTGTCCTATAAAGATTTAAAATATTTCAACTATTGAGCATCCACTCAACTTGAAGCAACAACTCCAAAAAATTAGTCAAGCTACTACTTGACCTTTAGCAAGCCTCTACTTGCATGTAAGCTACAACTCCCAACAATTTAGCCAAGCTACCACTTGACCTTCTACAAGCTACTACTTACAAGGAAGCTTAGACTCCCTATCTAATAAGAAACAACTTAGACCTTTTACAAGATGTTGATTACATTCACTTTGTTTTCTGATACAACATATTGTGATCTCATACTCAACTCCTCTAACTTCTCTTTTTGTCCTCCTTCTCATCTTGATTTATCTCTTTTCTCATCTTCTTAATCTGCTGCGAATCACTATCATATAAGGCTTCATTCAAACACATATTTTTTTCATGCTTCTCTCCTTGAATATCCCTCTCAAGCACCCACTCTCTCATTTATACATGTTGCTACAAAATTGCAGTCATCGAGGAATATCATACTCTCCTTGATCCACCTTGTTTTTTCATGTCCTAATTCACTTTTCAAACATGGTCATCAACAACACCTATCATGTGAATTCATGCTTTCATATATATAGGGATTAATTTATCTTACACCCCTTCATTTTTCACCTTCCAACTCTTCATGTCCTTTACTTTTCAACTCGTACAAGGATGAGATGGACGACATCATACAAAACTATCTTTAATTACATTTGAAATGAGGTCAATTACAAGTGCAGATCTTACATAACTTGTCAAGATGATTCGACAATCTATGATGAGTAATAAAATTATTATGAACCCCATGACATTCTAATTCTCCTACATCCTTTCCAATATGACCTCTATAACTTCTGATTTGTAACTGATCTTACAATTTTGTCCTCTTCTTCAATGTACCATTTTTGTCTTATAGCTAACTTATACAAATGGAAAAATGTTGTGATCATGCATGTAAGTTAAAAATAACTTATTAGAGTCTTTTATAGGAACACCAACCTTCACAACTCGTCATTCCACTTACAAGTTTTCGTAAGAGTTCACACACACAACTAGATGTATGAGCTTTACAACATAGTCTTCAACTTTGGTGTATGGGGAGCATAAAAAATCATGTCATGTAACAAAAATTAGATGGAGGAATATTCAAGAGGTCTACAACAAAACCATGCACTTTGAGAAACACTAGCACCTTCATGTTATCAGTGCCACGTAGATTAGATTAGGGTCTCTCAAAGGTTTGCATACTCAGAAAATATTTTTTCACAAAATGACTTGTTTCACCCATCAAATCACCTATTCAAGATTCCTATGACACCTTTCTAGAAAGCATATAACCTCCTTTAACTCATCATGTCCATGGAATGCATCATTTAAAGGTATGCAACATCAAAAATCTTACTTTTTTTTAGACAAATCAGACTGAGTTTCAGAGCACCAAAATCTAGTCTTATACAATAGGATTCTAACACACAAAATTTCATTTTCATGATGAACCAGGGCTTGGAAAACTTCACATAAGACCTGTAATTCAACTTCAAACACTCATTTTCATAGTTTATGAGGAGAAAAACATGTTTTCATGCTCATTTCTTAGAGCTACTTGATTGTCCTAATGAGGCAGTTTTAGACCTATTTTGATCACTTGAACTAGGACCTTAAAAATGCTTCATCATATAAAGATATGTGCTTCAACAAGTCACATTAGACCTCTAGAAACTTCCATGTCCATATTTTACTTGAATATCATGCCATTTCATCAAGACCTCTTCAAACTCACATGCCTAGTTTTGCCTTGTTTAGCCCTTAAGTAGTATTCTACCTTGTGTGACATGGTTCATCAAATTTTTGCATTGTAATTACCTAATTGTCTTCATGAGAAGCTGGGGGAAATCCCAATATTTCTCCCAAACTAATTCTTTAATCATGAAACCTTCATCACTTGACTGTACATGCAAATCTTTAGAAAAGAGTGATTTCGTTGTACCTTCTCCTCACATCTAGAACTCCGAAATGCCACAAAACTAAGATATGATGAGTCCTCTACATCTCCAAGACACTAACTTAGCTTTCTTAAGTGATTTTATGTCCAAAAACATGGCTTCTTTTTCATCGCTCTAAAGGGAGGATTTTGTGAGGGTTTGGAGCAATTTCACTTCTTAATCTTCTTTCATAAAGCTCGGACCATTATTATTTATCATTCCACTTACAAATTGGACTAGAATCTATGCTCCAACACTGGTGAAAAGCTTAGGGAACCATGAAAAATTTTAATGTGCGTTTGAGGACTTCAAAACTAGAAATGGTCATTTGGAGAACTCGATAGGACTCAAATTCAAATTTCTTGCTTCTCCTTTTGAATATTGACATGAAATTTTGTCCACAGTACGGTATCAACCTCCCACACCATCTCTAATAATCATCATGCCCTGGAACACACTTCAAATCTTCAACCCATCTCATTTGGGTGACTAGACGTAAGGGTTTTTCCTTATTTAAGTTATGATCAAGAAAACCAACACTATAACACCTCATGAAATCTTTGACAACCATATCTACATGATAAAATTGATGTTTCTTACCTATCCTCATGATTACAAGAGCTTTCTCACTTAACAAATAATCATTATTCCTCATTAAGCCCTTAAGACTGAAGAGTTAGGTATGGGTCTAAACCCTCAACCATGCTCGGCCTCTGAACCTTTGAATTACCTTCTTGAAGCCTCAACAACATGCAACCAACATGAATTACCTTCCTGAATCCTTCATGAGCTCACTTGATTTTTCGTCGTGCACAATTTGGTCATCACTTACCAATACTAGGTCTAGGTATATGCCTATAACACATGATCAAACCATATATCATGCTCAATCACTGAGCCTGCCTTGCCATCACCTACATCATGTCCAAATAATCTTATGTGCCTCAATAAACCTTACCATCACCTAGTGATCTCATCCTTTGCACTTTTTCATTAATAACTCTCTATCAATGACTCCTTTGACATCAATGACAACACATGCCAACAATCTCCCACTTTTTCATTGATGGAAACTCTTGTACTTTATCTCTCCCCCTTTAACATTAATGACAAAAGGCATGTATATAATCATATTCTTGATTAATTATGCCTTCAATAAGAGATTCCAACAACCATAATGAGATATGTACCTTCTTTGACTCTATATTTGTCTCTGTCATGAGTTAAGTGCATTGTAGCTCCCCTAGAGATGTGCATATTTACATGTCAACAATTTTCCTGAGCATGAATCTCAAAAAACATCATATTTAGCTTCTTTTCCATTTATCTCACTTGAGGGCATCATCAAGTGAGCTTATCTCCATCATACACTGGTTGCTAACACTTTGGTACCTAGGTCCCTAAAGAATACTTTTAGTGTAATTTAGTCCAACTTTGTCATGTTGTAGAAAATCATTTATTTCATGAAATTATACTTTTTACCTCCCCCCAAGGTTATACCATCTAAGCCAAAAATTGTATTTTATACCTTGTTCTTATATCATATAGTGAACCATCCTTACCACCTCTGCCCTGAATTTTCTTAACATTGTTTATTGCTTCTTTTATGGTATAATATCTTGCTAAGTCATAACACTTGATCCCCCTTGGAGTAGCTACATTATCATCATCAAATATATCATTTTAGCTTTCTTATCACCTAGAAATATTGCTTGAAGGTTAGAGTCAACTCCCCATGCCTTAAATATCTATCTCATATATGTAGATTAACATTTTAGAACTATAGGTGCTTGTTTTAGACCTCTAACAACCTTGTTGTACTCTGTCATCATACAATTTAAGCAATTATGCAAGATTAGTACTTTTCTAAAATCTCCACCATGAGCATTTTAGCTATTTTTCACTATTATACCCCATCTTGCAATCATACACACCATAATGAATCTTTACATATATTGTCGCAGTATATCCATACCTCTGTGGTACTGTGGAAACATCAGTAGTGAACTCAAAGGGCATACACAACCCTTGAATGCATCTCTAAAATTGAAGTCTTTGCTTGGCTTGTAGTTAATCAACAACTTTAGCTCTTTTCCACTTTAGAAGGCTTCAACAATTTCTATACCATGCTCCCACACCACATGCAATGAAAAATGAACCCTCTAAATGATTACCAATTTTAGTTCCTTCTCAACACTATCTTCCCTTCTTTCTTCAACCAGCTTAGCATGAAATGAGCAAGCATTAACTTTTAAGGTCTGAATTGGATTTCTTTGATCAGGTTCTCTATTTCATAAGCCTATAATAATGCAAAACTAACAAGTATTGTGAATCAAATATATCAAAAACTCAAATCTCTCTCAACTTTTCCAAAACTGGTTTCTTATGTGTTTAAAGGCATTACACTTGATGAATTTATGGTTGGATCCATCAAGGAAAACCCAAGACTAACCAAATACATTATGAAACACCCTTTTGGCTCTTCATGGTACATGTTCAATTTTAGGGATCAATTCTTTATATTTCACTCTCAACCACCTTTCCATCCTTTCTAGCCTTACTAGTCTTTAACAACCATACTTCAATTGTTTTCTGAGCATATCATTCATTTCAAGGGATTCTTCAACAAATTAAATGCATATTATGATACCCATTTAGACATTTCATCTCTGTGTAAAATGTTAACATACCTACCTTAAGGAATTTTTGTTCAAAATCAAATAAATCAGTCCCTATTATGTCTCCAATGGCCATCTACAGGCCTACATGTAGAATGTTACCATTTTCTCTTGGTTGTGCCTTCATCTTACATCAATTCTTCTTAAATTTGATTGAGGGGACTAATAATATGCTTTATACAAATTTTTAGACGTTGGAATTGGGTTTAAAGTACCCAAATTCCACTGTGATGTCAAACCATAGGTAGGGTTTCCTAGAAACTCGGGAAAGCTTGAAGACTTTTACCTTCAAATATTAGTTTCATGACTTAAATATGTATCCAAAGGTTTGAATACACCTTACAAACATATCTGAGCTATCAGTAAGACTTCATTCACTCTTTTATTTACAGTTCACACATTTTCTTAACTGTACAAGACTATATAAGCAACAAGGATCAGAGTTTACCTTCCACAAGCAGGTTTTCATGTATGATTGGAACTCTTGATAGTTTGATCACCTTATGAAACACCTTATATACAGGTTTAGATTTACTTTACCTTCCTCAAAATTGTCATCATATAGAATATTTCATACAAATGTTGATTGTGACTGAGACAAGCTCAAGGAGTTGTCAGTCAGCCTCAACTTGATAAGTTGTTTTCAAGGTTTGACCAAGAACTTCTAAAATGCACATGGATAGACCATATCATTGAATTGAAATTACATGACATAGAATTATCATTAGTATTCATCCATACCCATACTAAGAGCACACATATCTTCTTTATGGATTGATATGGGATAGTAAGTACCACAATTACACCTCATGGTTGTTTTTCATCTCTTGCACAGTCTTCAATGAATTCAACACACTTTGAATGGCCTCATAAATTTAATATTACACCATGGATCTTGATCACAATCACCTATTGATTGAACTTCACTTCACATATCATAGAGCTTTGACTGTATGCCTTTCATCTTCACAAAACCTAATATGCTCTGATATATTAATGAACATGGATAGTTGCTTGACCCTTTGAATGAATTGAATCAACTTGATAGAGAACTATTACATGCTTTCCTTTGTACTCAGACTTAGAACACCCTTAATTTCCCTTTTTGAATTGATGTGAGACATTAGATAACACAACTCTTCCTCATGATGATTTGATTTGTCTTGCACAGACTCCAAAGGCCTTAGAATACTTTGAATGACCTCGTGACCTTATCATACCTAATTTTTGCATCTAGGGCTTGGAAAAACAACCACTTACCTGTTTGTGTTTCCTCTTGTCTTTCACAGAGCTTTGAAAATATGTTTTCTTCTTTCTTCTTTAGGAATCAATAGGCTTTGATGTATTGATTGTCATAGTGACCTTCTTGTGCAAAATTCAACCCATTTCACTGAATCTATCGGGTAAGAGTTCTTCACGATTAGTCTTAGGTTTGTTTTCTTCCTTCTTGGATTGATCACCATTTTTTGATACCTTGCTTGTACTAGAATTTCCTATGATTTTTCTTGATTGCTTATCATATCTACCCTCTTCACATGTTGTCTTCTTATCATTCTTTTCTTCTTTACGCCTAGATTCAGTTTATTTGACCTTGTACTTGTGTTGAACCATCTTCTTTCCTTTGATTGTCTCAGACATTGCTATCTTGGGCTCACTTTTGGGGTTTTTCTTCACTTTGTAACCTTTTTGCTTTGCATTTTTAATGAATGAAACTTGTTGTTGTATATAGGATGTTCATTTAGATGACAATGCTTTGTAAAATGTCCTAATTCATGACAATTGTAGCATATGATGCTAATTTTTCTTCTAAATTGGTGTGGACTAACATTCCAACCATAATCAACACTCTCATGACCATAACACTTCCTAACAACATGTCCAACCTTATTTCAATTATATCATACTAATTTATTCATATCTCTTGTGCCTTGTTCTCTCCAAGATTGACTAGATGGTTCATATAAGCAATATTTGGCAGTGTGTCCCTTTTCTTGACAATTGAAACAAACTGCATTTATTGCTTTCTCATCTCTATTATCCCTCCATGGATGTTCATATATGACATGCTTTCTACATTCCTTAGATATATGTCCAAAATTGTGACAAGTAAAGTAATAGCTAGTAAACATTCTTTCATATCTAGATGCATTTGGCTGCCTAATTGATTTTGGCCTTCTTAATCTTGTCTCCTTGGCCTCCTTCATGGTTGCTTGTCTGCTTGGACCTGCCTTGTCATCTTCACACTTCTGCATAATCTCTCCTTTGAATCCTAGTCTTGTCTTGTCACTGACTGCTCTTTGACTTTCCAAAATTATATCAAGGGCTTCAGAGCTCTTCTCTAGTCTTCCATACATCTTTTATATAGTATTTGCATCTTCTACTTCAGCCTTCAAGGTTCTTAATTCTTCTCCATGTCTAAGGCAAGAATCTTCTTTGTCCTTTCTGGTTTTTGACACACTTTCAACCATGGATTCCATCTCTTTGAGGGCTTATACATGTTCATATTCCATATATTTGATTTCCTTTTTCAATCCATCAATTAGAGACTCAATAATCTAAAATTTTCTTTTAAGAACTTCTTTTGCTAACTTACCCATGCTTATGCTTCAAGGATCTCCTCCAAGCCTTCAAACTTGTTCCAAGAGGATTTGGCTCTGATACTAATTGTTGGAAAACACAAACAATGAGAGGGGAGGCCCTGATACCAAATGTAAATTTGGTTTGAGCTCTGACAACAACATGACAATATTAAAACATAATAAATTGTAACACAAACAAGACAATTATAATAATATTGTTGCTACCATATTTTATCTAGGGTTGCATTTACAAATATGTAAGCCTATAATTCTCCTTAAGATAAGGAGTTAGGAAAATACCAAATTCCTAGTTTTTCTCCATTAAACACGTAATAGAGAGTTGGTTCAACAACTCAATATTCCCTCATAACAACTCACCTATTTACAACTTAGTAAATATTAACACACTAACAAATACATTTTCTCGATAATTAATGTGAGCACTAACTCAAAGCATTCATAATAAATGTTTTTGGAATGATCTTAGTGAGAGAGTGATCTCCACTTCAATAAAATTCCCATGATAATTCTATAAATTCAAACATTCTACAAACACAAGAACTCTCTCAAACTTGGGTAGTCTCGACTTCCTGTCACTCATTTTTATGTGTTACCGTAAAATTCATGGAGCCATAAAAAATTACAACCTAACACATTAGTAGAACACATTTTTAATTTAAATTTGTTAAACATACACATATCCAATTTAAGAAATTATATAATTTTCTTGTATTTATATGAGGGACTAGCAAGATATAAACTTGTGTAAAAAATTGCAATTTGTAGCCCTATAAATTATTGGGCACACTATAATGAATTTAGGGTAAGTGCACCAATCTGCGGGCAAAAAAGGTACACAAATGCGAAAATAAGCAAAATGCGTACACGTTATGATTTTTTTGGTTTGGTGATTTACGTAGCTAGAACGCATACGCGTTTTATAAAACTATAAACAAAAAAACCCGAGCCTTTCTTCATTTTCATTTCCCCCAAACATGAGTTTGAGAGAAAAACCCTGCAGTCGCGGTTCATATTCAATAGTTAGCTCCCAAGATCATTTGCAAATCATCGTGAAAACAATAGAATCAACAATGGCTCCATGGAGAAGAGTGAGAAGATGTAACGAAGAATGTTTTTCTCTGAATTACTTTGAAATTTGGTAGTTATATTCTAGATTTTAATTAAATATATGGATTTTTTATTGTTAGAGTTCCACCACAACCACAAAAAAAACCCTACAAATCCTAGGAACCCTCATATCCCTCCTATAATTTTTGAACATCACCCAGGTAGTCAAGAGGATTTAGTAGCCCATATAGTGGAAAATAAAATTGAAATTGAGAAATTAATTAAAACAATGAGGGATTCCCATTCTACGAACCCCCATTGTGCCTCACTTGCAAACACATAGGAGGTATTATTGACTTAGGCTGACATGCGAAAATGATTCAAATTGATCATTGGACATCTTATAGAGGTCATCGTAGGGAATACCATGCCAAAAAATTATCATATGCAGATGTAAAGAAAAAATAAATTTACAAAAGACCGCATATGTGCATTGTTCACTAACCCCAAAACTTATTTGTCATATTCTATTTTCATGTAAACGGTTTCCAATCCACTGGTGCAATAATGATTTGATAAAGAAAAAAAATTGGGACCGATGGTGAATGGTGTTTGATATTCCATCTTGCAATAACAATGAGGTTCCACTATACTTTTTGAGGAAACTCTATTGCTGAGTTTATCCTCAATGAGATCTTGAACTAGCTTGATTTCCATGAGTTTCTGTGCTGAGGAAAAGGATCTACACAAGATAGATCGATGTTCACAATGTGCACATATTCAACATGGTAGATTCCCCACACAAAATCCCCCTCATCCTGAGACTTTACCTGCAGCAGTGAAGGAGACAGTAGAGATTGATACATTACACGTGCTTTAAGGGATCTCTGATGCCCTTTTCCGACATACAAAGGATATTTTTGATATAGATGTTCATGGAGATAAACAAAGTATTTCTCCAAACAGTAGTAGCGTGAGGCCACATCTTTACAAGTCATGTGGTAGCATATGTTTGGGACCCGATGAGGATGATACGTTCATGCAGGCTGGTGTTGGTGGAGTTATGGCTAGTGCTACACATGATTTTTTTTTTATTATTGGCAAATAGTTTTTTGAAAGGGACTATACTCTTGTACACCAAGGCTCAGAAGCCAGAAATGAAAGTTAAAGCACAAGAGATGGATCAAAATCCAAATAGAACAATAGAGCCTAACTGCAGAAAAATGTCAATAAACAACCGACAAAGTAACATAAAAAAAACAACAGAAGTACAACAATCTAACATCAATGGCATAACAACACCATTGGAAGCAACCTGCTATCTGGCCTAGAAAAATGAAACCCATGTAACCCAGCCAACCAATAGCAGAGGCAAGAATCATCAAGGCGAAGTGTTACCCTTTAGAGTGGTAGATTTTTTCTTTTTGCTAACCGTAACCCATCCTGATGGAGCCTTCGCGGTTGGAGAAGAAGACAAAGGAGGAATATTTTCCTTAGTCGCATTTGTCCCTTTTGGGACAGCCACGTTGTTAACTTGAGAGAGATATTTATCATTTTCCATGCTACCCTCAACAGCTTGTGCATTTTTCATGCTGCTCACAATTTGAGATTCAGTTTCCGGGGCTAAAATGGATTCAATATTTGTATCTGCATTTGAATCTAGTCCCTTTTTTGCATAAAAAATCAGGTGTTTTGGAAGTGCATCTTTCCACCAGCTACGCTTCTCATGTTGATGTTTTTCCATCCCACACTCAGTAGAGGTGTGCCCTAAGCAAAAACATCTTCTACAACGAAAAGGAAGACCTTCATAATCAAGAGGTTATGACCAAGTTCTGTTTTGCACTCTAAGGTCTATGCTTGCAGGAATATTTTTATCGGTGTCAAGTTCCACTAGGATTCGAGCATAGGTAGTATGGGTGTAATTAGTGGTTTGAGAATCAATATAGAGTGTAGTTCCCAAGGCATTGCCAATGGATGTCAAACAGTCATGACTCCAGAACTGGAGAGGTAAATGGGGCAGCCTGATCTAAACATGTTTCCATGAGAAAGATTCTGTGAGTGGGTTGAAGGATGGAAACCAGGGTTTAATGATCAAATATTTAGATTGGCAGGTCCAAAGTTTGGAAGCAATGATGTTTCTATCAACTATTAAAGAGAAGGTTACAATGAAAATACCTTTAGCACACAAATACAAGTCTATTTTTCCAGTTAAAATTGGAGTCCAGTGCTCAGAGATCCATGCGTGAAGAATAGGAAGGCTGGGCCATAGTCCCCCGAATCTACAAATCAGAGCATGCTCTTTGTAGTAAATCTCAGAGGAAATGACCTCTTCCCCGAAAGTAATAGATGGGGTAACATCTGCAGGTTTCATGGAAGATTCCTTGCTGTTTAAAACATTTTTGAAGGATGACCCAATATGGTCGCGACTAGCATCTCTGTCGAGCTCCAATCTGGTCACGAACTAATCCTTCCAACACAAATTTTAAATGTCTATTACCAGGCATTGCCGCAGGAATACCCTCGGATGGATCTTGTGGTAGATTTCAGCTAGGGTTTGTGCAGCCATTCTGAGGTAGAGGAATGGAGCTCCCTGCAGTGAAGGCAAGGTCAATCCACGACTAGGGTGGAATCTCTGAGACGAGCCCCATAGCCGTGCCGCCTCCATCTCCCTCACCTGTCCGTTGAGTTCTTACCGGGTCAGATTTAGGGTTCGCTTTGGATGCAAGGGCTCAGGTAGCCACCATGGCGCAGGGTGCGAGTAGAGGGTGCGAGGGCGCGCGTAGAGGGCGCGAGCAGAGGCGTGCGCAGGGGCACGAATAGAGGCGTGGGTAGGCGCGAGCAGGAGTTGCACTTTTATAAACCAAAGTGCAATATTAGCAATAAATTCTGCAGATGTAAAACTTGCCAGGTAGATCAAGGTCTTGTACTTGGCAGCATACTCAGGCCCTGCAATGTTTCATTACGGAATACTTCTCGATGAAATTACTAAAATCCATGGTGCGGTTTATAGGCACCTTGAAGGTCACTGTATCCCATTATTGTTGGCACCCACCCCCTAAACAAACCCCTTGGTCCTTCCTTTATCACTTCAGGGAAACATCTTGTTGTTTGCTTCCTGCACTATCTCTTGAACTTCTTTGGGTTAACGCTCCATTCTTGCATTTCAAAAACATACTAGAGGACATCCCCCAGTGTCACCAGTGAGACCGCAACTGAGAATGCCTCCCATGGTGCAAGCTAAATAGCATTGCTACACATCATCAATTTGGCTATGTCATGACACTGTTCTCCTGAGTGTTACAACCCACTCCCATACATCCACAACACCTTCACAGGTATTTGTTTTTTATTACACGTTAAAAAAATGAGTACATTTAATTATATATGTTAAATTTTTTAAATGATTGCTAATTAACCATGCACCCCACAATTTAGTGACTTACACCTACCTCTAGTACGTGTATGCATTCAGAATAACAACACGCATGTGGAAATGGTTCATCAATCTCTTGCATATCATGTAATGGCAATGCAGGTACAAAATAGCTTCCCATATTGATGAGATTAGATAAAATATTCTCCTTAGACATGGACATGTACTTACTTGGAGTAAATGAGGTAGATCTACATATCAAGAAATTTATTGATAATATCAGTTCTAAACAAGCAAAATTTGATGTTTGATTTTGATATTTATGATGATGTGTAAGGTTCAACCCCTTGGCATTTTTACTTCGAGACTGACAGAAATCCTTGAGCAGAAAATTTTAACTCACCCCGTTCGTGATCCAGTAGCGCCCAAGGACAGAAATAAGTGATGAGATGCAGTGACCACAGAGTATGTGCCAAGTGCTTGTAAAGCAATTTCAGTAGCACGGTCTTATACATGTTGAAAACTTATACATTAAGTTTTGAAGCATCACATTGTTTGCAGTGACAGGTCCAACTATAGGCGAGTATTTGGGGTACTGAATAAGAGACTCGAAATCAGGACATCTCGCAGCTGAATGTTAATGACCCAACACATAGATCACCACTCTAGCATCTAAGGGAGGGCCTCCCTACAAATGAGGCAAATCAGAGGATTGAAAAGGCCTCGAAGAATAGGATATATATGTCTTCTGGGATTTAGGCTG
Organism: Taxus chinensis; assembly: GCA_019776745.2. Taxonomy (NCBI): domain Eukaryota; kingdom Viridiplantae; phylum Streptophyta; class Pinopsida; order Cupressales; family Taxaceae; genus Taxus; species Taxus chinensis. The sequence goes on along the minus strand of CM034154.1, from coordinate 73,543,247 downwards.
GAGGCCTATGTTCAAGACATTGTATGTATGTTCAACATTGTATGATACGCTTCTGATGTTTTTGACTTGTTGTTATAGTCACAGTTATGTCACATTGTTATGCTTTTTATTGAGTAGCATTAATATTATTTAGAACTCACTATTTTTGTATGAGACCTTATCATAATATCTGAGATTCATTTTTGTATAAAGCTATTTTGATTTGCTTTTGACAATGTAAGACATTATGGATGTTGTTTCATTTATTGGTGATGTATACTAGAGCGTATAGTTCGATGTCAAAACTATGCATGAAACTTTAGTAAAAAAATATTTATATAACATGTCTAAATATTTATCTAATCTAAGTAATTATTTCGTTCAATTTATCAATGTGTATATGTTTAGAGAACCTTTTCTAAACCTAGGTTCAAAGTTTCAATTCAAATTAAATAAGATATATTATTGAATTTCTATAATTTTTTTGTGGTTTCGTTAGAGTGTTTTCATAATAATAACATGAATAAGTATCCATATTCATTATTTATGTGATTGTGATTTTCATACAACACTTACTCTTGTATTTACCTTACTTGTGATTCTTCTTGCTCTTGGTCTCTATGTACTAGTTCTTGTCTTATCATGCACTTATTGCCTTCTTCAATGCTTCTTAGTCTTCTCCCCTATTTTAACACCCCAAAAAATCATTAGGACCATCACTAACTTGATTCATAAGGCTCTGAACACCATTATTGTTCATCTTGCCAAAACTATTAACTATGCCCCTTAAGACAATTCATCTTGCAACAATAATGGATAGAAGGATCTAAGGATACCCAAAAATTCTTACAAGCTTCATTAATTCGATTTTTCCATCCCTAAGGTTCTCCCAAAATCTCAAACTCTAGTTCTCCTTCTACAACTCCTTAAAGCTCACCTTTTCACTTTTTTCTCTTGAAGCACTAACTAGCCTTATCCCACTATATTGTGTAATATATATCCAATTATATAAGGTTCCCAAGGAATTCTCAAGCATATATCGAAGCACCCATTAAGCGTATTATACTTCCCTAGAATTTTTAATGCTTAGCTCAATATATAAAGCTTGGGTTCTTTGTAAAATGGATTCTCATAACCATTTAATAAGAAGGTAGGGGGTAGATGGGTGGATGTAAAAATGTGTATTGTTAATGATGATAATGTCCATTTCCATAGAAGAAAGCTTAAAATCTTGGATAAGTTTTATGAAGTTACATTGCTTCCTTTTTTCTCTAACTATCTACCAGTGTCTCTTTGCATCCGTGGATTGAGGACTATTGGGGTTTGTGGTAGGATTGGACATTCAAGAATCATTGAGTGTCTGAATCAAAATGTCATTACATCTGGAGAAAAATTCTCAAACGTTGGAGTAATGCATCTTGGAAAATAGAATTGAACCTCAGAAACCCTCTCAAATTTTCATCTTACGCAAGCACTGGACATATCAATATTTGTTCTTCAAATGAAACCTTTGTTCCTGACAACTTTAAATTGAAAGAATTATTCAAAAGAGCATCAAAAATGATCAAATTTTCTTGGCATCCTAATCCGTCAGACCCATAAATACCATTGGACTTATTATTCTCAATTTACAACACTCTTGGAGCTCCAAATATTTCAAAAGATATAAAAAAGGAGATAGTTGTATTGGGTAACATTTCTTTGTGCGAGCTTCTCGCAATGAATGGGTTGCTTAGAAAAGGGAACACACTCACCTTACCTACAACTCTTCCTCAACACATGCACACACTCCACTTGAAACAATTATCTTAACTATTCAACTCAGAACACTATTGAACCCTGGTCATTGGTGTATTCATTAATGTAAAGTGGCGTCGATGGCAAAGTAGTGAGTGGTGAAGTGAGGCTCTGTAAGAGGCATGAAGGATTATTGGTAGTGTCTTACAAGCGTTCAGGATGGTTATAGGATGGACTCGGGATGCTACAATCTTACACAGTAATTTTTTTGATCACCGGAGGCATATTTCAAGCTGGCATGCTTGGCTTAGAGGTTCTACAGGTTAGATATGATGATGTTATCATGGTTAAGAGCTTTTACAGTGAGTTCTAGGTCATTTGGTGGAAGTCTCAATTGAAATTATCTCATTTAGACTTGTTTCTAGAGTATGATGAGGTTTGAAAGGTTGGTACAGGTCATGAAAATATCATGTGAGCATGGGAGAACCCTACAAATGTTGTCTAGGGACTGTATGAGCAACAGAAATGTGTATTTTAGCTCCTAGAGGAAAATTTCAAAAGTTCGCCAAAGTTGGCCTTGAGGACTTATAGTGTAGGTTGATGCAAATGAGATAGGTTTGAGAGTTATAGGTAAACATGTGCCTAAAAAACATATGGAGACTATTTAGGGATGTCTTGTAGTGATGCATTCTAAAAATCATCAAGTTCTGACAAGGTATGTGAAAGTTATGGTAGTTTTTCTAAAAGCCCTTAAGAGCCCTTAGAGCAAAAAAGCCTATAAGTTATCTTGGTGATTTCTCGGTCATTGTGGCACCTTGAAAGGTATCATTCAATCCTAAACCTCTATGTTGGTACCCTCAATGATAACATGTCTTGGTTTTTTCCATCTCAATTCATTCATCTCATGGTCGTATTGTTTGTAACTACATCGAATAGTGCAGTTTGAGTCAGTGTAAGGTTGTCTAATGCTATATTTTACAAATGGAAGCTTGTGGAACTGAAATTGCTAAGCACACACATTGGGGTGGTTTGGTAAATGGCTAGGAAGGCTTCATTCTGGTTCCCTATGGTCCCGGTGCTTCCGAGCTACTTCGGTCGGGCGTAGTCCCTTAAGAGCCCTGAGAGAAAAAAGGCTATAAGTTCCCTAGGTGATTTCTCGGTCACCGTGGCACCTTGAAAGACATCATTTTATCCTACACCTCTACATTAGTACCCTCTATAAAATACTATCTTGGTTTTCTCCATCTCAATTTGGTCGTCTCATGGTCATATTGTTTGTAACTGAGCCGAATAGTGTAGTTTGAGTCAGTGTAAGGTTGTTTGATGCTATATTTTGCAAACAGAAGCTTGTGGCACTGAACAGAACTATGTACAATGCATGTCTAGGATGGCTCTGGTAAATGGTTGGGAAGGATTATCGTTTTGGTTACCTATGGTCTCGGTGCTTTCGGGCTACTTCGTTTGGGTATAGTCCCTTAAGAGCCTTGAGACTAAAAAATGATATAAGTTCACTGGGTGATTTCTTGGTCACCATGGAACCTTGAAAGGTCTCGTATGATCCTACACCTCCACGTTGGTACCCTATACAAATTTTTGTCTCAGTTTTCTCCATCTCAATTCAATCTTCTCGTGGTCGTATTGTTTGTAACTGCATCGAATAGTGCAGTTTGAGTCAGTGTAAGGTTGTTCGATGCTATATTTTGCAAACAGAAGCTCTTGATAAAAAATTGACTACACACACACTTTGGGGTGGTCTACTAAATGATTAGGAAGGCTTCGTTTTGGTTCCCTATGGTCTCGGTGCTTCCGGGCTACTTCGTCCGGGCATAGTCCCTTAAGAGCCCTGAGAGCAAAAAATGGTATAAGTTCACAGGGTGATTTCTCGATCATCGTGGCACATTTAAAGGTCTCGTTTAATCCTACACCTCCATGTTGGTACCCTCTACAAAATTTTATCTTGGTTTTCTCCATATCAATTTGGTCTTCTCGTGGTCTTATTGTTTGTAACTACACCGAATAGTGTAGTTTGAGTCAATGTAAGGTTGTCCATTGCTATATTTTACAAACAAAAGCTCGTGGCAATGAACCGACTATGCACATGGGTTGGGGTGGCATGGAAAACACGGGGATCGGGATGGCCTAGTAAATTCTTGGAGGTTGCATCGTTTTCTGCCATACCTTTAATGTCCTACAGTGCTTCTGGGCTACTTCGTCTAGGTGTAGTCCCTTAAGAGTCATGAGAGAAAAACAATGTATAAGTTCGCCGGGTGATTTCTCAGGTTTTGGTACTCCGTGACACCTTAAAAGGTCTCGTTTGATCCTAAACCTCCGTGTTGGTACCCTCTATGAAATCCTGTCTCATTTATCTCCATCTCAATTCAGTCCTCTCATTGTCGTATTGTTTGCAAAAGCATCAAATAGTGCAGTTTGAGTCAGTGTAAGGTTATCCATTGCTATATTTTACAAACAAAAGCTTGTGGCAACAAACCAACTGTGTACACACATCAAGATGGCCTGGTAAATTCTTGGGGAGGTGTCATTTTTCTGTCCATACGGTTTCAGTGCTTCCTAGGCTACTTCGTCTGGGCGTAGTCCCTTAAGAGCCCTGAGAGAAAAAAATGATATAAGTTCACCGGGTGATTTCTTGGCCTCCGTGGCACCTTGAAAGGTATCGTCTGATCCTACACCTCCATGTTGGTACCCTCTTATGAAATTATGTCTCAGTTTTCTCCATCTCAATTTTCTCCTCTCGTTGTCCTATTGTTTGTAAAAGTGCCAAATAGTCCAGTTTCAGTCAGTGTAAGGTTATCCATTGCTATATTTTGCAAACAGAATCTCATGGCACCAAACCAACTACACACACACATGTAGGATGGCCTTGTAAATGCTTGGGGAGGGTGCATCGTTTTTTGCCATACGGTGTTGGTGCTTCTGGCTACTTCGTTCGGGCGTAGTCCCTTAAGATCCCTGAGAAGCAAAAATGGTATAAGTTCACCAGGTGATTTCTCAGGCCTCTCATGGCACCTTGAAAGGTCTTGTCTGATCCTACACCTTCACATTGGTACCCTATGCGAAATTCTATTTTGATTTTCTCCATCTCAATTTGGTCCTCTCACTGTCCTATTGTTTGCAAAAGCGCCAAATAGTCCAATTTGAGTCAGTGTAAGGTTGTCCATTGCTATATTTTGCAAACAAAAGCTTCATGGCACCGAACCGACTGCGCACACGCATGTGGGATGGCCTGGTAAATGCTTGGGGAGGTGTCATTTTGGTGCCCAAAATCCTTCAATGTGAAACAAGTACTAGGAAACATGTTAAGAAGAGATGGTTCATACAATATAGGTGGTGAAATGAGAATTTTAAGAAGAGATTTTTCATACAATATAGGTGGTGAAATGAGAATTTCCTTTAGCTTCTCTTAGATTCAAGAATAATAAATTCTCTATTAACAGTGCCAACCACGTGAAGGTGGACACTTTTTTGGCACCACTAACCTACATAAACATGTTAGTAAGCAATTAATTAAAATTTTAAAACCTACAAATTTAAACAAAATCATTAAAGTAAATATTCAAATTAAATTCATGTAGATGTATATCAAATCTTAAGTGAACATACCTTTGGAAATTCAATCCAATGAACCACAAGGATCAACTCTACTCTTGACAGTAGCAAGAATTGCTTCATGATCTGATTCACGAACCTTCCATAGATTCTTGTTTGATGGCCTACCTCGATATTTGATCAATTGAATATTTGTTGCAAGAACCAAATGTGAGTAGTGAAGTATCTTTCTATGTACTTCATAGTCTTCAAACAACCAAGAATTTGATTTTTTGATAGGATATCATCGAAGCCAAGTTCCAGTGACTACCACTAGACCCAATGGGATACTCAAGGTCTTCACCATCAATGACTGTGGAAGTCAATTTTTTCCCCTCTACACAATGAGACAAGAAGTAGTTTGTTCCCTCTTCGTTAAATTATGTCACAATAACTGCAAAAACGTGCCCTACATCACAAAGTAAAACTCAAGTCAAATTTAAAATACATTAAGAGTTGATCATTTAATAATTTGTAAATTTATAACATGACATACATATGTACCTTGTTGCACTAAATCAGAGACTTGGTCAAAGTCAGGTGATGTTGTCATATGATCTGAAGACACTGTAAGTTGTAATGCTTGTGGAACTTGATATGTGTCAAGTGGAATTAGAGGTCTACAAGTCCATTCATCCACCCAATGTTGTGAATCACATTCATTCCACACAAAATCAATGCATGATATAAAAAAACATGCATGCACCTAGTATAAATAGTCCAAGAACTTGCATTTGAACTACGGAATGAGTGCATATCACTTGATCCTATAACTGTCATATAATATTCATAGCTTTCCAAATTTTATTCCTCTATCAACCAGAAATATCTACAAACCGTTAAACTCTCTTGAGATTCATGGCCCATGTTCTTGACACACCAATCAACAATGCTTTCTGCACCTGTAAATTTAGCACCATCTTTGAACTTTAACTCTTCTCTTGCAAGGGCTCTTTTCACACATGCTCTTGCACCATCATGCTCTCCTTTCCCATGTCCTGCCTCAGTAAAAATCCAACTATGTCATACACCTGTTTCTATGTGCATCCTTATTATTTAATAAAACATTCGTACATTGTTGAATTGTGATGTACAATTGTCTGACCAAATGTCATGTTGATTGAAAACAATGTTCCTCTCATTCAAGTTCACATAAAACAACTGGAAACACCCTTGCACATATTCTGTAGAATGTGTCTGATCATCACTGATGTAGAAATGATACTCTCTTAATATTTTTTGATCTTTCTTAGTGCTATCTGGAGAGTGCATGAATGTTATATGCACGAAAATAACAACTTGCACTGAGTTATAGTATTGAGACTAAACCTCCATTTGTGGCTGCAATGTGTAATTCTCTGCAAATTCAACTACTGAAACAATAGTACCAAGTGGGAATGTGTCATTTTCTTAACTTGAATTGTTCATCCAACCATCGAGCTCTATGTGTGTGCCTTGCATACTCATAAAAAATTTCCTCTCTGAATTTGACCATATATTCTGATACAGGTAATTGTTTTGTAACAAGCTCACACCTCTTAGATTATTTTCCATCTTTTAATTGATATGCCACAGATTTATATTTGCTGAAACCAACTAATTATTTTCCTATTGAATGTGTACTCTCCTCATGGATACAACTTTTCAATTTTGGCAAGCCACCACATACGTTGCACGTTCCATCCAAACATGTTTTGTTATAAAAAAAAATGACCAGTTGATCTTTCACAAAATATCGTAGGAATAAATTCCCTTGCAATTTTGGTGGGACATTTAATCCACACTCCTGCAACATGATGTCAACATGCAAAACACAACTTACTTGACAAAAACATCATAATGCATTGAAAATTCTACATGATTCATGCAGAAACAAGTGGTACGTAAGTGATCAATTTTCACATAAAATGTTTTGTTCATTTCAAAAAATCTTTGGCTAATGTTAATTTCTGGATTTTCATTCTTAAACTTAGAGAACAATTGTGTTTGAGTCATATCCAAGAAATGTTTTACACACGATTCATGATTATGAGAACCTATTCTTATTTTTACTGTATCTCTTCTATTCAGTGACACCCTTGTGTTCTCATTCCAAAACTTTACAAGTAATTCTTTTAGAATATCAGATGTATCCTTGTCTTTCCATGGGAGTCTACTAGAGAATGCCCAATAGTCAATGTTATTGGCTGACTCAAGACTTTTGCGTCTCCCTATTACTTTCATTAGTGTTTTTTTATTTAGCTTCAAAGCTCTACTTGTTTTTTTAATCAATCATTTATTAATTATTTTATCACTTACTATACAATTAGTAAGTGCACGCCATGTAGCATTACTATCTTTGGTGCATCTGTTGACACCTACAGTTTGGTATGCTTTATGTATATTTTCAACAATTGACACATTTCGATCATCAACATTAGATGTTCTTAACCCTAGGGTCTTCATTGTAGGTCTCATCTTAATTAATTTCATCAACGTAACAAATAATTGACATCTTTGTGTATCATTTAAATTCTCAAAGTAATTGTCCCAAATTCCACTAGCTTTTCTTCTCACATTTCTTTCAAACATTTTGTTAGGCATTGGTTTTATAATGTTTTCATCAATTTCAATTAAGTGAATGGGTTTTCTATGCAAAATGGAAGGAGGTGTTCTTAGAGGTAAAGATTCATTAGCAAGGTTACTTTCTTCATTCAGTGTTTCCATCCAAATTTCAGGATTAACATTTGGATTCTCAGGTAAAGGTTCAACATTTGGATTCTCAGGTAAAGGTTCAACATTTGGGTTCATATCAATTTCTTCATCCATACCAACATTATCATTCAATTCATTATCAATATTCATTGAAAAATCATTATTCTCTACATTTTCATTTTGTATTTCATCCTCATTTTCTAAAACATTAGGTACATTTGATATAGTAGAAGTACCTTGCCCATCACGAAGTTTTTGCATTCGCATCACTTTCTTTATTCTCATCTCTTCCAATTGCTCCGGTGTCGTGTTCTTCACTTTATTCTTGTCCTTATGTCATCTTTTATCACCCATGATTACAAAAATCTAAATAGTGGGGTAGGGGACAAGCTCAACTACTCAAAATTCACGAAAGAATATTCAGGAATGTGTAGAGCAGACAAAAAGGGGACAAAAATCCCGTGAAAGAGATGAAAAGGACATTGGATGGGTATCAACTATATATAATGCAAAACGTGTACGCATTATAACGCGTATATGTTAAGTCTTTTTAATTTTTCCAAGGTATGCCTCTAGGCTTGGATCCAGTTTGGATCCCCAAGCCTGAAGGCATGGACCTGCAAAAACATAACAAACAACCTATTTTTGCACAAAAAAAGGAAAATACCTATTCCGCCACAATAAATCAAATTAAAACGATCAACCAATTTAATAAAAATATGACTACGAGGTTGAGAAGACTTTCTTCTTTCTAAAAATATGATTTTTCAAATTTTCTGACTAATATAAGGTTTCCATACTAATTATTTTCTAACTATGCCTTTTTGTAGCTATTTTTTGGAGTTTATACACGTCTATCTTTCTTTGTGTATCTTTTTTTCGACTCATCAAAATTGAATAAAAAAATTTAGGCCCAAACTAGGACTAATTCTATACATATTAAAAAAACTAATTTTTGATATTTTTTGAGGTAGTTAGGGGGGCACAGGTCGGAGCTCCGTTATTTTTCAAAATTTAAAATTTTTGTACTTGAAAAATCATTAAAAAAATACTCGCTAAAAAAATCTAAAAAAAATCCTAGCCCAAACTAGATGCTCCTATCTATCTTTCTACCAAAGGGTTTTCAAAAATACTAAATAGTGCTCAAAAAATGGTGGGGGGCACGAAATAACTGTCTACTATGTTTTTTAACAAAAATAGGAGCACTTGTTGGTATTTTAGTTATTTGACCCACTTAAACTTAACCATTTTCAAAAAAATTAGTAGCTTAGAAACTAGACTCAAAATGCTACGATTCATGTTCTTATAACATCTTCCAATTTTGAGTGTAACTATTTCAAATAACTTGTAGAAGTTGAAGATTTTTATTTTTCAGACAAAACACGAGGAGAATGAACATGCTACCTCTTGTATCTTTTCTTGTTTAATGGACTAATTTTCATCTTCATTGTTTTTCTCTACCAAATTGATTCTTTGACAAGATATATGCATGTAATAGATATTGAAATATAATTTTATACACAAAAGACAAGCACCCAAGAAATGAATTCCATGATTGTTTTCATTACAGAGCATGTCTCGTCCAAAAGCCCTAATAATGTTCACTGAACCTGACAAAAAATAAACATAAATTGTAACCATACTATTACAAGAGTGAGTTAGTTGTTATGTTTGTGGAGCCTATTTTCATGTTAGAGTGTGGTACACCTTCTATGTGTTACACTCGGGTATTTTTACGGCGGTTTATTAACCCATGGGTAATGGGTAACCGTTATGGGCTATTTTTGGGCCCATGTTTTTTCGGTACCCATTGTTTTGTAAAACCGCCCCTTCGGTTACCCATAGGTTTATGGGACAATTTCATTTTTTCCCATTGTTTTGATACCCACGGTTTTGTAAAACTGCTTAAGCAGTTGTCTATTTATATGGTCTTATGCATATGATAGATGGACAAGTAAATGTATTGCAGACGTGTTTGAATTCGGGTGTGAATTCTTTAGAGTTTGTTGAGCATAACTCCAAACGGATCTGGGTATTGTATTGAGAGAGTGGAGGCTTGTAACAAAATCTGAGCAAGTGATTCTTGGTGGACGTAGCCCAAATTGGGTGAACCACGTTAAATCTTGTCTCTTTGTGTTGTGTTATTTATTCTGCACTTGTATTTGAGATCTGTAATATTTTCTGCATATTAATTTCTATTGTTGCGATTCTGTAAGGGATTATTCCGCATATTTTATCCCTTATTTCCTAACATTAGTTCTATGTAGATTAATAAAACCATCCATGGTAAATATATTTTTCATTTTATGGATTGAAAAGATTTTGGGACCAACTAAAGTGTGATTACTAAATCAAAAAAAATTGTGCATTGGAGTGCCATAGATACCAACATAAAGTTATCTAATTATCTCGGCAAGTAAATAATTTGCACCAACAAGAACAAGGGATTATCAACACATTACAATCCCTGACCCCGCCGTCTTAAATGCAAAATAAGGAAAACATCAAATAGGTCATAGTAACACACCACATCCATTCTCAAAATTATGCATTAAATTATATTCAACATAAAAAATTGCCACATGGTTTGTTAGATTTTTTGAGGCATTTAAAGAAACATTTGGAAGCTCTGTAAAAATTACAAAGACTACATGTGACACCCTTTAATAAGGGCAATTGAGTTCATTTTTCACACTTAAATGCTTCTTAGATAAATTCTAATGTCCAAGGAGCCATATGATTGATGTTGCAAATATAGAGATGGTACTTTTAACTATATATCTAATACATACATATATTAATTGTAAAAGTACACACAAATACTGAAAACGAGTTTTTTAAAACATTAATATTATTTTTTAAGTCAAAAACTATAATAGGTTTCTAAATATTTTAAGTATACTTCATTTTGATTGGTTAAACTAAAAATCTCCATTTTCTATTAATTGAAAAATAGGTGAGATGGTTAGGAAATTATCTTCTAGCCAATAAGATTAATCCAAAAATATATGTTTAAAAGCAAAGAATAAATGTTTGTGCCAACAACTATATATCAAACTTTAGTATACGACACATGTCTCATTGTTATTGCAAGGAACAAACAAAATTAATTGCTGAATGAAAACTATATAACCTTCCTTTGACACGATAATATAAAAGTTAAAGGACATTGAAGTTGGCCTTTTAATAAATATGAAGTAATTTACACAATTTAACTACTCTATAAGGTGAGGATAAATATGCAATACTCCAACACGTACAATGTATATATCTGCCTATTGATATTTTTCATGTTGTTTTTCCTATTATATATCTTTATGTTTGGGAAATACTTACTACGTTGTAAATTTTATTGTTTCTTGTTTGTAACTAGAATGATCTCATGTTGTGTCTATTAGTATATTGCTTTGATGTTTATTCCATGTTCTATATTTTAGGTAAAATTAAGCACCAATTAAGCTTGGTTAATAAGTGCGAAATTACCATTTGCCACGATACAAATGCATTTAACATTGGTGGTGGACGCGAAAAACATTTATTTTATGATTATCATGATAAAACATTTCTCGGCCACTGTATGTGCAACATAGAAGAGGACTAACAACTACATTTGTAGGGTAGACAATGTAGTGGGCAATGACATAAATACAAAAGATACAAAAGAGACGACTAAATATGATTTGCAACCCTGATACCACCACTTTTGTTAGAGTAAGACCAAAGGAAACTTGAGGCCCTATAGTGGAAGCCTTCAAATTAAAACACTATTCCTAACAAAGTTCCTCACGGCTCATTAAAGCCCTCTATATTTAGGAAAATGCTAGATATTAATCCATGGGGATGAGATTTGATGCTTGTCATGGACATTTTTGACTGTTTTGCCCTTATTTTACCGGTTTTAAAATTATTGGCGTGTTAAAGACATGAAGTTATTTTGAAAACCCGTTGAATTTATTGAATAATAGGAAAAACTATATTACCTTGGCATTCTGGTTATAAATAAGTTTTTTATTAATTAAAAGGGTTTTGTAAATATAAAAAATCAGTGCATCGAATTGTAAAGTGACATGTGATTTTTATCATCTTATCATCGTTGATTTTTTTTTGTGATGAGTAGGATCCTCTGTCAAAGCTCATCCCTATTACTTCGACGTACTTCCACTTATTTCAAACTTAATTTTTAAAGTGCTAAACTAGAGAATGACTATCATTTAGTGAACTCAATGTGTAAAATGAAACAAAAAGGTGCCTTAAATTAGTCAATTTATGTGTAAATGAAACACATATAAAAAAGCACAAAAATCCATATTAGAAACAATTTTTTCATACTGAAAAAAACCCTTATAAATATAAAAAACCATTAGTATTTTTTTTTGTGATTGATAATCCCTAACCCCACTCGAGCGTTCTTACGAGTAAAGCAACTACTAAATAATCCTCTCACCGCTTAAATTATTAAGTAACGACCTCGATTTCCTTAGAATTATAAAATAAATAAATAAAAAATTAAAAAAATACAAAAGAGATAAAATAGAATCGTTACCTACTTATGAATTAAATGTTTTATCCGGACAAATACCCATTCCGTGGTGATGGCTAAAAGAGACTCAAACCGGGGAAGTGGAACAGAATAATCAAACATCGTATTAAAAATAGCCGGAAATTAACGGCGCCACTACAAATACACATATTCTATACGTTCCACATTTCTCACTTCTCATCTCAGCTTCGACTGTCACTACGCTCGTAATGTTGCCCTGATTCTGTATAAATCCGAACCTGTGTTGAGACATTCCGCGATACAGAAGCTAAGGCATTGTTGGCTCCATATAATTCAAGGTTAGTTATCAGATTTTCTTGTCAGCCTTTTTACTTGATATTACGGTCCAATTTGAAGTTGCGAGTTATCTAGTATCCAAAAATTTCGCACTGGCTCCGGACTACCGTTACACAGTGGAAAACTTTCAGGATTTTTCTTTATAATTCTTTGCCGTTCTCCTAGGTTAATCTAGAATTAAGGTGAAATTATAGTTATTTGCTGCATTTTAGGATCATTGTTTTTTTTTCTTTTTTCATCAGGTTTTTTATTCGGAATTAGGAGGCAAGTTAAAGCTTGCAGTTATTGCGAGTTATCTACTGTGCTGTTATGTTATGGAAAACTCTTGGGATTTTTAGCATCATTATTTGCAGTACTCCTTTGTTAGTCTAGCATTAAGGTCGATGTAAAGATATTTGCTGCATTTTTAGGATCATTGTTTTAATTTTTCTCATCAGGCATTTTGCTTGGTATCACCGGGCGTTTTAAAGCTTGCAATTACAGTGCGTTATCCAGCGTCGAAAACAATAGGACTAGCCCTGCAGACTGTCATGTAATGAAAAACGCTCAGGAATTCGCAGCGTAATTCTTTGCAGCTCTCCTAGTTTAATCTAGCATTAAGGCGGATATAAATACTTTCGCTGCATTTTTAGGGCCTGCTGTTTTATTTTCCTCATCAGACTTTTTAGCTGGCACTGCGAGGCAATTTAAAGTTTGCAATCACAATCACGAGTTTGGCATACTGTTCTGTTATGGAATCTGGAGCATACTTTTTTGCAGTGCTCCTAGGTTAATTTAGAATTAAGGCGGATTTAAAGCTATTTGCTGCATTTTTAGGATCATTGTTTTTATTTTTCTCTTAAAGGATTTCTACTCTGCATTATGGTGCAATTATAGTGAGTTATCTAGTGTTGAAAAATTTAGGACTAGTTCTGTAGTCTGTTATTTAATGGAAAACTATCAGGAGTTTGCAGCATAATTCTTTGCAATGCCTTGATATTAAACTGGCATTAAGGTAATTTTTGAGAGTCACGCTGTATCTATAGTGTCTTGATTTCTGTTCTTCATATCGGGCTGTCTACTTGGCTTGTAACACGTGGCCGTATAAAACTTGCAATTACACCAAATTTAAATTATTTAATATTAAAATGTTTAAACTTTAGAACCAGTTACCAGCCGCAGACTGTTAAGTAATGAAAATATTGAATTGAAGCATAACTCTTTAAAGTGCTCCTTGGTTAATTTGGAATCAATGGGACTTTTAAGAAATTTGCTGCATCACTAGGATCAATGTTTTTCATTTTTAGTTCGTGCACTAAACCTTAAGTCAACAAACGGCCATATCAAAATTGAAATTACATTAAATAATTTAATAGTAATATTGAAAATGTTTGGAAAGGATGTTTCTGGTTACATCATGTGTGATAGAAACAAATCCGGCCTGCTAATCTAAATAGAGACAAAGGACTTGGTATTGGTAGCTCTTGGCAACCAATAACAAACCACCTAAAGAAACATGGCAATACACATAACTTGAGCATTTATTGTTAAATAATAAAGTATCCATTAAATAAAAATTGATTAAAGCTGACAATCTTTAGCAATTTTATAATCACATTATTATTATTTTAAGAGTGTTACTATGTTATAATTTCCTCAAGAGTAATTTTTTTAAACTTTCCCCCTGAAGATGGGCAGACATATAGTGTCAGAAACATCGGATTTGTTTTTATCATGCATCAGAAACATCCTTTCTAAACATTGAGCATTACGGAAGCACCCGAAATCTCATTGAAAATGTCGGAAATATTTGGGGAACTCGCGGTGCTCTTTTGTTAATCTAGAATTAAGGTTTTAAGAATTTTTCTTTTTCTGACTGTCTACTTGGCCTCACATTCACAAACTTTCAAATTAAACTTTGCAATTGCATTGAATTATTTACCATTCAGAAATTTGGCACTAGTTTGCACACAGATTGTTATGTTATTGAAACACTCAAGGACTTTGCAGCATAATTATCTGCAGTACTCCTAGGTTTATGTAAATTAAGGTGATTTTTAGGAAATAAGCTACATTCATAGGATCACTTCATGTCTGTACATTAACAAATGACCAAATCAAACTTGTAAGTATGGTACATAGGCTGTTATTTTATGAATAAAATTTGGGGAATTTGGAGTGTAATTATTTGCAGTACTTTTAGGCCAATCTAACATGATTGTAAAATGTAAGGAATCATCTAAATCCTTAGAATAATATCTTTTATCCTTCTTAGCGGCTATCAGCTTGGTCTCTTGGCCTTACATCAACAAACAGCCAGAAAATATTTACAGTTCAGTGAATTGTTTAATATTGAAAATTATAGCACCAGTTGGTGCAGGCTGCTTTGGAAAATTTTGAGGAATTGGCAACATAATTCTTAGTAGTGCTTTTAGGTTAAAATAATCTGGAAACGAGGCAAATTTTAAGATACTTGGTGCATCCTTAAGGTTTGTTTTTTATTTTTCTTTTCTGGCTTTCAATTTGTCCTTGCATTGACAAACTGCCAAATTAATTTTGCAATCAGTTAGTTATTGAATATTGAAATGTTTAGCACTAGTTTGATTGTTTTTGTTTTTGTTTTCTGGCTTTCAACTTGTCCTTGCATCAACAAACTGCCAAATTAATTTTGCAATTAGTTAGTTATTTAATATTGAAATGTTTAGCACTAGTTCAAACACAGATTGTTATGTTATTTGAAATTTAAAATGGTTTGCAGAATAATTCTTTGCAGTACGCTTTTTATCTAAATTAAAGTGAAATAGAATTTTTTTTCTGCATCCTTAGGACCACCCTTTTTACCTTATCATTGTTCTTTACTTGACCCACATCGACTGCAATATCAAGTTGCCAATTATAGCAGATTGTTGAATTATAAAACAATTGGCACCGGATCCCAGATTATTATGTGATGGGAAAATTTGCTGCATTATTCTTTGCACTTTTTTTTTTAATCTGAGCCTATCATTAAGGTAAATTAAACAACTTGCTGCATCTTTAGAATCGTTGTGTTCTCTTTTCTTTTATAGGCTATCTACTTGCCCTTATGTCATCAAATGACTCAATCAGACTTGCAATCAGAGTGAATTGTTTAATACTGAAAAATTTAGCTCTGTTTCCACATATGCTGTTATATTCTGGAGAAAATTTGAGGAATATGTAGTGTAGTTACTCAATGCTCAAGGAAAATTTAGAGTTTAGGTAAATTTATAGAAATCTGCTGCACCCTTAGGATCATTGCTTTAATTTTTCTGTACAGGCTGTCCACTTTTAATAACATCAAAATACAACCAAATCAAATTTGCAATTACGTTGAATTATTTACTATTGAAAACTTAAATATCGGTTCCCATACAGGATGTTATGTTATGGAAAACATTTGAAGAACTTATTAATGATTATTTGCAGTTCTCTTGGGTTGATGTAGCATTAAGGTAAATTTAAGAAGTTTTCTGAATCCTTAGGATTATGTCTTTGAGTCTACTTATCAGGCTATCTACTCAGCTATACTTTTAGAAAGGAAAAATTCGAACTTGGGATTATAAGAAATTGTCTGATAATGAACAATTAGCACCTGTCTCCGCAGGCTGTTATGCTATGGAAACATTTGAGGAATTTGTAGCCTAATTATTTGCAGTGCTTTTAGGTTGATCTGACATTAACTTAAAATTTTAAGATTGTGCAACATCCTTGGGATTGAGGCTTTTATTCTTCGTATTAGGTCATCTTCTTAGACTTATATCAACGGACTGGCCAAATCAAAGCTGCAATTATTGGCTATTGAAAAATCTAGGATTGGTAGGTTCAGTGTGTTTAGGTAAATCTTGCATTAAGGTGAATTTTTAGAAAATTTCTGTCCTTTGGATCTAGCATTAAGATGAATTTTAGGAATTATGCAGCATACTTACAAATCACAAATAGGATAAGGAGCAGGACTAATGTAACCATATTTCCTCAATAGGAAGCATTAATAAACAATTGAAAGACATTAGAAGACGACGATGACATTTAAGACTGTTTCTTGTATTTCATTGGGAATATTTTGAGGCATTTATTGGACCTATAAAAATATAAATATTCAGATTGCAAATTGTTCCTACGATAGTTAAATTTTATGATAAAATCTCCAATCTTTGTTTGATTGTCTTGATTTATGGTTTCATGCACTAATTTATGATATCAAATGTCCGAGTAACAGAGCCTAATGTCGTTGTAAAGAAGACAAAATAATAGAAAATGTTTATGTCCCATACTTCATATGAATTTCATACCAAACGATTTTTTTACTCCTACTGAGGTCTCAGGTGACTTCTCTTACCAATTTCACTGTGTAATTATGTGAGTTGGTTCTTAGTTTAGCAATCACAATTTTCTTTATAAGGCTATCAATCTTGTGTGGGCAGGGGAATTGGGATATACTGGTTTAGAGTCAATAATGTTGTCAGTAATGTGGAGGATTCAAACAACCACCTGTTAGCTATCTCACATAGGTAGTAGATGTGGTGCAAAATTGCACTGATAAATTGCAATTGAAAAATGTCTAAGGGAAATTTAAAAATTCATTAATGCTCATGCATTGCCTATGATCTCATAATGCCCTTTTATAGAAAAGTGCATGAGAAGGCTGACTAAGAGAAGAATCACAAGATAGAAGATTTGAACCTAGGTAAGCTTAAACTTGAACTGGAGGTACAGCCAGTCTACTTGGGTAAAGGTGATAATTACAATGGAAACGAGAAGTAGCCCAGATGAAAATATTTAATGATGGAGAATTGACTGGAATTCTCATCCAATTTTAAAATTAAAATCTAAAATGATTGTAGTAGTACAAATAGGTGCATTAATTCGTTAATTAATTACAAAAAGCAAAGCAATTGATTAAAACACACAAACATTATACAATTTGTATATACTCTTTTGCTAAAGTGTGTAGATAGATAACATCAGTGTATGCACCTATGATGTCTGTGTGTTGTAGCATATTTTTTCTCATTTATATTCATGGGGGTAGGGTTTTCCCCAAATAGAGAACCCAAATAGAGAACCCAAATACACATAGCTTTGAATCAAAACCAGATTGGTAAAGGAAACCCCTCCCAATCCTTAAATAAAAGACATAACAATGATAAAACTACAATCTAAACTAATCCAAGCTTGATCTCCTTGTATACTCCTCCATATTTTTTCCTCTCTTGCTCCCATGGTTTCCTTCTCTCTAACCTGTAATTTTAAGAAAATAAAATAGACCAAATGAGGAGAATAGAATAAAGGAATGGTTTTAATAAGAGTACTTAAGGATTTTTAGGGTTTGTTTGGAACCATGGGATCTAGTGGCCAAGATTGATTTGATCTAAGGGTGGAGGATTAACCCTAATTTTGTTTGGTAGAAATTTATTTTTAAATGTTTAAATTAAATCCTTAAGGGTATGTGTAGATGGGTGAATGGGGACATTTAATTTCCTTGGGGGTGTAAAGTCCTTATTAGTTCTTAGTATGTTTTAGGAATTTAGTAAAAGGACTTTAATCTATTAGGATAATGAAACTAAATTAATTAAGCATGAGGTTAACCATATTATGATAGGAAGAGAAAACAATTAACCAAGTAAATTAAACCATTATGATTAAATTAATTAAGCATGAGGTTAACCATATTATGATTGACATCAACTAAAGAAGAGAAAACAATTAACCAAGTAAATTAAACCATGGCACCTTCCTAGTTGACTTGTAACTAATTGACCTTAAAGTAATTTTAATACTTAATCATTTAACTAGACCTGGACTAGCAATCGTAAAGTTGAGTTTAGTGGTGTAAGTTAATTTAATGTACCCTAAAAAAAATGTCGCAATTTTTGGGTTAAATCATAATATGGTTAACCTCTATAATAATATGATTTAACCTCTTTTACCTTTGGCTTCTAACCAAAAAAAAAAATAGTCACAATTTTTGGGTTAAGTGTTAGGTTTTAGCATGTTCCTTAAACATCATTTTTGCGGGTGTTACATTTTTTCTTCTATGGACCCATTGTCTTCAGCAACAATTTTTTCTTCTTAATGTCATATGAACCTGTATTAGGTGTGAGAATTTATAATATTCAAGATTTTTGTATTGTGCATTTTGTTTTATTACATGTAAGATATGGCAAAGACCATTTCCCTCACTACATACCAAGGTTGGTTGTATCTGAAGAAAGGGTGCTACTTGCAGCACCAATTGTAGATGGGGACCATTTGAAGGACATAATTGTGTTTAAACTTGAGCTTGAGTTTGGAAGGAGGAGAGGCAATGTTTGGTCTTGGAAAGAAATTACAAGGATGCCTCAAGCAATGTGCTTGTGTTTTTCTGACAAAAAAAGGATAGTTTTATTTAGTTGCAATGCCATGGGAGAGTTCTTGTGTTTCAGAAAGGTGCTTTCTGGGAATATCCTCATCCTTTGTTTTCATTTAAAGTAAGGGTCTTGGTCATGGATGCAAGAACATATAAACACAACTGGCATGTGTTATAACAGTGGCATCACTTTAAAGCCCAGACTAATTTGAGACAACTACTTGGCTCCTACTACACACACACACATTTATATGTATATCTGTAAATATATATCGAGATTTTGTTTTGTATTTGTCAAATATTGAAACAAAATATGTTATTCTTCACATAGCCCATGTGACACCAAAATCTGGTAAGCCCCTCTCAGGGGTAACACTATCTGTTCATGGGGAATTTTTTTAAGCGTCGTTTAGATGCTATTGGTCCAAAACACATTCATAGACAAAATATTTAATTTGGATTTAGAAATGAAATGAAGTTTCGTGTACCTATGGATTTTACTCTTAAATAACATCATTTTCAAAAATATTAATGAAACATGAAGTCTATACTAAGCCCGTACTTAGATTTGTGGGACTGACACAATCGCATTCATTAAATAATTCTATTTATCTACAAATCAATAGAAAATGTGATATGAGAATTTAACAAACTTATCATTCACCTAGATACATTTATGAAACATTAAGTCTATACTCCATTATCTTATTTTTTTAAATTATAAATATATTCCCCCCCCTAAATTATAAATATCATGCCTATTTTGAAACCCACAGATTCTAGACTACTTTAGGATTCACCTACGACTTGTTTCGATACAGTGTGTTCCTTTTTCCCGTGGGTTCTGCCATGCATGGTTAGTGGTGGCTAGGGGAGGCACATTAATAGGTACTTGCCTATTAGCTATCCAAGTTCTAGCTACTTGACCTACGACTTGTTTCATTTGTTTTGCAGGTTATATGGTTTGGTGCTAGGGGAGGCACATTAATGGTAGCAGTTGTATAGACGAGATTCGGATAGTGCACACTACTACAGTGTTTCACATAGACGTAGTGACACCGGTCCACCTACACGTGCGGAGCCTAATCGGTGTACCCTCTATTGTTGTCTGCCTTGATGGGGATGTGGAAACAAATTTGATGCTTTTTTAGATGCATGTGCTCAAAGCCAAAGGTGACACACAATGAGCTCGAGATCATACAGTCTCTGCCACCTGTTATGTCACCTCAACACGCAACAACAGTTGATGAAACACTTGAAAATTACTTCCCCCGTGTCGACCAAACCTGGATGTAGTGTATTTTAAAGGTCCCAATATTATAAAAGAAATTGTAAATAAGACATGTCTTTCCCTTGTTATTTTGAAACAGGCAGTACATACCTTAGGTTAGATTCTCCTTTTAGTCTTTCTTTCCATGCAAGGGCACTTATAAGCTTGTCTTTCCATGCAAGGGCACTCAATATGAAGGGCGATTGTGTAATTATTATCTAAATTGAGAAGGAATATTAAAATCTCTTGATTTGATTTTTTAGATTAATGAAGATGAAGATTTGTCTCTTTCACTCTTTTAGAATTTGTATGGTTTTTCCATTTTGATGTAGTTTTTATTTTTTTTATCAATTCTAGATTCATCATCTACTATCATTGCAGGTTCAGATCTAGGAAGGAATAAGGGTTAATATAACTGGTGTTTACTTTGAAATTAGAAAAAAAAAACATTTTGGAAAGAAAATTGTTTGAAAATAGGTTTAACCAAGATTATGATTTCAAAACAAGATTTGTAATCTAAAAAAATTATGTTTTACACTTTAAAATTGTTAGGCACCTATGGTTGAGTACTTATCATATAGTTTTGCATTTATGCATTGCAAAATGTACCGGTTAGTGTTAAGGTTACATATGGGTGGTTAGTAAGTTAGAGTAATAATAGAATAGTAGTGTTTTATTATTACTATTATTGGTTTGTTGAAACCACCTATATAATGAAGTGATATCTAACTAAGACATTAGTATACCACATTGCAGTAATATAATATTGTTGTGTGGAGTTCTAATTTGCGTTGAATCTTGGTATTTCCTCTATGGTTTTAGAATCTTTAATGGAGTTTTGATAGCTCAATATACATCATTATTTCCATTTGTTACCAGATCAAACAAATATATGGTGTCTGGGGATTACGCACAAGCATTCAACCGCGATTACTGAAAAACTGAGTCAGTTGTCACCAGTCTCATCGTAGTGCACATATAGTAAGTCAATAAGCGTTCTTTTATAAAATATTTTCTTTCTAATCAATGAAGCCATCCGTAGCACCGATAGATACATTTTTTTTAAAATCTTTTCATATGGATGCATTATCGCTTGAATGTGACTATAACGCCCACATTTTACACACATAAAGACAACAGTACAGGGATCCAAAATGAATCTACTTCATCAAAACAGTCAGCACGAAGAAGGAAAAATGAAACACGGAGGTTCTGTCTTTTTAGTAACAGGACCGCCACTCTGTGCAGAGCGGTGGTTACAGAACCACCGCCCAACCAGGGTGGCGGTCCTGGGACCGCCGGTCTGCATTGGGCGGCGGTCCTGGCTCTTTCAGACAGAAAACAAAAATATGAAACGAACAACCCAGAATTTGGAAGGTTGTTCGTATCTCTTCTCCTCCATGACCTTTCCCATTCTCCAGTGCATGGGAGGACATGGGAGAGGCTATAAATACATGTTTGTAGAAGAGAATAGGATCATCGAAGCATGAAAGCAAGTGAGCAAGAAGTTCTTAGTGCTGGAATTGTGTTTTGTAGAAGAAAGGAGTGTTGAGACAGAGCAAGCAAGTATTTGGGAGGAAGTGTGAGATATTATCTACTTCTCTTTCATACTTATTGTAAATTTTGTACTTGTTATTTTGAATTGGCCAATAAAAGTGGGAAGAAAGAGCAATTTCCCTTCCCGACTGGTTTTTCCTCCTCTGGAGGTTTCCAGGATAAAATTTGTTGGTGTTTATGAGCTTAAATTCTTTCCTTTCCTGCAATTGTGGATTCTAAGCATAAGCATAATTCATTCACTAGCTATCTCTGTCATTTTCTAATAGAAAGTAGAACAACAACGTTTATTTGTGTTTCTGTGGATAATTCCAAAGTTGAAGAGTTTACAGATCATTTTGGTATCAGAGCTAACAATTATCCAGGACTGTGGTATTCGTTCTTGGATTTGTATGACAGTGACGAGATCTAAAGGCGAAGAGGCTTTACCTTGCGATCCAGAAATTTCTACAAAGAAGTGGAAACAGAGAATTCAGGGACAAATGGAGGAAGAGAACTTGGTCCGTAGAATCGAGATGCTGGAGACCATGATGGATAGGATGTTTAGAAGGCAAGAAGAGCTTGCTGATTTACAGAAGACAACTTCTGTCAAACAAGACTCCATGGACTCAGTGGTTCGGGGCTTAGCTGAAAAGTTTGGCATAGGAAGGAGCCACCATGAGGAAAGTTATGGGGAAGAGCATGAAGAAGAGACTTCAAACACAAGAGAAAAGGTAAAATCTGATCATACTCCTTTTAAAGTTGAGACGAAAGTTGATATTAAAAGCTTTGAAGGACAAGTAGATGCGGAGTTGCTTGATAAATGGTTAAAATAGTTAGAAGTCTACTTTAGCATCCATAATGTCACTGAGGCACAGAGGATCACCTTTGCACGTCTCAAAATGGAGGGACACACTCTGGTTTGGTGGGAAACCCATCTAACCACTTGTGAAAAGAAGAAGCATCCTATTGTGAAATCTTGGCAAGAATTTAAAGAATTACTTAGAGCTAACTTCTATCCTATTGGCCACAAGACTGACCAAATGATTAAATGGCAGTATTTTAGACAAGGCAGTGGTCAAAGTGTGCAGGACTATACTACGGAGTTTCAGAGGCAGGCCATGTTGCTAAACATGGACTTGGAGGATGAGGATATTCTGACTAAGTACTTGGGAGGACTTCACACTCACCTTCGAAGAAAAGTCATCTCCACCAAGCCCAAAGATCTCAACGAGGCATGTGTGCAAGCATACTACATAGATGATGAAAAGAAGCAAGGGGAAGCAGAGCCAAGGGCAAAGCAGTCGACAAATCAGCAGAAAAAAGAGTATGGGCAAACAAGTAACAAGGGTAAGTGGAAAGGGAAAGGTAAACAAGCTGCCACTACTTTAAATACTTGTAAAGATCCCAAGAATTTTTGCAAGAACTGTGATATTAATGGTCATACTGATGCTACATGTTGGAAGTTGCATCCGGAGTTGCATCCGAAGAACCGAACCAAGGACTCGAAGAAGTCCATGACAGCTGTAAGAACAGAAGGGGAGGTGGAAATCAAAGATGACTCTGATGTAGATGAAAGGCTTGGATGCACGGCCACCAACATGGACAGCCAGGAAGAGGAGATGAGTAGACTATTCCAGATCAAAATCCAGATCAAGAGAACTAAGGTAAATGCTTTGGTTGATACCGGTTCTCAGTCTAACTTGATTTCTGAAGCAGTTGTAAAGAAGCTTGGTCTTGAGACTTACGAGCATCCACACCCTTATCCTTTGGGTTGGGTGAAGAAGGGTGTTGAAATTCAGGTAACAAGAAGATGTAAGGTCAAGTTTGGGATAAATTCCCAGTATATTGATGTTTTAGAAGCTGACGTTATTCCACTTGATGCTTTTGATGTTGTATTCGGGAGTCCTTACTTGTATATCAGGGATGCTATATTTATGAGAAGGGAAAACCGGTACAGATGGGTCAAGGATGGGATCAGCTACAACATCCGGGCACACCAGCGTAAGACACAGGTTACTATGGTGAGTGCTAACCAAGCAAAATGACTTATTCAGGAAAATCATAATCAGTTTTGTTTACTTTTGTTAAAGGATAAACAAGATGGGGTAGAAGTTTCAGAGATTTCTAACCAGGGAAAGCATGATTTGGATAGTATTATTCAGTCCTTTCAGGAAGTTTTTCAGGCTCCCAGTGGGTTACCACCAAAACGGGAAGTAGAGCATGAGATTCAGCTATTGCCAGAGTCCCCTCTACCAAACATCGGGTTGTATAGGCAATCCTTGCTTGAGAGTACTGAAGTAAAGAAACAACTCCAGGAACTACTAGACCAAGGGGTGATACGTCTGAGCACCTCACCATGTGGTTCACCTATTGTGATGGTGCCAAAGAAGGATGGTTCTTGGAGAATGTGCATCGACTACCGCGCTTTGAACAAGATCACCATAAAGAACAGATATCCACTTCCCCGCATAGATGATCTCTTGGACCAGCTTCAGCATGCCAAATTCTTCACGAAGTTGGATCTCAAGTCTGGTTATCACCAAGTTAGAATGAAGGAGGAGGATATATGGAAGACTGCCTTCAAAACAAAACAGGGTTTGTATGAATGGTTAGTACTTCCTTTTGGGTTATGCAATGCACCCGCTACATTTATGAGATTGATGAATGATGTATTGCGGATTTCATAGACTCATGTTTCATTGTATATCTAGATGATATTCTGATTTTTAGTGCCACATGGGAAGAACATCTAACTCATTTACAACAAGTCTTGCAAGTTCTCAGGGAGAAACAACTGCTTTGTAATATGAAGAAATGTGAGTTTTCCAAACAATCACTTGTCTATCTTGGGCACGTGGTTGGAGGAGGAGAGCTACGAGTGGATCCAAAGAAGGTGGAAGCCATCACTAACTGGCCAACACCAACAGGAGCCACAGAGACTAGGAGTTTTGTGGGAGCAGTACAGTACATGCGGAAGTTCATTCCAGGCTTCTCCGCGATTGCAGCACCTCTACACACAGTGGCCGCAAAGAGTAAGGGTTTTGACTGGGGTAAGGAACAAGACAAATCCTTTGAGTTATTGAAATACAAGATTAGTCATGCTCCAGTACTTGCTCTTCCTAATTTGCAGCAGCCTTTTGAAGTAGAGACAGATGCCAGTGATTACGCCATGGGCGCAGTGTTGCTTCAAGGAGGTAAACCCGTATGTTATCATTCTGAAACTTTCACTTCAGCAGTTAAAGGATATTCAGTATATGATAAGGAAATGTATGCACTAGTTCAGGCAATTAAAAAATGGAAGCATTATTTGTTGGGTAAAGAAACTATTGTGCACACTGACCACAAACCTCTCCAGTATTTGCAAGCACAGTCTAAATTGCAGCAGGCAAGGCACTACAAATGGATGGGGTTCCTTCAGCAGTTCCATCTGGTGATCAAATACAAGAAGGGTAGTACAAACTTGGTGGCAGACATGTTGTCTAGGCCACCCACACAGGAGAAGTTTTCCTGTTTGGCCACTATCTCTCAGATCGAGCCCTTCACGAAGGAAGCTTACGGAGAGGCATATGCCCAGGACAAAGACTTTGGGGTGACATTTCAGCAGTTGCAGTCCCAAGGGGCTGAAAGGACAGGGATTGAAGATTGTTATCTCAAAGACGGGCTGCTCTACCGATGGGGGAAGCTTTGCGTGCCAAAAGAAGAAAGAATTCTATTGATGAGGGAAGCACATACCTCGAAAGTAGCGGGACATTTCGGTGTTGGTAAGACCCTAGCCCACTTGCAAAGGTACGTGTATTGGCCCAATATGCAAGAAGAAGTATCAAAATTTATACGTGGATGTAAACTTTGTTGTACTAGCAAGCCTAAGACTAGGAAGGAGGGTTTGTATATGCCTTTTCCAGTACCTACTCATCTGTGGGAGGACATTTCTATGGATTTTGTAGGAGGATTACCTATGTCTAAACATGGCCATGACTATCTATATGTTGTTGTTGATAGATTCAGTAAGATGTGTATTCTTATGGCATGTAAAAAGACAGTAAAAGCACATGAGGCAGCAGATCTTTTCTTTGCTAATGTATGGGTGCATTTTGGTTTGCCAAAGTCTATTGTTTCTGACAGGGATTCCAGGTTCTTGGGGAAGTTTTGGACTACTTTGTGGGACAAGATGGATACCAGGTTACAGAGGAGCACAACTTTCCATCCACAGACAGATGGACAGACAGAGGTGGTAAACAGGACTTTGGTACAACTGATTAGAGGATATAATAACAAATATCCAAGGACTTGGGATGAGTCCTTAGCCTACATTCAACATTACTATAACCGGGCAGTACACACATCCACTATGAAGTCACCATTTGAAGCATGCTTGGGATATCTACCTACAAATCCACTGGACATAGCAGTTGGGCAGCAGGATGAGGAGGAGACACGAGACACAGAGGTGACTAGAGAAAACAAATTTATTGAGAGGATCCGAAAAATCCATCTCAAAGTCAAAGAACAACTAGAGAAATCTCAAGCCAAGTACAAAGCTAGGCACGATCAACATAGGAGAGAACATAAGCTACATGTTGGAGATAGAGTTTGGCTTTACTTGAGCAAGGAGAGATTACAAGGTCAAGCACGGAAACTCAAGCCACTACGATATGGGCCCTTCACCATATTGGAGCAGGTTGGAGAAAATGCTTTTTGACTTGACTTGCCACCATTTATGAGGATGTACTCTGTAGTAAACTGTGAGAACTTGCACCTATATGAGCCATCCATGCTAGATGAAGATGAAGGACTACAGTTGCTACCTTCCATTGAGGATTGCATCTTGGACTCACGAGGTGAATTGGAGGAGGATGTAGTGCTGCAGCAGAAGGTCAGAGAGACTAGGAGAGGTCCGCAGGAGTCTTGGCAGATTGGACTGAAAGGAAAGACACCAAGGCAGGCCCGGTGGTACTCAAAGGAGCAAGTGAGGGAATTATTTCCTCATCTACTCCCCCACTAAGCTTTTGTGGGACCAAAATCCTCCTAAGCAGGGGAGGTGTGATCCATAGGGATCCAAAATGAATCTACTTCATCAAAACAGTCAGCACGAAGAAGGAAAAATGAAACACAGAGGTTCTGTCTTTTTAGTAACAGGACCACCGCTCTGTGCAGAGCGGTGGTTACAGAACCACCGCCCAACCAGGGTGGCGGTCCTGGGACCACCGGTCTGCATTGGGTGGCGGTCCTGGCTCTTTCAGACAGAAAACAAAAATATGAAACGAACAACCCAGAATTTGGAAGGTTGTTCGTGTCTCTTCTCCTCCATGACCTTTCCCATTCTCCAGTGCATGGGAGGACATGGGAAAGGCTATAAATACATGTTTGTAGAAGAGAATAGGATCATCGAAGCATGAAAGCAAGTGAGCAAGAAGTTCTTAGTGCTGGAATTGTGTTTTGTAGAAGAAAGGAGTGTTGAGACAGAGCAAGCAAGTATTTGGGAGGAAGTGTGAGATATTATCTACTTCTCTTTCATACTTATTGTAAATTTTGTACTTGTTATTTTGAATTGGCCAATAAAAGTGGGAAG
The DNA here is from genome assembly GCA_019776745.2 of Taxus chinensis. Taxonomy (NCBI): domain Eukaryota; kingdom Viridiplantae; phylum Streptophyta; class Pinopsida; order Cupressales; family Taxaceae; genus Taxus; species Taxus chinensis. The sequence continues at coordinate 73,515,676 of CM034154.1, read as the reverse complement.
AAAGAGCAATTTCCCTTCCCGACTGGTTTTTCCTCCTCTGGAGGTTTCCAGGATAAAATTTGTTGGTGTTTATGAGCTTAAATTCTTTCCTTTCCTGCAATTGTGGATTCTAAGCATAAGCATAATTCATTCACTAGCTATCTCTGTCATTTTCTAATAGAAAGTAGAACAACAATGTTTATTTGTGTTTCTGTGGATAATTCCAAAGTTGAAGAGTTTACGGTACCAAGGAAGAGGGCCTAAAAAATTCTATCTCAGTATCAGGATGAGACTAAAGGTGCCATTATTTTCTCACAATACGAACTAAAGTGGATGTCATTTAACATGACAGAAGGTACTAAAAGATTTTACGGCATTGTATCACAACAATTGGTCTTGTTTGTTAGCTTGTTAACTAGTTAATTATGTAGAATCGAACTCATTCTTTCGATTGGCTGAACTGGAAGTCCTTTCAGGACACCTATGGTCAGGAGGTCCAGAATAGTTTCCGAAAATTGAGAACTGCCAAAACATGCAAATAGGAATTAAATGGAAAAACCATCAAATTTAACAATGGGGTTGGCCTAACAAAGCATCGGCAAATTTTTTTCTTCCTTATTCTTTAACATAAATAGTGACGTGAAAACTCCCTGGAGAAGGCCTTTCTTTTTATACCTTCTGCATTAATATTTGACCCTTAATAAAGTCATATAGGCCCTGTATTGTTGGTGTCTACAAAAAGTCAATTGGTTTAAATTTATTTACTCAGCTTGCACAGCATTACCAAACATGTTTTAATATAAAATGACCCCTAAAGTAAAAATATCTTGATCATCCTGGTTAGAGTTGGGTGAGTGCGGCCACATAGTGTTTTTCTAGCTTTGGAGTCTCAACATGAATTCAGTTAGTTGTCACAACACAGTTAGTCGGAATTCGCTGTTAGATAATGGGCTAGGAATTTTGCATGCCTAGCTTGTGATTTGACCCCTAAAGCTCCGTACTGCATGATATCTTTATTCAGGTCGTGATAGCTAGTCTTGGAAACACATTTTGTGAGAAATCTTTCTCTGCTGTCAGTTTGGGGGTTCAACTGTCTGTCAATTTGTTGTTTCTACCTCTATCAATTCACTGTTAGAATAGAACTAGGGCTATTAAAAATGGGTTGGGCATACAAGGTTGATTTCTCCTGGAGAAAATGGGCATTTGTTCTTCCTCAGCTTGCACCCATTAGCATTTCCATCTGCTGGGTATGTTTGCTGTCAATGCATTTCTGAAGGATCCTTATACAAATATCTTGATGCCTCATGATTAGAGTTGGTCAACTAGATTAGCACATCCAGGAGGAGTCTGGACACTGTTTACCAATAGGTTCTCCGGCCTAACACAGGTTCTTTGGAGTTTCTTTAGAAGGGAAAACCCATGCATTTTCATAGAAAGATCTTTTATGAAGACTAAAGCCTCCTGATTAGCTTGCACTGAGAACTTGATTTGTTGAGTGAAGCTTGCATCAGGAAGAGGTCTTTTTTATAGCAAATGGGAGTTCAACTGAGATGTCACTCCATACACATATGAGCCAAAGATCTCATCCTGGTTCACTGGGCTATAGCATATGAAATTGGCCCTATATATTATCCATTCAAGGTTGATCTAGTGGAGACATTGTTATGTCCAAATGTTTTTGCCATGTGTGGTTGATTAATCTGTTCCATATTGTTGCATTTCCGGTCCATGAGTTTGTGTCAGGTTGTGTTGAGGTAGGGGTCACAAGATCCTGGTAGAATTTCATTGGCAAATTCTACATGGTATCAAAGAGGAGTGCTACCATGACTCCTTCCAAACCTAATATCTACCCCATTGTCAACAATTATCTAGGGTAGATGAGCATGCCAAAAACCTTTATGTTGATGTCGTAGAGCCAAATTCCTCGGAAAATTCTTCCGTAATTTGTGCATGACCAATGATTTTTTTATTAGTGATATTCTCCCATATGTTACTCAGATGGATATCTCAGTTAGGGTACATTCATCCAATTGGTTCAATTCTAGCCTGATAAGATGGTCCTCAAGTTTTACACACAATCGTTTAGAAGATATTGTTATTTTTAGAGGGACCAATGTCTGCAAGGTAGGGGAAACATGATTTTATGTGCTGAGTTTTGTTGGTTTCAAATTGGCAACTGAAGATGCCATTTCTTTGTCTTTGTTCTTAGATTTTCTCATCTACGATGCATGAGCTTCGACTAGGGTATTTTTTGGGGCTATTTTTTGCAATTGGCCAATTTTTTGAAGAAATTCCCAAATTTAAATTTGCCAATCAATAAATTTTTAAATAACAATTTGCCAAATGTTCCTATAAATTGTACATAAAGTTGTTAAGTTTGCCAAAATTACATATTTTAGGAGAATATTCCATGTTTTTCTTAGAGTTCACCTAGCATATACGTGTTTCATAGTTTACAATCTAAGAATATTTGGCTACAATGAGATACTTTTAAAAAATTCAAATTCATAAAAAAATACCCTAGCTTCGACTAATCCTTATGAGTAGTACCCTAGATGACCCTTTATTGCCTTTCTCCAAATATCCTTCCTTGTTTCCTTAGTCTATCTGATTTAGAGAATATTCAGAGCATTCATGCAAAGGGTTTGAGGCATCGACGCATTCAATTTTTTTAAATGAATTTAGTAGTGGGTGAAGCGGTTAATAAAAATCCCCTTTTCCATTTCAATGTAGATTGCCCCTTTGGCTTCAAGCCTTCCCTGCTTTTCTTTCTAGGGCAAATCTCTTCTTAGAACTTTGGGACTTTGGAAGCATCGGACTAGGAGGAACTGAAAGCTGCACTAGGACGAAGAAATATTAATGGCAACTGAAGGTGGATTTGAGATGTCAATCCATACGCAAATATGGGCCAAAGATCTCAACTTGGTTGACCGGGCTGAGCATATGAACTGTCCAATGGAGTTCCGAAGTTTCTTCAAACATTCTTACATCACAAATTTCTGCCATGGGGTCGACGAATCTGATCTAGGTGGTAACCTGATCCATAGTTTTTGTTTTTGCCTTGAATTAGGGGTCCAAGGCTGGAAATTGTAATGTCCCTAAGCAGACACTTTAAAACAATTCCGGATTTTCCAGAAACCCTACTTTTTATCCTTAGGCCAGAAGGAACGGGAAACTGATTTTTCCGTAAACCCCTATAAAAATACAACAATCTGGAAATTTTGGAAAAATACCCTTATAGATGAAGATACAAAATTATGAAAATACTCTTTTATTGAAAGATATCTGAATAATGCAAACCCAAATTTTTGTTGCAAACTCTAGGGAAAAATACAGGATTATTATAGGAAATGACAGCTGTTTTCAAACACCCATGAAGAAAATACAGCAGTCTGATTTCTTTCCTTCATTTATGAAATATCAACAAAAGCGAAATACCCGCAAGGGACAAAGCATAGGGAAAGCCTCTCGGCACTTGAATATGATGCAAAATAATTTTTACAACAAAAATATGAATTTATTTCTATTTATTTTCCAACTGAAAGTAAGCAATAAATACAGCTGACTGTATGAGCAAAAAGAAGGTGAAACAGAGGTCCCAACTGGTTGCAAATACTGCCCTAGGGCAGATTATGGCATGAAGCAAGGCCCATCACCTAATGTACCTCAGTTTGTAGCTGAAATAGCTCCCAAAGGGGGCCACCTTCCAACTCTAAAATGCCCCAAAACTGCTCCCAAAAATGCCCAAAATAAGTATCAAAACCCCAAAATCCATTTTACCAACTGATATCTTTGATGTCCTAGCTGTAATAATTCTGAAAACTACCCTAAAAACGTGCCCTAGCTTGACAAATCTGTCTGAAACTGAAATTCCTTGTCTAAAAGCACAATTGTAAACCCTAGATGGAGTCACCTCTAAGGATTATAGGGTTTTCGTCCCCTAACTTTGCTACGATGCAGGGTTTTCGTCCTTACTGCAAATGGGAGTTGGAGTAGCAGCCCAAAACCTCAAAATCACAATGCAATGCATGCAGAATATGATCTCAAATGATCCCCTCACTCTCTTTTATAACTTTCCATGATGAAAGAGTCCCAAAAACAACTTTTCCCTTTTCTAATTTCTCATTGATATTGCTTTATTAAAAGTTAGTTTTTATAATAATTATAATAATAAAACATATTTGTCTTTCATAAAGTTACTTTGTCGACACTTAAGTTATATTATTAATTTATTATACTTCATTTGAAAAAGGAGACATTACAGAGATAGAGGCACTTGTTGTGGAGGAGCCACAACCGTCTAACTAATATTATCTCCTCCTAGTCTACCTTATTGAGGCAAATGAGAATAAAGAAGCCATTTGTGAGTGGGCGAAATTCCTCAAACTGCCCTCAATTCCTAGAAATCCGTTCTTGTATTTGTTGGAGGACACCCTCATGCACACAAATCTCCCAATTAGGGCACATTGATTCATTCAGTCCAATTGTAGACCAATAAGATGGTCCTTGAGTTTTACACACGACCGCTTAGAAAATATTGTTATTTCTCAAGGGACCAATGCCTGCAAGGCAGGGCAAACACAATTTAATGCGTTGAGTTTTGTTGGTTTCAAGTTGCCAAGTGAAGATGCCATTTCTTCATCTTTGTTTGGGATTTCTGCATTTGGGGTGCATGAGCGCTGACCAAAGTATTTTTAGGGGCTGTTTTCCACAATTGGCCAATTTCTTTTTTAAATCTAAATCTAAATTTGCCAATCAACAAATTAAAAAAAGTGATTTGCCAAATTTTCCTATGGAATGTACATACAGTTGTTGAATTTTTCAAAAATACATGTTTTAGGAGAAAATTCCATGTTTTCCTTAGAATTTGCCTACCATACATCTGTTTCCTAGTTTACTATCTATTAGATACTACTAAAAAATTCACATTTGCTAAAAAATACTCTGGCTTCAACTAATCCTTGCGAGTGGTACCTTAGATAACCCTTATTTTCTTCTACCAAATATCCCTCCTTGTTTCATTAGATTGTCCAATTTAGATAATATTAAGAGAATTTGTGCAAAGGGTTCAAGGCATCGGCGCATTCAAAAGAAATTATTATAGAATTTTATTCAGTGTCTCTCTATTTACTAAACAATAGTGGAGAGATTGATAAAATTCCCCTTTTCCATTTGCATGCAGATTGCTCCTTTGGCTTCAACGCCCGCCCTCCTCCTCCACCCCCCCCAACTCACCCAGATTATGTGATCTCCTAATTTGCTGCTCTACCATACTCAGTTCCTCACCCCTCACCTAGGGATGTTCTTGCTCCTTTGATTTCGAAAACCTTGTATCCTTGCTTTGGAACATCAGGTTTCTCAGGAAAATGCTCTTAAGGGTTGATAAACTACAAAAATGTATAAAAAGTCTGAAAATTGTAAAAACTGAAATTTTATGTTTGAATGAGTCTCACATGTCGACAGATCCTCTCAAGTTCTCGAGGGAATTCCTGTCACATTGCTTTTAAGATTCCAAGGTGAATTGTTTCAATTTCTATTTTAAGACTTTATTTCCTACTAAAAATAGCTACAAAGGAATTGCCACCAAGAAGTTAAAATCAGAGTGTGGTGGCTTCTCATCTCTTTTGAGATAACTACCTCTTTTGTTTATATAAGAGATAATGGTAGCTTCCATAGTTACTTAAATCTCAACGACAACAAGGCAAAGGAATACGTTTTCAAGATGGCAATTTTTTTTCCAAATTTTGGGACAAAAGAGGGATGGCTATTAAACTAATCTATCAAAATTAGTATTTAAATATTTTAAACTTTGTTCAATGAATTTAGGTTTCAATTGTATTTAATATTTTTGGGGTACTTTCAAGATTAAAATTTCAATGTTTTTTTTAAAATAACAACTTTTTAATAGTAAAAGCATCATAATTTTTTTTAAAAATTGGGGATGTCCGTTGCAAGTCCCCAAGTCCCCAAAACATTCGATACATTACCAAAATCTAGGGTTTGTGCCCTTGTGTAACACTGGTAGCTTCACATCTCTTCTCATAAATTGTTATCATTTGTAACAAATTTGGGAGAAATGAGAATTGTTTGCGAAGCATGACAACTTGGAGCTCAGGTCTTTGTGGGAGATGAAGATTTGTACTCCATTGGAGCACCTTCGAGCTTTCCTACTCTTTGACCCTTGGTCATGTTTGTGTCGTAGTTTCCTTAGTCTTCTTGCTCCCTTGTATTATGGCTACCTTGTTTTCTATGTTGGTTTGGTCTCATTCATTTTTCTTTGTTGCCTTGTCGCTCATACTTGATTTTTAAGTGTTCCTTTTTTTGGTTTGTGCGTCTAGTTGATTTCTTTTGAGAGAGAGAGCTTTCATTAATGTGCTTAATGTATGCAAATAAATAATGGCCTAATAGAATATTCTCTCTTTGGATAATCTAGACTAGGATATTGAGGGGGGCCATACTAAAGATGTACACAATAGGGTTGTAGGATGTAAAATACATGGATCTAGAAAGGCCATAGCCCACACCCTAAGAGAGATACAAGGTTCCAAAGCCTCTAGATCTAGGATAGGGGAGTGGCCTCTAACTATGTCTTATCATAGATTGATTGTAACAAGATAAAAATACTTATGTTAGGATTGTAAGGATTGATAGGTTGTAAAGTCCAAACGGTGGATTGTAAGGTAAGGACCAATAGATAATAATGCAATAGATTAAGAATATGCTACTCTATCATAACCAATACATGACCAATCAATCAAATATGAAATAACATAAAGGAAATAAGAGGTCAAAGATACTTACGTGTATGCAGACACCATTGGCGTATTAACTTCCCCCCAGGGTTAGTAACACCTTATGAGCGAGTTGATGTGGGGGATCACAAATGAATAAGAGAACATCTAGATAAGCCACTTGTTGAGGATTCGAAAGACTGCATAAAGGATGGGTAAACCATAGTAAGTGCGGGTTCTATGCTTGGGAATCCTAAGAACCCAATGCGCCAAGTGTAGATTGTAAAAGATAAAGCAAGAACAACGAATACCTTTAAAACCTCAAGGGAAGATTGGTGATCACCAATAGACCGAATAAATGATGATGTTGTGATTGGAAAAAGCACTCATATGCCATGTTTATATAGGGATCGTAATTTGACATTATAGTTTCTGTTAGCCGATGGTATCAACTGTGTTTAATGTCGTCAGTTGTCAGAAATGAAAGTTAGACGACATCGACCATGGTTGATATTGTCTACTCCAGGTAATACATTATCAAAGGAGTCCTAAAAGAAGTCTCAGATGGAGGAAGACTCTGGAGCTACTGAAAGATGATGACGAAGCTATATGTGTGTTGCAAGTTGATATGGAGGCGATCATAAGAGGATAGTAAGGCGATGTCGTAGGGAGATTGTAAAGGCATAACAAGTATATAAGGCGGCGTATCATGGACTACACATCAAGGCATTATCATAAGTACAACTGCCAACCGGCCCAATGTAACCATTTATAGTTACCCTCGCTTTTGACAATACCCTTGCGGACATCACTTTGGGGGCCAATGCATCAATAGTGCTTGTGAAGAGTAAAAGTTAGTAAAAGTGAAAAATTAAGTGTATACCTAAAGATCATCGCGTGTCACAAAAAGTGTACATGAGATGGTATTCGGGAAAAGAAAATGCAACACCAAAATCAAAATGATTGAAGTGAATGAGCAGTAATAAGTGATAATAATGTGAACTCAAATGATAGTAATATGAACTCAACCCAAATGAAATATACCTACGTCATACTTACCTTTCTGCAACCAAAGGGCACACATTACCTCTCGTCTCAACCGTGGCAGGTACTCATTTGCTAAGTAACCTAAAAAATAGCAAACTAATAAGGAGAGAAAAAACAATGCAAGCGAATGTAGGTAGATGATAAGTAGGTATACAAAAAATAGGAGAAGAAAGCTCATGGGGGATATAAGGTGATAGTAGGAAACTATTCAATCCATCTAGTAGTCTTGGAGGTAATATAGGATGTAAAGGGGTATTCAAAAAATTCAAACTAACTAGCTGATAAATATAAAGGATGTAAGGTATTAGTTGGGAAAAGGTATCAACCGAACTAACAGGTTTGAGGATTGTAAATAGGTAGTATAGGATGTAAAGTGGTAGCTGAGAATGCTAGACTAACTGGCTTGTAAAAAGGATAATAAAGGATGTGAGGTGCTAGAATGGATACAAGGGCTCAACTAAACTAGCAGGCATGTAAATATAAGGATGACATATAGGTGCTTGAGGATATATATAGGACACTATAAAAGCAAATATAAGATGTTAGCACTGCGTTAGTACATAAAAGCATAAAAAAACATGCTAGTTGAAAATTGACAATAAACATATCCAAGTACAATAAAAGAAAATAAGAAAACTTTGTTCAAGAAAGGATGGATGAGAGAGGAGTAAGATAAGATAATAGAGAGAAACAAGTAATAAGAGGTGAGTGCAAGTAGTTATGACATGGGAGGGAGCATGCATATCTAAATGCTCAAGGAAAACATACCCTTGGTAGGGCATGCTCTCAAATAGGAGGTGTTATTCTATGAAGATTTCTTGGAGTTGAATTTGTTTGGATTCAATGATTATAAGGTTTTTGGATGGAATGTAAGATGTACGATGCCCCCACACTAAAGGATGAGTGAGAATAAGCATTGTAAGAAGATAAAAATTGGAATTTATTAATATTAGGAGAAAGTGAATGTAAGCATGGAAAGATGCCCCAAAGTGTGAAATGAGGAGAGGAGAGGCATTGGTAGATGCCCCAAAAATGTGAATCATGATTAGGTTGGGCATCTATCGATGCCCCAATATGTGGTAAAATACTTGGTCAGGGACAATTATAGGGGGTCTCAAATTTAAGATGCACACATTTCTGATTAGCATAGTGATTTAATGGGGTAATTTGGCAAAAATCAGATATTGGAGAGTTATGGACGATGTGGGTAAGTGCAGCAAGTTGGGGGACAATTAAGTGGACATCAAATCCTGAATTTTACATAAAAAACAACAAAACATCAAATTTAGTCTTCCGTGGACTTGAACCATGCCGAAAAGTTAAAAATATGTCATAAAAATGGTATCATCGCGTAGGGGAGACTGTTAGCTTTGTAGAAATATTGATTTTAAAGTGAATAGAATAGGATAAATATCATTTTACAATTTTTAACTAATAGTAGGTCTTTAAGACACTTTTTCCTGTGAATGTTTGTCTACGTTTAAGACTGCAAATTTTGTTTCACTTGTCAAAATGTGATAAAACTTATACCATCCCAACCGTGGTGAAATTATATACATGTTCAATTTTTTTTTTTATTTGATTTCAATATTTTTTGATGAAGTTGTGGCGGGCAAACGGAAAGTGCTCTGTTTTCTTTATGTTTTCAGACCACTTTCATGGAAAAAATCATAAAAAATAAAATATTGCTAAAAAAAATACAAAATAAAATCTATCCCAAGATAGATAGTGGCATCTAACTTCTCACCAAAGGAAAAAAAATATATATCAAATTTTGATCATCTAAATCGTGGGCAAATGGACTACAATTTTATAGGCGTTTTTAAAAAAAAATACGAAGTCATTGAATTTTGAGTGTTTAATATAGCTAACCTTGTCTATTTAAAAAAAAAATAGTAGTTTAGAAACTAGATTCTGGATGTTACGATTCATATTGATATAAGTTTTTCTAATTTTGAGTGTATGCATTGGTATTAATCCCTGCAAGTTGATATTATGTTGTTATTTGCAATATGACGTCCACTTATGACCCATTTTTTGTCTCCCAACTTGCTGCACACCCATGTAGGATGACATAATTAGCAACAACAAACTTTTGAATGACATCGGACATGATAGAGAAATAAAGGTGGCTGATGCAATCAGCTGAAATAGAGTTGAATAGAACGGTATCGTCCATGATATAATTAGGGCGGCCGATGTAGTCGAATGGAGCAGAGCCTTTTTGATTTGTATTGTGCTTTTCTGTGGAGTGGCTAATGCAATCATAAATGTCTAATTTTGTGGATTGAGAGAAGAAATTGGGAAGTTGTTGAAGCACCCAACTGGCGTTTTTTAATAAAGTGCAGGCAGGAGGGTGAAAAGATGAGAGATCGTTGTTAATATCAAGGTGAAAATTGGCATGTTCAAATCAATCATAGATGGGAAGATCTTCTTGTGGATCTTTAGTCATGATAGATGAATAAGAAATGGCAAGATCCTCTTGTGGATCTTCATCCATGAAAGTGGGACAAAGAAATGGAAGATCATCTTGTGCATCATTTTCCTGATATATGTCGAATATGGGAAGATCATTTTGTGGATCTTCTTGCAATGTAGATTGGATGGTTGGTTGAGATTGAGATTGTGAAAAAGTGCACCATGAATGATTAACAATGGTGGACATGGGAGGGAGAAAGGAGTACCCCATATAGAATCTAAGTGGGTCAAGGCTTTCTAGAAAAACCCTAAGAGGTGATGAGATGATGATAATATGATTTTGAGATAAAGATAGATTTTAAAATGTAAGACATGATAAAGAAAAGTAAACGTGAATATGACTCACTCAAAGGGTGGAGTAAGATTCATGTTGGACTCACTAGAGTGTAGGGAAGTTGATGTGAAGATATAAGATGAAAGAAAAGAAAACGTGAATGTGAATCACTCAAAGGGGGGAGTAAGCTTCACATCGGGTTCCCTAGAGAGTAGTGAAGCTGATGTAAAAATATTAAGATAAGATATGATTCAATCCTTATTAAATAAATAAGTTGTTCGATTAATGTGTTCTTATTTATTCATATGATTAAAGGTTAGCAAAAGGTAGTATATTCAGGTTACCAATTATAAATCAATGTGCAAATCAAAATATACTCTTATTAACAATATGCAAGATAGAATATTGGAAATGATTGCTCAAAAGGTGAAAACAAAAGCAAGAGAGTGGCACTTAGCTGATTACAGACTCAAGAAGTTGATCCGATAGTGTTGTATGTTCTTCGTCTGTGAACCTGGGGATGCAAACTAGGTAGGGATAAAACTGTTGGGATTGTATGGAAGTGTTAGACGGTTTTGTATGGTGATGTACTGACGTTCTACAACTTTGTGTGTCCTTGTAGCTGATTGCGACGTGCTTTGCTATAAAATCCCAGGTGTTGCACATGTGCAAAACCCTCTGTGTGATGCGAAATAGCTTTAAACCCTAATCACGTGTAGGAGATTGTACAAAAAGGTTAGTGGCTGGGTTGAAGTGCAATATGTACACTGCCTACATCGGCAAATACTTTGAAGAGGCCTCAAACTGCACGTAGTTTTTCACCACATGTGATATCTATATGAGTGCAACTAGCTTTGGCAATTTGATCACTTGATAATGCAACAATGGCTTGCATGCTTAGCTTGACTTGGCTTGGATGGTTGCCGATTTGGGAAGCGTGACTATATAACCTGGTTGAGTGTGCTTCAGACCCATGTATGGGTTGCTTCTAGAATGTGTTATTGCTTTTATAGGAATTTAGTGCTTTAGGAATGATTGGCTTGGATGGTTACCAATTTGGGAAGCGTGACTATATAACCTGGTTGAGTGTGCTTCAGACCTATGTATGGGTTGCTTTTAGAGTGTGTTATTATGTTTATAGGAATTTAGTGCTTTAGGAATGACATTCAATCATTGCTTTTTTAGGAATTTAGTGCTTTAGAAATGATATTTGCAATAGGTGCACTTGAAAGTGCTAGGTGAGTTAATGAGTGCATTCAACTTGCTTTTATAGGGGTTCATAGGTATAATTTCGCATTAAGGTCAACCTGTGAGGAAAGTATTGGCTCATAAAAAGATATGAAATTCAGAAAATGATTGTTGGGTGGCTGGGGACGAAAACATTAGCTTTGGACGGAACTATTGGATGGTTTGGTCTCATACAGACAGTCCTATATAGGCAGGTGTTGGGATTGATACACTGCTTTGGATTGATGCAAGTAGTTCCATGAGTGACTGAGTAGTGGGAATGCGAAAGCAAGTTATGCAATAGGATAAGGATATGCAACTATGCTTGGAAGGTGTGCACAAGTCATGTTTTAGGTGCAAAGCCAATGTTGTCATTGCCAAATGATAAATTGTGAAATTTAGGTGTATAGAGGATAAAGATAAATGTGAATATGACTCACTCAAAGGGTGGTGTAAGATTCACATCACGTTTACCATAGTGTATGCGAATAAAGAGTGGCTTAAGAAAATATCCTCTATCTCTTTAGATAATCTAGACTAGGATAATGAAGGGGGCCATACTAAAGATGCACATAATAGGGCTGTAGGCTTTAAAAGATGCAGATCTAGAAAGGAAATAACCCACACCTTATGAGAGATATAGGGTTCCAAAGCCTAAATTTGGGATAGGGAGTGGCGTCTAAATAGGTCTTGATTATAGATTGATTGTAACAAGGTTGTAACAAGATAGAGATAATATGTTAGGATTGTAAATATTGATTGTAAGGATCGATAGGTTGTAAATCCCAAAGGGTGGATTGTAAGGTAAGGACCAACAAATAATAATGCAATAGATTAAGAATACGCTACTCTATCCTAACCAATGCATGATCAATCAAATCTTAAATAACATAAAGGAAACGAGAGTTAGAGATACTTGTATGCTGACACCATTGGCGCATCAACTTCCCCCAGGGTTAGCAACACCTTATGAGAGAGTTGATATGGGGATCACAAACGAATAGATAAGCCACTTGTTGAAGCCTCCAGAAGCTGAGAAAACCATAATAAGTGCAACTCCCATGCTCAAGAATCCTAAGTACCCAATACTCTAAGTGTAGAATCCAAAAGATAAAGCAAGACTAACTTCAAGACCTTTAAGACCTCAAGGGCAAATTGGTGAGATCTAGCAGACCGAATGAATGATGATGATGTGCTTGAAAAGAGAACTGAAATGCCGCATATATATAGGGGTCATGATTAGACATTATAGTTTCTATTAGCCAACAATATCAATTGTGGCTGATGTTGTCGGATGTTAGAAATGAAAGCTGGATGGCATCGACCATGGTGGATATTGTCAGCTCTAGGTAATGTCTCATTAAAGGGGACCTAAAATAAGTCTTAGATGATGGAGGAAGACTCTAGAGTTGTTGAAAGGTGATATGATGAAGGTATATATGTGCTATGAGTAGATATGGAGGCGATCGTAAGAGGATGGTAAGGTGTTGTTGTAAGGAGACTGTGAAGGCATAAAAAGTATCCAAGGCATTGTTTCATGAACTGCACATCAAGGCCCTCTCATAAGTACTATTGCCAACCATCCCAATGTAACCATTTTTGGTTACACCCACTCCTAACAATATCTTTGAGGATATCACTTGAGGGAAACCAATGCGCTAATAGTGCTTGCAAAGAGAAAAAGTCGGTAAAAGTGAAGAATTAGTTGTATGCACTTCTTGTTCACCTTTGGTTAAGGCAACTTGTATGGAAGGGGAGTTGGAAACAAGTGAAAAGGGGGACAAAGAAGTGTTGAGTGCTAGGTGTGAAGGAAAGGATTTTAATGGAAGCACAAAGGAATGAAAAGATGTTTAATATAAAAGCCCTAGCCTTGAAATTGTGATAAAACAATTGACAAGCCCTTTGTCTCCAAAAAATCATTTAGCGAAGCTTTGTGGCAAGAAGAGGCGTTCTTTGATTAAAAGGTGTTGTGTTGTTTCTTATTGGTCATGGAGCATCTGATGAGTACGAGTGCAAGTAAGATGTAGAAGAAATGGGTAAGTCCTTCGACCTTTTAGAAACCTTCACTTTGTTGTAATGAAGCAATGTGCAAAGAAATCTACTTAGAGGAAATTAGACTAAAGAATGTGGTTATGTTTTTGTTTGCCTTAGTCAGTATGCGTTGCCCTCTAGACGCTTCTTTGATAATTGGATTAATAGTGTTTGGGGGAAGAAAATTGGAATGTATTCGAGATTCTTTACAATGATGCAAAAAGGTATTCTTTTTTACATTGTTTAAGAATTTGAATATGCTACAAAGAGCTATTAGTTGGCCTTGTGGAATTTGGAGCAACCTATGTTTCGTGTCCTCCCTTGGAATGCTGAAATGGGGTGCAATGAGCTTGTCTCTAAAACAACTCCTAGACAGGCGAAATTCGAGATATTCCATTGCAGATATGTAGTTCAATGCCCCAAGCCCTAAAACCATTGGGGGAGGTGTTTAGAGGATATGAGGTCTACCCTAGTCCACATACATGCTAGGGTTGCTCGAGTGTTTGGAGGATACGAGGTCTACCCTAGTCCACAAGAACACTAGGGTTCTTATATCTTTGATATTGCTTGAGTTCTTCCTTGAAACACTTGCCTTCAAGATCCATGTCTCTAATTTCTCATGCCCCATGTATGGTTTGTGTAGTTTGAATGCTTGTTTTTTTTGCAAAACCAATGGCCACCCAAAGAAAAAATGCACGCTTCTTGCACCTACAGGCAAAACTAATGATTCACAAAAAGAAGAAACCAAGCAGACAACAACTAATAAAGATTCTATTAAGGCATTGGTGTCTACTCAGGCCTCTTTGGGTTTGTCCTCTAGCCCCCAAGTTGAGAATTAGGATTCTAAATATGGAGGTCGGGATAAAATTGTCTACAATCAATCCTTTGTTGACTCTCAGATGGTGCCTCCTTCCCGTCCACCATATTTTCCCTCCTTTGAAGTCAAGGATCCCTCTTTAATGGAGCTAGGTGATTCTCAAGTGTGTCTTTTTATAAATGTAGTAATTGAAGAAGTAATAATGTTTACCCCTTAGGAGGCGAGGAGGATTTCAAATAAATATGAAGCTATTTTGGCTAATCCTTATATCACGCCCCATTCTCCTTACCCCTTTCCTCCTTTTCCCCCTCCTTCGTTGCCCCTTCTAGTAACTTTTCTTCCCAAGTTTAGAATTGTCTTGACCCTTCCTCTCTCTCTACTATGGGGGTTTGGGCCTCCATCTATTTGTTACACCATTTGCACACCCTCCTCAGAGGTAACAATGTGTGCACTTTACTCCTTTAATTGTTGAAGAACCTTGTGTCCTTCCATTTGATAAACCTAAAATGAGGAGCATGAGGTTGAAGATTGGGGCTTTCGGTGGCCTTGCCATGGGTGGTGTTGTGATTGCTGAGGACTCCAAGAAAAGGAAAACCAACCCTACTTCATGTGCTGAAGTTTCTAAGAAGAAATGGAAGGATGCTAAAATGCGTTTTTGTTTTGATAGGTTTTACTAATTAAAGGGGGTTCCAAGTCCCTAACCCAATCCTCTTAATTAAGCCCCTTTTTTATGAAGATTATTAGTTGGAATGTTTGAGGGTTGGAGACCCAAGATAGGAGACATTGTGAGACATCAGACACTCAAAGGATAATAGTGACTTTATTTTTCTGTAAGAAGTAAGGGGTTGTTCTAGACTTAGCTCTTTAATACTTATGGTGTGGGGTCTTATCTATTTCTATCATCATCCTAAAGCCTAAGGGAGTTCATCTATTTTGTTTAATCACAGTTTGTCTGGATGTGTTATTGAGTCTGGTGTGCCTCCTTCTAATTGTGTTGTGTAGATCATTTTGAAACGTATGAAACAATTGTTTGGGATATGCTCAATTTATGGTCCTAATTACTATAGAGATAAAATTGAGCTGTGGACTTGGGTTGCTTTCAACTTGAAACATATTTCTTGGGCTATTAGGTGATGATTTCAATATGGTAGAAGATATAGAGGATAAAATCGGTGGGACCCCATTTGCTTGGAAAGGGAATGCAATGGTTTTTTGGGAAAAGCTTAAAAGGGTTCACAAACTCATTAGTCATTTGTTTAGAAATGAATCAAACAATAAAAGCATTTTGTGTACTTGGTGCAACAATCAACAAGGAAGAGACCATTCTAGATTGTATATTTTACGTAAACAAAGATTGCTTCATTATCCCTCTTGTAGATGAGGGCAACCTTGTAACTATTTTGCCATTTACTCTCTTTGACCATCACCTAATTGAGATGGAATTTAACCT
Source organism: Taxus chinensis (assembly GCA_019776745.2). NCBI lineage: Eukaryota > Viridiplantae > Streptophyta > Pinopsida > Cupressales > Taxaceae > Taxus > Taxus chinensis. The sequence continues at coordinate 73,499,642 of CM034154.1, read as the reverse complement.
TGTTTCAATCCCCTTTCAAGATTCCAATGACTAGAAGGGCTTGTACAAACTTAATGTTGCTCAACTAAATGTTAAGGAATGGGGGGAGGGATCGAAATCTCTTGGAATATTACAAAAGTCTGCTTAGGCGCCTCCTTTAAAATTGGTACATGGAGTAGCTACATGACCGTTATCAAAAATAGTGTAAGGTCGTTTGGATAAGCCAAAGCTAAGATTAGAAGAAATAGAGAGAAATATCCAGGGGCAGCTGATTAGGGTTGAGGTTCAAGATGATCCTCTTAATCCTGTTATGTTGGACAATCTTGTTTTAGTTAAACACCAACATAGAGTGGCTCAGGAGTATTTGGTTAAAGGGGCACAAACAAAGTCTAGGCTTACTTGGCTCAAGTTTGGTGACAAAGGCTCCAAGTACTTCTTTAGGATCCTTAAAACCTAAATAGGTTAGAAAGAAGGTTAAAAATATTGATATTGGTGGGTCAATTGCAGAGGATGTTATTGAGATTAAAAATGCCTTCTCTTTCTATAAAAATCTTTTTTCCTATGATAGTTCAAATGCTCAAATTGATGAAAATAGGTTATGCTCCATATTCATCCTAGAAAAGTGTTTGTCTGTGCTACTGCCACTCTAGAAAGTGAAATTTAAGTTGATGAAAGTAATTTTACAATTGATTCCCCAGGGGATGATAATTTCCCATATTTTGGTGGCTTTCCAGCTGAATTCTACATAGTTATTAAAGGTTGGATTGGCACTGAGATACATGATGTTTATTTGGAAGCTTTTCAGGCTAGGTCTTTGGGTAGGGACATTGTTAGGGGGTGGTTAAGCTTATCCATAAAGAGGGTGATACCTCATAGATGAACAATTGGAAACCTATAACTCTCTTAAATGTCTTCTACAAATAAAGTCTAGCCTTACTTGGCTCAAGATTGGTGATAAAGCCCCCAAATACTTCTTTAGGATCCTTAAATCTAAACATGTTTGAGAGAAGGTTAAAACTATTGATAATGGTGGGGCAATTGTAGAGAACGCCATTGAGATTACAAATTCCTTCTTTTCATAAAATCTTTTTACCTATAATGGTTTGAATGCTCAAATCGACGAAAATTGATTATTATTCATAAAATCATCCCAAAAAATGTTTGCTTGTGCTATTGTCATCTTGGATAGTGAACTTTTAGTTGATGAAATTAATTTTGCAATTGATTCCCTAGGGGATGATAATTCCCCTTGTTTTGATGGCTTTCTAGCTGAATTATACATAGTTAATAAAGGTCGGATTGCCGCTGAGATACACGGTCTTTATTTGGAAGCTATTTAGGCTAGGTCTACATGTCGGGACATTGATAGGGGGTGGTTAAACTTATCCATAAAGAGGGTGATACCTCATAGATCAAATATTGGAAACATATAACTCTCCTAAATGTGTTCTACAAAATCCTTGCTAAAATTCTTTCCAGTTTGATGAACTTACTTTTTAGAATGTCATCTCTGTAATGCAGACAAGTTCGTTGGAAGGTGGATTCATTCTGGATAACCTAATAACTAGCTGAGAAGGTATATACTGCCCTAGAGCAGCTAAGCAAAACGTCTCTATGGCTCTGCTTGACTTCAAAAAGGTGTATGATAGAATTGAAGCGCCCTTCATCAAATTAATGCTTACAGCCTTTGGTTGTCAAGACAAATCATGTAGAATGGTTAGTATTCTCTTCCAAGATGCTTTTGGATAGGTTGAGGTGAATGACGAACTAACAAATTCATTTGCCCTTGGTGTCACCCAGATTTCATCCTGAAATCTGCGACTACCTTATCCGAAATTTTTTCGTACTTTTAAAATAATGGGTCATTTTGTGTTTTTGTTGCCTGAAAGTTCTTGTATTGCGTCAAGATAATCCCAAAGAGCCATATTAGCCTTTTTCGCCAAATACCCAGATGCCCAAAATTGTTATATTCTGTCGTCGGGATTTGTCTGCGGGAAATTTGTATTTAATTATTTTGAGCCCCGTATGAGGCTATTTGCACTCCGTTTTAACTCTATTATGAGCGAATATGTCATTATTCCTATGTGCCAGAAGGGTTTTAACTTGGAATAAGTTTTGGGCTTTATTTGTAACTTTTGACAATTTTTCGTGTTTTTGTGTTGTCCCGTTTTGTTTTCTTTGAAATTTCTCTAGAACAATCCTTTGCCGGGTAAGCCTGATTTTTGGCCTAGAGCAGCTAGAAAACATATACGCACATTATGCCCTGGAGGAAGTCGCCATCGGAGGTCTGGATCACTGGGAAAAAGCGAAGTCATGCACGGAAAAGCCCCTGCGGGGATGGGCGCATTTTTAGAAAACAAAGGATTTAAGCTGCAATGGGAAAAATAGAAGCCGCAGGCAGGGTGGGAATTTTGTAACTGCCTGGCAAGGTACCTTTTCCCGTGTTATAAAATTCACTTAAGCTGCAGTGGGAAAAATAGAGGCTGCAGGCAGGTGGGAATTTATTGCCTGCCTTGCAGGGTAAAAATTCCCATGATAAAATAAAAGGAAAGTGACTTAAGTGAAATCATGGGATTTTAGTGCCTGCCTTGCAGGGTAAATAATCCCATTGTCAAAGTCAAATCACTTAAGTGGATCATGGGATTTTAGCGCCTGCCTTGCAGGGTAAAGAATCCCATTGTGAAAAAATTCTTAAAAATAGAATTATATGTGCAAAAAAGTGCGCCCCCTTTGGTGAGATGATGGCAGCCTTAAAGTGATTATTTTAATTAATCTATTCTTCAAAAAAGTGCGCCCAAGCTTGGAGGAAGTCAACAAGTCAAAATTGGAATAAAAGAAATGGATTAAATGCATTAAATTTAATTCATTTAATGGCTGCCCCCTTCCTCTCAAAAAGTGCGCCCCATTTGGGAGTTATTTAATGTTTTTTAAGGCATTAAAACATTAAATTAATTTCTATTTTCAGTGGCTATGGTCAAGGCACACTGTGAAGCTTAAGTGAAGTGATGTGTGAGGGATTAAATTGGATTAATTTAATTTATTGGATGGCTGTCCTTAAACATGCTATTTTTAAAGAAGAAGAGCATGATTTTTAATTAATTAATTGCCTTTAATTGTTAGGGCAATTATTAATTATAGAATTATGAAGGTTATATAAGCATGGGCAGCGATATGGGTGAATTATTTGATTCACAGGTAAAGAATTGCAGCCAAGAGGAAAAGTGCGCCCCCATTTGAAGAAGGATTTTGCTCAGGCAAGGTGGCAACAAGGCTAAAAGCTTCCAGATTTGGCGCATGCTTTGAGGAAGGTTGATCTTTGTCTGCATAATTGTTTGCACAGGTGTTACAGGAGCTCAGGTGTTGTTGAAAGGATTCATGCTCTCTTTATGTGCAAATTAAACACCATTTTTTGGGGCAGCAGGCTTGAAAAGTGTAGATTTTTACAAATAAAATTCACTATTCATGCTCCGGTGGCCATTTTTGTCTGAATAAATTGCAGGAATTCATTACAGGTGCTTTACAGAAGAAAATGAACTTTTATCAATGTCCAATACATTGCAAATATCCTCCGAATCTGAAGAATTGTCCAGATCTGCACCAGTATTGAAGAAATCCGGCCAAGTAAGAAGAAAAAGAATTATCCAGACAAAGACAAAGCCATGTCGAAGAGAGATGAAAAAGAAAGCACGATGGAGTCATGCATTGCTTCCAAACTTACAAACATAAGAGACACAGATCTAGGCCCGGAACCTCTTTCTGATTTGATTGATAGATCCAGAGCGGGAAAGACTTCACTCATGCGTGCGGTCAAAAGCAGTGGAATTATCCGAGCTGCAGCTTTTCCGTGTACAGCCCAGTTGCCAGAGTTTGTTATGGAGTGCGCTAGATCTTACCATCCTTCATCCAGATCAGTGCGTGATGCTTCGGAAAAGACAATAATTCGTTTGAACGCAGAGTTCATCAATTATTGTTTGAAGATTCCAGTGCGAAAGGTGGTGACTTCCATTAGCATTCAGGATGCTGACAGTAGATGGGAGAAGCATAGAGTTGATTGCGTGAGCATAATGAATAGCCTATACATGAAGCCTAGATCTCCTTCAAAGTTCCCGAGAACTCTTCCGCGATCCAATTTGGTGCAGGAGGTAGATGATGTTGTCAGATTGCTATGCAGGATTAATGGCAAAGCGAATGCTTACACTTTTCGAACATGGATGTATGCTTTCATCAGGACCATTGAAGTCAACAGGGTTGATTCCATAATCAATTGGTCAGAAATTATTAGCAACAACATCGGTGAGCAACTCCGGAACGTGAAGCGTACTTTCAGCTTCAAGATGACTTCATACTTGGTGTATGCTGCAACTTCACAAGGCATCTTTTCCAAGTTGGATAAATATGGTGTTCTTTCTAAGGACCCCATTTTCGAGTGCTACCCACAGCTCACTACACCTGTGTGCGAGAAGGACTTCAAAGTGATCAACGATGAATTCTTCTAGGATTTCATTTGCAGGATAGACAAAGACTTGAAGGTCAACAGGGTAAGCAAGGAAGCGTGGGAAGTTGTGTCCAAGATTGGCAGTCTATTCATTCAATTTGCAGATTTCACATACCTCAGGGTTATGGGCTTTTCTGGAGAACCAATAAAGATGCCCAGGTATCCGAATGATAGATTGATCGCCATGGAGCTCAGCAGACAACTTGTGGAATTACATGACCTTCAGTCAAAGCGGCACAAGTCTACGGGCTTCTTCCCAATCACTGTGGGGCATTACAGCTGCATTAGCATCCATAGAGCTCGAGGGATGGAGGCGCAAATGTTATCCGAGTATGAGCAAGAGTTCTTCCCTGCACGGCTGAACTTCGATCCATTTGGAGTAGCCAGGAAGACGATCTCCCAGGAGTACGCACATGTGCCTTCATTAGAAGATTTCTGGATGAAGTGCAAAAGTGAGTACGAGGTTAGAAAAAGAGATTTCAGCAGGCTATCAGCAAAGCAAGTGTTCGACTTTGGACTAGCGCGGATACCTGTGGATCTTAAAGATGATGGGAACGTGGTACTTGACACTTACCATCAAATGGGAGGAGATAAAACCATACTGCAGGATAACGTAGGAGGCTGCCATTCAATTGAAGAAAGATTTGGAGCTGTGTTGGTGAATACTTCAAACTGGCTGCTGACGAAGGGATATTGCCTTGATGAAGCATTGATGAATCAAATCACGGGCAACTTCGGCGTAGGAGATTCCCTCAAGCGAAAGCATGAAGGAGAAAGTAGCAGAAGGTCCGAGAAGTTGAAAGTACACAGAAGATCTCAAGAAAAAGAGAAGATCACTTCTACGACCATAGCTTTGACTCCGGCTTCTCCAGCACTCAGTACTTCACCAACTATTGCACCGCAACAGCAGGACGCTTCCATGCCTCCATTGAATCCGGCGACATTCGTCTTCTCTCCTCAACCACTTCGTTCATCACCCGTTCCAAAGGAGATGTTGAAGCTACAGATGGCGGAGTTCGAAAGAGCTTTGTCCTTGGATGATTCAGAGGATGGCAGCCATAACACTGTGGCACTTTCTGACGGAGAGGATGCAGAGCGGGAAATGGTAGTGCACTCAACGACTTCTCATTCTCCGAGAAGTAACTTCTCGGAATGGTTGGCTTCGCAGTTGGTTCCAGAAGCAAGAATGGAGATGAACTTAGAAGAGCACGACTTGCAGCTACTCCAGGATCTGAGCAGAAGAGACAGAAGGCCTAAAGTTGCTAAAGCAACTTCTAGGTTGATCATCGAGGATTCGGGAGAGAAGTTTGCAGAGATATCAATTCCGGCAGAAGGAAAGAAGGAGGAGGAGCTCACGGCAAAAGATGTGACAGTAACCAAAGTACCACTCGGTCAAGCCACCACTGAAGGATTGAAGCAGGACACGCAGACATTGATAGATGCTTTATTCCTTAGGCTTGACAGTGAGAAGGCGGAGAAAGAAGAGCTGCAGAAACAAGTATCTCAATTATGTGAGATCATAGCCAAGGTTGCTAAACCTTCCATTCAGCCCATTTCAGAACAGGCGAGTGATCATCTTATGCAGGAAATGGAGGACGCAAGCAATCAAGTAAAGGCTATTGACGAATGGAAGGATTTGATTATTCGTCAAGCTTCTGTACAACTTAGAGAAGTGCCAGCCCGCCTAAAGGTTATGGATGATGCAGCAAATCAGCTGAAGCAACTGATTGCGAACATAGAAGGCATGAATACAGTTGCAGAGAATAACTTGAGTATTTTGGCCGAGATCAACAAGCTGCCGGGAGATGTATTGATTGCGGAACAAATTGTACCGGATGGATCAGTTGAGAAGGGGAAGCAGCTGGAATTTGCAGTATTTTTTCGTTTGGAAATCTGCAGAGTTTTGCTGAAAAGGATGCAGGCACTTGAGAGTAGGACATCAGACTTACCATACTGTATCATTTTTTTTACTGAGGAAAGAGTGGACGGAGGTGTTACTTCATACGTGCGGATCGTTTCTAGCAAGGTGCCTAATTCCCTGGAAGGTTCTCTTATGATGGTACAAAAGAGAATTGATAAAGCTACCAAGCCTTTCATGATGAATTCTATCAGTAGACTGGTGACGCTGCAGGCAGACATTGCTAGGTTTGGGCCGAGCTTGGAGGATGTGGAAGCGTGCATCAAAGTGTTGAATGAAGGGTTGCTGCAATTCAGAACAGAGAAAGAAGCAGTGGCTAAAACAGATGGAAGGATGCTGAATTATATGTTCGACAAGTATATCTGATATTAGAACAAGAAGAAGACATAAATGTTACAGCTGACATGACTTCTTCTATTTTTCTTCTTCTATTTTCTATGTTCCCGGATGAAATTGTAAAACTTTTAAGTTATTAGTTTTGCAACCATTACTTAAAGTCATGTGGAACCATTCTATTAGTTAAGTGATACATGTGTCACTTAAGGAGAAGTTAGTGAAGGATGATTGCCAAATGTCAGCTTTACTTGTTGTTTATGTTTTAGTTCAGTTAGACTTCCCATTTGTACTTTCCCTCCTACATTCTATAAGTAGGAGAAGAACCTCCGGGTTAAAGAGGAATCAGAATTTGTAAAGTAGCAATCTTGTGTTATAGACTTTGTGCTGAACTCCTAAGAGCAACTTGGAGCAAAGAATACAAAGGAGCAGGTTTCCGGAGAACTTTGTGTCACGGTGTACTTTGTTTCTTGTTTTTAATCTTAGATCTCTTAATAAACTTTGTGTTATTTTAGATCTGAATCTAGAGCTGCCTTTGTTTTATAATTCTGTGTGTTCATATCTATTAAGTTTCTTCTATGTGCATGCAATTAGCTCTGCTATCTACTAATTGAGATGCACATCTTCCCCATTTCTTCTCTGTATTTCCTTTACTTCCTTCTATAAAATACTTCCTTTCCTTAACAGCTGCTTACTTGCTGCAAAACTTCTTAGTTATGGTTCATGAACTAAGTGGTTAAAGTAAAACCCCTGATAGATAATAGCACATTTTTATTGACAAATCTGACACGGGAGCCTCACCGGTTAAATGAGGGAGATTTATCTCATGACTGCCTAGGTTTTGTGCTATGCAGAAAATCTAGCCAACAACCCTTCAAAAATCTATCGGACAAGGATGCTTCATTCTGAATAACCTAATAACTAGCTAAGAAGGTATGTACTGCCCTAGAGCAACTAAGCAAAATGTCTCTATGGCTCTTCTGGACTTCAAAAAGGTGTATGATAGAATTGAAGGGCCCTTCATCAAATTAATGCTTACAGCCTTTGGCTTTGAAGACAAATCATGTAGAATGGTTAGTATTCTCTTCTAAGACATTTATGGACAGGTTGAGAATGGCGAACTAACAAATTCATTTTCCCTTCAAAAATCTTTTGAACAAGGATGCTTCTTTGTCCCAATTCCCTTTGTCATGGTTGTTGAAGCTCTAATTACCTTTTTAGGGATGTGTCCACTAGCCCTCCTGTCAAAGGGATTTCCCTTCCCATTATTGATGTTATCTTTGTAGATGAGACTACTTTGTATCTAGTTCTTGTGGAGGAAAACTTTAATCAGATTTTTGTTAGACTAGATATTTATTGCATTTCCTCTAGTTCCAAAATTACCATCCAAAAATCCTTGTTGTTGGGATGGGATGATTCCCCTTTTGAGTAGCTGACTAGAATTGGATGGTCATGATGTGGCCCCTACCAGTTGGTTCGATATTTGGATATCCCCTTTGCATTATCCTCGTCATTCAAAGACATTTGGAATAGGTGTATTGAGAAAATAAACAAGAAAGTAAGCAAATGGTATGACTACCTGTTGGCTCTTTTTGGCAGGATTCAAGTGTGTAAGAAAGTTCTTCATTCAGAAAGTGGCCTTTGCTAGGTGGTTAGGTATTTGGGTATATCCTTTGGATTATCCCCTTCACTCAAAGACATGCGGAAAAAGTTATGTTAAGAAGATAAACAAGAAAGTAACCAAATAGTATGGCTACATGTTGTCCCTTCTTGGTAGGATTCAAGTGTGTGAGACGTGCTTTATTCCTTTAGCAAGTGAGATTGGTGCTAGATGTTAGGTGTACAAATTAATATGGTGGATCTTAACGTTTAATAATAACTCTTGCCTTGGTTAGAGGTTGTTCAATGTTCTCATGGTTTTCTAAGGGTCTTAAGATTTTTGTTGATCTCTACCTTAATGGTAATCTGGTTTCTTGGGATGAGTTGCAAGCAATGTTATGCGGGGACATGTCCCCTATATTTTGGTGACATCCTAGACGTCCCAACCATTTTGGGGACTTCGGGACTTGTAAGGCATGTTCCCTATTTTTAAAAGACCTGCTTAAAGTTTTCTACTATTTTTACTTTAAAAAAGCTGTATTTTAACCAAAAAATTGAATCATAATCTTAAAAGCACCACCTAAAATACAATTTAAATCCCTAAATTTCAATGAATAAAGTTAATATATTTAAATTTTTATATATTATTTTAATAGTTGTCTCCTTGCCGTTCCTAAAATTTGGGAATCTTTTTGCTGTCCTGGAAACCCCGTCCCTCCGTCCCCTGTACCCCCATTCCTGAGACTTAGGTAATTATGGTTGCAAGTAAGGTTTAAAATTCCAAACTCTCATCTCAAGACACACACCTCCTTGATTTGGGCTATTAAGTGATCCAAGAAAATCTACCGACAATAGTTCCTAAAGTATTGCCACACCCATCTTCACAGGTTCCAATTCATGCGGCTCCACTTCAATGGATTTAGTATTCCACAACCTCACACATTCGTTATATTACCTCTGAGACCATCCATTTGTCTCCAATAGATGTTGTAGACACTCCAATAGTGGTGCAATGTATCCATCTGTCTCCAACATATGTCACACACACTCCTACAAATGGTGCAATGCAATCTATGTAGATTGGCTATGGCACTACACAAGCGTCTAACCTTTTGTGGCACAAATCACTAGCTTCGGCATGGTCTAACACACCTCCATGCCAAACTACAAAGGACAACTCACATCGCCTGTTACCTCCATGGTGTCCCCAGATTTCAGGGTGAAATCTGGGACTACCCTTTTGAAAAACAATTCATTCTTTTAAAATAGAGGGTCTTTTTGTGTTTTTATTGCTGGAAGATGTCTGTATTATGTTAGGATATTCCCAGTGAATCATATGATCCAATTTCGACAAATACCCAGATGCCCAAACTCATTTTATCCCTCTGCCAAGTTGTCTTCGGAAATTTTTTATTTAATTATTTGAATAAATAATGCCCCGTTTGAAGGAAATTGTGCTCCGGTTGAAGTTTTGCATGCCAATATTTACTCATCTCATTAGGGTTTTCACTAGGAATGAATTTAGGGCTTATCTGCAACTTCTGGCAATGTTTTTTGCTTTTATTTATTTCTTTTGCGTTTTTCTCTAGTTTTCTCTGTTGTATCTCTGTGAAATTCCCCTAGGTCAATTCTTTCGCCAGTATAGTCTGTTTAATTGCCTGAAGCATTTGAAGATCATCTACCGACACAACACCAGAAGGAATCAGCCTCAAAATGCAAGCTTCTAACCAAAAAAAGATAAAAGTCATGCACGTAAAGCCTCTCCTAGGCAAGTCGCATTTTTTGGAATTAATGAGTGTAAACTGCAATGAGATTTTTAGTAGTGGCAGGCAGACGGGAATTTCTTATCTGCCTTGCAGGGTAATTTTTCTCATGAAGTCAAAGTCACTTAAGCTGCGATGGGAAAATTAGAGGCGACAGGCAGGTGATAATTTCTTACCTGCCTTGCAGGGTGAAAATTCCCATTATAAAATAAAGAAAAATCAATTAAAGCACCAATGGGAATTTTCTGCTTGCCTGACAGGTTAACTTTTCCCACCAAAGAGGTTTATTCACCCATACAAGTCACACTTTATCAAAGGGGGCTAATTTTAATGCAAGTCACACTTTTTGGGAGATATTTTAATTTAATAATAGGAATTTTGGCTGTGGCAGGCAAGCGGGAATTTCTTATCTGCCTTGCAGGGTTGAAATCCCCATATTAGAAGTCAAACAAATTAAGTGAAAGAATGGATTTTTGGAGCTGTAGTGCAAGGTAAATAATCCCATCAAAGTTGAGTTCTTATAGTTAGAAATCAGCCTTGTCAAAAAGTGCGACCCATTTGGGCATTAAACAATGCTTTTAATGGTATTTATTAATAGTTTTTTTGCCTAATTTTGGCGCCATGGATGAATAGAAAGTCAAAGCAAGAAGTCAAGCCAAAGACAACTGAAGGATGCATGCTAAAAATAAATAAAATAAATTTATTTAATGGCAACCAGCAGCATGCACAATTGGGTGGCCCAATTTGGGTTAATAAACATGTTTGTTTATTAATTAATTGTTAGGAATAGGATGGACAATTATTAGAAATAGAATGCTGAGGGTTATATAAGCATGGGTTGCCATAATGAATAAACAATTAATTCTTTTTGCTAAGGATTGCAGCCCAAATAGTTTTGGCGCAAAGAAAGGAGGATTTGTGCATCTGGAGGTGTTTTTCATTGCCGGGAAGCTTCAAGGTTTGGCGCCTAGGGTTGGAATGGCTTGATTTATGCTATGATAATTATTTGCATGTTGCTATAAGTGCCCAGGTGAATTTGAAAATATTTATGCTTTCTTTGCATGCAAGCAAAACCTCAAATTTTAAGGCAGCAGACTTCATATGCAAATTTTTGGTGACAGAAATCAGGTATTCATGTTCTGGACTTCATCTTTGTCTGAAATAATTGCAAGTATTCATTACAGGTGTTCATATAGGTGAAAGGGAGTTCAAATCAATGTCAGGTACATTGAATATATCTTCCGAATTTGAAGAAATTGCTAGATCTGCACGAATTGATCCAGTTATAAAGAATTCCGGCAGGATTAAAAGAAAAAAAGAACACAGACAAAGATTGCTCAGACAAAGATTGCTCCAGCCATGATGAAGTGAGATGAAAGAGAAGGGTCAATAGAATCATGCATAGCTTCTAGATTTGTTGATATCAATGACACAGACATAGGCCCAGAACCCATCTTCGAAATAATTGACAGATCCAGGGCCGGAAAGACATTTCTCATGCGGGCAATGAAAAGTAGTGGAATTATTCAAGCATCAACATTCCTAGTCACAGCTCAGTTGCCCAAATTTGTCATGGAGTGTGCTAGATCATATCATCCTCTTTCCAGAACAATCCGGGATGCTGCGGGAAAGACAATTATTAGGCTGGATGCACAGTTTATCAATTATTGTCTGAAGATTCTGACACGAATGGTGGTGATTGCAATCAGCATGCTGGATGCAGGCAACAGATGGGAGAAACACAAAGCAGATTGCGTGGGCATAATGAACAACAAATATATGAAGAAGCCCAGGTCTCCATCAAAGTTCCTGAGAACTCGTCTGCGATCCAACTTGGTGCAGGAGGTGGATGATATCACTAAATTGCTTTGCAGGATAAGTGGAGAAGTCAATACTCACAACTTTCGCTCATGGATGTATGCTTTCGTGAGGACTATCGAGATCAACAGAGCTGATTCGATAATCAATTAGGCAGAGATCATCAGTGACAACATTGGTGAGCAACTTCAGAGTGTGAGGCAGACTTACAACTTCAAAATGACTTCATACTTGGTATATGCAGCAGCCTCGCAGGGCATATTTTCTAAGCTGGATAGACGGGGCGTACTGACGAAAGATCCCATCTTTGAGTGTTAGCCATAGTTGACAGTTCCTGAATGCCACATATTACAAAGCGGTCAACGATAGGTTCTTCTATGAATTCATCTACAAACTAAATAGTGATCTAAAGGCCAAGAGGGTGAGCAAAGAATCTTGGGAAGTTGTATCTCAGCATGACTGCATTTTCATCTAGTTTGCAGACTTCACCTATCTCAGGGTAATTGGCTTTTCGAGAGAACCAGTAAAGTTACTAAGGTATCCAAATGGCAAGTGGGTCATCATGGAGTTCTGCAGACAGCTCGTGGAGATGCATGACTTCTAATCAAAGCGGCACAAGTCTACAGGTTTCTTTCCACTCACAATGGGTTACTACTGTTGCCTGAGCATCCAAAAAGTTAGAGTCAATGCAGAAATGTTTTATGAGTATGAGCCTGAGTTCTTCCCAATACGGCTGAACTTTGACCCATATGGAGTAGCGAGGAAGAGAATCTCCCAGGAATACTCACACGTGTCTTCATTGGAGGACATTTGGATGAAGTGTAGGAACGAGTATGAAGTCAGAAAGAAAGACTTCAGCAGGTTATCGGCGCAACAAGTGTCTGATTATGGTTTGGCACGGATACCTGCAGATCTCGCAGATGATGGGCATGTGATACTTGACTCGTATCATCAGATGGGAGGAGATAGAGCTGCTCTTCAGGAAAACATTGGTGGCTGCCAGACAATTGAAGAAAGATCTTCCGCAGTTCTGGTTAACACTTCAAACTGGTTGTTGACAAAGGGGTATTGCCTAGATGAAGCTTTGATGAATCAAATCACAGGCAATTTTACCATGGGAGACTCCAGTAAAAGAAAGCACAAAGGTGCAGCAGAAGGCCGAAAAAGCTTAAAGTTCACAGGAAGTCTCACATACAAGAGAAGGCCAAATCTACAGCTATCGCGCCAGTTCCAGCTTCTCCAACATCAACTCATAGCACTTCAGCAACCTCAGAATCTCAGAGAGATCTTGTTGTTCCTCCTTTGAATCCAACGTCATTTGTATTTTCTCCTCGATCACTTAGGTCTTCACCTATCCATGCGGAGAAGTTGAAATTACAGATGGCAGAGTTTGAAAAAGCATTATCTTTGGACAATTCAGAGGGTGGCGGCCATAACACGGTGGCAAATTCTGATAGAGCGGAGTCAGAGCATGAGATGGTGGTGCACTCGGCGACTTCTCATTCCCCAAGAAGCAACTTTTCATCATGGTTAGCTTTGCAAACAATCCCAAAAGCCAGAGAGGAGATCAACCTGGAAGAACACGACTTTCAGCTGCTCCTGAGTTTGGGTGGAAGAGATAGAAGACCTAAAGTTGCCAAAATGACTTCTAGGTTGATTATTGAGGAATCAGGACAGAAGTTTGCTAAGTTATTTGTTCCAGCAGAAGGAAAGCACAAGGGAGAGCTCATAGCAGCTGATATAGCAGTGACCAAAGTGCTAATAGGTCAAACTACCACAGAAGGATTAAAGCAGGATACGCAGACACTAATGAACGCTTTATTCCTTAAGCTTGACAAAGAGAAGGCTGAGAGATCCAAGCTTCAAAAGCAGGTGTTCCAGCTGTGCGAGATCATTGCTAAGGTTGCCAAACCTTCCTCTCAGCCCATTCTAGCACATGAGCAGGTGAGTGATCATCTGATGTAGGAGGTAGAAGATGCAGGGGACCAGGTCAAAGCTATTGCCCACTTGAAGGAACAAATCATTCACCAAGCTTCAGAACAATTCGAACCAATACCGGTTGAATTGGAGAACATGCACAGGGCAGTATCTCAGCTAAAGGAACTGATGACACAAATAGAAGATGAGAACATAGTTGCTGAAAGTCATCTGGATACTTTGGCTAAGATACACTCGTTGCCGAAAGATGTGTTGATTGCAGAGCAGATCGTGCCTGGTGGATTGGTAGAAAAGGGGAAGCAGTTAGAAATTTCAGTTTCCTTCCGCGTAGAGATCCTCAAACTCATGCTGAAGAGGATGCAGTTGCTGGAAAGTAAGATGGGAGAAGTGTCAGCAAGCATCCCAGATGAATTACCTGCTTCCCATGAGGAATTTATGCTGGTTGTGCGGAAAGAAGTTGATGAAGCCACCATACCTTTCACGATGGATTCAATTGGTAGACTCATAAAGCTTCAGGCAGATGTTGAGGGATATGGGCCTGGTTTAGAGAAAGTGAAGGCTAACGCTGTTGCTTTGTCCAGAGGGTTGTTATAGTTCAGAACCGAGAGAGATGCTATTGTTAAAACACATGGGAAGATGTTGAATTACATGTTTGACAAGTATATTTAATATCAGAACAAAAAGAAAATATAGGTGTTACAGCTGGCAGATCTTCTTTCTTCTCTTCTTATCTTATTTCTTATGTTCCCGAATGAAAATGTAAAATTAAAGTTATTGTTTTAAAAACCATCACTTTAAGTTATTTGGAAAGATTCTTTGAGATAGGTGACAGATGTGCACAATTTTGGCTTAAACTCCTAATGCATGTCATTAAGAGAGGAATTCTAGGAAGATAACTGCCAAATGTTCCCTTTACTACTTCTTCATGTTCTAGTTCAGTTGCAGTTTCCCATTTGTAATTTCCCCTCTACACACTATAAGTAGAGGAAGAACCTACGGGTTAAAGGATCGGAATTTGTAATCAGCATTCTTGTGTTCCAAACTTTGAGCTGAGACCCTTGATAGCTTTCTGTAAGCAGAGGAATAGAGGAGATTTCCGGAGAACTTTGTGTCAACGGTGCATTCATCTCGTATTTATTTCTAGATCTATTCATAAACTTTGTGTTATTTTAGATCTAGATCTGAAAGTTTCCTTTGCTTTGAATTTTGTATTTCATGATCTATTTGTTTTAATCTATGTGCATGCAATCAACTCTGTAAACTATTGATTGGGTTGCACATCTTCTCTCCTTTCTTCCCGTTTCCTATTATTTTCCTCTTCTGTTGATTTTTCCTTTCCTTTACAGCTGCTTACTTGCTGCAAAACTGTCTAGCTATGGTTCATGAGCTACATAGTTAAAGTAATACCAACAGATAAATACTAGAAAACATAATTGACAAAATCTTATATGGGAGTCTCACCGGTAAATGAGGGAGTTTTATCTCATGACTGCCTAGGTTTTCAGCTGTGCAAAAAATCTAGCCAACACTCCATCTCGAGAGGGATGGAACATGTGTTCTTCAAAGGCTTAGCTAATGTGGGGTTGAGGGGCAACACCCCCTTTCATGTTGGGGTGCGAAAATTTTGCAATCTCTATATTGTCTTTCAATGTAACTTCGTGCTATGTTGCGCCACGTCACGTCATGTGGCACTCCCAAGACAACCATTATGTTAGAGTATCTCTTTGCATACCGCACACCTTTCAGTCCAGCCACACAATGGTCAGAAGTTAAAGAATCCCAAAATGGTTCAGCTTCCATAATGGTTCTTTCCATAGTTACCTAATTCTCGAGGATAGAGGGACAAGGGGAAGGATTGACAGGGATTTTGGGACGACAAACACTTTCTTAAATTTTCGGGATGACAGGGGAACAACTATTAAAATAATATATAAAAATTTAAATTTATTGAAAATTTAGGTATTTGAACTATTTAATTTATTTTAAGTACTTTAAGATTATAATTTTGTGTTCTTGTAAAAAATAACTTTTTAAGACTCAAAACATCTAAAGTTTTGAAAGATTGTTAAAAAATAAGAGATGTCCCCTCTAAGCCCCCAAGTCCCCGAAAAGTTTAGGACGTCCGAAACATCACCATAATCTAGGGGATGCATCCTCGTGTCACACTGAACTTCTTTTTTCCTTTGCAACACTACACTATAAATGTATACACATTTGCAACTTTAGATAGGAATCTGAGTAGAAGATAGATATCCTTACATCTTTCTCAAGAGTATGCCATGTACAAGATTTAGATGAATAAACACATTTATTGTTCCAGTTCTATTATCTCTCTCTTTTGATGCTTTGCATATTCTCAAATAGCTTCCGCATACACATATACCACATCTAAATCCACATTTAGGGTGTTGTCCACCTGCTCACCTCCTGAGCCCTAAATTATTAAGGCTCTTTTTGTTATCTTGATTATGGAAGGGGATGATATTTAATGGGATATTATTAAATGGACAAAAGGCATGCCTCTAACTGAAATAATTACCAAGCAAATTTATGAAAATATCTCTCAAAAGGTATTCTTAGGTTTGAATTGGAAGTGGTCTTTTTGAGATTCCCTATACAAATGGAAGCACGGATTTCCTGTCATTTGGGCTTCATGTATTGAACCCAAAAGGTCATGTTTTAGATAATTTCTCTTGCATACAAAACTTCTTGTTGGTTCTTTGCTTGCTAAAAGTGGTTGGGCTAGTCCTTATTGTATTGTGTGTGGTGAATCTGAATTTATAGGGATTTTGTTTTTCCTTGTCCATTTATTGTTATTGCATGGAAGAATTGTTTTATTCCTTAGTCTAAATACCCGTCTCAAGAAATTATTTTGAATAATATTGTGTTTTGCTATATCTTTATTGAAAAGAAAATGCTGCTGTTTTTTATAAAGCTTTGGCTTGTTATTTCTAGTGAAATCTTATGGTCCATTTGAAAACAAAGGAATAATGGCGTGTTTCAAGGAAAGGGAAGGGTACTTACTGGCGTCACTAGTGAAGCCATGCTCCATATCCTTCATGTGCAAGTCTTCCTTCAACTCAAGCTGCGATAACATGAGTTAAAAAGTTCCTTAGGACAGGGATGATGAAGATTTCTGATATGATCTTGCTTGCAAAATATTAGAGAAAACGGAAATAATAGAATGAAAAGAATCAAAATGCTAAATTAACATAGGAAATAGCTTCAAACTTGCATATATTCAAATATTCTAGGCTTCTTTGAGGGGACAATTTCCTTTTGAGCAAAGCTCGTTTACAATAATCGAATATATCCTATCTATTCCTCACATTATTAATATATAGGCATTACAACTTTAACCCTAATGCTCAAGTGTCGGCCTTACAAATCGTAGGTACCGAAGGTTTATTATAGACCCTAACTCTAATGCTCAAGGGTCTGCCCCCCCATGATAACCATTGAGCTAAAAAACAACTATGACCATTGCAATTCAAAGATAATAGATGGTTAGGGCATTGAGGTCCTAACATCCCCCCTCTCCCTTCGGAAATATTTCTCTGGAAAGCTTGAGTTGTGGAAATTGCTGGAGAGGTTCCCAAGTTACATCTTCTGGTTGCATGTCTCGCCATTGGACTAGAACATCAATGATGCTACGTCTACAAAGTGCGCGTGTTCGTTTGGAGAAGATAGCCTTAAGTTCTAGGATGATGGAGCTTTCTACATTCAACTTTGGGAGAGTCATTTGTACTTGAATTCGTTGCCGAAGGTATTTCTTCAAACATGAGATATGAAAAATAGAATGAATCTTGGAAGTTAAGGGTAGGTCCAATTTATACGCCATGTTACCAATTTGTTGCGATATGGGCCATAAAATTTTGGTGCTAAAATCTGTTTGCCTTTGAGCTTTAGTCTATTTGTATGGTTGGAGTCGCAAAAAAACCATGACCCCAATGGAAAAGGTGCTTTTTGAATGGTTTTGATCTCCTTGTTACTTCATCCAGTTCTGAGTTTGTGCCAAGTTATCCTTTAGAGCTCGTAGTGGAGTTTCCCCGTGACATAGGATGGAATCAATGGCTTGCAGCTTAAAACTACTTGGAAGGTAGGATATGAGAGATGATGGAGGTTGGCCACATATAACTTCATCTTAGTTGAAGTGTGGTAAGAAGTGTTGTACCACCATTCAACAAGAGGGAGCCACTTAGCCTAGTGAATTTGTTGTTCTAAGTTGAAACAATGCAAGTAGTTCTTTGAGCATTTATTGACAATCTTTGTTTGTCCAACAATCTAAGGGTGGTATGCTGAGTTCATTTTGAGTTGTCCCTTGTTGTGTAAACAATTCTTGCTAGTGAAAGTGGGATATCACGATATGAGCCAATGGAAGAGGGCATATCATACAGGCCGAAAATTTGATCAATATAAATTTGTGCTATCATGGAAGCATTGAAAGGATAGGTCAATGGGCAGAAATGGGCCTATTTAGAGAGGCAGTGCACCACAACAAGGATAATTGATTTCCCACTAGACTTAGGTAACTCCTCAATGAAGTCCACGGAAACATCCATCCATATTGAAGTGGGAATTGGTAGTGGTTTTAGAGTGCCATGAATTTGGACATTCTTCATTTTTATGAGCATATGTATCACATAATGGCAAACACCACAAATTGTTTGATATCTTGTTTTATGCCATCCTAAAAGAAGTTTCTTTTGGCCTGTGCGTAGGTCTTCAAAACCCATAATACCCCATAAAACACGATGTGTGTACATTTTGCAATAGTTTCAAAGTTTCGACTTTGAAGAGAGTGCCAACTGTGCATGATAGTGCAAGAAAATGACATCCCATGTATCCCTATTTAGGTATAGGATTGACCGAAAGCTGTTGAACTAGTGCATCATGTTGCCATTCTTATTGGACTTCTTGTAACCAATCAATTGGTAAGGATAAGGCACATAAGGTCCCCTGTTATTCAAAATTCCAAGATAAGGCATTGTCACCACATTTTCTTTCCCCTTCTTGTGCATAATTTCTTAGTAATATCCCAAGAGTTTAGTCACCCACTTTTGTTGTTTTGGTAATGATACATGTTTTAGGAAATAATTTAGGTTGTGATGATCTGTTTGATGTAGAAATGTTGACCCAATAAATATGGTCGCTAGTGAGTGACTAACGTATGAAGAATGGCTAACATTTCCTTTTCATAAGTGGATTTGGCCAAATTCTTTCTTGGCAAGGCCTAACTAGTAAAAGCCAAAGGTCTTCCTTCTTGCATCAATACATCTCCAATTCTTGTCCTAGATGCATCACTTTCAATGATGAGAGTTTGGAGAATTCTAGCATCGTGAAGACTGGGGTGGTACACATGGCTTGTTTGATTAATTCAAAAGCACTCTATTCTAGTGGAGACCATCAAAAGCATTTTTTTTGTAGCATGGCGGTCAAGAGAGCTGCAATCTTACCATAGTTCTTGACAAATGTGCAGCGATAGCCGGTAAGACCTAAAAAACCTTGAAGAGTTTTGAGGGTTTTCGGTTGGGCCAATTTTGCATATCTTTAATTTTTTTTGGGTTCCACTTTAACCCCTTCGGCTGAGACAATGTGACCGAGATAGTCCACTTCTTTAGTGCTAAAGAAGCACTTGGCATACAATTGATTGGTAGTGAGGAATTACAATGTGTAGTCCAAGTGAAAAAGATGTTCTTCCCACATCTTGCTCTAGACCAAGATGTCATCAAAGAAAACCAGGATGAATTTACGAGGTAGAGGCCAAAAAATCTGGTTCACGAGGCTCTGGGAAGTTGACACACATTTGTGAGACCAAAAGACATCACCAAAAACTCATAGTGGTCGTCATGGGTCCGAAAAGTTGTTTTAGGCATATCCTCTTCCTATAACGAATTTGATGGTAGCCGCATCTTAGATCTAGCTTAGAAAAATAACAAGTCCTGTGTAGTTCATCCAATAATTCATTAGTCATTGGAATTAGGAATTTTCTTTTGATTGTCAGTTTGTTTGATTCCTAAAAGTCTACACACAATAGCCATGACTCATGTTTCT
Source organism: Taxus chinensis (assembly GCA_019776745.2). Classification (NCBI taxonomy): domain Eukaryota; kingdom Viridiplantae; phylum Streptophyta; class Pinopsida; order Cupressales; family Taxaceae; genus Taxus; species Taxus chinensis. The sequence goes on along the minus strand of CM034154.1, from coordinate 73,479,745 downwards.
TGTCAACTAGAAGCATTGGAGAGGAATATGGACTCACTTTTGGCTGAATGACCCTTGCGTCTAACTATTCCTTGATCATCTTTTCAATTTCGGTTTTTTGCATGTAAGGGTAACAATACAGTTCGATGTTGGGTGGTTGACTCCCAGGAATTAGTTGTATAGCATGATCATAGGAGCGTTGTGGTGGTAATATTTGAGGTTCTTCGAACATGTGTGAGTGCTTGTGTAGAATGAGTTGCAATTTCCTAGGGGTTGTGGATGTCCTTGTTTCTATTATTTTGAACCGCCACACTTGAGGAACCCTTTTTGACTAATTTAGCCATGTAGTGAGAACTAATAACTTGACTAGGTTGTGCCATTCCTGTTAAGGTGTATACTGTTGACCTACAATTGTGAATTGCATCCATAGTTTGGAAAATCCCCATAACACGGGTCCTAAGGATTGAAGTCATTGGACATCTGAGACACTGTCTTATTTGAGCTTGTAATGACCAGTTGAAACATGGACATTATGATGTTTTCTTTTATAAGCCATTGTGCCTCAGTTAGCTACCACACTTCAAAGTTGTTGCGTGGGTACACATACCAAGTTGCTTGTTTGGCCACCCTCATGTCAATGAAGTTATGTGTGCTTCCCTAGTGAATGAGGATGGTTAGATGATACCTTTTGAAGTATCCCAATAGTTTCATCGTTTGTGGGGAGCTGATCCTAGCTAGGGCATGTCCTCAAATTTCTGGGGCAAAGTTTTTAATCTTTTGAGCTGTCGTCCGAGTCAAACAATATGTCAAATTTAGAAGGTGCTATCATGTCCCTTTTTGAATAAAGTAAAATAAATTAATAATACAACTTAAGTATCAAAAAAGTAAATTTATATGGTTTCATATTAATAAGGAACGAAAGAGAGGCAATTAAGTCTAGGCCCCTCCCTTGGGATATGGATAGTTGAATACGGATGGGGCTTCCAAAGGTAATCCAGGTAGAGCTGCAATGGGGGGCATTGGTAGACACCATGAGGGTGATATGCGATTCTTTTTTGCTGTTAATCTGGGTGTTATTACCAATAATATAGCAAAGATGAAAGCAATTTATAAAGGTATGCAAGAAGTGGTCAAGTGTGGTTAGTTGAAAATTCAAGTTAGATCTGACTCTCAAATGGCCATCAAGATATTATCTCATAGTAGGACCACTCTCCCACCAAATTGGGGAATTTTAAAAGAAGTCTGGAAGATTCGAAAATTGTAGGAAAATTTTATGGAAGTGTAATTTGTTCATATTCCTTGGGATAGAAATAAGATTGCAGATGGTTTGGCTGATTGGGCTCTTGATAATTGCGATCTCTTGTGCTATGGTTTACCTCCTACATGGTGGTCCAACCACCTACAAGATGATATCAGAGACATTTTCAACCTGAAATTTTCACTATGATGATTGCAAATGCCTTTTTGTTGTATAATGCTATGGCTTGGATCAATAGCTTTCAGGCTTGGCATAGTCATATATGTAAATTTGGATAACATCTAATATAAAACTGTGTTTTTTTCTAAACTAACTTTATAAAAGACACTTATGTTTTAGTATTATAAAAAGTAAAATTTTAATAAAGTTTTATTATTATAAAAAGTTACCTTTTGATAAAGTAATGTTAATGTGGAAATAGGAAAGGAGAGTTATAAAAGAGTGTTGAGGTGTCATTTGGAGGGATCTTTTACTCTCCTCTATTTTGACATTTAAGGTTTGAGCTATTGCTCCTACTTTTGCATTTGAGGACGAAAACCCTTAGGTTTATTTAGATTTGAGGATAAAAACCCTCTAATCTTCTGAGGTGGTTCCAATCAGAGACTCCATTTGGGCTTCAACAATCACATTTGTTCTTCAAACAATGATTTTCAGTTTGTGATAGCTTTTAGTTCAACTAGGGCACGTTTATTTTCAGTTTATGACAATTTGCAATTCAACTAGGGCACATTTTCTACATTTCCCACTTCAGATCTGCATTTCAAGTAAAGAAATTCATCCAGTGGAGAGACATCTGCCAAGAGTTCAGTTAGGGACAACTAGAGCACGATTTGCAACCATTCCTAGGGCTGACGTCACCTTTAGGGGATTGTAGACTTACGTTAGGGCATCATCTGTGGGTAGATTTCATCCATTCTGGTTTGCATGCGTATCATTTGGTCTTTCCTTGCCATCATAGGCATCATTCGTTGGAAAAATCGCTGTAATCTAATGTATGTATTTTTCCTATTTTATGGGCTGAAAATAAATAAAAAAAAATTCCAAAAATCTGTTTTTCCAGTTATAAAATTATAATAGGCTCAACTTAAGGAAATATGCATTTTCCCAAGTGTTTTGAAGATTTTTTCCTTTCATTTCCAACTTTGTAATATTTTACCTTGGAGGGCATTGATGAAAAAATCAATTTTATCACTTTCACCCTAGGGTTTGTTAGAAAAATCAGTTTTTGGTAAATTTGCCTGAAAGGGATATTCCAATGGTACATTTCCAGTTTTGGGTATTTTTTATTTTTAGGGTTTGCATAAAAATCAGATTATTGCATAAGGGATTTCTCAGAAATCCAAATTGCTCTTATTTTTTTCCTCAAGGGGACATTACATCGGTATCAGAGTAGTAATCTTGTTAGCATGTTTGGGGAGGGCTAATTGTTGTGATACAGAGCTAGTGTTAAAAAATGGTGTTATTAAGAGGAAAAGATGTGGGAAAGGAGTTTTACAGAGCAGGGAAAAGACTTGAGAGTTTGCTACAGTCAAACGAAGATCTACTCAGCATTTTGGAAGAAGTGGAAAACTGTTTATCCATGGTAGAACAATCACATTTTGAGGCTATGGAATGGGCAGTAACTCCATCAAAGATTTATTTGGCTAAGCCCAAGCTTTTGAGACACTTGGACAAAGAGGTGAGACTTGTAGGTATCACTTGTATTAGTGAAGTTACAAGAATAACAACTCCTAATGTTCCGTACAACAAAACCATGAGGGAGATATTTCAGCTTATTGTGGAAAGTTTTGAGGGTCTAGAGGACATCAAAAGTCCTTTTGCTAAGAGGGTCATAGTTCTAGAAACTATGGCAAAAATCAGGTCATGTGTTGTGATGTCGGATCTTGAATGTGATGATCTTATTATTGAAATGTTTCAACAGTTACTTACAATTGTCAGTAAAAATCATACAAAAAATGTAGTAGCTTCAACGTAGACAATTATGACTCTGGTTCTAAATGAGAGTGAGGATATTTTCCAACAACTATTATCTGTATTATTGTTTGCTTTTTAGTAGGAAGCTTCACTAGTTGCACATACACTAGCTAAAAATGTTGTCGAACAATGTGTAGAGAAGCTGAAGACATATTTGATAATTAAGGGACTTACTTCTAGTGATCAACAGGAAAAGAATTCTTCCATTGTGAGAAGGAAAGATGAAGAAATTAGGAAACAAGAGAACAAATTGAGCAAGAACGGGAAGGAACCAACATGTAGGTTGAACGTGAATATCCTTTGATAGTAAAAGATGTTCTATTGACTTAAAATAATCGCATGTACCAACAAAATAGTGAGGAAGTCAAAGAGAATCAAACCTTACTTGTTGGATGCAAAATTGAAAAGGATATTTCAGTCCAAAATGCACCTATCAATCTTCCAAAGATCGAGTCATTACCATATGAGATGGATTTTTAGTACAACTATGGAAAGGCACTTGAAAAGAATAGTGGTTGTGATGTAATGCTATCAAAAGCTTCTATTTAAGCCAAAGGAGGTAAGCATCTTGATTACAGCCCAAGGTATGATGATCATAGCTCATATTCATTGCTACATGCTATACCATTTGCAAGATTATGGTCAAGAAAGTAAGCATCCTTATAATTTCAACTCAAGATGTGGTATTAACAACAATGAACCATTGCTCCATGTTTTGAAGATTTTTCCCTTTCATTTCCAACTTTGTAATATTTTACCTTGAAGGGCATTGATAAAAAATCAATTTTATCACTTTTGCCCTAGGGTTTGTTAGAAAAATCAGTTTTTGGTAAATTTTCTTGAAAGGGATATTCTAGCAGTACATTTCCAGATTTGGGTATTTTCTATTTTGAGTGCTTGCATAAAAATCAGATTATTGCATAAGGGATTTCTCGGAAATCCAAATTGCTCTTATTTTTTCCCAGAGGGGACATTACAGGTGTATCAAAATATTGTAAGCATGTTTGGGGACGACTAATTTTTGTGATACACATCTAGTCTTAAAAAATGGTGTTATTAAGAGGTAAAGATGTGGGAAAGGAGCTTTACAGAGCAGGGAAAAGACTTGAGTGTTTGCTACAGTCAAACGAAGATCTACTCAACATTTTGGAAGAAGTGGAGAACTGTTTATCCATGGTAGAACAATCACATTTTGTGGCTATGGAATGGGCAATAACTCTATCAAGGATTTTCTTGGTTAAGCCCAAGCTTTTGAGACACATGGACAAAGAGGTGAGACTTGTAGTTATCACTTTTATTGGTGAAGTTACAAGAATAACAACTCCTAAAGTTCCGTACAACAACAAAACTATGAGGGAGATATTTCAGCTGATTGTGGGAAGTTTTCAGGGTCTAGAGGACATCAAAAGTCCTTTTGCTAAGAGGGTCATAATTCTAGAAACTATGGCAAAAATCAGGTCATGCGTTGTGATGTTGGATCTTGAATGTGATGATCTTATTATTGAAATGTTTCAACATTTCCTTGCAACTGTCAGTAAAAATCATACAAAAAATGTAGTAGCTTCAACGCAAACAATTATGACTCTGGTTATGAATGAGAGTGATGATATTTTCCAGCAACTATTATCTGTATTATTGTTTGCTTTTGAGTAGGAAGCTTGACTAGTTGCACATACACTAGCTAAAAATGTTGTTGAACAGTGTGTAGAGAAGCTGAAGCCATATTTGATAATTAAGGGACTTACTTTTAGTGATCAACAGGAAAAGAATTCTTCTATTTTGAGAAGGAAAGATGAAGAAATTAGGAAGCAAGGAGAGAACGGGAAGGAACCAACATGCAAGTTGAAGGTGAATATCCTTTGATAGTAATAGATGTTTTATTGACTTCTAATAATTGCATGTACCAACAAAATAGTGAGGAAGTCAAAGAGGATCAAACCTTACTTGTTGGATGCAAATTTGAAAAGGATATTTCAGTCCAAACCGCACCTATCAATCTTCCAAAGATCAAGTCATTACCATATGAGATGGATTTTTAGGACAACTATGGAAAGGCACTTGAAAAGAATAGTGTTGGTGATGTAATGCTATCAAAAGCTTCTGTTTCAGCCAAAGGAGGTAAGCAGCTTGATTACAGCCCAAGGTATGATGATCTAGCCCATATTCATTGCTCCATGCAATGCCATTGCAAGATTTTGGTCAAGAAAGTAAGCATCCTTATAATTTCAGCTCAAGATGTGGTAATAACAACAATGAACTATTCTACTTTTGCTATCATTCTAGGAAGGGTAAAGGTGTAAAGATAGATCCTTTGACTCGAAACTATTTGTGCATAGTAGTGTGGGATCTTGGTGATAGATTGAGATCTATAAAGGGTAGAGTTTCTAATTTCAATAACATTATTGCTAATGAGTTCATCATCCCATGCACCTAGATAAAAAGAAAACCAAATTTCACGTGGAGGAATACAAGAAATAAGTTGCGAATAGGAACAGGATCATGAAAGTTCAAGGGCTGCAGCTAATGAGTCAAATGTAAGGTCCAAAGACATGTCATCTCATATCTGATAGTGCTCTCAAGGCAAGTAGCAATGGAACAACTCAGAAATTAGGTAAAGAGATTTATATTATTTTCGTTGGTTTCAAATTTGATATCCAAACTATAGTTACAAATGCATATCATAGGGTGATTGGAGATAAACTGACAAATGGCTGTCTTCTATACAAGGTCCATGTTATGATAAGGCAGCGGTAGTTTTGTCTTCGTACATTGGTTACGAGTCAGTTGCTAGTATACCAGTCAACATTGCCATATGTAATGAGTTGTGTTTGTGTGGAAATAATATCACATTAAAGAAGGGACTGCTTAGTAGGATCAAGAAAGATAAAGGCCTTGATGAGATCCATAGTACTATTTCTAGTGAATACTTCATCCTAGGCATCCTAACAAAGTTTTGAAAAAGCAATTCATAGATTGTTCCTTGGAGCTGAGTTCCACATTTGAAGACAAGATCATAGGGGATGGCCAAATGAAGATAGTCCCAATGGGATGCTTGATGTGGAAGGGTGGTAAGCAAAATAAATGCTGTTTTGATGTTCACGATTTTATGACTCTGCATAACATGGTTTTGTTTGACTCAAGCTACATATAGGAATACCGCTCTTGGATATATGGAGTAAAATTCAAAAAGGATGAGATACTTCTAATGAATTCACCATTCCTTGCACCATAAAGATACACCTTTTCAACACTTGGGGTCGACACAGGGTATGCAACGATTCTTATATCATGGGTCTAGGTGAGACATGGATAAAATGGGATCTTTTGGTTATGAACATGGTTGGTATGAGTTTGAGTAACAAGAAATATGACCCATGGATCCTTATGGGAGTTGCCTACAATTTTAGAACTGCTGTTACCCACATTTGCAGCTAGTCCCACATTTTATTTGCAGCCGTAAAGGGACTTTTTTATCAAAGGGAAGTTGCATTTCCCACCTATTGTCATTAATGAGTTGTTTGCAACTGATACAAGATGGGTTCCAACCACTACAATTCTGATTTTGAGCAAGAAAATGCAATGCTCGAGCCATGATTTGGACAACATGGAAGGAACTTGTGGATTCAAGGTAATCATTATAACAACAATATGCAAGAGGTGAATATAGTTGTTGGCATGCATTGGTTATATTCACATTGAGCCCAGGTTCATATTATTTATGAAGGGGTTCAAGGTGAAGGGGGTTGTGTGTAAGGCAACTATCTTATTAGGGCAGTCATTGGCATTACATGGAGACTTCAAGGAGAAGTTTACATCAAAATCAGATTGGTGCAGCGGACAAATGGTTAGGTAGTACCTAACTTGGAAGGTTGTGCAACGATCCACCCACATAGAAAGTGGAGAGCAATGGTTGATGATCTCCTACCACCCAAGGAAGAAGGAAACATACTTGGGACAACCATGTACCAAATTTCCAGCCTCAAAGCTGCTGTCAATCATTATCAACCCCCGTACCACTTCAATACAACTGGTTTTGCAGGGACTCCCGATCATGAGAAGGAAGCGGTTACAATTTATGATTGTTGATAAAGTATTTTCAGTTCCTACATTGTTCACACCTTTGGATTTTGCAAAGGATTATCAGTTTAGCTGCCGCTATATCATTACCAGGCTGCTCAAACAACTGTTATCAGTCATGCATAGCTCCAAGTTTGCACATTTGAAGGGGGTTTTTATCATTAGATGATGTGGGTAAAAGGTTTCAATTAAAGGGAACAAACAATTCAAATACCATAGTGTTGATTCAGATGAAATTCTAGGTGGTTTGGGGCTGTTGTAACTTTTTTCCAGCCTATTTACAGTCTGATTTGCACCAGATTTTGGGGGATACAACTTGTCATATCATTGAAGCATCCATTGGAACTCAAGGGTTTGGTGTTCCAGATTCGTCATTACATAGGAGGAGCCAAGAGGTGCAATGGAAGCCAATTTCGTCAAGGATTGGGAATTGCAAATTCGCAAGATGGATTTGGGATCATGGTATTTGTAGGAAGATTCAAAATGGAGGAGTAGAAGTGAACCAACATTGCTCGAAGACAAGCGATTTTTGGGGAGGGTGGACTGTCATAGCCCCTTTTTGAATAAAGTAAAATAAATTACTAATACAACTTAAGTGTCGAAAAAGTAACTTTATAAAAGACACTTATGTTTTATTGTTATAAAAAGTAACTTTTTAATAAAGTTTTATTATTATAAAAAGTTACCTTTTGATAAAGTAAATGGCAATGTGGAAATAGAAAAGGAGAACTTGCTTTTGGAGGCATTTCCTTGGGATAAGTGAAAGTAAAGTCATAAAAGAGTATTGATGGGTCATTTGGAGGGATCTTTTACCCTCCTCTATTTTGACATTGAAGGATTGAGCTTCTGCTCTTACTTTTACATCTGAGGACAGAACTCTCCTTTAGGTAGATTCTACATTTGAGGATTTTGAAAGTACCTGGTGGAGATTTTCTAAGGCGGTTCAAATTCGGGACAGACCCTCTAATCTTCAAGGGCTTCACTCAATAAGAGTTTGTGTTTGGAACATCCATTACAGAGCTTTTGACAAGGGTCTTTAGCTGATTCAACAGCTAGGGCACTTGTTTGGGATATTGCAGTTTTCTAGGCATTTCCAGTTACAGCTACGTTTTCACATTTCCCGCTTCAGTTGGAAAGTCATTTCATGATTATATAGCTAGTGGAGAGACATCTCCCAAGATTTCAATTAAGGACAACTAGTATTCGGGACAGATTTGCAGCCTTATTTTACGCGAACGTTTTCCAGCTGTTTAGGGATTAGACGACATGTGTCTAAGGCATCATTTGTGGCAGATTTCATTCATATTGACTGAAAAATTGCACATAGCCATATTTCTACCTTGTCGTTCTTTTCCTTAGTCATCTAGGCTCTTTCATTTGTCAAGTGAATTGAACAATATTAATGGTCAGTTGTATATTTTACTGTTTTCGCATGCCCTGCAAATAAAATATCTGCAAAAAAATTCCAATTTTTGTTCGGCTGTATAAAAATTGTCTATTTTTTTGCATACTTAAGGATATGATATTTTTCATAAGGGTTTATTAACTGTTTTTTTACCATTTCCAACTTTGTAATGATTTTAGTTTGAAGAGCGATGCTGACAATAAATCAAAGATCAATCACCATTGATCAAAAGTTTTCATGCACTAGGGTTTGTCTAAAGAAAATCAGGATTCTTCGTTAACCATTTTTTACTATAAGGGACATTTCAGTAGGAATATTTCCAAATTTGGGTATTCATTCTATGCCCTTAAGGGAAATTACATCCATTTAAATGATGAGATTGTTTGTATCACATTATTGGATTTGGGTTTTATAGGCAAATCCAATCATTGCTCTATTTTTGCACCTGAAGGTACTCTACATCTTAGAAGTACTATCAACTATCAATTATTAATAGTTGTATGTTAAGGATACATTTATGGCTCTGGATGTATTTTTCATACACAATTGCATACACATGGACAACTCTAAAATGGCCATTTCCTCACAAGTCAGGCATCCTGACCCCCATTAGTAGTTTTCCAGTGAACATAAAATGGCATGCACTTTCAAAGGATGACTAGAGTCATTCTTAGACTTTGTCAAGAGAGACTGGTCACACATGCATATAGACTATATGAATGAGTTACAATAAGAACACATAGCTAATCTCGAGAACCCAAGTGCATGTCACATAGAAGATCTAGTGAGAGTTCACATACGCAAGAAGCAACTAATGTGTTACCAAGTTCCTTTGTTAAAGGTCATTGAAGATAGACAAATCTTCAAAACAAGGTAAGATCCCCAAATGGAGTTCGTTTCAAATGTGGTCAATTTTTCACTCAACACACATGCAATGCCTAGAGTACAATCACAAAACATAAGTGAGAAGAGTTTGGTCAAACGGGCATTACCTAATGAAGCCATAATTGACTAGGGTAGAATATGCAAATGACCCAAAATCAGTGCATATTGAGCTCACCCATGAATTAGTTTGTTACTAGCCAAACACCGTTTGTGGTAACAAAATGGATAATGCAATGCATTATGGCGAAAATCAAGTGGAATTTTCAACATGCGAGAAGATAATTTAAATCTCCAAACCCTAACTGCTGGCAGTCTGAAGGAGAAATCCATATTGTTTAGAGCTTTGTTGAAGCTAGTTGATCTAGGCAAATGACATATGAGCCGACAAAGAAAAAACAGTTGAGGAGTTTACAAGATGATGTACCCCAAATTATTGGATGGGTACAACGTTGCAAGTTGACCATAACATGTAGATCTATGGCCGATAATTTAGGGATTTCGTACCACAGCATTTAAGGCAAAATGGGATCCAAAAATTGTCATTATCCCAGGATGGCATGCCTGGATATGTTTTCTTGGAACTCATTTAGATAAGGTCATCAGAATTTAGTTTAAACAAGATGCCAAATCAACTTCCAACACTGTAAGCTATCGAGAGCTAAAATTATGATTATAATACTGGTAAAATGACCCTTATGGAAATTAGAAAATCATGTAGCTTATTTGGGATAGATTATCCCAAATATGTGAAAGAAATTCACTAGACAATTTAAAAATTCCTGACTTGATCTATACTCCAAGGATGGGCTCAAGAGTGCCTAGAAATTGGGTGATCCAATGAGACGATTTGAAATGCTGCAATTTTATTCCTCAATGATGTTTCTTTTAATACGCCGTTTGTAAAGTGTGAAGACAAAAAAGGTCTTATTGGTGGTGCATTGTAATCATATTAGGGATATGAGTGTCAAGTGGTTTACTTCAACTGTGGGGTTTTCACTTGCAGATAGAATAATCCCATTCGCTAAAGAGTTTCGTCCTAGATGTTTTGCAAAAGCTAAGCTGACAAGTAAGCCCTACATAAAATAGTCCACTTCCTGAGATGATGGGTATGAATAATCAAGTTCAACTTCCCTTGGATAAAGGTCATAACTAGTAATATTGGTGCCAACGACAAACCTCCAAACTCTTGAGCCAATGAAATTACTATGGCTATTTTGAAAAGTCTCATACTTGTCCTGGGAATATTTTCACGATTAATTCTATTACAATCACTACAAGTCGCATTTCCAACGTGGTCAGGAATACATTTGCCACTAATTAGAGTCATAATTTCACTTCCTAAATGTCATTAACATTTTTAGGCACTTAGGTGAGAACATTGATGCGAATCTAGGAAACGACTAACATATAAATCCCTGTTTGATATTTGCCTCCTCATTGCTGCCAATTGTATGTAACCATAGCTTGCGCAACAAATTTGCGCTTGTTATGTAAGTCAAATGGGTTAATATAAGTGCGTCTACTCTGATTATTATTTTTTTAATCTATAATGCACTTTATAATACTTATTGCGACATTAAGTATTGGTATATTGTTTCCCAATTTGGCATGATCGGGATTGGTAAAATGAAAGCATTTCAAAGTTACTGGAGCTATATTTGTCTCATATACAAAATTATAATTATGTATCTATATTACTTTTGTTATCTGTATTGAAGCTTCATAACAATAAAACATATGTAATACCCTATCTAACTGAATGTAGCAAAAAGATCATATATAGTTCTCACATATGAAAAGTACAATGAAGAGTCCATATTCCATTCATCAGTCAGGGAAACACAATATTATAATTGCAATACATATATAACTAATGTATAGTGGCATTCTTACATTGTGGGAATCTTCAAAAATGAGTATATCCAGTTTGCCTTCATTTTTAGGCAAAATGCTAAATGTCAATATCATGATTACTTTTAGTAGTTCTCCTTGTCCTTGAGGCTTTGTCGTCAAGGATCCTCCAAAAATTGCATAGCTTGTAAACTCTATAATAACTAGATTTATAAAATGCCCTTTGAATCCTCTGTCTAACAAACTTTGTCTGAAGATCTCAACCTACAAGATATATTTTGGGGCAAAATCATTTGGGGTAAATATTTGAGCCATTGCAAAATTTATTTCAGAAGCTCCTAAGACCTAGATAGGAAACAATCACGTCTTAACTTCGTCTCACAATTTCCTAGTCTGCATATGGCCCACTTGATGAATTCCAAGTGTGCATCCCAATTTCGTAAGACCATAATTGCTGAATTTGGCAACCTTGTTTCTTTTGTCATGATGGGTCTTTTGCGGCTGATTATAGCTGAAGGTTTCCTGACATTAAACATGTGCGATTCTTATCTGAAAAAATATGAGTATTACCCTCATTTATTGAGTTTAAGCATGTTTAACTATAATGAAATAAACAATTGTTATTGTCATAGGTATTAGTATACAAAACTGTTCTTCATAATTTGTTTACTTGATGCAGACCTCAAACATCACTTGTCACATTCCAGCTGGGTTTCATGTTGCCGTTTTTTCAATGCTTACTCGTATAAACAGTCTTCCTTGAAACTCAATAGGGCTAGTTATTTTTGCCTCCCTACGTTATTTTGATGGACCCTTGACAAAGCGTAGTTCGCGAGTTAATAATGAAAGAATTAAAATTACTTAGATATGCATAAATTGCCAGTTATCTCCTTTGCTCATAGGTAGATAGGACCAAATTCCTCAAAGACCATTTGTTACTAGTGAAGGGCATCTCCAAGACCTTCAACTACATGGAGTGAGAACTGAAAGCAAGTATTCAGTTGTGGTACACTGAAAGATCCCCAATGGGTCTCCCTTCCATATTTTCAGGTGCATTGTTTTAAATGCAAATCACCAAAATCGTGTTCTTTTTCCCAAATCAGATTTTTATGGATTTTCAAATGACAAATCTGGGATTTCAATTGAAACCCTTGGAGATCAATCTAGGGCAAATTTGAATTTTGCTTCCAGCCAAAGCGACTAGGGTTTTCTGATGAAACTCAAATGCAAATGACACCAAAAAGGTTATATTTTCTGATTCCATTTGATTTCCAATATTTTTAAAAGCCAAAATATGCATTAGAAATCAAATTTATTTGCAGCCAAATAATTCAGAAAAACAGATCTAAGTCTGATTATCAAACTGCCTGAAAACCCTTCAAAATATTGCTTCAGCAAAATATAAATTTGCAACTCCTTTGATTTATAAAAATATAGAGAATGCTTGACAATAATTTTCAAAGGAAAATACCTTTGAAATTGCTGCCCCAAACAACTCCCACAATTGAGTCGATCCACTGCTGCAAATTGATCTACTCAAAATAACACAAAATACTGCACGGAAACTTGACTGAAATGATCCCTGAATTTGAGCTTAACAACGCTGGAAATTCATCTGAGTGAAATCCCCTCTCAATCCCTTGGGTTTTTCGTCCGCAAGAGATAAATCCACAAGGGTTTTCGTCCTTGGAATTTCTTACAAAAGCTGGAAGCTCTTTGCAATGCAAAATTTGATAATAAAACTTCTGGATATCGCTTCAAGCAAGTCGACTTGCTCATATAAAGGCAAAACAACCCAAAACCACCTCCAAAATGCAGCCAATGATATTTCATTTTTCTTCCCTAGGCTGGTCACATTTTCCCTATGGGCCTTGATTGTCACACTTCCCTAATTTTTGACCCCACAAGCAAGTCACATTTTTCCTCCTTTAATACAATTAAAATTAATTGTATTTTGACATTAACATTTTATTTTATTAATAAACTTTATTATTTATTATATGTGCAACTTATAATATTATTTTAAAAATATTTGCACAATATAATAAAATAATAAAACTTAGTCACCCTTGAAACTTCCTTTGGGCGTTGGGTAGACAAAAAGGGCCAAAGGTCTTTGTCCTAGATCATTCGGAAAGAGGGGACATTACAATCCTCCCTCCTAGGAGTTGCTTGCCCATAAGCAATTGCAGCAAAGTTGGATGCTGAAGTATAGACTCACCTTCCCATGTGGCATCCTCCAACGGTAAGTCTCTCCAACAAACTAGGTACTCTTGAATCACCTTGTTCTGCAACCTTCTCTCCCTCCAATCTAGAAGCTCCTCAGGGACCAAATCCAATCTCCACTCATCATCCAATGGTGGTAACTCTGCAGAAGAAGTCACATGCTGCCCCAATGCCTTCTTTAAGCAAGACACATGAAAAACATTGTGTATCTTACTTTCAGAAGGTAACTCCAACTCATATGCTACCTGTCCAACTCTCCTCACCACCCTGTATGGACCATAAAATCGAGGCTTAAGCTTCTCTGCTCCACTTTTTTTAAGAGTGCTCTATCTATAGGGATGAAGTTGCACAAATACCATATCCCCTACCTCAAATGACTGCTCAATCCTGTGCTTGTCTGCATACATCTTCTGTTGATTTTGGGCATGTTGCATATTATCCTTAAGTGTCTTAAGGATATCCTGGCTGTCCTGTAAGCACTCCCGAGCCTTAGGGGCTCTACTATCTCCAAACGCCAAATCCACAAAGGATCTCGCGTCATATCCATACAAAGCTCAGAAAGGGGGTCATACCAATGGACATATGGTATGTAGTATTATAACAATACTCACACAAATATAGCTGCTTCACCATGCCCTCTGCTGCCCTTAAACATAATTACGTAGGTACCCCTCGATCCACTTATTGAAAATCTCCGTCTATTCGTCTGTCTGCTGGTGATAGCTAGTGCTTAGAGTCAACTCAGTACCTGCCAATCTAAAGAGCTCCTGCCAAAATGTGCTCATAAACCTGCTATCCCTATCACTGACAATATTCTTCGGAAGCCCATGCAACCTGAATATCTCCCGAAAAAATAAATCAGCCACCTGTGGTGCCTTAAAGTTGGTGGGAATAACAAAGAAATGCCCATACTTGGTCAACCTGTCAACTACGCATAAATGCGATCATGTCCCTACACAACTGGTAGTCCTGTAATGAAATCCATCGATATGCTCTCCCATCTCTGCTCTGGAATGGGTAAGGGCTGTAATAAACCTGTAGGGAAAGTATGCTCGGACTTGTTCTGCTGACAAGTCACACACTCACGAATATACCGTAGACATCCTCTTGAGACCCTTCCAAGAGAATCTCTCTCTAACCTGCCTGTATGTCTTGAAAATAACTTGGATGTCCTGCTAATGGTGCATCATGGAGTGCATGTAGAATCTTGCCCTTGAGCTTAGATTCAGGTACCAAATAAATTCTACCCTTATAATAAATCAAATCAGATATTACCTGTGTAGCGCTCATCCTGAATCTTGCCATCCATGATCTCGCATGCCAAGGTGTTCTTTGGAGTACTCAACCAATAATTGAGATTTCCAATCTGCAGAAATCTCACTCACGGAATATAGGACAGCAATATGTGGCTTCCTCGAAAGTGCATCACCCACTACATTCTTCTTCCCCTTGACATACTCGATGTCAAAATCATAAGCCTGGATCCTGCTGACCCACTTTTGCTGCCTCTCGTTGAGCTCTTTCTGTTCCAAGAAATATCTCAAGCTATTGTGGTCGGTTCTCACTACGAACTTCCCTCCTACCAAATACTGTCTGAACTTTGCCAATGCATGCATGATGGCGAGCATCTCCTTGTCATAGGTGGAATACAACCTCTCATTCTCCCTCAACTTCCTACTCTCGTAGGCAATGGGATGACGATCCTGCATCAAAACTGCACCAATACCTGAGCCCGAAGCATCACACTCCAAAATGAATGGCCTAGAGAAATCCGGAAGAGCTAGAACTGGACAAGTGCTCATCACCACCTTGAGCCTCTCAAATATCACCTGTGCCTCATCTGTCCATCTGAATGCTCCCTTCCGTGTGAGATCTGTCAATGGTGCTGCAATATCTGAATAGCCTCTCACAAATCTCCTATAATATCCACACAGTACCTAGGAATCCCTGCAACTCTGATATATTCCTAGGTGGAGGCCAATCCTGCATAGCTTGTATCTTCTCCTGGTGGACCTTGACCCCATTGGCCCCAATGACATGCCCAAGATACAGTATCTCAGTAAGTCCAAACTCGCATTTGGACATCTTAGCAAATAGAGACTGAGTCTCCATAATGCCAAGTACCTCATCTAAATGCCTCAAGTGGTCCTCCCATGTCTTGTTGTAGATCAAGATATCATCAAAGAAAACTAACACGAACTTCCTGAACTGCCTGTTGAATAGATGATTCATGCATGACTGGAAAGTGGCATGTGCATTAGTCAGAACAAATGGCATCACCAAGAACTCATAGTGCCCGTAGTGACATTTGAATGCTGTCTTGTGGATGTCCTCCTCCCAAACACGGATATGATGGTATCCCGATCGAAGATCAATCTTCGAAAAGTAAATGGCCCCATGCAACTCATCCAAAAGCTCATCAATACGAGGAATGGGATACCTGTTCTTGATTGTCTTCTTGTTGAGGGCACGGTAGTCAATACACATCCTCATCGTCCAGTCCTTCTTCACCGACATCACCTAAGAAGCAAATAGGCTAGAGGTAGGATGGATATGCCCCATATCAAGAAGCTCTTTGATGGTCCTCTCTATCTCATCCTTAAATTTCTTAGGATGACGATAAGGTGTAGTGATCATTGGCTTGGCACCCTCCTCCAATTCTATGACATGCTCAAATCCCTTGTCTGGTGGTCTACCTGGAGGAATGTCACCAAAAACCGTCGCATGCCTATCCACTATGGCATGAATATCTGCATGCAAATGCTGCCCACTATCTGAAGAAGATTTGGATGAAATAAAGCATTGGGCTGCCCATGCAATCTCTCCATGTCTGATGATAGACTCCATCCTATGTGCTGAAAGAACTCTAGGCCCACCATCTGAAAGAGCCCGTAGCACAATCTTCTTCCCATCTGTCATAAACTCCAACTCCATCCGTCTGAAATCATGGACATATCTCCCAAGGGACTGAAGCCACTAGATACCCAAAACTACATCAATCTCTCCAAGGCCAACTATGTAGAAATCATCTGTCAATGTGTAGACCCCTAGCTGGATACTAAGCTGCGAAATCCGCCTAGTGCAACTCAGAGCAAAGCCATTTGCCACTCGTACATTGAATCCCGCAAACTCAACCTATAATCCATGCTTCATCACAAATCCCTCATCAAGGAAATTGTGTGTAGCACCACTATCAATCAAACAGACAACTCGCTGACCCTTAAGTACTCCTTTCAATCGAAAGGGGTGGTACCTAGGGACTCCAGAAAGTGAAGCAATAGTACCTGAGCCTGATGTCTCTCCCTCTCCAAGCTCTAACTGGGGCTGCTCATGTGTACCATGATCATCATCTCTGTCCTCTATATTTGTATTTGGTTGAGATTCTGCCTCTATATCTGAAATGACCTCAATAAGATGCACCTTGCCTTTCCCAAGGCAGTTGTGCCCAGGCTCCCAATGGTCCTTGCAATGAAAACAAAGTTTCTTCCTCCTCAACTCATTCCGAGTCTCCTGATCCATCCTAGGAGGGGGAGCACTCTTCCGCTGGCTAGTGGAGTGCTGAAAAGGTCTGGAGCTCATGGAAGGCTTCTTACTAGACTGGTAAGAAGTGGGGGATGTCTCCAAATCTAATATTGTCTAAATGGCGTCATGTAATGTCCTAGGCCTACGGGCCTTTACCAATCCCCTCAACCTGTCATGAAGTCCCTCGATAAAAAGCATCACCACACGTCTCTCAGGCATCTTTGGCACCATCACTGCAATCCGCTGAAATTCGTTGATATAAGTATCAATGTGCCCACCCTGTCGAAGTTATGCCAAATCCCTATAATAAAGCTCCACATCTTTGCGATCAAACCTGACAATTAACCTCTCACTAAAGCCCTTGGTGTCACCAATCGTATGCTACTCCCTCAAGGTGCAATGTAGCAATTTGAATAGCCTCCTGCTCCTGCAACGCTTGAGAGTGAGGTATGTATCAAGCTTGTGGATGCATGCTCTAGCACTAATCTTTCCACTGCCATCAAACGTGGAAAGGGTCACCTTGTTGGTGGCCTGCTTCAACTCCCTGTTCTGTGCTCTGGGCCTCTGTACCTGTCTCACTCTCAAGCACTCTCTCCTCTGAGCACAATATTGATGAAGGGGGAAGGCATTTTGTATATTCTTTGGTAAAGTTCTCCATTCATTATTAGTTGCCATAATGTTATCTTGGAAAGCTGTATTCTCCAGTGGGTCCTCAACCACAGGTGGTTCCTCTCTAGGTAGGAAACTAGGCTGCATAGGCCTATCTGCAGTCCTGGTAGATCTCCTCTCCTTTGTATGTCTCCTCTCACATGGAGGGGAATCTCTCATGCTACCAACCTTTGTAGGTGCCCTACTGTGCCTCTTGTGACCGCTAGCCACTGATGTGGATTTGTCCCTTCTATCCCTTCTATCACGTTGATCTCTAACATCCATCCTATGCATCAACTGTTGCATGGTCCGAATTATGTCCCTGAAAAGTTCACAATCCGGGTAAACTTGTTTATCCCGGGGAGGGCTAAGTGATCCACCTCTACTGTTCATGGTTTCAACACTACTACTTGTATCCAAACCTACTATGAGATGTGTTTGTCTCCTTGTATTATACCTGTGGGGCTCATCTTCTTTTGGTTGCATCAAACAAGACCCTCCAGGTGGGAGAATCGCTGCTCTGATACCACTTAAAGATCCCCAATAGTTTTCTTTTTCCCAAGTCAGTTTTTTAATGGATTGCAAATGACAAATTATGGCTGTTGAAACCCTTGGAGATCAATCTAGGGCAAAGTTGATTTTTCTACAGCCAAAGCGACTAGTGTTTTGGATGAAACTCTATGTAAATAACACCAAAAATTTATATTTGTAAATTACATGGAAAGAACTCTAATACCACTTGATATGATCTTGACTGCAAAATCTTAAAGAAAATGGAAATAACAAAATGCAAATTATAGGAATGTTAAATTAACTTAGGAAATAACTTCAAACTTTTATATATTTAGTTATAGTCAGCCTTGCAACCTCCTTTTGAGTAAAGCTTGTTTACAATAACCAAATATATCCTATCTCTAGCTTACAACATCAATATATAGGTATTACAACCTCAACCCTAATGTTCAAGGGTTAGCCTTACAACACATAAACACTCGAGCTTTGTTACAAACTCTAACCCTAATGCTCAAGGATTGGTCCCACACACACAATAGGTGCCCAAGCCAACAGACAACGATGACTATTACCATGTAAAAGTAATAGATAGTTAGGAATTGGGGCCCAAAAAAATTCTTTAATTTCCTTATTGAGTTATCCCGTCTCTTCCTTACAATATCAATATATAGGTATTACAACCGTAACCCTAGTGCTCAAGGGTTGGCCTTGCAACACATAAGCACCTGAGCTTTATTAGAAACTCTAATCCTAATGCTCAAGGATTGGTCTCACACACACAATAGGTGCTCAAGGCAAAAGACAACTATGACTATAACATATAATGCCCCCTTTTTGGACAAATATAAATCTGAAAATTTAATTAACTCGATCGATCCTAGGAAGATTAGATTTTCTTAGTTTGACCCCAAATAACCCAATGTTGGCAATAATAGAACCCAAAATGGGGTTGGAGTATGCCAAAGTGGTGGGTTAGATGGGAGAACTAATCAGAAACCTAACAACTTATCGATCTGATTTTTTGACAGCAGTTAATTAATTAATATAGCACAACGAACAGCTGAAATTTCAAAAATTAATAACTCCTTCAATACTTGGTATTTTTGCATGAAATAAATTTCACAATAAACTAGAAACCAAGGCCTTTCCAATGCACTATGGATCTGAATTTTTTGAGCAACTAAATCCCTTCAAATTTGCCCCAGAAATCTGATTTCAAGTCGCTAGGGTTAGAATAAAATCAATAAAAATATTTCATCCTTTCTCCAAGCTTCCAAACACTGCAAATCAACTCCCCTTGCTCATAAATAATTAATAGACAAATATGATTTTTTAATTTGATTATACATAGCTGAAAACAATTGTTAATCAAACCCCAGTCTATTGCAATTTTTAAAAATTCATATCTTCCTCAAAACTACTCTGATTTGGGCAATTAAGATATGGACGGACTTGAAAAAATACAAGGAACAAGATGAACCAAACCAAATTAGAACAACAGTTGCCAAACCCCCAAAATGACCGAAATAGCAAGTCGCCTAGGGCAAAATAAATTGCTACTTGCACATAAATTAATTCCAGCACTTGTATTACTCCCAAAACCCTCAAATTTGGTTACACACACAAAATTATGCTAAATCAGATTTGCATTAGAAATATATTTTGAGACATCAAAAATATGCTTAAACAATCCCCGATTCAAGTTGCCAACACTTAGAAAGGAAAAACCACGCAAAAACACATTCAACACAAGAGAACACAATGAAGAGAATAATGGAGTCTTGAATATCTTCAACAATGGATCCAAATGAAGCTTACAATGAGAGAGCACAATGCAAGAACTAGGGTATACATCCCATTACTCCAAGCATGGAGTGGAATCAAAATGATCAATCAACATAACCCCACCAGAGGAAATGAGACCTCCTTTTATAGAGTTAAGGGGTGCAATCACCAATGACCGATCTTTCCCTTTTTGGAGGGAAAACATAAACTCTCATTATAATAAAATATTTAATAGACTAAGACTCTGCACTTTATTATTTTTAATTAAATAAATAAAAATAATTAATGTATGTGCACATTAAACTAACTAAAGAGACTCCCACTTGTAGCGCTAGGCATGCCAAGGGATTACAATGCAAATAAAAGAGATGAACCCATATATTATTAATGCCCCAGAAAAAGGGACATTACATTACAATGCAAAAGTAATAGGTAGTTAGGAAATTAGGGTCCTAACAATTTCTTTCAATTGCCTTATTGATATAGGATGGTTCCCCAAGGTCATCCCATCTCCGGATTGACAAGTGATGCATCTTAATGTTGTTGAGGTTGAGGTGTTAGAAGTAGGATGGGAAGTCATTAGAGACATATTTCCAAGAAGTTGAGAATCTTGATCCGATGCTTGTGAGTATATCTGAAAGTGAGAATATTCAAAGTGTTGTTGATTCCCTTAACAAGGATGCAATCCTTGACACATTGAATGTGTACCTATAGAAAATTGAACATGCTTCTACTAGCAATAACCTCTAGAGTAATATTGGTTCTATTGGTAGTTAACAAGATGATGATGACAGGATTGCGGCTCCCTCTGCCTCCTCGTTGGCTTGTTTTCCTCTCTCAGATAAAGGTAATGTAGGGATTCTCTCACCTTGGGTGGAGAGTTTTATTGAGGATATAATGTCATGAAAATGGTATATAAGCTAAAGAACTTGCTGAGTTGTTACTTGGTCAGAAGAAATGCTTTGCTTAGTCAGATTATTGGACTTAGGATGGTACCTGTCATTATGAACAATTCACATGGGACTTGTAGGTGAAGCAAGAATTCTGGGACTAGTTGATAGAGAGGAGATTGCTAAGGATAAGGGACTTGGGTATGAAGAGTCAAATATGGGACTTGATGATGGTGTGACTAATATGGATGAAGATCTTCAATTTGGTTCTATGGAGGTTGGGAAATGTTCTATGGCTGAGTATATATTCTTACATCGTGTTTGATTTTATGTTGAACTACAATCGTGTAATTTTGTATATGCTATGATGCCTTTTGGGTGGTCTCTTGATATTGTTTTTAGTGTTTTATTTTGTTTAGGTTTCTCTCTTTGAGAATTAATACTACATTCTTGGTGATATTTGGTGTGTCTAGTTAATGGACATATATTGTTTTTTGTAGACGCACTCATCTATATACTAAAAAAGCAATATGGGAGAAATATCGTACATCTCTTCTCAGATAGTTGCACATACCTCTCAAATAATGAAATTGATTATTTTATCAAGAAATTGTTCTCTTTGTCTATATTTTTATCTCTATTTGTTCTGGTGTCTCCAAATTTTACCTTGAAATCTAAGACTACCCCATGTTTAAAATTTTTTGTACTTTTAAAATAACGGGTCTTTTTGTGTTTTTATTGCTAGAAGATGTCTGTATTATGTTAGGATATCCCCAGTGTATCATATGAGCTAATTTCGACAAATACCCAGATGCCCAAACTCGTTTTATTCCTCCGCCAAGTTTTGTCTACGGGAAATTTTTATTTAATTATTTATTAAATAAATAGTGCCCCGTTTGAAGTAAATTGTGCTCCGAGTTGAACCCTGTTGCGAGTTTCGCATGCCAATATTCACATATATTAATAGGGTTTTCATCAGGAATGAATCCTGAGCTTTGTCTATGACTTCTAGCAACGTTTTTTGTTTTTATTTATTTCTTTTGCATTTTTCTCCAGTTTTCTCCTCGGTTTCTCTATGAAATTCCCCTAGGTCAATTCCTTCGCCAGTATAATTTGTTTAATTGCTTGAAGCATCTGGAGATCATCTACCAACACAGCGCCAGAAGGAATCAACCTCAAAATGCAAGCTTCTAACCAAAAAAGATGAAGTCATGCACAAAAAACCTCTCCTAGGCAAGTCGCACTTTTCTGGGAATGAATGAGGTTTTAAGCTGCAGTGGGATTTTTGGTAGCAGCAGGCAGGTGGGAATTTATTATCTGCCTTGCAGGGTGAAAATTCCCATGAAGTCGAAGTTACTTAATCTGCAATGGGAAAATTAGAAGCCGTAGGCAAGCAGGAATTTCTTACCTGCCTTGCAAGGTAAAAATTCTCATTATAAAATAAAGAAAAATCACTTAAAGCACCGATGGGAATTTTCCACCTGTCTAGCAGGCTAACTTTTTCCATCAAAAGGTTTTATTCACCCAAACAAGTCGCACTTTTTCAAAGGGGGCTAATTTTAATGCAAGTCGCACTTTTTGGAAAGTCACTTACAGCTGCAGTGGGAAAATTAGAAGTGACAGGCAAGTGGGAATTTATTACCTACCTTGCAGGGTAAAAATTCTCATTATGAAAGTCAAATCACTTAAGTGGAATAAGGGATTTTTAGAGCTGCGGTGCAGGGTGAAAATTCCCACCAGAAATTGACTTCTTAATTTTAGAATTCACCCATGCCAAAAAGTGCAACCCATTTGGTGATTAAACAATGATTTTAATGATATTTATTAATAGCTTTTTTGCCTAATTTTGGTGCCATGGATGAATAGAAAGTCAATGCATGAAGGCTAGTCAAAGAGAACTGAAGGTAGCATGCTAAAAATAAATAAATTAAATTTATTTAATCGCAGCCAGCAGCATACAAAAATAGGCGCCCAATTTTGGTGAATAAACATCATTGTTTATTAACTAATTGTCAGAAATAGAATGGACAATTATTAGAAATAGAATGTTGAGGGTTATATAAGCATGGGCTGCCATAGTGAAGATGTCATTAATTCTTTTTGCAAAAGATAGCAGCCTGGGCAGTTTTGACGCCCAAGGAAGGAGGATTTTTGCATCAAAAAGTGTTTTTCATTGCCGGAAAGCTTCAAAGTTTGGCACCTAGGGTTGGAAGAGCTTGATTTAAGCCTTGTTAATTATCTACATGTTGGTATAAGTGCCCAGGTGAAATTAAAAATATTTATGCTTGCTTTGCATGCAAACAAAGCCTCAAATTTTAGGGCAGCGGGCTTTATATGTAGATTTTTGTGATAAAAATCAAGAGTCATGCTCTGGATTCCGTCTTTGTCTCAATTAATTGCAGGTATTCACTACAAGTGCTTATATAAGTGAAAGGAAGTTCAAATCAATGTCAGGTATATTGAATATATCTTCCGAATCTGAAAAAATTACTAGATCTGCACCAATTGCAAAGAATTCTAGTAAGATTAAAAGAAAAAGAGTTCAGAAAAAGGTTTCTCAAATAAAGATTGCTTCGGCCATGATGAAGCAGGATGAAAGAGAAGGATCAGAGGAATCATGCATTACTTCCAAATTTGCTGATATCAATGACACGGATTTAGGCCCCGAACCCCTCTCCGAATTGATTGACAGATCCAGGGCTGGAAAGACGTCTCTTATGCGGGCAATAAAAAGACAAGTGGAATTATTCAAGCTTCAGCATTCCCAGTCACAGCTCAGTTGCCTGAATTTGTCATGGAGTGTGCAACGGTCATACCATCTTCTATCCAGAACAATCCGAGATGCTGCGGGAAAGATGATAATCAGGCTAGATGCACAATTTATCAATTATTGTCTGAAGATTCCAACGCGACCGGTGGTGACTACAATTAGCATGTTGGATGCTGGCAACAGATGGGATAAGCACAAAGCAGACTGTGTGGGCATAATGAATAGCAGATATATGAAGAAGCCCAAGTCTCCATCAAAGTTCCCGAGGACTCTTCCACGATCCAATTTGGTGCAGGAAGTGGATGATATTACTAAATTGCTATGCAAGATAAATAGAGAAGCCAACACTCACAACTTCCACTCATGGATGTACGCCTTCATTAGAATCATTGAGATCAACAAAGTTGATTCAATAATCAATTGGGCGGAGATCATCAATGATAACATCGGTGAGCAGCTCCGAAGTGTGAGGCGGACATACAGCTTCAAGATGACTTCATACCTGGTATACGCAGTAGCTTCGCAGAGTATATTTTCCAAGCTGGATAAATGGGGCATACTCTCAAAGGATCCCATTTTTGAGTGCTACTCGCAGTTGACAGTTCTTGAATGCCATAAAGATTACAAGGTGGTCAACGATGGATTCTTCTACGGATTCATTTGCAAATTGAACAATGATCTGAAGACCAACAGGGTGAGCAAAAAAGCTTGGGAAGCTGTATCCCAGCATGGCTGTATTTTCATCCAGTTTGCAGACTTCACATACCTCAAGGTAACCGGCTTTTCGGGAGAACCAGTCAAGTTGCCAATATATCCAAGCGACAAGTGGGTCATCATGGAGTTGTGCAGGCAGCTCGTCGAGATGCATGACCTACAATCAAAGAGGCACAAGTCTACAGGTTTCTTTCCGATCACAATAGGCTATTACAACTGCCAGAGCATCCACAAGGCTAGAGGAATCAAAACTGAAATGTCTTCTGAGTATGAGCATGAGTTCTTCCCAGCACGGTTGAACTTCGATCCATATGGGGTAGCAAAGAAGACAATCTCCCAGGAATACTCGCATGTGCCTTCATTAGAAGACTTCTGGATGAAGTGCATAAACGAATACAAAGTCAGAAAGAAAGACTTCAATAGGTTATCGGCGCAACATGTGTTTGATTATGGATTAGATCGGATACCTGCAGATCTCACAGATGATGGGCCTGTGTTACTTGACACTTATCATCAGATGGGAGGGGATAGAGCTGCTCTTCAAGAAAACATTGGTGACTGCCACATGATCGAGAAAAGATCTGTCACAGTTTTGGTCAACACCTCGAACTAGTTGCTGACAAAGGGGTATTACCTTGATGAAGCTTTGATGAATCAGATCACAGGCAACCTTAAGCACAAGAGACTCCATCAAAAGAAAGCATGAAGGTGAAAGCAGTAGAAGGCCTGAAAAGCTTAAAGTGCACAAGAAGTCTCAGACACAGGAAAAGGTCACTTCTACAGCTATGGTGCTAGTTCCAATTTCTCCAATGTCAACTCACAGCACTTCACCTGCCGTTGAACCTCAGGGAGATCTTGTCGTTCCTCTGTTGAATCCAACAACATTTGTGTTTTCTCCTCAGCGACTCCGATCTTCACCTCTTCTTGAAGAAAAGCTAAAGTTGCAGATGGAAGAGTTTGAAAGGGCATTGTCTTTGGACAATTCAGAAGATGGCAATCACAACAGTGTAGCAAATTCGGATGGAGAGGAAACAGAGCATGAGATGGTGGTGCATTCAATGACTTCTCATTCTCCGAAAAGCAATTTCTCAAAGTGGTTGGCTTCGCAGTCAATCCCAGAAGCTAGAGAGGAGATCAACCTGGAGGAACATGACTTGCAGTTACCCCTAAGTTTGGGCGGAAAAGATAGAAAACCTAAAGTAGCTAAGGTGACTTCTAGGTTGATTATTGAAGAATCGGAGCAAAAGTTCGATGAGGTATCAATTCCAGCAGAGGGAAAGCAGAAAGGCAAGCTTACAACAACAGATATATCAGTAACCAAGGTGTCAATAGGTCAAACTACTACCGAAGGATTAAAGCAAGACATGCAGACACTAATAAATGCTTTATTCCTTAAGCTTGACAAAGAGAAGGCAGAAAAAGTTAAACTTCAAAAGCAAGTTTCCCAGTTGTGCGAGATCATTGCTAAGGTTGCCAAACCTTCCTCTCAGCCAATTTCAGCACATGAGCAGGTGAGTGATCATCTGATGCAGGAAGTGGAAAATGCAAGTAACCAAATTAAAGCTATCGACGAATGGAAGAGCCTAATCATTCGCCAAGCTTCTGTACAAACTCAGGGATGGTACCAGCTCGTCTAAAGGTTATGAAGGATGCATTAGTTCAGCTGAAGCAACTAATGGCAAGCACAGTAGATATGAATACAGTGGTTGAAAATAACCTGGGCACTTTGGTCGAAATAAATAAGCTGCCGAAGGAGGTGTTGATTGTAGAACGAATTGTGCCTGATGGATCGGTTGAAAAGGGGAAGCAGCTTGAATTCACAGTCTCTTTCCGCTTGGAGATCTTTAGAATTATGCTGGAAAAGAATGCGGGTGCTCGTGGGTATGGCATTGTCACTGTCATGCAATGTAATTGCTTTCACCAATGAGGAAGTGGTTGGGAAAGTTTCTTCATACAAAAGGGACCATTCCCAACAAAGTGTCTGATTCCCTGGAAGGATCTCTTCTGATGATTCAAGAGAGGATTGATGAAAGTTGTTAGGCTTTTTCACGATGAATTCAATCAATAAGCTGGTAACGCTACAATCAAACATTAAGAAAGTTCGGGCCTAGTTTGAAGGAGGTGGAACCGAGCATCGAAATTTCGAACGAATGATTGTTGCAATTTCAAGACAGAGAAAGAAGTTGTGACTAAAGCGGATGAGAAAATTGCTGAAACTATATGTTCGAAAAGTATATTCAATATCAAAATAAAAAGAAAGTGTAGGAGTTACAGCTGACAGATCTTCCTTCTTCTTTTCTTTCTTCTCTTATTTCTTATATCCCCGGATGTAATTGTAAACTTAAAAGTTCATTGGTTTAAAAAACCATTACTTTAAGTTATTTGGAATGACTCTTTGGAGTTAAGTAACAGATGTGCACAATTTTGGCTTGAACTCCTGATGCATGTCACTAAGAGAGGAATTAAAGGAAGATGATTGTCAGATGTTCTCTTTACTTCTTGTTTTATGATCTAGTTCGGTTATAGTCTCACCATTTGTAATTTCCCCTCTATGTGCTATAAGTAGAGGAAGAACCTACGAGTTAAAGGATCAGAATTTGTAATCAGCATTCTTGTGTTCCAGACCTTTGAGTTTGAAACCTCTTGATAGCTTTCTGCAAGCAGAGGAATAGAGAGGAGATTTCCAAAGAACTTTGTGTCAACGATGCATTTTGTCTTGTTACTTTATTTCTAGATCTATTCATAAACTATTTGTTATTCTAGATCTAGATTTGAAAGTTTCCTTTGCTTTGAATTATGTGTTTAATGATCTGTTTGTTTTAATCTATGTGTATGTGATTAACTCTGTGAACTATTGATTGGGTTGCACATCTTCTCTCATTTCTTCCCATTTCCTATTATTTTCCTCTTCTGCAGATTTTTCCTTTCTTTTACAGCTGCTTACTTGTTGCAAGAAACTGTCTAGCTATGGTTCATGAGCTACATAGTTAAAGTAATACCAACAAATAGATATTAGGACATATAACTGACAAAATCTTACATGGGAGCCTCACCGGTAAATGAGGGAGATTTATCTCATGATTGCCTAGGTTTTCAGCTGTGTAGAAAATCTAGCCAACATGTTCATAGTTCATTTAGCCACAAGTAAGCAATCATCTCTATTTTATAATTCGTGTAATTAATTGCTTCCACCTATAACATCTAAGTTCCAAACAATTCAATGTGTTGTCCCAAATTCCCTATCCAATTTGGATGGTGGTATTAAATTAGGTTTCCGACCACATATTAGTGCTCCCAGATTAGGAATTGCATACGTTTTGCAGGAATCTTGCAGCAGGTATGGGAAAGGTGAGCATGAAGAAGTTGCGAGAGGAACAAATTCAAGATGTGGGTCTGCTTTCAACACCTTAAAACAAGCACAAGTCACTTCTTAGATAGAATTGACAACTAAGGTGCGAGAATTGACAGTTGCATATCGAGCATAACTTTATCATGGAGTAGATTATAGAAACAAAAAAATGTTTCCCAATTTGGAAATCTTGACGTTGAAGGGTTGAGTCGAGCAAAGGAAATATGTAGCCGTGCTAACCAAAAGCTTCAACAAGAATTAATTGAAAAAGTAGTTTGTGATGAAATACAACAGGATCTTGCCATACTACATTACGAAGTTGAAGAGATGAAACCTAATGTTGCAAATGCACGAACAAAAACAAAGGGAAACATGCATGTTTCAATTCCTCGCAATCTAATCATTCCTCATTTATTTGGCTCTTTTAAAAATAAACCAATGACATTAGTTTCAAGATGCTGAAGAAAATGGGATACATTGGTCAAGGTCTTGACAAAGATGATCAAGGAATTCCAAAACCTCTTACAGTAGAAACAAGGCCTAAGAGTTTGGCTGTTAGGTACATTGAGTCTTTTCAACCCACCATAGGTTCCACTTCCATCGAAGTAGGCTTGTGTGTAGATATAATAGAAATGGAACAATGTGCTCAACATTGGTGTGAACATCATACCCACACAAGTAGAAGGTATATGTTTCATCCTATCACTTGTGATTGTGGTAGGAGGTCATGATTCCAGTCAGTTTTGGAATCTTCATCCTTGTGAATCGCACAAGAATTGCTACCCCAACAATTCACATGATGGTTTGTTTCCATTCCCACTAAGAAATTTTCACAAGCACTGTAAATGAGTTATGGATGGATTACCGCACTCAAGTGGGAAAGAGTTACTCTTGCACTAGAAGCTTCTTATATTCATTAGAACTAGAAGCATTGGGGACTCTTGCTTCCTTGGAGGGGGCAAGGGTTGTAGATGACTGATCCTGGTGGTAGCTCAAGGCACCTTCCCCTAAGATGATCACCTTGTTAGGGTAACATTCTCTTTATTGGTTCTTAGAATCTGAAATTGTAGGTGTTAGAAATATTGGATTTTTTTGTAAGTTCTTCCTCTTTTGTTTTGGGATGCTGGGTTTTCCAAAAACACTCCAAAGGGCCCTAAAATTAGAAATTACAAAAATGTATCGAAAATCTTGAAAATTCTAGAAACCGAAATTTAATGTTTTGAAAAGTCTCATGTCGTGACAAATTCTCTCAAATTCTTGAGGGAACGCTTGCTACATGGCTTTTCAGATTCAAGTCAAAGGGTTTCACTTTCTATTTTTAGACTTTTCAATTTTTGCTAAAATTGACTATAATGGAACTGTCATTGGGATCTAAAAATCAGAGTGTTGTATGAGATGAGAGAGCTGAGATAAGAGTGTAGTAGCTCGCCTTCTTTTTTTAGAGGTTGCCACTCTTTTGTATTTAATTAGTAATCATAGATTGTTGTAGATTTACTTTTCTTCTCAGGGATTGCTACCTTTTATGGTAATAATATTGGAGAAATAGCTTACATCTCTTGTCATAGATTGCCTTCTCTTTTGAATTAATCATAGATTGTGGTTGCTTGACATCTCTTCTGAGAGTTGGCTACTTCTTTTGGTAATAATATGGGAGAAATATCAATTATCTCTTCTTAGAGGTAGTTGCACATACCTCTCATTTCATATCAATGAAGTAGATAATTCTTTTATATAGAAATTGTTGTCTGTGTTTACATTTTTATCTCTATTTTTTCACAGTACATTTAGTTACAATTATGCCATTATCTATATATGCTACACTTCATGTAAGAAATTGCTTCCACCTATAACACATCTAAGTTCCAACAATTTAGTTTGTTGTCCACTTGATTCCTGATCAAATCTGGATCATCTACTAAGCACCAAGGTTGCCCTTTGTTTTCCTCTATTATCCGATCTTCTTGTGAATTGTTTTGTATGCCCTTTTTGATTCATTTACCTTCAAATTTTTCTTTTTTCTCAAGCAAGAAAACTTCACCCATCAATTTTTGTTGATATTCACTATCGAGAAGATCACACACACACACACACACACACACACACACACCCACACACACACGCACACGCACACGCACACGCGCACACACGCACGCACACACGCACGCACACACGCACGCACACACGCACGCACGCACACACGCACGCACACCCACACACACACACACACACACGCACACACACACGCGCACACACACACACGCGCGCACGCACACACACACGCACACACACGCACACACACGCACACACACGCACGCACACGCACGCACACGCACACGCACACGCACGCACACGCACACACCCACACGCACGCACACGCACACACTATGTCACAAGGTTCGCCGAATTTTTACCTAAAAATTTGAAATTCGGCAATTAAAATCCGGCAGCAAAAAGTTCACCCGAATTCGTTGCAGTTTGTGAAGGTTTCTACAGGTGTCCAGGTCATATGCCACGGAGGAGGGTTTCTATGGGTGACGCTGACAGCAGGTGTCCAGGTCGTATGCCACGGAGGAGGATTTTTAGGAGCTGCGCGGATGCCTGTTTATGCACGTCTCATAACAACACAACCCACAGAAGATTGGACTGGGCCGAGCAAATCTTGAGTTTGTCGTTCGAATTTCCACATCATACAAGAGCTCGCAAAAGCACCGCTTTCAGTTTATTGTAATTTTTTTCTTATTTTGTTTATCATACATTCGTTTTTTTTTTATATTTTAAATGTTACTTCCGTATTTTTAAAGTTGATTTCCTATTTGATTTGTTACATATTAATATTTTACTAATAGTTTAGATGTATATTATATCATTACTAATACGAAGACTTATTAATAGTTTATACAATATACATCTAAACTATTAGTAAAATATTAATAAGTTTAAATAGTTTAACATTGATAATTAATAAACCTAAATTAGTAATTAGTATATTTACATATTAGCATAAACTATATGTAATTAGTATACTATTTAAACTATACATTTAATAAACTATCAATTAGTAATTAGCATATATTAGTAACTATCAAGGTTTATATATTAGTGATTAGCATTTAGTATACTATTTAAACTATATGTTCCTAAAAAGATGTGTCTGTTACATTTACATTTAAATAGTTTAACTTTGATAATTAATAAACCTAATATGTTCCTAAATATTAATAAGTTTAAATAATTTATACTTTAACTTTGATAAGCATGGTTTATAAATGTAACAGAGACATCTTTTTATATAGATTTTAAGTTTAAATAGTAATGTTTTAGCTATTTTGAAAAATTTGTGCGTTTATATCTTGTTTTTGTTTAAAAATGAAAATTATAACAGCCAAATTTAATCACGATTTTTTTCCTGAATTTTATTATTGCCGAACTTAATCCTCGCCGAACACGAACACGAACACAAACCTGGTGACTTAGTATATATATATGCATGTATGTATGTATGTTTGACACACCCAAGGGCCATAAACATGTCAATAAAAGGCTTCACAGCAATCCTAGCAACCCAATTAGCTATATCATGAGCTATCAGAAAGTAGAATGTATATGACATTAAGTGACCCTGTTTCCAATCAAGAAAATTCTCAATTTTACTCCAATGCTCAGTTGTAATTTGAAAAATCCTGACAGTAATGAAATTGCCCCCATGGCATCTTGCTTTCATTTATATCCTTTCAGCTCTCATTCAAAGTAGGGATATAAATGGGTTGAAAATCTCGAACATGAAAATGTCGAACCAGAATCCTTTTCCAAATTATGCACCAAAACAAGATGAAATGGGTATCTTTCCATAGGTGAACTCAAAAAGATGCACATGAAACCATCGTCATCACAAACATGGCCAATTTCATTTCATTTTTTTGGGAAACTCATTTAGATCCCAAGGTTGGAAGCCATTATGGGAGCCCTAAACTGTACTTAATAACCATCATCATAGGGTATCCATGCTATTGATGAGGAGGAAGCAAGGAGTTCTATTTACCTTTATTTTGATATGGACAATATGCTGCATATTTTTATCAATATCAACAAAATAATTTGAAAATTACTTCACCACCATATTACTTGTATAAATAGATCTATTATGAAATGAATTCATGTTGATTTTGCAAGCACATGTCATCCAGTTCATCAAATTATGTGTTTTAAATGTTGGGGGTTGAAGTTAGATGCCTACCCACAGAATTGGTTTCTTGAAGCGTACAGACTCGTTAGTGATCTGTATGATTACTTGCTGCAATATGTTCTCTGCTGAATTCCAGCAGGCCTTCGCATCTGTTGATTGACGAGGAGCCACTAAAATAATATACTTTCAGCCACTTTTATGGTTTTCTGGTGCAAAAGAGGTGGTGTTAATGCTTTATTGTGCATTTGATTATGTGCTAACCACGACTAAAGAGATGAAAATCCTCTTTTTGTTTTTCAGCAATGTGTATTTTATTCAGGTTTATGCTCAATTTGGGTAATCTCCTTCCAAATGATTCTCATTGATACGTGTCTTAACTTTCAAAGCCCATATAAATTTTGTATTGGTGTATTGATCTTTTGTCGTTTCACTTACTATCATCTGTATTGGCTAAGTATGTCCTTTATTTCTTTTGACTTTGCAGATTTAGAATGCTTCTCTTGGTTTCCATATTGAACAATATTACATCTGTCTAACATTGACTTTTTTATGTGGGGTTATTTAGTGTAAATTGAAGAGAGATAGAAATGGTTATTTGATTATTGAATGGATTTGGAAAATTTAAGTAAGAGTTCTCCCTCAAGTCAAGGAAGGCCAGGACTTTTGAGACAAAAAATCTCTTTTTTAAGCAATGATTATGTTCTTCTTTAAATTTCATTTTTTCTCCTTCAACAAGAGTCATTTACCTATGTTTATGCCCAGTTTAGAAATATCATTTCATAGATCCAAATGATCGTTGTCGAGATATGTCTTAAATTTTGTAGCCCATATATATTTTATGTTGGTGTATTGATATATATATTTTTCCATTCACTATCATCTGTATGGCTTTAGTTTGCCCTTTATTTCTTGGACTTTGCAGATTTAGAATGCTTCTCTAGGTTTCCATATTGTACGATACTACATCTGACTAACATTGAATCTTTATGTAGAATTTTTCTATGGAAATATAAGGCATCGAGAACTCGTTATTTGATTATTGAATGGCTTTGGACAATTTAAGTAAGAGTTTGCCCCCTTCGAGTCAGAGACGGCCAGGACTTTTGAGAGATCAAGTGCAGTTGGTAAAAAGAAAGGACAGTGATCGATATGAAATTGCTCCAATTCCTGAAGTGCTTTCATTTGAGAAAGGATTCTTTATAGTAATCCGTGCATGCCAACTCCTCACTCAGCATATGGATGGCATTATAGTGGTAGGGCTAGCTGGTCCATCTGGGGCTGGAAAGACTGTATTCACAGAAAAGATGCTCAGTTTTATGCCCAGCCTAGCAGCAATTTCAATGGATAACTACAATGATTCTAGCCGCCTTATTGATGGCAACTTTGATGGTATGTTCTCGTTCAATTTTTATTCTCTATAGCAGAACAGTATTCTTTTTGAACTACCAATCATTTTAAGAATGGGAGTATCTGCAGCACTGATAATGTTATGCATTAATAGAAAGTAATGATAGTCGAGACATTATAGCCAACCTCATCTGCTTTCTTTGTACTTGAAAAACTCGTCTGGCATGCTCCTAGAATTCATATAATGTTTGAATTTTTTTCGTTTTTTTGAGATTTTCTGTTTGCTTATATGTATTGGAATGGTGTAATAAGATGTTTCCATAACCACTGGACACTTAGATTATGGAGGAAATAAAATCTATTGAGAGGGATATTTACAAGAATCACAAACTGGTTTTTGTTCTGTTCTGGAAATGTTAAGTTATTGAGTCTGTAAAGTGGATTTTGTTTATGGTTGAAAAACTTCCATCGATATCTGCAGATCTTATGCAATATCCATGGAATTCATTTAATGTTTGGGAGATTTTAATTTCTTTGAGATTTTCTTGTTGGCTTATGTGTTAGAACAGTGTGTAAGACGTCGAATATAATGATATGTTCAGAATGCAAAACCACTGGACGCTTAGATTATGGATGAAATAAACTCTATTGAGAAGGATAATTTATAAGAATCAAAATTCGGTTTTTGTTCTGATCTGGAAATGCTAAGTTATTGAGTCTGTAAAGGGGTTTTTCCTTATGGTTGTCAAACTATCATCAATATCTGCAGATCTTTGGCAAAGGATATTGCTATACCTAGTGATCTCAAACAGCATGAATCTTCATATATGAGTATTTACAGACACTGTCTTTTCCCAGGTTAGAAATTGGCTGAAATGACTTCTTAGTATTAAGCTTGAACATGCCGTACAGGAAAAAAAAACAATAAAGATAGTATCTCAATCAGGAAAAGCCCAAGGGAAATAAACACACAGTATATTTATAAAAAAAATCTAAAAAAACTTAGGGATGCATTTGGAAACTAAGAACACAAGATCAAATGTTAATTAGATATCTAAACATTTTTGTGTTTTGGTGGATATGATGGTAGGAAAACAACTTTTTGGGCTGGGTGGATTTTCTAATGGCAACATGAGAGAATAAGAAAACAAGTTTCTTGCCCATAAACAAGTATCTTCAAGTTTTCAGGAACATGAAGCTTTGAATTCAGGTGGTTTCAGATTCAGAATAGTACCGGAGTAACAAGTTTCGACAGAGTCACAAGGATTTTTTGCCGACCCTCAAATTTTTATGGACGGCTGAATCCATGGTCCAAATCTGCCAATGTCAGTTCAACACTTTGACCTTGACATCAACCGTCATGTTTGTCACGGAAACTCTGTTTTCCAGCTTGTGTGCTTTGAAAACCATGATTGACATAGAGTGTATTTAGTGGTATGCAGATGCATTAGATTGTCATGTTGGCACTGATCGTATTAATGATCATGAATAAGATCATGTAGCTGTAGACTGTCATTAGGAATAAATTTAACTGTTTTGTAACTGACCTTGTTATGTTAATCCTTTGTTGGCATTCTGTTAGTAATGTAGCGAATCTATGTTCTGTTGTGCTAGCTGATAAACCATTGAGGACATTCAAATAGCATGTTGCATGTTGGCTAAGGGCACTGATATCAGTTCCTCCATGTACTACACAATCTGTACTGATCACTCCCTAGATAATTACAAAGCTGTGATTAGGATGGGGGGGGCATGGGACCTCCTTTTAGGTTTAGTCTTTTTTTTTCCGTTTCATTTTATGTGTTATTTAAGTGTATGTTTTTTCAACTGACGCTCCAGAGTGTTCAGATGTCAGGGGGAGGTGGGGCTGGGGGTCTTACAATTAGGGGACATCCTTGGAATGCTTCTCTTTTTCACATTTTCAGAATGGAGGGGTACGTTTTGTCCATGTCTCAAATGACTAAAAAATAGGGGGGATGCATCCCCAAGTCTGCATTTAAGAGTCTAGTGGTTGTTAGAATAAATAACTAATTAATAGGTAATTAATTATCTACTAGTTAATTTATCCTAGCTAGTAAATTAAATAATTGTAAGTGAGGTTATGTTATAAACAACTTACATATATTTCTTAGCTAGTATAGGATCCTCATCTAATTAAGGATTAAATGCATCCATAGAATAGATGTTTGGTAGAGATGATAGAATTGCATCCTAGTTTTTAGTATCTATAAAGATGACAACCTTTGTAATGTTATTTTAATCTAATCAATAAAATAATTATTGTTTGGCTCTATCATTTGGTATCAGAGCAGGACTCAAGAAATTGATTGGATGAAAGAAAATTTGAGAGGTAAAGTGTGAGGAGCCCCAAACACTCTCGTCCTCTTAGAGAGCTGCATTAGCGGCTCAAACAAATGTTCTTTGCTGTGAGAAGCAGGAGCAAACCCAAACAACCAAGAGCAAAGTGCCATCACGGAAAGACTTGTTCATCCATGGAGAGAAGCATGTAGTTCTTGTTACCATATTTTCACGTAAAGGATCGCTAAAATTGGAAAATTGGCTATTTTTGGAGATTGGTTATTTATAGTGTTCGACTAAAAATAGCAATTGAAGTGGAAAGATTAGCTAAAATAGCGTGGCTAAAAATAGCACTTGCTAAAAGTGGTTGGCGCTAAAAATAGCACTTGGCTAAAATAAAGCTCCATGCGCCAAAGGTAAAGGGAGAAGAGGAGGCTTGAGCATGCACGTACTAAAATTAGAAGGTCCTATTTTTAGCAATTTTTGGATAAAACTAAAAGAGCATGCAGCTGTTCTATTTTTAGTAAAGAATTGATTTAAAATAGAAGCATGAATTAAGGATTAGAAAAGCAAGCCTTAGTGCTATTTTTAGCATTTTGCTATGCATGAAAGGAAGAGTTAATTAAAGAACATGCCGACTTCTATATGGTAGCACAAAGATTGGGAGAGATAAAAAATCATGTATGCTGTCCCAAAAAGTCTACGCCAAAAGCAAGAAAAGGAAAAAACAGAAAAGGACAAAAGCAGATAAGACAAAAAAGGTTGTTGTCCCCATGCAAAAAGGAAAAGAAATAAATAAATAAACATGCAACTTTCTAAGTCTGCTAAAAGGACAGAGAGAGGTTAATAAAATAGATAAATTGCATGCTAATTCAGGACAGAGTTGGTGCCACAAGGGGATAAGGAGTATTTTATTTATTAAATTTATTGCATACTGCATAGACAGTGCTGGCGCCAAACATGCAGAGTGATTAATAAATAAAATAAAGGTTGCAGCAGGGTCAGATTTGGCGCCAACAGGGCAGAGATAGAAGGGAATTTAATTGATTATATGAGCATGCATGTTGCCCATGCACCAGAGGTCGAGGAAGAAATTAAATAAAATAAAAAATTGCATGCAGACAGGGGTTTTTTTTGGACGCAGTAGTCCATATAGGGAGTTTTTGTAAAATAAAAGTAGGATACACGTATTGGGGCTATTGTTTTTATGGCAATCCTAGCTTGTACTTGCATCTTTGAATGAAAAAGCTCCATTTGCCCTCTCATATTGCTGTTTTTCTGAGTTTTTCATTGTATTTGATAGGAATATTGTATTGCTTTAGTGTGGAATTCACTCCGTCTACCGCTGTCCTTTCTCTTAAACCTTTGAATTAATTTTGCAAAATAATTTAGAGTTGTGCAGGGGTGTGGATCTTTGTTTTCCTTCTATGCAATAGTACGTGTGTGTGTCAAATTATTGGTGTATCACCTCTATTTCCCTTTTTCTGCATTCCTTCTCCGTTTTGCTTGTTAAAGTTTTAGTTTTTAGGGTGATTCACAAGGGAACCAACCTTCTTTGGAGGTTCACCTTAGATATAGGTTACCCAAAACCTTGAGGTGTTCCAATTTTGTCAACAGGAGAGAGAGTACACACACCATTCTCTATCAGGGTTCAACTTATGGGTGACAATAGTTTTTGGCACGCCTAGTGGGACAAACTATTTTAAGAATTGATGTTGGTTCAGCAGTTTACAGAGCATAAAACATTTAGAAATCAACATCTGGCGATTGCTCAGGTTTTTCATAGACATACTAGTTGTAGGCTAGTCAAAGCTAATGCCAAAAGTGACCGCTAGGTCAAAAGCTAAAGGTATACCATTTGAATTTATTCAACTACCTTTACATTCTTATAGAAGAAGCAGATTTCATATATCTTCCCCATATTTTTCCTGAGCTAACAAGTTAAATCAATTGCCCAAAATCCCACAGCTTCCTGTTCTAAATTTCCTAATGGTTGTTCTTAGAAATGAAGCTTTTGTGATCTTTAATGATGTCAGTCCCTTGAATCTCACAGTATATAATGATATCCTTGCTTCTACATTAAAGAGTTTACCATTCTTTACCGGTTTAACTCAAACTACTTCTGTAGAGCACATTAGAGATGTTGCAAATCTTTGCTCTGTTTATAATATCATGTAGGAGAATGTAGCCACGAGACTTCTTGCGGCTTCCTTCAAAGATAAAGCCTTGCAATGGTACCGAAATCTAACTATTAATTTTATCCGTACTCGATGAATTAGGAACAACCCTTTGTAACCAATTTGAGGACCAATCTGACCACCTTTCCCCGATTGAGCAATTGAGCACAATCATAATTGTACGTACCCAAAAATGTAGCTACTATACTGTCGGAAAGAGGTTACGGAAACCCCAATGATGATTCAGATCTATTCGCAAGGTGTTCGGAATCCAGAAGAATTCGCCAATGTATACATTTGCACCCTAGAAAGCCATATCTAGCTTTTGCATATTTTGTTCTAGCCTCTGCCTCCTTTTCCTTGCATTTTTGCCTTTAAGTTACGGAACCACCGCCCTGCCTGGGCGGCGGTCTTGTAACCGCCCCCCTGCGCAGAGCGGCGATCTTGTGTGCATTTTCCAGAATGTTCCGACGATTTCGTCAAATGTAAAATTCAAATTTCTATCCGCATTCCTCAACCACCAAAGCTTGCATTTATGTTTTGGCCACCCAGTAAATAGTGTTTTCCCTTTGTTTATATTAGAAGAGTTCAATTTGGATTTACCCTCTGGTAAATACAAATGCTATAAATACCCAGCTTGCTTTCAAACAAATGGCCCCTCTTCTTCTGTGTTTGATTATTCAGTTTGTTTGAAGTTTTTGCATGAGTTTCAATAGTTTCATATTTTGCATGAATTATCAGCCTCTCATTTCTGTTTTAGAGATCATTTGATCTTTTTACTTTCATCTTACTTCATTGCTGTCACATACAATCAGTTTAGTAAAAGGTAGTTTCATTTTTAGATTAGAATCCATCTTAGAGTTGCAAGTTTTGTTTGTCACAAGAGATGGATCCCAAAATTCTCGATGTATTTGCGTTGTATCCCCGCAATAAATCCTGCTAGGAAACGCATAGTCAAGCTCTGTTCACTTGCACTATCCCTCTCTTACTTGCATTGTATTCGGTTTATATCCAAACCTGCCATTGTTCGGGTATCTTCTTCTGCTGACGCTATCACACTCACACTTTTCTGGATTCACGAGAACACGAAGGAACGAGGAAATCACACTAAGGGGACAAGTCACGACACAACTAGATTTACCACTGTTCTGTAAACTCCAGGTTTGAGCTATCGAAGTTATAGTTACAATATATCAAATAGAGTAGCAAATTATTTCATTTCAGTCAAAGTTCGCTTTCGATATTGCCAGGGAAGCTATGGGGAATGATAGTTTCCGAGAAACTATGATTCATTCCTCACTTCTGAGGTAGGGTTGGAGGTCTTTCGATTAAACTAGTTAGTTATTTAAATATTTAGGATAAATTCACAACTGCACAAGCAAATAGCTATACCCGGCTAGCTTGCTTGTTTTAAATTCTATTATTAGATTAACCGTCCATTATCTGAATATATTAGAATAGCTGCTCTTTTCATTTCGTTCAAATACGCATCATTGAAAATACAAAAATAAGAGAAATAGAGGTATAGTGTAGATATAGCTCTCATGGTTAATTTGCTCATTTCAGTTAAATTATCTCTTGCATTACAATTATGGGACACAGAGAGCCTAGGGAATACGTGTTTGAACCGATAGTGCCTCAGCAAAATCTCTTCACAATATTAACAGATATAGATCAAGGGCTTAGGATTCAGGTCTTTCAAACGACAATAAACCCACAAGCAGTTAGCGAACAACTGAGGCAATTGAATATTGAAGATGACAAAGCGTACACATTTTGGTCAAATTAGCGCAACTATAGATTGCCTTGATAGGATATCCGCATGACCATACAAGAACCCGAAAGAGAACAAGTATTTGGCTGTGATCTATTAGTTCCGCAACCAGACGCAGGAGACCTCATCGACATAGATACAGGGTTGCGCATACAAGTTGCTAGAACACCTGTGAGGTATTTTAAGAAAATTGCACAACTCCTAGTACTAAACATAGAAGCTGAAAAGGCTTATGACCATTGGATAGTCGGAAGAAGAGATTGATTCTTCACATGACCATAACAGGTCCACAACCACGAACTCATGGTTGTGATCCCCAGGTCCCACAACCCAACGGGCCTGCAAGTCAGTTAAGTATTGACACCGGTTTACGAACACTGGTATTTAGATCCTCACCACTACCGCCAGATATCATAACGTAGTTCTCCGTATTAAGCATAAAAGTCAATCAATCCAACATTTTTTGGGCTAGACCAGAAAACCATCCATAGTTTTTACAAATCCATTACACCTCTCATTACCATTTTCCATGACCTTGTCTGGAAATATACACGAAGCACCTACAGGTCATTTTCTATGTATCCAACAACCAATAGATAGGATCTCGACAGAGATCGACATTGATTGGAGCCTCCGAGCAGCTATTATATTTGAACGGTCCATTACACCAATTCAGATTAGGAGAGCCTTCTTTGCCTTAGATTCGCAGATTCCATTATTGTGTGTTGAGGATATAAGATTGCCCAACTAGTTTGTCTGTATTCACATATTCCATTTTCACCGGCTGTCTCGGCACGACCTCGGGAGGTTGGGTACGAAGAAGAGTTGTTTGTAGATTCTCATGCTCGCATGTCACTTTGCTATCGTACAATAACCCTCAAGGGTTCATGGCTGGTTTTAGTTTGAGATTCCAAAGAACTTGGGAAAGAATTCCCCATGCCATCAAGCCTACAACAGAGCATGCTTTCTTGTACTATTTGAGATCTCTAAACAATGACATTGTTGTCCTAGTTCAATCCATGGGGGGTAACTCAATCCATGTTTCTTTTGATCTAGCCATTAGAGCTGAAAATAACCTCATACAAGCTGGCAAAATAGGACCTAGACCTCCCATGCCTATCTTTCCAACTATTCAGTCACCACCTTCAGCTTTAAACCCAATTCTAGCAGTGGCTAGCCAAGCAGTTACTAATCCAAATCAACCTTCAAGTTGAGTGAAATAAAAGGAATCTTACACACTTTTGAAAATAAGTTTGTATCTGTTAAGAGACAACTTGTTCAGTGTTACAAACCATATCAGGCTCCTTTCCAATTTGTTAGACCTTCATATCTAGCATATCCTATAAGCAGGCCTCCATATCAGCGTCCACCAACCATTAAAGTTGACCCTAATGCTCCCTCTACATTTATGGCTCTTGTTCCAGTACAAACTAATCTTATTCAGGAACCCTTTTGGTGTGCTCCATGCAATCATTTGCATGATCTTTTTTCTTGTGCTAATGGAATGTTAAATCAAATTTTGATTGCACAAGGGATGATTCCACAAGTTTTAACAGTTGAGACTCCTTCTTAAGGGGATCCTACATAAGCAACAAGGCCACCAAAGGCAAATTTGGTAAATTGGCAACAAGAGGATCAACATGTAGCCACTATAAGGGTATACAAAAGAAGAGCACTGAGAGAACCCACAAAGGTAAATAATTTGCATGGTTCATCTTCTTTATTTCTTGATAATACTAATAAGGAAAAAGAACAAAAAAATCAGATTTGGAAGGGCAACTTGGAAGTACAAAAGAATCAGGGAAAAGAGGCTGAAAGTGTTCTAAAACGTCAAACAAAAGGGGGCAGCTCTTCCCTCAATATCCACGTGGGATACATTGACTATTCCAAGTCAAAAGAGTTTGTTGCAAGATGAGTTGGCAAAGTTATCAGTTACAAAGGATCATTCAGATAGAGCTAATGTAGTGCATGCCAATACAAATTAGCCCTCTAAGGCTGATTTTCAGGCAAAAAAGGGTTGGTAAGCCTCCTCCTTTCTACCTTTCTTTAATTATTGGTGATAATTTGGTCCATAATTGCATGGTTGATAGTGGTGCTAGCAGTACAGTTATGCCTAAGCAAATTGCAGATAAGCTAGGACTCAAATATGAGCCACATGACAAAGGGGTTTTGCAGTTAGATGATACAAGTACTAAAACAGTTGGTATTATTAGAGATCAGAAGTTGGGCTTGCATGCATGTCCAAGCCTTCCAATCCTATAGGATATTATGGTAGTATATCTACCTCCATACTTTGCTTTGTGTTTATCTAGAGATTTTACAACTAAAATTGGAGGTTATCTATCATCAGATTGGTCTTATCTATTTTTTAGAACAAGGTATAACACGAAGGTAACAATGAATTCTGAGCCTCTTGCTAAGTTTCATATTGAGCCTTATGTACCTAATGCATGCAATGTAAATTGTACTATTTTTTAACAAGATCATCTAGTTGTTCATGATCCAAACACCTAGTCTAAGAGCATACCAGATCTATTATTGGATGAGTGACGAATTGATCATCATGTCTTTGATCCTTATAAATATGCTGAAGAAACATACATTAGAGATGTTGGTTTGAGAATTTATTGCATGCACCAAGAGGATTTTTTTACCATTGTTGGTCAAAACTGACGAGGTTGATGCAGGATTATGGACTTTATATTTTGATGGCTCTAGAAGCAAGAATGGATCGGGTGGAGGTGATGTTTTGATATCACCAGAGGGTCAAAAGTATTATTCTTCTATTCGTTTTTTAGTTTAGTTGTTCATGCAATACAGTTGAGTATGAGGCATTAATCCATGGTTTACAGTGGGCTAAAAAGAAAAGAAATAAGTACTTGCAGGTATTTGGTGTTAGTGAATTGCTCATAAATCAGGTGAGAAATTTGAACATTGCAAAGAATTCCTCGATGATATCATATAGACATAGAGTATGGGATCTTGTAGAAGATTTTGATGCATTTAATGTTCAATCAATACCTAGATCTGAGAACAAGCATGTTGATAGATTGGCAGTTGTAGGGGCTGATTTTGATGTTCCCAATGAAGTGAAAAGAAAGAAGAATCAACCTCATATAAAGGTGGTTGTAAGGCCATCAATTCCTGATAACAATAGTAATTGGCAAGTTTTTGAGAATGATGAACAAATTGTACGTTTTATTCAGGAAGAAGTTGAATTTTCCTCAAAAAAATCAGTCTAAATTGTAGCAGCAGTATGGTGAACAAATCTTGCAATTAAAGACAAACAAGTTGCCCCAAGGATTGGTAACCCTTGAGAGTATTTTTAACAATGATGATCAGCTGAAAAGAGACAAAATCAGGATGTCTACAAAGCAAGAAAACTATGAGGACATAACAATTGACGATGGAAAGTTTTTGAAGCATGGTAAGTTGTGTGATTTGGAAGAAAAGAAAGTTTTTGTTAAATTATGTAATGAATTCATTGATGTTTTTGCTTGGAAGTATGAGGATTTAAAAGGTTTTTATCTAGGATTAGTTCAACATACCATTAAGCTAGAGCCCAATTCCAAACCGGTAAGGCAAAAGCAAAGTCCTGTTAATCCAAAGATTGAGATTTTGATGAGGAATGAACTAACAAAGCTTATTGAATTTTGTATTATCTTTCCTATTAAGCATTCTTCATGGGTTGCAAATCTTGTACCTGTGAGGAAGAAGAATGGAGAAATAAGGTCGTGTGTGGACTTTAGAGATCTGAACAAGGCTTCCCTAAAAGACCATTACCCACTTTCCTCTATGGAACAAATCCTACAAATGGTAGTAGGTTTCAAGAGGTTTTCTCTTTTAGAGGGATACTCAGGGTATAATAAGATCATGGTAAAGGAAGAGGATCATTTCAAGACAATCTTTACTACAAAATGGGGAACCTATGCTTATATAAAATTTCCATTTGGTCTATTAAATGTTGGAACAACATTCCAAAGAGACATGTATATGGAATTTAAGGGATTGATCAAAAACATTGTTCTTGTGTACCTTGATGATATCACTGTGTTCTCCAAGAATGCAGTTGATCATCTTCTCCATCTGAGACAATTATTTGAAAGGTGTAGGGAGTTTGGATCTTCTCTCAATCCTAAGAAATGGATCTTTCTATCTCATGAAGGTAAACTCCTTGGTCGCATTGTCTCTAAGGAAGGACTAACCATTAACCAGAGAGAGTTAGTTCAATCCTTTCATTTCCATTTCCAAGCCACAAGAAAGAAATCCAAATATTTTTAGGAAGAATTAAATTTTTCATGAGCTTTGTTCCAAATTTTTCCAATCTTGTCAAGCCTTTGACACTAATGTTGAAGAAGAGCGTGAATTTCAAATGGAAAGATGAAGGAAGGGACCACTTAGAAGCTATAAAGTGGGATATTGCAAAAGCACCAACTCTCATTAACCAAAAAATTTCGAAAGATTTTATCTTGTACACTTTTGGAGGGGTAGATAAAATATCTACTATATTGGTGCAGATGAAGAAAAATGATTTGGAGAATCCTGTTGCATTCTTCAGTCAAAATCTTGAAGATTATGAGGTAAGGTATTCATTCATTGAGAAACATGTCCTTTCCTTGATAAGAAGTTTAAAGAAATCCAAAGATTTGGTATCAAACAATAAGATCAGTTTGTTGGTTTCACATGTTGGTGTGAAGGACTTCCTCTTTAAAAAATATCTAAATGAGAAAAGGGCAGGTTGGATAACTATGGTGATAGAATATGTCGTACATATCAAGGTGAATAAGTTGGTTCAAGGAAGATGGATCCGTGAAAAACTATTTTTAGGTCATCAAACTAAAGAAGAGACCATTTTAGTGCTTCAGGATAATTAGGAACAACCAACTATTATTTTTCCCAACTCTTGTTAGACTCAAGATGTAGTGCACTTCCTTCAAACAGTTCAATGCCCTCAAGGGTTGACCAAAGATAAGAGAAGGTATTTCAGACTTCAATCCAGTTCCATATGTGCTTGTTGATGGAATTTTATTCAAGAAATATGTGAATGGTGTTCTCCTAAGATGCATCAAAATAGATCGTATCGAGAAGGTATTACATGCATTCCATGATGGAGAAGCGGGAGGTCATTTTTCTTGAAGAGTCACATCCCTCAGGATCATGAAGGTTGGGTATTATTGGAATAATCTCTTCAA
Source organism: Taxus chinensis (assembly GCA_019776745.2). Classification (NCBI taxonomy): domain Eukaryota; kingdom Viridiplantae; phylum Streptophyta; class Pinopsida; order Cupressales; family Taxaceae; genus Taxus; species Taxus chinensis. The sequence goes on along the minus strand of CM034154.1, from coordinate 73,434,928 downwards.
TGACTGTTATTCATGGGTCAAGAAATGCAAGAAGTGTGCCTTCTTCACAGGTAAAGAAATACTAGTGAATCTTCCACTCGACCCCATCTTTGTAAATCAATATTTCATGTAATTGGGATTGGACTTCATTGGAGTGATCAATCCAAACTCAAGCTTGGGCCGCAAGTGGATTCTAACAGCCATAGAATATTTCACTAAATGGACGAAGGAAGTTGCACTGAAGGAGGAAAATGAGGCCAATATTTTAGATTTATATGAAGGTATTGTAGTTATATTTGGCGTTCCTTCCATAAACATCTCTGATAATGCACTAGCTTTTCAAGAACAAAAATATATGATTGGATTATTAAAAATAGAATATACTTGAGAAAATCTTTATATTATTACCCCCAGGGTAATGGTTAGGCTGAGTCCATAAACAAAAATATCTTGAGGATCACAAGGAATAATTTATATGAGAATCAAAGAACATGGCACACAAAACTGAAATCGGCTTTGTCGGTTGATAGAATCACACCCAAGAGATCAAATTGCAACTCTCCATACAAATTAGTTTATGGAAAATAATCAAGGATGTCAATACATATTGAATTACCAGCATTGGATCACATTAATAAGCTAGATATATTTGAATTTGAGACCATGGAAGTCAGGTATGCAGTGCTCATGGAGCTAGAGGATATGAGAAACCAAGTAGTGCAAGTAATGCAAAAGGATCAAGCTCAGATCAAGATGGGTTTCAACAAAAAGGCCAAAACTAGGAGCTTCCAAGAAGGAGACTTAGTTCTAAAGTGGTATGCAGATAGAGCCAAACTAGGTAGACACTCAAAGTTTGATGCAATATGGGGTGGTCCCTACATCATTTCAGGTTGTAAGAACAACAATGCTTTCAATTTGTCAAGATTGGATGGAGAAGAGTTACAATTCCCAGTTAATGGGATCTATCTAAAGCATTGCTACTAAAGTGAATTTCCCCCCTTCCACATGGTAGATTTGTTTTCAAATCCCTCTAAGTGATTTTCAGCACATTGTATTGCCGGTAGAACAAGTTTTAGTTTCCCTAAGTGCCTTGCACAATTTTTATTACTTTTGGAAGGTCTCGTTGCACAGTGCTCATGAAGGATTGTAGAGGAAGTGTGTAGAGAAGAAGAGTTCCAAATTATCAGGGATAATTTATATACTTCATAGGAACAAATGCAGAGTAACTAAAATAACAAATTTGGGGTAGCATTCAGATTTCATCCATTCAGCCCTAACATATCAAAGTTTAGGATCAAAACAGTATGCATCCGAGGTTTAGTCTAGCATTCTTTAGTTTCATCATATCTGGAAGAGGAAACATGATGAGAATACCAAGTTGAAACAATTGTCCACTCTCATAAAACTTAAATTTTAAAAAAATTATGATGAGAGTGATTAGTTCAAGCTTGGGATCAATTTCAGTTCAAGTATGTGTTTTAGGTGGACCTGGGGTGAGAAATTCAATTTTGGAGCAATTTTCATGTTTTTAGGATGACTCCATGCCCAATGGATGCTTCAAGGCCATTGATCTTTTCAATCTAGCAGGTAGATTACCCCATAAGTCACCAAATTGTTATCCATTTTTTCTCCATGGTAAAATGGACAACTTGGAAAAATTGGACTCGGGCATTTTTAGAGGATCTTGATGAAGCATCAATAAATTCAGGTATTTTTCATGTTCTGGGAACTTTGAATGATTTTTGGAAATTTCTCTAATTTTTTCCTAGCTCCTCAGTTTAAGAGAGATAAAAAACACTTGGTGAAAATGAGAAAAAAATGAGAAAATGGTCATTTCTAATGTATTGCGGAAATGCGGGTGTTTGATGGCTAGGAGGAACTAGATATTTAGGGTCATTTGTTCTATGCATTCCCAAAAAAGCCACAATACAAAGGGAGTTTGGATAAGCCAAGTGTTTTACCAATTTTCAGGTGCAAGAAAGAACTCGGGAACAAGTTTTCATGGATTAATGGTTCCCCGCATTGCTTTCCCGGCTGAGAAACGAGGGAAATAATGTATTGTGGGCGGGGCGAAGATTTTGAGAACACAAGGCACTAGTTCCTCTGGATAGAGAATTCCCCTCATTTCTAATATTTTGTAAGGAAAAGGAGTGCCAAAAAAGTAGAGTAGTACGGGATTTCAGGCGCAAGAAGGAACTAAGGAGCAAGTTCCGTGGGGACGTGAATTCCCCGAGGAGGGAAAATTTCCACAATGCAAAGGGATTGAGAAAGGAATGTATTGCTGAGAATCAGGGCCACAAGAGAACTAAGCATAAGAAAACCCAGTTCCATAGTTCCCCGAGTTCCCTAAATACTTGATAATTCCACAATACAAAGGGGGTAAATGGCATTATTGTGAATTGTAAATTAAATTCTAGGAACATGTATTCCTCACGATACCCCCTCAACCCACATGGACATATCTTCCTCCCAGATTGTCCAAATTTAATAAAATTTATATCACTGGAAATGGATTTTCATCCTCTTCATCATGGAACCATAAAAGCTTGAGTTAGGTGAGAATAGGTGGGAGAAAAAGAAGAAGTGTTCTCATCATTAAAAGATGCAGTCCTAGGTATCTCAACAACCAAATATGGTGAGATTTGGTGCTCTTCCTTCTCCAACAAGAAAAATATCATGCAGGGATTGATTTGGCAGGGTGCCCATGATGGTTTTCATATAATTAATATATATTATTGATGGGTGAAGTCTTGATTTGAATTTCCCTATTTTTCCCCTCTCCCTCTCTTTCCTATTTCTATATATTGTAAATGAGGCTCATTTGTAGGGGTTGGACATTCTTGTAATGCTTGTGAATTCTTTTCAAGTGTTGCACATGTGTATATGAGCTACAAGCCTTGGATTTGGGCTTCTCCAAGGTGAATCTTTCATTTCACCTTCAATGTAATGTATTGTGCATCCTTCTAAATCAATAAAATACTTGTTTTGTGGTTATTGATCTGCCCTAGCTTGTGTTCTATTGAATTTTATTTCCTTTCATTTCATTTAAAAGTATTTTGTGCATCTTTTTACTCTCCTTGTGTTAGCATATGTTATTGCACACATGCAAATGACATGCAACAGTGAGGGAACGAAGTACCTCCTCAATGAAGGTGAGGGTTCCTTTATTGAAAACCAAAACTTTCTTTGAAGAGAGATTGTTAGCATAATTTAGCATAGGCATATTTATTGCATTTTATTGCATTGTCTTTTATTTAATAATGTGTAACATGTGCACTCTAGTCTAGTGACTTGTATTCAATATTGTTATGTTGGATAACATTCAATATTGGTATTAGTAGTAATTACATGTGCATCTGAGATGGGTCTTATCATCTCGTAGTTGGTGTCTGCTAGGGTGTCATGTCTATCCATATGAGGCTGTCTAATATCTATAAATATTACAGCTCTTGCATTGTAATGTAATATGATTTTATGATCAATAATATTTGTGAGGCTTCCGTCCCTCTTTGGTCATTGCAATCTTATTCTATTCTATAATTTGGTATCAAAGCTATACCATTATTATCATTTGGTATTAGAGCAGGTTCTATCCAAGCAAGGTTGAAGAGGAGCACTATTGGAGAGGATCCATTGGAGAAGAAGATCTGCATCAAAGGAGAGCCATTGAAGCATCCCGCAGCCTTCATTCCTCCCAAGCATCCATCAACTAAAATTTGACCTATCCACTTATTTGGAAGGTAAATTTTTTTTTATTAGTGATTGGCATAGCCAATTGATCTAACATATTGGCGGAATATTTTAGATTTTGAGATCTTTAAAAAAAAAAAGGATCTTAAAAAATTACAGATCTAAAAAAAAAAAAAAGATTTGTGAAAAAAAAGAAGAGAGAGAGATCTTGAAAAAAAAATTGCAGTTCAAAAGAAAAAAAAAATCAGATCTAAAAAAAAAAAAAATTAGATCTGAAAGTGGAGGCGTGAAGAATTCGGGAGTAAAGGTTGAAGCAGTCCCGTCAACAAAATTCCAGCAGATAGCTCTTAGAAAAAAGGACATAACTTTTTCATACAATGTCGGATTGATGTGCCATTTTTTTTTTTCTGAAAATATAAGGAGGCGCACAACTTTTCAGTTTACATCATCTACAAATTCAACATCTACATGTGACGAAAAGTCTGTACAAGTCGGATCATTGTTTTTCTTAAAAAAATCAGATCTAGCTGGTAAATTGGTAAGATCTCAAAAAATAAGATTCCGATTCTTCTAAAATTTTGTGGGTTTCAAGAAAAATATTGTATGATGCTGTTGTCAAAATTTTAGAAAAATCCAGATCACGGTTTGTGAGAAAAGGTGAAAACAATATTCAGATTGTTTGTTTGGATCTTGGGAACAAACAGGTCAGCGGTTCAATTCCCACTCTCTCCATATTTTTTCTTAAATTATTTTTTTGGAAAATTTAGAGAAATTAATAAATTTTGGGAGATTTCTAAATTTAGAAGCTCACCAAACACATTTAGAGCCACCGCTAAATTTAGCGGAAAAACACCTATTGGGGGTAAAAAAATATTTTTGGCCTAAATTGTGTATTTTGTGATTCTAGACCATTTTTTGTAAAGAAGGGGGACACAAAAACTTCATTTTGATGTACTTTGAGAGGATGTTGTACTAATCTTGGTGCATAAAGTGAAAAAAAAAGTACACATTTTTTATTTTATGTTTGGTTCTATCACACGAGATATTTGATCTTATAGCAGCGTTCGGTATATACAGTGCCTCTGGGAAGCGCTTACGGGTGATGCCATCGCGACTACTACTGCACTTAACACCTAACACAGCTGCCTAAATGTCGTCTGGGCATCGACCCTATAAAATCGACGAGGAGTAATAAGGACATAATACACACACATTTGAGCCCTCCCATCCGTTTGTGCTTGCACAAACCTCTCTCCGTACTGTCTAAGTACCACGTACTAAATTCTTTCACGTGCATTAACACCTCTTTCCGTACTGACGGGTATATTGAAAGGGTGATCTTATTCCACGTACCGACGGGTATATCAGAAGGGAGCGTATATAGAAAGGTTTGGTATATCGGCCTGACGGTATATTGAGAGGGAGACCATAAACCTGGAGTGATAAGAGCCTTACCCTTTGTCAGAAATTCAGAGTTTCAGAAATTTAGATTACAGAAATGGGTGCACAAGCACCAAAGTTCTTCTTGCCAGATTCACAACTGCTTAGAGGAGACAACTATGTTGCATGGAAACCGAAAGATCAAGATGTTACTTGAGTTTGAAGACCTATGGACAGTTGTAGATGGACAAACAACAAGATCACTTGATGATGGAAGACAACAAGTTCAATTTGACAGGGCCAATCAAAAGGCCAAGTTGATCATCTTGTTTAGCGTAACAGATGATGTGCAACCCCACATTAGAGATGCCACATCGGCCAAGGATGCATGGGATAAGTTGAGCACAGTCTATGAGGCAAAGAACAAGAATGCCATCCTCAACCTACTATCACAACTGCATATTCTCAAGTTCAAGCACAATGAGAAGGTTGAAGTTTTTTTGAGACGAGTTGCTACTTTGAGGGCATCTCTATTGGCATTGGGAAAAGAGATAAGTGATGAAGACCTCGTACCAATTGTGTTGCGAGCACTTCCTCCTTCCTACAGAATCTTTGTGACAACTATCAATATGAGTGAACACACAGTCACCTTTGAGAAGTTGGTCAATCTACTCCAACAAGAAGAGGCAATGAACAACAAAGATCAGGAAGATGAGCAAGCACTATCTTCCAATCATAAAGGAAAGGGAAAATTTCAATCCAATCACAAGAAGTCCCAACAAAACCAAAAAGGGACCAAAGTCAACGAGACAACACCAAGAAGTGTCCCATTTGCAATAGAGGGGGACATGATATCTTGTGTGGACTTGGTTTCTTCATCAAATTGAGTAGAATACATGTGGTGTCCTTCATCTGAATCATCCTCATGTTCGGAAATGTACCCTTGTTGTTTGGGTTTTCTTTGCCAATTACCATTTTTCTGCCCTTGATTGTTGTTGTTGTTGGACTTCCCTTTATTTGAATTATTGTTACCCTGATGGTTATTGGGTTTTGAATTGCTTGATGAACCCTTTTTATAGGAATTGTACCAACAATATTTGATGTCATGTCCCCCTCTATTGCAAATGGGACACTTTTTGGTGTTGTCTCGTTGACTTTGGTTTTGTTGGGACTTCTTGTGATTGGATTGAAATTTTCCCTTTCCTTTATGATTGGAAGATAGTGCTTGCTCATCTTCCTGATCTTTGTTGTTCATTGCCTCTTCTTGTTGGAGTAGATTGACCAACTTCTCAAATGTATTGTATGTACCTGGGTTGACCAAGAATTTGCTATCAGTTAGTCAACTCCTTGATCACAACTTGAAGTTGGATTTTGACAGTAATAATGGAGAAAAAGTGTGCTTGATAAGCGATAAGTCAAGAGGTTCCAAGATTGTAGCAAGAGCCTCCAATGTGGGACGCATGTTCCAACTTGATTTTGTCCACAAGGATGATCAAGCTCTAGTGGCCAAAGACACACAATCTGTAGAACTATGGCATCGCAGATATGGTCACATCAGTTTTGGATATCTCCAAACACTTCAAAAGGGCAACATGGTGAAAGGATTGCCTACACTCAAGCACAACCCTGACAATTGTCACAATTACCTAGCTAGAAAGCAACACAGAGTACCCTTCCAGAAGAACACATATAGAGCCAAGGGAAAGCTTGATTTGGTGCACACCAATCTTTGCGGGGCCATGCAACCAAGTCATTCTAGATGTCAATACTTCATGCTTTGTGTTGATGACTACTCAAGAAAGATGTGGATATATTGTCTAAGAAACAAGAGTCAAGCCTTTGAGACATTTCAGAAGTTTTAAAGCACTTGTTGAGAATGAAGTTGGTCGCAAGATCAAAACTCTCCGCTCAGATCGAGGGGGGGGAATTCACAAGCAATGAGTTCAAGACTTACCTGGAAGCTCATGGGATTCGTAGACAAATGCCTCCTACTCACACACCACAACAGAATGGTATAGTTGAGAGAAGGAATCATACTATCATGGAAATGGTGCGATGTATGATTGATGACTCAAGTTTAACAAAAACATTTTGGGTAGAAGCTGCAAGAACTGCAGTCTATTTGTTGAATAGAGTGCCCACAGTAGCTCTTGAAGGAGTGACACCTCAAGAAGCATGGTCAAATCAGAAACCATCAATTGCACACCTAAGAGTATTTGGGTGTAAAGCTAGCATGCACATACCCAAGAAGAATAGGAACAAGTTGGATATGAAAGCTGAGAAACTGATATTCATTAGATATAGTGAAGAAGCACTTGGGTACAGATTATGGGATCCGAAAGCAAAGAAAGTATACACAAGTAGGGATGTTGAGTTCTTTGAGAAGAAACAAGCAGATGCTCCACTCAACGACTCAACAAACATGTAGAATACACCTCTTGTGAAGACAGAATTTGATGTTCCCACTGAAGATGACAGTGATGAATTGGATGACGGTGAAAACTTGGATCCACCACAAGCCATTGGAACAGCTAAGAAGTTACCTAAATGGTATACTCAATTAATAAGAGATGCAAATTTGGATGAAGCACCTAGCACATCATCCAATCTTGGACCTAGAACTCACAGTCAAGTTCGTGAAGAGGTCAATTATGCTCTAATGAGCAAAGTTGTTGAAACAGTTGAGCCATCTACAGTTCGGGAAGCCCTACAATCAAAAGCTTGGAAAGATGCCATGGATTTAGAGTATCAGTCAGTGATGAAGAACAACACATAGCAACTTGTCAACCTTCCACCAGGGAAGAAACCCATTGGATGCAAATGGATATTCAAGACTAAGTACAAATTAGATGGGACTATTGACAAGTATAAAGCAAGGCTTGTAGCAAAGGGGTATGCACAACAAAAAGGCATTGATTATGAGGAGACATTTGTTCCCACAGCCAAGATCAAGACAATCAGGATGATCTTTGCTCTAGTTGCACAATTTGGTTGGAAAGTCCACCAAATGGATGTGAAAAGTGCCTTTCTTAATGGAGATTTGCAAGAAGAAGTCTATATGACTCAGCCAGAGGGTTATGTAATACCATGAAAAGAGATGATGGTATGTAAACTCATAAAATCTCTATATGGCCTAAAACAGGCACCACGGGCATGGTACATCAAAATTGATGAGCATCTCATAAGTCATGGATTCGAAAGGAATCCTTATGACCTTAATCTCTACCTCAAAAAGCAAGGGGGGGAGATTGTCATTGTGGTTGTTTATGTCGACGATCTAGTCATTACAGACAGTTCTGTGAAGATGATCGATGCAACAAAGAAGGATTTTAATCAATCGTTCGACATGACAGATCTCGGGCTCATGCACTATTGTCTTGGGTTGGAAGTATGGCAAAAAGAGAATCATATCTTTGTGTCGCAGTTGAAATACACCAAGACAACACTTGAGAAATTCAGGATGATGGACTACACTCCTATTTCTACACCTATGGAAGCGAGACTTCAGTTATGTCGTTTCGATCCATCACCACCGGTGAATGCAACTCTCTATCAGCAATTGATCGGGAGTCTCATTTACCTGACATATACTATACCAAATATCAGCTTTGCAGTCAGCTATTTATCATGCTTCATGCAAGAACTAAAAATATGTCATTGGAAAGCAACAAAGAGAATACTGAGATATCTAAAGGGTACAGTTGACCTTGGTCTAGAGTACAAGAAAAATGACAACTTCTTAACAGGATATTCAGATTCAAATCATGTAGGAAACATGGATGATAGGAAGTCAACATCAAGCTTCGTCTTCTTTATGGGATCTGGACCGATATCATGGGGAAGCAAGAAACATAACTTTGTTTCTCGCTCTTCTACAGAAGCAGAGTATCGAGCTGCAGGTGAAGCTGTTTGTGAAGTAACATGGCTACGCCGAATACTGGAAGGAATTGGTCTGCGACAACAAAAATCTACTCCAGTATATGTTGATAATGAAGGAGTTCTGAAGCTTGTTCGCAATCCAGTATTTCATGAGAGAACCAAGCATATTGAAGTACACGTTCATTTCATACGTGAGCATGTCTTGAAGCACAACATACAACTGCAGTTCTGTCCTACAGTTGAACAGAAGGCAGATGTTTTCACTAAGTCACTTGCACGTGACAAATTCACACTATTTAGAGAGTTCCTCTCCACTTCATTGGAAACTATGCAAAATTAAGGGGGGGAATGTTAGCATAATTTAGCATAGGCATATTTATTGCATTTTATTGCCTTGTCTTTTATTTAATAATGTGCAACATGTGCACTCTAATCTAGTGACTTGCAGTCAATATTGTTATGTTGGATAACATTCAATATTGGTATTAGTAGTAATTACATGTGCATGTGAGATGGGTCTTATCATCTCGTAGTTAGTGCCTGATAGGGTATCATGTCTATCCATATGAGATTGTCTAATATTTATAAATATTACAGCTCTTGTATTGTTATGTAATCTGATTTCATGATCAATAATATTTGTGAGGCTTCCGTCCCTCTTTGGTCATTGCAATCTAATTCTATTCTATCATTTGGTATCAGAGCTATACCATTCTTATCAATATTTGTGATGTCAGTGTTGAAAAACCTTTTGAAGGAATTTTCTATAGCCATCACCGTTCAGTTTTCCCAGTTTTGCCATCTATGTGCCTAGAATCATAAATAACTATATCTAGAGCTCTGGGTCAATTTTTTGGCAGAAAATTTTCAACTGTTTCAAAAATGCTAGCATTAAAAATCCCTTTGAAGATTTTTGTATGGTTCCTATAGTTTTTGAAAAATTAAACTTTAAGAAAAATTTAAATTTTTACCTGTAGGAACCCTTAAAACCCAAACTAATTCAGTTTCTCAAAAACCATGCATGCCCATAAGCTGAAATTTCTGCACAGTGTAATATATATATTTTAAAAGAAAAACTTCCATCCATCTATTAACCAGAAATACTCAATTACATATCCTCCCATGCCAAACATGGAAGGTCTTAGACATATCAGTGGCCTTATAAACTACACTATCAATATTGACATTCATGATAGTGAAGCTAAGTTATGAATTTTCCTGATATCTTCTTGAATCTTAGTTGACCACCATAAGGGAGGTGGTCCATAACAAAGGATATTATTATTGTCCAGGGCCCAGTTTGCTAATCCATCAACAACCTTATTCTGTTGTCAGGGAATATGTCTGAATTGGATTTGCTGGAAGTTTTGCTGCAATTTCTTTATTTTTGATCAACTTCCTTTGCAAGCTGCCAATTAGGAGGGGCACCTTTATTGGATCCACTAAGTAAATTCATCATAATTCTTGAGTCAGATTGTACCTTTATCTTTTGCCATCCTATTTTGATAGCGTCTTGTAACCCTCATCGAATGGCTCTAATTTCAGCCAAATTATTGGTAGAAATACCCATATTCTCCACAAAGATTAAACATACCTCTCCTTGTTCATTATGCCCAACCCCTCCTATAGCTGTGTTCCCTAGGTTTCCCCTTGAGGCGCCATATGTATTGAGAATTCCATGATAAGAAGCTGTGTCCCTTGCTGATACTATATTTTCTTTTGTGCTCATCGCATGAAAACGAGGCATAGTGGCCTCTTTAGGGTCTAAGGAAAGTTGTTTGTAAATATGGTCCCATTGGATGGTTGAGTTGGAAGTGAGACGTTATGTTTAAGGCTTTCCGTCAAATTAGATTTGATTTTTTCCCAAACATATATATTTTCTCTGCTGATTTGACGGAATATTCTATAATTTCTTTCTTTCCACGTATTCCATAGTAAAAGGGAAATGCCACTCCACATAGGAGGGATCAGATTTTTTCCTTTCGGTATGCCTTCCTTCCATGTACCTGTAATATGTGCTAGGGATCCACTGCTATTCCATTGCAGCCCAAACAACGAAGCCAAATTTTTCCATAAAGGGATCACCCATGGGCAAACAAAAAATAAATGTTCCATCGTTTCCTCATCTTGTTTGCAGAGCTCACATCTAAATGGGCCTCTAATTCCTCTTTTCTTGAGCCTCTCACCTGTTACAAGCCTTTTTTGAATAAGGAGCCAAAGAAAGAAACTTACGTTGGGCCATATCGCAGGCTGCCATATATACTTGAACAATATTTTATCTTGATGCGGTGGTGCTTTCATTAAAAATGCATATCCGGAAGACACGTCATATTTCCCCTGAAGGACTGCATCCAAAACCTGTTTCATCTGGCTCAGAGGAAAAAAGAATAGGTCGATCATTCAGAATTTGGTTTAACAAACTATGTTGTTCATTGGAAATCTCTATGGGCCATTCAGAGATAGGAATCCAACAGTTCTCAATGCCCCAAGGCTGTATCTTTGGTTGAATATACAATGTAATATTACATAACATATTTGTGCCTGAATTTTTTTCAACTCTTAAAACATGAAAATGACCCAATTTTATAATGTTTTAAACACAATGAAACCCTTCAAGCAAATCAGTAGACTCTGAATCTCCACATGATCAATCTCTATTCGCAGCTTTTGGAACAAATCAGTGACTCAGGAGAAAATAAGTTTACAAATCAACACAAATACCTTTATGTTTGATATTCAATTCTGCAAAAGGAACTAATTGTGAGAGTAAATCTAAATCCCACCACAAATATGATTATCAGTATTGTGGCATCATCCTTATAAAATCGTCTTGGAGAATATAAGGCTCAGTAAAGCTCTTCACATCAAGACATGCATATTCTGTTCGTTAATGATCATTTGAAGATACAAACCCTACTGCATTCTCACCATGAACAAATTGAACCCTAATAGTTGATGTAATAATAAAAGTATTAGGGATAGTTTCATCCATGTACATTTGTGATGTTTTGTTTTGCATCCAGCTAGCACTGTATAAATTACAGTAGAGTTTTGGAGTTATTTTATGTATAATGTCTACGTACCACATTCCTACTCTGATCTTATGCGATAGAATTTATATATATCTTTCATTTTCTATATATTTTTTATTTGGAAAGGACAAGCTTGTATCCAAATGCCATATGTGGAGTATGGGAAGGGCACACATATAGAGAGGTTTCACCGTATCCATGTATCGGATACTTCATATCCGTCCCCATATCCGAAAGGGGATTAATAGCTATTTAGAGGATGAAAATGGGAGCTGATTTGTCTACCCACAACGGGCTAATATAGCCAAGAAAGATCCCCAAGAATTCCTATATTAATGTCTCATTAACTGATCAAAGGTAGATCAATGGGGCTTGCATGGAATATATCCAAATTGACAGACTAGCCTAGACCTTGGAGGAAATTTGGCCTATAACTAAAGGTAACAAGAATCGAGATGCTACTGAACATTGACCAACATCAGAAGTGGGGCAAAGGATAAAGCAGTAAAGACCATAATGATATCATGGTTAAGTGTACCAACACAAGGTCAAGCACAAACAGCCATGATGGGGCTAGCAAGACCCCCCAAAGAGCTCTGGGACAGATCTGAAAGTCGGATGAAACTGGCCAAGCTAGTCCCATCATTACAATCTCTGTCAAGGCTCAGGCCAGAGGAATCATTGGTGTCACTCGTCTGGCATTGTGAAGGGCACAAGTGTACAAGTCTGATAATGCTTCATCCAGGATGTGTCTAGCAACTAAGAGCGAGCCTTGCTCCATGGATTGGATCCTAAGAAAGTAAGCAAAGCACTCCCCTTAGAACCAATCATCCTGAGAGCACTACCAAGGTCCTACAAGATTTTCATGACTCCAGTGAATGTCAGCCAACAAGAAACCAATCGTTATGAAGTGCTTGCTCCTACAGTCTAGGATGCAGTCGAGAAGTGGTAGAAACATGCACACAATAGAGGAACATCACCACACCATGCAACTATGCTTCACATACCAATTGGTTGAATCCATGCCCAGGTACATATGTGTCAGCCAACAATGCCCCATCTCACATGTTGTCCAGTCTTTTAATCAATAGTGTTACCATGCAAACAAACCACTACAAGATTAGCTTAATTTGCTCGAAAGACAAGGCGATTCATGTGAAAGCAATATGCTGGTACAATGCATTCACACAGGGCTCATTCAACAACAAGACAGCCCATTACACTTGGCATATCAATCTCTATAGATAATAAACAGCCAGAGGTACATCCCTACTAACAAAGAAGCCTGTCCTAACCTCAACGGAAACAGTGTGGAAAAGTGATTGCCAACCTAGGATGTTTGTATTCCTGATGATCATGAGGCCCAGAGGCTTAACTACTTTGACGTAAAGAGGAGAACAGTCCTGCCAAATGCTCATTATGGTCCTGCAAATTATGGCATCACATGACACATGACTGGACAAAAGGATTAATTCACCTCTTTGAACAATTCAAAGTATAGTGACAAGGTATCTCTTGAGGATGATTCATCATAGAGTTTCGCTCCAGGTTGGCAAGTGAATAGGTATCTACTATCTCATGAACAAGACCATACTATGAAAAATAGGTATCCATTTCCCCGAAGTAGATAGACTTCGTTAAGAATTTGTAGTCCGTTGGTACCAAGCTACTTCACCAACAATTCGATCTCAATTCAATTTGATCAGCCAAGTTGGATCTATTCGAACCAGCTAATGGAAGACTACATACTCATATACAACAAAACTTGGGAAGGTCAAATATTGCTTTAGTGGATGTTTAGCATAGAGCTTGAAACATCGGTGTCACGTCAGGCAAGTTGTATCACCAAAATGGAGAAGCATTGACATTTCCAAGACATTCCTCACGGCTATCATGCGTTAATGTAAGAGACTGTTTTGGGCCGCCTCGTGGACCTACAAGGGAGGTTGAGAGTTTATTCAGCAGCATTGGTCGCTTCCAAGGTTCTCGTGGAGCCCCCTATGCCCAACTCTCTTAGGTTGTTCTACATTTTGATCATAGGCTTTTGCTGGGCTTCTCTCACAATGCATGGCCCTTGAACCAAGCAAGTGAAAGGAGTGCCTCCAAAGCAAAATCTGTTTTGACAGAGGTACAATTCTGTTGCATTAGAAGAGCTGAAGTGGTCAACTCCTAGCTTCTGCCAAATCTGAAACAGGCACTCAAAATAGACACACATCAATATGTGCACTTAGCTTTGACTTGTGATCACTCAGCAGTGAGCATCTAATTAACCTGGGTCATAGCCAATGTTATGGTCAGTCAACAGTTCAAAGACCTATCCATCCACCATATGATCTTCAGAGGTGAAAGAAATTGATATTATTGCCATCACATATGACCAAATTAGGTCAATGGGTTCTCCGACCCTCGTTCAGTATGAGACATAGTCTCCAGCATAGAGTCAACTAGGGCTAAGAAGGCCCTCAATTCTTCTTGAAAGACAATGCTACACAAAAAAAATGAAAGCAAAGAAATGAAGTAACTCAAGGTTAAGCAAAAATGGTTAAAACCCTGAAACACAAAATCTAAGTACAGCTAGCCAAGTGAGAGAAGGAACCCCCAATGCTGAGCATTGAAGCATATGGAGCTTCCACAAAAAGGGTCAAAACCCTTCTGCATATGGAGCTGACGCATATGGAGTCTGGGGTAAGATTAAAATGTTGTACGCCATGAGGCATTAGTCTTAGGAAAGTTTAAAAGCCCATCGATATCAGATCGTCGACCACTACAAAATCACCTAGTTTCAATACCTGCACGACGTTCGGAGGCATCACAAACATGGTCAAGGGCTGGGACAGGTACCCGTACTTAGCATACTATTCTGGAAGGAAGCAAGACACTCTCCCTAGAACCTCTCCTAACATCCAAGGCCAAGGCATGCTGAGCTCTCCAAACTGGTAGGGAAGAAACAAGTATTGTGAGCATGCCTTACAACCCTAATTGTGAGCCAAGGAGGTTAGAGGCCCCCGAAGTGAAAACAAATTAGAACCACAATGCCTAAAGGAAGTCATGGTGCCCTAGTGTTGGCATGAAAGCATGAGTCTTGTACCACTTGGGTAAATCCTCAGGGGGTTTACATCCCAAGATGGCCTTTTACACTGAGCATTTCTTGGAGTTGAGGGATGGTCTCATTATCTGTCCCAAGTACACCCTTAGGCACTAGATGCATGTCCTTGGCATCCCCCTTGGTCAGTTCAAGGTTGGTTCTCATAGACTCCGTTGTGAGACGGATCACCAACTTGATCGTTCGGATAGGATTTGTCAGTTGTGTATTCTCCAAGAGACCGAGACGAAAACACACTTTATCTTTCGGTGCCCCATTTACTACGAGATCAGAGGGAGGCTCCATTGTTTATTTAGGAGGACGCAGGCTCTTTCTGATTTCTTGAGATTTGAGGATCAAGGGCGCTTGCCTTTATACTTATAGGAGGCTTTGAAGCTTTGTGAGCACACTATTCAGCCATGTCCTAGACCAGACTCTACTAGCAGATCACTTCTTCACAGTGTTACCTTTGGAGAGAGGTACTAAGCGCCCTTGTGAGACCAACCCCGCTTTTTCCTCCAGATTCATTCGGCCCAGGTAAACCATCCATGGTTCCCCGAGCCATCACAGGCATGCCCGTATTGGGTCTAGCCTTAGGAGACAGACTAGATCCACAAGGCATCAAAAGGATAGTATTGTGTCCAGACAACGGCATACTAAGTGGACTCTCTCTTTGGTGGGTCGGCATTCTATCCTCAACTTTTTCCAGTCAGCCTTGGATGTTAGGAGAGATGGATCTACCATTCCTTGATGAGCTTTCCTCTTTTCTTCTCCTTGGTCGTCTTTCCCCCTTTCTTCCTCTCACTTGTATTTCCACCCCCGTTCTGGGTGCATGTGATTTCTTCTTCCAGTTGGCCACCTCTTATGGCTTTTGTACTTGTCTTTCTTGGGAACTCTTTGGTTATCCCGCTTTGTATTGGTGCTCATTGTTGTCAGTAGTCCCATTGACCTACTTTTGTGGTCATTTGTTGGACATTAATATATTTATCTTATCTTGTCTCATCAAAAACAAGTTTTGAAGCTCCAAAATTGTGGCAAAAACTTCTAGAGAAGGCAAAATGCTTCAGCTTGATGTTGTCCACAAAAACAATCAAGCCCCAATTGCAAAGAGTACAATCTCAACTACTTTGTAGCACAAGAGATATGAACACTTGAGTCATGGGTACCTAATTGCATTAAGCAAACACAACATGGTAAAAGAAATTCCTTCATAAAGAAGACTACAAATACAGGCCCTAGTTGTTTAACTGGAAAACAACAGAGAACTCCATTTGACATGAGTGAATATTGGGCCCCTGGCTCATTAGATTTGGTGAATACCAATCTGTGTGGTCTCATGAGAACAACTGCTAGTGGTTTTCAATTTTATCAGCTCTTTGCTGGTAACTACTTGCTCAAAATGTGGGCATATTGCTTGAAAACTTTGATTCCAGCCTTGTAAGCCTTAAAGAAATTCAAAACCATTGTGGAACAACAAACTGGTTGTTGAATTGATGCCCTTTTGCTCAAATGGAGGGGCAAATACATCAGTAAAGAGTTTTCTGAATTTTTGACAGCACAAGGCATTTGTCAGCAATTGACTTCACCTTATACTTCACAGCAGAATGGTGTTGTAGAGCGGAATAATCACACAATTGTTGAGATGGTGTGAAGCATGCTTGAGGACTGGACATAATCAGTTCAAACGACAATCTAATTGTGGAATAGAGCACCCACCAAATCTCTTGACAGAATCACACCTTAGGAAGCTTGGAGTAGGAATAAACCTTATATTGCTCATATTCGTGTTTTTGGATGTAAAGCTTTACATGCATATTCTTAAGAAGAAAAGAAAGAAGCTAGATAAGAAATCCAAGCCATGCATTTGCCTTGGGTATAGTGAAGAGTCGAAGGCCTACAAACTCATGGATCTAGAAGCTAGAAAGATAAAAATCAGTAGGTGTAATGTCCCGTTTTCCCACTTGATCAGAATTTGGACTTCTTGCCATTCCTTTTCCATGGAAAAGAAGTAGAGGAGTTGGAAAAGGACATTGAGCTTTTATTTGTATTTGTTTTTCTAATTTTTAATATTTCTTTTAACCATATGTTTGCCTTTGGCAGGTCGGCTGGGTTTTATGAACTTTAAAAGACAATTAAAGATTAAAAGAATACTTTAAGAGGCTGACTTTGCTATTCCAAGCTTTGGTGCCAAGAGGAGGTTATAAAAGAAGGCTAGAAGACTCATTTGGAAGATCTAGATTGGCGCATTTTTTCTATTTGGACATTGTGGGCTTGTTGCTCCTTGTTCTCCACTCTTGGACGAAAAACCTAAGTGTGTGGCTTCTTCTTAAAAGGACGAAAACCCTCTTTCCTTGATTGGAGTGAAGACTTATTGAAGACCTTTATATAAATTTGAGTGTTGGAGGATCAAAGGCATCATCTACAAACATTTGCATGCATTTTAGAGTCATTCTTAGTTGGAGTGACCAGGGTTTGATGGTGTCTGAGTGCCTTCTAGGGCAAAAATTACAAATCTGATTTTATATTTTGATTCGGCATAATTTGTAGAGCCGGAATCTCCGTTTTGGTGATTTTTGAATAGTTTTCAACTTCATCTACTCATTCACAGATTTCAGGATCAATTTTTAGAGGGTTTCCATGGTTGGAAAATTATGATATTGGTCTCATTTGATTGGTGGTATTTTCATGATCATTTTGAGTATTCATTTGTGTGGAGATTCCTTATATTGTAATAGTTATTAAATTTACAAGTTTTAGCTCTTTTTGTACCATAGTAAATTCCAGAATTCAGAGTTTGATGATTTGATCACATTTTTTGGCTTCTAAAATCAAGGGCAATCCAAGGAATCACTTCCCATAATTTTTGAGTGTTTCTATAGTGGACTTCTCTCTCTCTCTCTCTCCCCTAGTCGCTAGGGTTTGAGAGTGTTTTCTGGTCCTTTATTAATTGTTGTCATAAAAATCAGACTTGTTTATTTTGGAGGTTTGAGCTAATTTCCTTAATTTTCAGTTTTGTCCCCAAAAGGAATATTACAGTGGTATCAGAGCTCGGATCTTCAAAGGCCTAGGGTTTTAGTGAAAGAAGACAATATGGCGGGTTAAAACTCTTAAGAAGCCAAAGTTAACAAGTTGATTGCCGGCCAAGAGAGAGTTGCAGATGCAATGGATTATCTAGCCCTATCCCTCCAAATGATCATTGAACCTAGGGTTCAAAATGGTGATGGTAGCTTGTTTGGAGCTAACAATACACTGCGACCAACGGGATTAGCCTGAGGATCCGTTACAAAACCCACTTTCCTTCTTAGAGAAGAAGCTATTATGGAGGAAGAAACAAGGCCTATTGTTGGATAGAACATTGCCGCAAAATATGAAGAGTTAGAAGGAAGGAGTTCTTTATATGTTCGGAATGGGGAAGAAATTTCGTATCTGATGAAGATGCTTTCGGGAATCATTAAGTACTAAAATATGTAAAAAATCAGATTGAAGAACTAAAAAGGGGGAAAATGGTGTTAGTTGACCAACAAGTAAGCACGAGTTTATTTTGGACAACACTTCCCATGTAGCACTTAAAACCAACATATCATCTATATACAATATGACACATGTAATTATAAATGGCCTCAATATATTATTCATTAATCTCTTTAAAGTTGAAAGTGCATTACATAGACTGAATGGAAGTACTAACACTCATACAAACCTTGTTTTGTTTTAAAGGCTGTCTTCCATATATCCTATTCCTTCATCCCAACTTGACGGTACCCGGGTTTGAGATCCAACTTTGTTATGTACTTGGCATGTTGAAGTTGGTCCAACAAGTCATCAATATATAGGAGTGGATACTTGTTTTTGATTATAATATTGTTCAAAACTCAATAACTTGTCTATCTTTCAAGAGCTATTCGTCCTTTGAAGTTTGAACCATCACAATGGGTGACCCGCATTGGAAAGTACTTGGGTGTATGATCCCTGTTCTAACAACTCTTGAATTTGTTTCTGTATATCATGACCCTTCAAAAGTGATTGCATTCACAAGCCAATATTTGATAGAGGAGATTTGGGTAGCAAACAAATCTCATGGTCTACTTCCCTTTTAGGTGGAATACCGTGGGGAGCTTGGGACACTTCTTGGAAAGAATGCAACAGCTCATCCAAATCTTTCAATCCCTTGCTAGCACAATAAATTTAGAAATTTCCAGCCCATCATTTTGCTTGTCCTTTAAAAGAAGCAAACAATGTTGTTTTTGGCCGAACATGTCTTTTTGCTGGGTGGTACTTACCGTGGCAAGATTAGGTTTGCTTTGACGCACCTTGATGATATTGCTGAGTGCTGACCCCATCCTCGACCCATCTGCATGTATTTTCCTTCCTAATGAAGATATAATCTTTGAGATACAAGTAAGAACTTCCAAACACAACAGAAAATGTATCAAGTGGAATCACATCTGCCTACATCTCATCAAATCTACTCTTATTTAATGCCAAATTTGAACCTACATCCTTTGGTTATTTGAATTTTTACACCTTTCTTTGCCCAACCTAATGGATATGGATGAAGACAATCATAAGTTTTTAAACCAAGCCTCTTAACAACTTCATTCAAAATCAAATTAGTTTGTGAGCCAGTATCAACAAGTGCATTTACCTTTTTCTTTTTGACTTGGATTTTGATTTGGAAAAGCTTGCCCATTCTTAGTTAACGATCATGTCCATCTCTAACACAATGTCTACAATGATTTTTTGGAGCCTTACAAACATGTAAAACGGTGGCATTTTTCTTATTTTTGCACTCACCTTTGTAGGATTTGGATGGTTGCTTTTGCTTTTTCTTCGGTTGTTTTTTTGGCTGATTCTCCTTTGAGGCTTCACTCGTCTCCTTATGCGTGAATGGAGACTGGCCATGTACTTTGTCAAGTTGTCCTCGTCTTCCATATCCAAGCCCATTGACATGACTTGTCTACGTAACTTTTCAGTATAATCCCACACACTTTGACCACTTGATAAGTTATTGCCACTTATTCTTTTGATCAGTTTTATGCCCCATCATCCCACCTAGTTACAACTGTTTTCTGTTTCTTTTTGGAAGAAACTAGATAGCTCTACCACCAAATCAAAGCACGCCCTTCCATTTTGAGACATGCAAAAGAAATCTTATGTGCGGCACTTACATTATGATATGCACACTAAAATAAACCTCCATTTTAAAAACAATTTATCTACTTGCCCTTCAAAAGCACTCATTTCAACTTTTGTCTTGCTTTTGAAAAAGGGATGGTTGCATGATGTTACCGTAGCTTTTTCTCCATCTTTTGTAGGTTGCTTCTCTTCATCCATGAACCCATTTTTGAATTCATTATTATTTTCATGGGAGTTCTCTTCTATACCAAATTTATTTGCAAGAGCACGAATCACAATGTCCACGGATGGTTGGTTATTTGTTGTGGGCTCATGTTATTTGGTGATGATATCTTGAGCTATCATCACATACTCCACATGTTTGACCTGAGTGTGGCATTGATGTAGTCCCGGAACAATGACAACCCTCAAAACCACTAACACAAGGCTTACAACAACTAATTCATCTTATTCTACATGTGAAAGGCCATACAAAGTACTCACTTTGGCTTTAAATACAAGAAATGGGTTAATTACCTGTTGGAGGGTTTTTAATGCATCCTCAAACTCTGATTTCTCATAAAATGACTTCATTCCACCACCTATAAAAGCTTGTTTTATCTCAGACACTGCCTTTTATGACTCACTTACCATTTACTTGTTTAGTTCTAGCTCCTTGCTACCTTGCCTTGAATGCAACTTTTGAACTTTTAAACCTTCCTCTGCTCCTTGTATCAGTTCTCTTATTCACTCATTTCAATGCAGTGCTAAACTATTCAACTAATGTCTCAAACTGTCCAAGACTTCACTCTTCCTCCACCTTACTATTTAGTCATTCCTAGCACCTTTCTCCTTTAGATTTACTTATCATTTCCTTGCTTTTGGGCTTGTTCCAAGGTTCTCTAGCTATTTGACCCTGTCAGACTCTTGTCCCACTGTTAGAATCAACAAATAAGTGCATTTAAATCATCAAGAAACAAGCTATTTCTTGTTAGGCAAACCTATACCTTAAGACTCTTAAATCAAGGTTCTTGCTTCATCCGTGCCAATCAACTTTTAAGACCACCACCTAAGGTTTATCCCCTTCATTAATGGTCTCTCATCCCTTCTAATATGTTTTGGTGTCCCCAGATTTCACCTTGAAATCTGGGACTACTCTATGTAAAAAAAATTCGTACTTTTAAAATAATGGGTCGTTGTGTGTGTTTATTGCCAGAAAGTGTCTGTACTGTGTCAGGATAATCCCAGGGAGCCATATTAAACATTTTCACCAAATACCCAGATGCCCACAATTGTTATATTCTGTCGTCGGGATTTGCCTGCGAGAAATTTGTATTTAATTATTTTGAGCTCCGTTTGAGGCAAATTGTGTTCCAGTTTAACCCTGCTGTGATCGTACATGTCATTATTCCCATATACCAATAGGTTTTTAACCAGGAATGCATTCTGGGCTTTATTTGTAACTTCTGGCAACTTTTTGTGTTTTTTGTGTTTTCTCGTTTCGTTTTCTATGAAATTTCTCTAGATCAATTCTTTTGCCGGTTTGGCCTGATTCTTGGTTTGGAGTATCTGGAGATCACATACGCACATTGTGCCAGGATGAAGTTGCCATCGGAGGTCTGGTTCTCTGGGAAAAGACAAAGTTGTGCACCAAAAAGCCTCTTCTGGGCTGGCTGCATTTTTGGAAAAAGAGGGTTTGAAGTGGATCATGGGATTTTTGGAAACAGTAGGCAGGTGATAATTTTGTACCTGCCTAGCAGGGTACTTTTTCCCATGGAAGCAACGCCATTTAAGTCACAATGGGAAAATTAGAGGCAGCAGGCAGACGAGAATTTCTTACCTGCCTTGCAGGGTAAAAATTCCCATTGTGGAATAAAAGAAAAATCACTTAAGTGAATCATTGGATTTTATTGCCTGTTTTGTAGGGTAAATAATCCCATTATGAAAGTCAAAACGACTTAAGTGAATCATGGGATTTTCAGGGCTGCCTTGGAGGGTAAATAATCCCATTGTCATCTGACTTTTAAAAATAGAAATTCCTTATTCTAAAAAGTGCGACCCACCTTGGGTGAATAATAATGCATTAAATAAATATTTGTTAATATTTATTCACCCAATTTTGGCGCCCAGGCTTGTGGAAAAGTTAGCAAAGGGAAGTGGACAAAAAAAGTTGGAAATAGACAGTTCTAAAATTAAATAAATATTATTTATTTAATGCACCCCTTTCATGTCAAAAAGTGCGCCCCATTTGGGAGAGAAATAATACTTTTTAAAGTATTAATTGATTAAATTAAATTCTATTTTCAGTGGCTATGGTCAAAGCACATTGTAAAACTTAAGTGAAGTGAAGAGTGGATGATTAAATTGATTAAATTTACTTTTATGGATGGTTGTCCTTAATCATGAAATTTTAGCACATCAGTTAAAGAGAAAAACATGATTTTTAATTAATTAATTGCCAGGAATAGGAAGGGCAATTATTAATTATAGAAAAATGAAGGAGATTTATCTCATGACTGCAGAAAATCTAGCCAACAATTTTTGGCGACTCTGCTGGGGAACAACTATCTTTGCAGATCAAAGTTTATCTATTGAAGATCAGAGTGTTTTCCATACAAATCTCAACCTGGTTGAACGTCCATTCACCTGATCTGTGAAGGCGCAAGGAAGGACTGATCATTTCTTCAAACTGCAGGAACAATTCAATTTCAATCATCCTCAAGTTAGAAGTCGTAGATCTAGTCTCTCACTAGGAAGGAGAGTGCACGTGCATCCAGATCCGGATCCCCTTTGGCACATTCCGATTGTTGGAATAATGCATCAAGTCTACACAAGGAGAAGACATGCCCCAGTTAACATGCAGAATCAGTTAATACCTGTCCCATGGGGTGCAACCTTTGAACCTCTGAATCTGACTCCTATGCACGATCTACCTAAAGGGACGAGAAATAATTTTCCGAAATTCTTTGGAGATGGAAAGCAAAACCCGGACGATCACTTGGCGGCATTCTTCATTTCCTGTGGAGTGCTTGCAGTCAAACATGAAGATGTATCTATCAGACTCTTCATAGAGACTCTGCATGACTTGGCTGGAGAATGGTTCTACCAGCTAGCTCCTGGCACTATAACCAATTGGGCTACTATGCGGGATGCGTTTCTGAAAAGATTCAAACCAGCTGAAGATTCCAGTACATTGATTACTGAACTCACTCAATTGAAGAAGAAGCCACATGAGCACATGTGGGATTTTATTGCAAAATTCCAAAGATTACTATACAAAATTCTGGCTTCTGCTTCTCTGAATGACGAGAATCAAAAGGTATTTTTCATCAACGCTTTACTTCTTGAAGTAAGCTATCAACTCCGAAGAGCACGTCCTGCTGACTTGTTAGCAGCCCAAAACATGGCGGTTGAAATTGAAGACGATCTCATCATGGCTGGAAAGATAAAGAGCAGCACTTCTAGAGCTGAAAGTTCATCCTTTGCTACTACATCCAATTCACTATTACAAAAGTTAGCAAATGAGATGATGCAGATGAAGAAACAAATGGCTCAAATGGCTCAAGGCAACAATACTGCCCCTGCTCGGAATTTCAACAACAACCGGAACCGCATTGCTGGTTCCCAAAGATTAACAATTGAAGCTGCTCCCAGAAATAATGTGGAGATGAATAAAGAAGACCAGGAAGCTGACGCTGATCAGCTCGAGGATGATGATTTTATAGGACCTGCTGGCGACTCCAACATTAATTACCTGAACTACAAATTTGAACATGACGATGAGAAACTTCTTGAAGATGATCATGGTCATACATATGCAGTACTTACAAGATCACAAACTCGCCAAGTTGAGGCATTCGCTGACGAACAAAGAAGGGGCAGCCCTTTACCTTCTTCTTTAGCTCCTAGAGATAAGAATGCGAGTTCTTCATCTCAACCACAGAAAGTGGCTCAGGTATCTGAATTTATTTCTTCTTTTGACATTATTGATCATGTTAAGAAAACCAGAGTTCAAATGTCAGAAGCTGAATACTTGAGAGCCATTCTTGAGCAGTTAAATAGGCTAGTCAAATATGTACAATCACCAGGACAATCCAATACATCAAAAGGCCTTTTGCCTAAGCCCAAAGATACTCCTTCACAAAACAACACTGCAGTTGTTAAACCCTCACCATCTTCTGACAAGGTGGAGCCTTTCTATGTCTCCTTATTGCTTAATGGTTTCAAGTTAAGCAATTGCATTTTAGATTCGGGTGCTTCTGATAATGTCATGTCAGCTAAAGTTGCAGATGCTCTTGGGCTTACCCTGACGAAGACCATAAAAAGGTGCTACTCCATAGAGAGACAAGTCCCTTTAATCGGACAAATCAAAGATGCGCAAGTTGTTCTGGCAGCTTTTCTTGACAAGAGATTAAAGATGACAATCTTAGTTGCAGATATTCCTGTCTCCTACGGGATGTTGCTGAGCAGAAACTTTTGCAAAGAGCTGGGAGGAGAAGTAAAGATGGATTGGTCATGTGTACATATTCCTATCAAAGGGATTAACCATAAGCTAGAGCCGGAAAAGAAGTCTAGGTACACGGTTACAAAATTTGAGGATCCGAGATCTCAGATTCTTTTTTAGGAATTTGACCGTGGGGTCTATTTCTTGGAAACAGATAAAGACATTTCAGAGCCAGAACTTCGACCAGAGCCAGCAAAAGGAGAAGAAAAAGTTTGGACTTTGGAGTTTAAAGGCACCTGTTGTTCTTTTGGATCAGGAGTTGGCGCTCTACTAATATCTCCAGATCATGATATATTTCCATACTCCCACAAGCTGATGTTCGAGAACACGAATAATATGGCGGAGTATGAAGCCTTGCTACTAGGAATGGAGCAAGCTAAAAAGAAAGGAGTAAAACTCCTCAAAACCCAAGGAGATGCTGAACTTCTAGTAAAGCAGGTTCGAGGGCAAAGTCAAGTCAAAAGAGATAAATTGGACCATTACAGAGATAAAGTGTTTTCTGCCACATTCGATTTTGCAGCCTTCTCTATTGACTTCGTTCCAATAAACCAAAACTCCAAGGCAGATTCTTTGGTAGTCACAGCTGCACTATTGAATCCGGATAGACCACCGTCCATATTCAGACAAGGAAACTATAAAGTGGAGATGGTCTGCCACCCCAGAGTCCCTGAACAAACATCTGCATGTCTGCATGTTGAAGGGAGTGAATCACCACCATGACAAACAGTCACAGGAAAAGCTGATCTAGGTTTTGATGACAGTAGAGGAATAGTCCAACCAAAAGGTAACAAAATCCCTAAGGGTTTAGTTTCCTCAGTGAAGACTTTCGACAAGCATGATCGGTACATGAAGAAGAACAAACAATATGGTGATAGTTCTTCCTCAGAAATGCAGCAAATAAATCTGGGAACGGAGCAAGTTGATGCAGACTTACCCGCCATGGAGAGAAGAAAGGATGAGCCACCACCAGATAAAGTTGATAAAGACTTGCCCAGAGTACTTGACAAGAAGGCCAAAGAAAGGAAGTTCGAGATCGGAGATTGGGTACTCTGGTGGGACAAGAGATATGAACCGAAGGGCATGCACGACGAATTTGATTCACTCTGGAAAGAGCCCTTCGTGATCAAAAGAGCTGCAAGAATGGACACTTTCTTCCTTGCCTACCGGAATGGAATTGAGTTACCATTGCCTTTCAACGGGCAGCATCTGAAGCTGTTCAGGAACTAAAAAAGCAGGTTAAAACCTGTATGTATATAAATAAAACTTTGTTTGTTTTTCCTTGTTTTTGTGTTGTATTGTTTTTGTTTGCCTGACCCCGTGCCCAAAAGACAGGATACGAAACCAGAGATGCTGGGATCTCATCTTTTACCTTGTCATTTTGACAGAGAAAAAGATGTCCACAAACAGAGCCAACTGGTGTCCCCAGATTTCATCCTGAAATCTGTGACTACCCTATCCGAAAAAATTTCGTACTTTTAAAATAATGGGTCGTTTTGTGTTTTTATTGCCAGAAAGTTCTTGTATTGTGTCAAGATATTCTCAAAGAGCCATATTAGCCATTTTCACCAAATACCCAGATGCCCAAAATTGTTATATTTTGTTGTCGGGATTTGTCTGCGGGAAATTTGTATTTAATTATTTTGAGTCCGGTTTGAGGCAATTTGCGCTCCGATTTAACCCTGTTGTGATCGAACATATCATTATTCCTATATACCAGAAGGGTTTTAACTAGGAATGAGTTTTGCACTTTATTTGTGACTTTTGGCAATTTTTTTGTGTTTTTGTGTTTTCTCGTTTCGTTTTCTGTGAAATTTCTCTAGATCAATTCCTTTGCCGGTTTAGCCCGATTTTTGGTCTGGAGTATTCGGAGATCACATATGCACATTGTGTTAGAAGGAAGTTGCCATCGGAGGTCCGGTTCACTGGGAAAAGGAGAAGTGCACTAAAAAAGCCCCTGCGGGGTTGGGTGCATTTTTGGAAAACAAAGGATTTAAGTGGATCATGGGAAAAATAGAAGCAGCAGGCAGGTGGGATTTTATTGCCTGCCTTGCAGGGTACTTTTTTCCATGATGGAAAAGTCACTTAATTTGCAGTGGGAAAATTAGAGGCAGCAGGCAGGCGAGAATTTATTACCTGCCTTGCAGGGTAAAAATTCCCATGGTGAAATAAAAGAAAAGTGACTTAAGTGAAATTATGGGATTTTATTGCCTGCCATGCAGGGTAAATATCCCATTTTCAAAGTCAAATCACTTACGTGGATCATGGGATTTCCGGGGCTGCCTTGCAGGGTAAAAATTCCCATTGCCATGTGTTTTTAAAAATAGAATTCTATTATGCTAAAAAGTGTGACCCACCTTGGGTGAATAATAATGCATTAAATAAATATTTGTTAATATTTATTCACCCAATTTTGGCACTCAGGCTGGTGGAAAAGTCAACAAAGGGAAGTGGACAAAAGAAATTTAAAAATATAATTCCAAAATTAAATAAATTTAATTTATTTAATGCAGCCCCTTTTGAGAAGGAAATAATACTTTTTAAAGTATTAATTGATTAAATTAAATTCTATTTTCAGTGGCTATGGTCAAAGCACACTGTGAAGCTTAAGTGAAGTGAAAAGTGGATGATTAAATTGATTAAATTTAATTTAATGGATGGTTGTCCTTAATCATGCATTTTTAGCACATCAGTTAAAAAGAAAAGCATGATTTTTAATTAATTAATTGCCAGGAATAGGAAGGGCAATTATTAATTATAGAAAAATGAAGGAGATTTATCTCATGACTGCCTAGGTTTTGTGCTATGCAGAAAATCTAGCCAACACTATTCCAAACTTTAGTGCCAAGAGGAGGTTATAAAAGAAGGTTAGAAGACTCATTTGGAGGATCTAGATTGATGCATTTTCTCTATTTGGACATTGTGGGCTTGTTGCTCCTTGTTCTCCACTCTTGGACGAAAATTCAAGTGCGTGGTTTCTTCCTAGAAGGACAAAAACACTTCTAGTGGCTGGTTGGAGGACGAAAACCCTCTTTCCTTGATTGGAGTGAAGACTTATTGAAGACCTTTATACAAATTTGAGTGTTGGAGGATGAAAGGCATCATCTACAAACATTTGCATGCATTTTAGAGCCATTCCTAGTTGGAGCGACTAGGGTTTGAACGTGTTTGAGTGCCTTCTAGGGCACAAATTACAAAATTACAAATCTGATTTTATATTTTGATTCGGCGTAATTTATAAAGCTGAAATCTTTGTTTTGGTGATTTTTGGAATAGTTTTCAGCTTCATCTAATCATTCACAAATTTTACGATCAATTTTGAGAGGGTTTAAATGGTTGGAAAATTATGATATTGGTCTCATTTGATTGCTGGTATTTTTATGATCATTTTGAGTATTCATTTGTGTGGAGATTCCTTGTATTCTAAGAGTTATTGAATTTACAAGGTCTAGTTGTTTTTGTGCCATAGTAAATTCCAGAATTCTGAGTTTGATGATTTGATCACATCTTCTAGCTTCTAAAATCAAGGGCAATCTAAGGAATCACTTCCCATAATTTTTGAGTTTTTCTACAGTGGATTTTTCTCTCTCTCTCTCTCTCTCTCTCTCTCTCTCTCTCTCCCCCCTAGTCGCTAGGGTTTGGAGTGTTTTCTGGTCCTTTATTAATTGTTGTCATAAAAATCGGACTTGCTTATTTTGGAGTTTTGAGCTAATTTCCTTAATTTTCAGTTTTGTCCCCAAAAGGGATATTACTGTAGGGATGTTGTATTTGATGAGGGTGAATCCAAACCACTCTCTACACAAGCACTAGAAATAGAAAATAGGTCTTTAAACATTTCTAATGATAATAATGGTAGTTCAATTCCAACACCTGCTCCTATAGTTTAACGCATGCCCATGTGGTAGACTAGTATGATATGAGATGTTAGATTGGATGGAGTCTCAGACACTTACAATTCAGGGCCAAGGACTCGTAGTATGGCTTGTGAAGAGGTGAATTTGGGTGTTACAAGCATTGTTACAGAAGCATTTGAGCCATCCACAGATCGTGAAGTACAAGAATCAAATCCTTGGAAAGAAGTCATGGATGCAAA
The DNA here is from genome assembly GCA_019776745.2 of Taxus chinensis. Lineage (NCBI taxonomy): Eukaryota > Viridiplantae > Streptophyta > Pinopsida > Cupressales > Taxaceae > Taxus > Taxus chinensis. Next base: position 73,406,177 of record CM034154.1, on the reverse strand, counting down.
AATATCAGTCACTGATGAAAAATAATACATGGCAGCTTGTTGATATTCCACCAACGAAGAAGCCTATTGGTTGCAAATGGGTCTTCAAGATCAAGTCCAAAGCAGATGGCAGTATTGAAATGTACAATGCAAGACTTGTAGCAAAGAGGTATGCATAAAGAGAAGGCGTTGACTATGAGGAGACATGTAGCTAATGTTGTAATATCTATAAATATTACAACCTTTGTAATGTTCTTTCAATCTGATCAATAAAATATCTTTTGTTTGGCTTTCTCAGTGGTTCTAAGGTATAGACTACGGAAACGGAAGTGAATGGCACTCTCCGAGTATTGTGATGTATTGAATTTTTAGATACTGAGGACAATGGCATTGAAATATTTTTTTTGTAACATTTTAAAATCATATTTCTGTGATTCTGCATAATTTTGTATGTTATACAACTTCAAAAATTTCCAAACGCCTCTGAGAATTGAAACTTTGGCGAACCTTCCACTGTCTTGAACATACCAAACTTTTTGAACCTTGTTATTAGGAATATTACCATCTTTTGGTACAGAATAGAGTTTATATTGGTTTGAATACAGATTCATTGATACGTGTAATAGATCTTTTCTACTGGGATTCTAGAAGGGGGGTCTAATTCACCAAATTGGTGTCTCGCTTGGTGATGGCTTTAAAAACTACCTTTACCTTTAAATCTACATGTATGGCATATATGCTGCACTAGTGCAGCATACTCATCCTTCTGTTACACTTGCAATTTGCTTTCTTGCAAACTGGAATTCATTTCTGTAGCACTTCCCTTTCGTTTAGTTATTTGAGACATCCCATGAGGGATGTGAAAATCAGCCATTTCTCAGAGAACGAAGCGCTTTTACCTCTTGGATACTATACTAAATTTCTATTGCCACTATTTGTGAGAGCTCATTAATGCCTTGACTATTCATGTTGAGACATGACATTCTTTAGACTTATCTGCACATCTTTTGGTTGTGTAATCTGCAAAAATAATCAACAGCATTGCAAAATAGAATAAGCGGGCAGAAAGTAGGGGTCACAGTGCCGGGTGCCAATTCATAATGAAAACATTTCAAACTGTGTTACTAGTAGATCAAATAGTTGCCACACTTACATTTCAGAGGCCTATATACATTTCAGAGGCCTATTCTTTCTTCAAAGGTTACAGGAGACTGTAATTTTGTGCTTTATAATTTATTCAAAATGAAGTGTCAACTTGCCATTTTAGAAGAATAGAACCATACCGGGAAATTGTATAACCAATCATCATCATTTCATCTGTCGTTTAATATGTTTTGTTACCTTTGCTTGTTCTTTTAATTTGCAGATTGAAATTAAATTTACAAAGGAATTACTTTTAAGAAAATATAAATTGTGACACTGAAATTGCATCTGGAAAATCAGATCCACGGTTGACAGATTATGAAACTTTGCTTGACAATATTCACGGTCTAAAGGCTGGGAAGCCTGTTCAAGTACCAGTATATGATTTCAAGCAGAGCCGCCGCACAGGTTACAGGTTGTCATTCCTTTCATTGCTCTTGCTGAACCTTGAACTTTATCTATAGAACAATTCTAATAGAATGCTAATTTTTTTATACTTCTTCATTTTGCATGTTAAAAATAAAGTCCATGAGAATGCCCTTAGAGTTTTAATTATGAGAACTTTTAATACATTTGCTTGTACAGGACACTAGAAGTTCCTTCATCACGTATTGTAATTTTGGAAGGCATTTATGCCTTGAGCGAAAGGCTCCGACCTGTTTTGGATCTTCGAGTGTCGGTGACAGGAGGTGTGCATTTTGATCTTGTGAAAAGGGTGCTTCGTGATATCCAGCGTGCAGGGCAAGAGCCTGAGGAAATCATTCAACAAATTTCTGAAACGGTTCTCTCCTTTTCTCACCCATGTGTAAACATGCATAGTAAAATGAAAACAAAATGCAAACAGAACTGCCATGGAGAATAAATAGATTTAAATCATTCTTGCTTTTTATTAATTGTCACCCCAATCACTAAGGTCTAGAAGATTCCTTTGGCACCTGCACAAATAAGTCTATCTGTGTTATTAGTTTCTTAACTAGATTTCTGCACTCTTTTTCATTTTTGACAAGCAAAAATTAGAAATTAGATGTATTGCAGCAGGTACTAGGAACAAGGTCAAATTGCAACAGACTATATCCACGGGTGTAAAAATTCACGCAGCCCTAAAACAGAAGATAAAAAAGATACCTAGATGGGTGAGAAGGCCCCGCTCTAACCAAAAAACTTAAGTTATAATAAAATATCCCTGCAGGCCAAAAGATGCTGGGAAAAACAACAGAATGGCTATGGTCACTGAAAATTCACGGGGCCATCCAAACTAAACCAATAACCTTCCAATCAAACCACAAACTGACTAGAAACATATGACAGACATGGAACATCAAAGCATACCTAGATGATTTCTAGACAGTGGATGGTGCTTAACTCTCAACCTTCACTTTGCTTTTTCGTATCAGCAAGTACATCACAGCTGCATTTCTCTAGTACTGTTTCCATTTTCTTTTATTAATAGTTCAATGTAGTCGCCCACTTCTTGTAAATCTTTTCCATACCATTTGGTCTTTCCCTCAAACCTGATCTACCTTTGAGACACCTATTTTAGAAATGTGGCACTTATTCAGGACCCAACTCTTAGGTTGAAAATATTATGGAATCTTAAGCATTCTCTAGAAATTAAGCAACTAATTCAACCTTTTGTCCTCCTATTTAACTTGAAACTATAAAACTAATATTCAACTTATTGTTTTTACATGGAGACCCCCACCATAAAGATATGAGAGGAAATCGGGAACACTATCTACTGTTTTTGTAGTTTTTTAAAGTTAAATTATGTCTTTTATGTATTGTACTAAAAATTCATGTCTCAATCAATGGCGTTGAAGGATTGTGCAGATATGACCAAAACGATGAGTTATTTCTTCCAAAGCATAAGACATGCTTTTTTTTCATTTCACCAATGAAAAAACTGAGTTTATTATTGCAAAAGAAAATAGAAGTGCAACATAAGGGGATAAAAGAGGATTAGTCTCTCCTTACCCAATCAAGGAGAGACAACATCTTCGATTGGGCTTCACATAAGCTGACATAATGAAATCTATAAGAAGATGGATCCTAGCTCATAAGTGAATGTCTAAGCCATCTTTTGAATTAACGGAAGGTTGATTTACATTTTTTAGATCCGTCAAAAGTTACCTTGCATCATGTTGATGACATTGATGACAAACAAAAATTCGAAGGAGAGTCTACAGACTCCAAACCATCCTTTTACATGTCCAAGGATCTTCAAAAGGAGTAGCTCTCTTCTGTAAAGGATGAAAGAAGATTAAAACAAAAAACTATGAAATCTCTGCCGGAATGGTCTTTGCAACGTTACATTTAGAAAATATGCCTTTACACTCTTTCTTTAAGCTCCTATTTTGGCTAATTTAGGTTTATTGATTGCGTGCTTCTAGGATCGCCATGTGAGAATTTTAAATCCCTATGTTTCGTGTCTTTCTAGACCCGTCTTCATGGCTTTAATTGTTTTTATGTTTGCTTGGAAGGAAATAATGTTAAAGATTCCCAATAAATATAATTATGTGAATATTTATCAACATGCTAGCTCTTCCACTTACTGAAAATCTCTTCAAAATTTGTTTGAAATCTAGTTGTCTCATGAAATTCCAAATCTTTGCAAATATTGAACAAGAAAAGGCTCACCTCTCCAAGATGGTTACACTGAGAGACAAATAGAGAATTCCTTTGTAAGGCTACTTAAAGAATTTTTGCCCAAATACAAAGCTGTATAGAGGAGGAACCACAAATTATTGTAATTCATATTAAGTGCATGTCAAGAAATTGGTTAGAATTTTAAGGAAGAACAACTTAAGGACCGCTTTCACACCACCAAGCAACCTGAGAAACGTGTTGGATACTGTAAAGGATCCTGTTTACCCAAACCATAGAAGGGAGTATATTGTGTTTATTGTTCATGCTGGTTACTTTACATCTGCAAGACAGGTAATTATACTTGAGAAACATGCAAGGACATTGAATATAAACAAGTAGAAAAGTCAACCCTTGCTGAGTACTCGTATAAGACTAAACATCATATTTGTGTTGAAGATACCATTCTCTCTACACAAGACTTCTATGTGAAACAAGGAGTGAGGAAGTGAAAAGATATGAAAAACAGGTAAATAATCTCAACAAAGATGATTGTCTTAGTTTGAGTGACTCATGGAAGCCCATGATTAATGTGATCGAGAGCAATACCCTGCAGAAAGAACTTGAAACAATATTTGCAAATAGTTGGAGTTATAAGAATACAACATTTCAAAGGAGTCTTAAAAAAGATTTTTAAGTGGAGGAGCTGATAAGCTAATAAAGATTCACATAATTATATTTATCAGGAACATATAACATTATTCCCTTCAGAGAAAACACAAAATCGATCTCTCCCCTGAAGATGGGTCTTGAAGCACTCAAAATATTGATATTTAATATTTCCTACACATTGATCTTAGAAGCACGTGATAAAAAAGCAGAAGACTGTGAAAGTGTAAAGTATTTATCTTAGATTTACTAATGAGCCCTTTATATGGGACCAACCAGCCAAGAACCCTGGGTTTCATGGATTTTTTTTTTCCATTTGTTGATATACACTAGAATGATTGAGATGTACTCGTTATTGCTAGAAATACATGTGAAATGTTTTGTCATTAATAGGCTCCAAGATACATTAATATAGTTTGTACATTTAGTCAGTCATCAATGCAAACTTTAGCATGATTTTGGCTCTCATTACAGAAGAGAAGCATTTAGAAGTAGGAGAAAATACCCTTCTTGAAGAAAAGAAAGGAAGAGGAAATTCAAAGGTGGATGATGAAAATTTTAATTATTGCAAAGAGCCAGGTCATATAACATGGAATTGTAAGTTAGGGCAGTTGATATGCTTAAAGGTAAGGAAAACGAAATATATAAAGGAAAGGGGATGGTTAAGTATGGATTATTGTTTACGTGATAGTAGGATTCCACCTCTATGCAACGATGGGAGTCTCATGCAACAGTTTTAGTTTGGAAAGGTGTCTTAAGTGATTCAAAAGGTATGGATAGGACTCATCCTTTACAATGCATAGAGGTGATGATAGCTTGAATGTATCCCGGCTTTAAAAAATTCAGTTCTGGAAGCCAAAATTGGAGATTGAAATAGGTAGGGTTAATAATTGATAGATGTTTGTTTTTGTCAAATGAGGGCGTTAGGGATATAACATTCATCATGAAGTGATTACATGATCAACATAAAATGCAATGGAGTTTAGGTAGCCTGGTTAAGGCACAACCTTAACATATAAAAGAAAAGGCATAATGTAATAAATTGGCTTTCTCAATAATAAGATTTTTTCCTTTTCCGGTACTCATTTCTCTTTACTAAAATGCAGAACCATACTTTTAATTATATTACCGAGTCAATATGAGAAGATACTACTGATCATAGTTAGCATACTCGGTGAGTACTCGCCAAAAAAAAATGCAAACAAATATTCCCAGGTTTAACTCGCCACTCGGGCTTGCCTCTAACCTAGTTAAAAATGCAGATAATTTGAGTGTTATGTTGGAGAAGATTGTATTAGAGGTGGGTATACAGAATGTTGTGCAAGTTGTCACAGACATTGCAACAACATATGTGCAGGGAAAGGGTACATGGCACCCTCTCGAAAAGACTTGAGTGGGAAATTGCTCAAGGGGCAATGGTTGGGAGTCTACTGTAGGAGAGACATCCATCACTCTTTTGGACTCTTTGTGCAGCTCATTGCCTTGACCTTCTTTTGGATGACATGCAAAGTTGATTGGGCGAGACCGGTTGTAGAAGATGGAAGAGACATAACAAAGTATAGATATAATCAACCTTGGGTTCTGAGCTTGATGATAGAACACACAAAGGGGAAAGAGCTTGTGCGAGTCAGTGTCACAAGGTTTGCAACTAACTTCTTGACGTTGCAAAGTATTTCTAGTTTGTTGACATCGTTGAAGTAAATGTTTGTGAGTCAAGCATGGCTAGACTCAATATTCAAAGAAAGTTGATGGAGAGAGGACTGCAAAGATAGGTTTTGATGATATCTTTGCAAAGAGAGCTATAGAGATCATCAAGGTAATTTCAAACTTCGATTTATATTTCAAGTTGATTCCTTTATTTTAATTTGTGAAATTATAAATATATTGTTATTTACTTTTTTACTTTATTTGTCAGTTTGTAACCTTACATTTTGATTTGTGTTTAGGTGTCAGAGTCGTTGGTGAGGGTTTTGCGTTTGGTTGATGGGGAGCAAAACCCATGGGGTACATTTATGAGGCCATGGATAGGGCCAAAGAGGCTATCCAAAACTATTATAGGGGGATATTGCCATCAATGGTCCCTTTTGGGAAATTATTGATTGGAGGTGGAACAATCACCCCCACCAACTTATTCATACAATGGGGTACTACCTCAACCCCAAGTTTTTCTTCTCCGGCAAATTCATAGATGTGAACGAAGATGTTATGGAGGGCCCTTCAACATGTATTGAGAGGATTATATTAGAGGTTGAGGCAAGGGACCTCATTATTTTAGAGCTGCAAAATTACAAACATGTTAGGGGGAGGCTCTTTTCTTCAGGGTTAGCTATCCTAGGGAGAACCACGCAGTCACCAAGTAATAAAAATTAGAATGTTTACTAAGTTAGTAGTTACAAATTTGATTTTATTAATTACTTATAAACTTTTGATTATCTTGTTTGTAGGTTCTTGGTGGGAGGATTGGGGAGGAAATACCCCGCATCTTCAAAAGCTAGCCCTCAGAATTTTATCTCAACCTTGTAGCGCTTCTGGATGTGAATGCAACTAGAGTTTGTTTGAGGCCATTCACATGAAGAAGCGCAACAAGTTGACTCAAAAATGACTCAATGACTTGGTTTTTGTGCAATACAATCTTCACCTTCACACAAGAAAAGTGGAGTCCACATTAGAGGATCTTATTGATTTGGATGAGATAGATCCATACAGTGAGTGGACTAGGCAAGCAGAGGAAATCCCCGCGTTCACAGAGGATGAGATAGTTTTTTCATGAGGGAAGCTATGGAGGGAGAAGCACTAGCAGAAGATATAGGATTGGATGACATCTTTAGAGGCGATCTTGAACATGCAACAGAGGAGTCACCACCACCTACTACCAAGTTGGAGCCAGAGTCACAGATTTCTAGGAGTGAGGAGACACAACCGAGTGTGGGGACTAGTAGAGGCATAGATATGAAATTTATGATGATAATTTTCAATGACAATCATTATAAATTCATAGCACTTATCAGTTGGCTGTTGTATTCGCATGATGATGCGATTTTGTATTTTATTTGTATTCAAATCTAATAGAAAACACTTCTCCAACATTTTATAGACTCATGTGATACATTTTGTAGCTATATTTTGCATAAATTTTATGTTTTTTAAAGAATTTTGAGTATTTTTTTAAGTTGCCGAATATTCCGAATATTTGCCGAGTCTTGCCAAGTTTACCCTGAGTCAATTTTTTTTGGGTTTGCCGAATATTCTCCGAATACAGATATGCGAACTATGCTACTGATAACATTACATTCAAAGGGATGACAAAAGAATGGTAGACTGGCATAGAAATCAAAACTAGCACATTAAACAACTAGAGTGAGTCCAAAAAAACTGCAAATCCTGTCCCCACAATTTTTTTCAGTCATGGACCTGCCTTCAAGAACAAGATTATGGGATCGTTGACGCTCCACCATGGTTTGGCATTTTAGGCCAGGCTTGAGAAGTTTGGTATTATCGATTCTACATGTAGATGATGTGGCAAAGAAGAAACCATCATTCATGTATTTTGCAGATGCCCAATTTTCGGTTGTTTTCTAGATGAATTTAATTTTAATTCTTCTTGTCCCCCTTTCTTATAGGGTCTCTACTTGGGGACAGTTGGATGATCAAATAGCTGCAAGCTGTTATGGCACACATTGCTGTTAATGGTTTTAGGAGACGTTTCAAGAAGAGTTCTTCTTCAGTCTAGGGTAGTTGAAGATGTTCAAGAAAGGATTGACATTGCTTATAAAATGTAATTTGAGGAGTATCAATAAAGAAGTTGAGTAAAGATTTATGAAAAATCAAGGGAGAAAATGCAAATAAGCCCTCACAAAAATACTAATTCAAAAACAACTAGAGTGAGTCCAAAAAAACTGCAAATCCTGTCCCCACAATTTTTTTCAGTCATGGACCTGCCTTCAAGAACAAGATTATGGGATCGTTGACGCTCCACCATGGTTTGGCATTTTAGGCCAGGCTTGAGAAGTTTGGTATTATCGATTCTACATGTAGATGATGTGGCAAAGAAGAAACCATCATTCATGTATTTTGCAGATGCCCATTTTTGGGTTGTTTTCTAGATGAATTTAATTTTAATTCTTCTTGTCCCCCTTTCTTAGAGGCTCTCTACTTGGGGACAGTTGGATGATCAAATAGCTGCAAGCTGTTATGGCACACATTGCTGTTAATGGTTTTAGGAGACGTTTCAAGAAGAGTTCTTCTTCAGTCTAGGGTAGTTGAAGATGTTCAAGAAAGGATTGACATTGCTTATAAAATGTAATTTGAGGAGTATCAATAAAGAAGTTGAGTAAAGATTTATGAAAAATCAAGGGAGACAATGCAAATAAGCCCTCACAAAAATACTCATTCAAAAACAAACTAGACGGAATTTCTCGGTCACTTCCTAGCAGATAGAGTGCATGAACACAATGTCTGATAAGAGTAGAAGTGTAGAGTTACCAATCTTCATGAGCGCACAACCGTGCACATTGTAAAAACCATTTTGGGGCAAGCATAAGCATACTGTTTTCTTGAGGTAGGGTTTTTATTCCCTTTTGAGCGTTTTCTTCGTTTAAAACATTGTGTCCATGGTGTGAACATGTTGGTATGTGCTTGTTCTTGCATATTTGTTTCCATTCTATTGCTGCACTTTGGAAGTATTGATCATTCAAACACTTGCAAACACAAAATCTAGATTATGTATGTTAGATTTTGGCAGTTTTTGTATTAAATCAACACAATCATTTTATCATCTGTATGGTGAATCAAGTTCAGTCATAGATAGACCAATTTACAGATCAAATTTGATATCAATGCAGGCATGTCTTGGTTTTATGGGTATTCTACAGGTTGTCTTCTTACCTGGCAGAGAAAATATAATGGTGGAGTATTGAAGAATTATAAACCTGGGATTAGAACTAAGAGCTGGAAAGCTTAAGCAACAACCATGGAATCATACGAGGAAAATGCATATGATCCAGGTTTGCAAATTTGAAACCTGCAGTTGATAACATAGACCAAACACAGGCCAATGTTGTGAGTTTTATCAATAATTTCGTGGCAACTCTTATTGAAAATTTCGATATGCCTCTTTATAAACAAGAGCAACAAGAGAAAAAGGAAGGGGATTAAGGATGAAGAAGAGAAAGGGAAAGGCACTACAAAGGAACAAACCACGTGAGAGAACTCAAGTAGTGCAATCCCACTACTACCCTTCAAGGTGAGGGAAAAGTGAGGATTTAGTCCCATTTGGGGCAAGTTGATGCAGAAAAGCTCAACAATTGGCTCAGTTAATTTGACGTTTTTTGGTTCTACATGGTACAGGTGAGGAGCAAAAGATCTCATCAGCCCTAGTGAAGATGTGTAGCCATGCTTTGAAATGGCGGGAGAACTACACAAATGCCTTGAGGTTGTGTAAGGAATGGCCAATTAAAAAATGGGAAACCTTCAAGGAGTTTATAAAAGCACAATTCTATCCCATTGGGCACGAGTAAAAGCATTATAAAGAGACCACAATTTTGGCAAAAACAAGGTCAAAGTGTACAAGATTACACCACCAAGTTTTGGAGGCAATCTATTTTGTTGCGGACTTCTCCAAAAGAGCCAGGGGTAGTAGTGAAGTAGCTTGGAGGGCTCCATAGCTATAGACAGGAAAGTACTTGGATAAAACCAAAGAGTATAGACAAATCATGTGTGCAAGCTCTCTAGATTGAGACGGACAAGAGGAAAGAGCAGCAAGCGGGTTCTTCAAATTCAAATTAACAAGAATCTCCAAGAGGAATGACCAAGGAAAGTGGAAAGGTAAATGCATAAAGAATGCCAACACTGTCCACAAATGCAAAGATCCATTGAATTATTATGACCATTGGAATATAGGTGGACATTACAAACAGAAGTATTGAAAGCCACATTTGGAGCTTCAACCCAAGAATGGCATGAAGTCGCAAAGCAAAAAGCAAATGGCAGCCAAGGTTGAGAGGCAAGAAGTGAAGTGCAATTCTGATGTAAAGGAGAAGTTAGCATGCGCCGCTATCCAAATGGCAATAGAAATGACAGCAAAGAATTTGTTTTAGATGAAAATATCAAAAATATCCTTACAACAAAATTGTAGTAAAGACCATGAAGGGTGATGCACTCTTTGAATGCGGAGCACAATGGAATTTGATTTCTAAAGCATTAATGCAAAGGCCTGGGTTGAAAACATAAAAGATCCACAGCCATGTAGGTTTCCTAACTATGATATTCAACACTTTCCAAACGGTTGTAGTATGAGTATGAAGGCAGTGCTGAATTAAAGTAATTGGAGCAATAATTGTCATTGATTGAAGGATCGATGTTTTGAGCCACACAATGTGTTTCACAATCAAAATGAATGATGTGAGAACACATTTAGGGCTTTCTATATGGATGAACCAGTGTATAATGAAGAGTAGAGATCATATATTGTAGCATCAAATATTAATGCTTAACCTCCAATACTTAATTCCTATTCAAGATATTAAGGCATTAATCAATTAGCACCCCATGAAAAGGAAGATTAGAGAAGCTATTTAAATTTGCAAGTATCACAACAACCTCAACCGAGATGATGGCTTCATGGAAACCAATTATTCATTTTCTCAAATAATAGAATAGTTTTAATTAATTAAAATAATGTGTAATTGAATAGTGCCTTTTTTTGTTGCTGGTTCTAGTTTCATGCTATAACTCAGAGAAAGTCATTGGGTAGCAACAAAGAGAGTTCTCCAATATTTCAAGGGAACACTGATTTTTAACTAGCTGGATATTCAGATTCAGACTATGGAGGTGATTTTGTAATGTCCCTTTCTAGGGCTGAAATTGAAAAACAAGGAAATAGCACAAACCCCAAGTGAAGTAAATTCTGATTTTTATAACAGCAAACTGAAATTTGGAACAACAGTCAACAACAGCTTGCAAAAAATGAAAATTCAACCAAATATCACCATATAAATCATCCACAACATAGATAAACACTTTAAGAATATTTTAGGACACTTTTCACCATAAAATCCAATGAAATACTCAGCTGGAAATTTAATTATAAACTGCATGATTACAACTAAGAGAAATGACCAAAAATGGAGTCTCCAAACTCCAACAACGGCGAAATGTGATAGAAACCAACCTTTTATGCCAAATCTGAATATCAAAGAATGATGAAGTTTTGTGCCCTAGAAGGCACCCAAATGATCTTCTATGCAAATCGCTCCCTAGGAGAGGGGCTCCAAATAATATTAAAACCCTTGAAATCACTCTTCCTTGGTGCCCTAGATGCAAACCAATAAGATGGTCTTCAATGAAGGTCTTTAACACCACCAAATTGAAGGATTTCCGTCCTTCAATCTCCCACAAGGAAGGGTTTTGTCCTCCTTGGATGCGACACTAATGGATTGTTACCCAATAGTGGAATGGACTTAGAGCAATCAGCCCTAGAGACCAAGTATAAAACGTATATGCCAAAACTGATGTGAAAATGAGCCCCTAAGACTCCTCTTATACCCTTTGGTTGGCGCCAAGAGTCATAAGGTGTAGACCGACCTCTTAAGCTTGCTTTATCTTCTATTTCCATGTTGGAAACTTCCCAACCTTGCCAACCTCTTAATGAGCTTTATTTATCATTTAATTTCATGTTGGGAGCATTACAATCCTAGCCGACCTGCCTTAGGGAGTAAAACACCAAAGAAAAACATTAATAACAATAAAAACAAAACCCGAAGAGTTCCCTTGTGCAATTCCTTCTTGGCCACGGGAAGACAAATGGCAAGGAGTCTTCAATTAGTGCTAGTTTGAAAAAGGGGGCATTACAGAGTTTGAAGATGGGAAATCTACTTCAGGTTTTTAGATGAATCTAGGATCAACAGTCATCACTTGATGGTGAAAGAAGCCGTCGGTGCTAGCAATTTCTTCAATAGAAGCAGAATATATGGCAGCTTTAAAGAGAAGTAGGGAAATATTATGATTCACAAGGATTATTGCAGATTTACAAGTAAAATTGGTTTCATCAACACCACTCCTGGTTGATAACACTTTTGCAATCGAAATGGAAAAGAATCCAATATTTTATGACTAAACCAAGCACGTCAACACCAAAATCCATTTGATTCAGCATTATGTGAAAGACGATAGTGTCAAATTGCTATATCATGCAACTCTAGAGCAACTAGTGGATATCTTGACAAAGGTGCTTGGAAGAGAGAAATTTGAAAAATTCAGAGGCATGTTTGGTCTCACTATAACCCCTACGGATTAAATGGGGGATTTAATATTATTGTACATAATCTTAGGTGTAGTATTTGTTTGCTGTTGTGTGGAACTTGAATAGTCATCTTGGAGATGAACCAAACGTTGACACTGTTGGCTATTTATTTGTACTTTCATTTCATTGTAAAGTTGTATGGGTACAATTTTGGTTTGCACCAATTCATTTTCTCTAATATCGCTCTCCAATTTCGTCCACTTATCATCTAGAACTCATTGCCTACCGTAGGTTGAGCACAACCAAGTGGTTATATCTTGACAAGTAGGTCGCACAATCATACGGTTGATGTCAGTTAACATATGGAATCTAAATCACAGATAGTCTTTGTCTGCATCTTATTGTGATCTTCATTTCCCTCCTCATCTTTAAGCTCATTAATGCCTTTGAATTGTCTACCCTCCGATACAAAAATTTCCATTTATTGACGATAAATCACAATAGGCATGCAAAATAATTAATCTTTGGAAAATCACGATTTTTGATATGGCTATTTATCACCGATTTTCGGCGAGTAATTTTTCCATAACTTGCTAAAACTTGGTGACTAAAACCTGTGAATAGTATTAAATTCCCAAATGAAAAAAGTTTGTTCAACATTTTTTGTGATTTTTCTCTTCGTGATTTCTCTTTGCGAATTTGGTGATTTCCAACTAGGGTTTCGGGTCCGCTAGGGTTTCCAGTTTAATAGGGACTAAGATTTCAAACTTTCAAAGATCAGGAGTTACAACTTACAAAACAATGACACAACCCGCAGGCAACAAGAGTAACAGGTTACAAAGCCATGATCATTTTAATTTATTTGCATTGTTCACGTGTCATTATTTGTCTAAGACTTTAAGTGCTTGGACTTTGGAAAGTCAACATTGCTCCATAACCTTGTTTTCTTGAAGAGTTTGAACCCCTTGAGGAACACCATGATAAGTTGATAATCTTATTTGATACTAATAGTAATAATGTATAATAACATAGTTACCTAAGTCTCGAGGACGGGGGGATAGGAAGACAAAGGGACGGGGTTTCTGGGATTGAAAAAAATTCCCAATCTTTGTGGACGGCTATTAAAATAATATTTAAAATATTAATATTTGAATATTTGAACTTCATTTAATGAAATGTAAGGATTTAAAATCTATTTAGGTACTTTCAAGATTATAATTTAATGTTCTTTGTAAAAATAACAACTTTTTAAAAGTAAAAACATCAGAAGTTTTTTGAAAGATTTAAAAAAAAAGGGGAGGTCCCCTCCAAGTCCCCAAGTACCCGAAACGTTCGGGACGTCCGGGATGTCACCAAAATCTAGGGGGTGCATCCCCACATAACACTGTATAATTGATAATCAAGTCTTTCCTCTCATCAGACAAGACACTTGATCCTACTCCCCTCTCCTCACTTCCACCCACTACTGCCATTGCTGGGATAGATTTCAAAGCCATCACAAATATTCATAAGCATGTTGCATTGGGCAAAGCATCTGAGGCTTGGGTTGAAGGAATTCTAGTCTCTGGTTTGCAATTCATTGATGAAGCTTACAGAAACATGTATGACAATATCACTTCTGCCCAAGAGCAAATCAATTCTAGAATTGACACCATTGATAAGGAGCTCAAGATTTGGGTAGATTGCATACAGGATCTTTGGATCATGAGCTTAGCTTATGAAAAGAATCTCCTTTCTCACAAATTTTTTGATGATTCAAAGAGTAACTTATCAAAGACTTGGACCTACAATGTGGAATGGAGAATTAAGGTTCTAGAGGAGGCAACAACTAAGCTAAGGACTATGGTAGAAAAAGGTCAAGCAACAACCATACTCGGGTTGAGATCTTTGCTGATTTACAAGCCCTCTATTGCCAATTCTACAAGGATAATTCAACAGAGAGGAATCCAACTGATCAAATCAAGGCAAAATTCAAATCACTGATCAAAGAGGAGCTATTTAAAGAAGACTTTGTAATGTCCCCTTTCCTACGCCTAAGGCCTAAGGGCCAATTCAAGTCCAAGCCTTGGGCATACCCAAGGGGCTATGGACGCCGGGAGCTATTGGGTATGAATATCCAGTCCATTTTGTTATAATTTTTCGTTGACATGAGCGTAAAGTGTTTTGGAGGGACTAGATATTATGTTTTATTGTTAGGAAGGGGCCACATGACACATAATGTTTTAATTTTGCGTTGGGGGTCACTTATGAACCATGGCAACTTAAAAAGGGAAAAGCAACTTAAGTTACTTTTATTTTATTGGTCCTTCCTAAGGAAAAATGCGACTTGGGCTATTTTGGGGTTCTTTTGCCTTGGGGAAAAATATATAAGGAGTTGGGAGGAAAAAGTGAATGTCATTCTTGCATACACTTATATTTTCTCTATGTGCAACTGTTGTTTGCAAATTTCCAGCTTGTGGAGTAAGATCCCATAGGGACCCTAGCTTCGGTGGTGAGAGATCCATCCCTAGCTAGCAGGGCATTCTTTGGTGGTGAAAGATCCATCCTAATTTGTCATTTGGAGTTATTTTCAGGGCTGTTTTGCAGAGATATTTTTAGAGGTTTTCAGAGGAAGGGTTTTGGAGACATTTGGTGGAGAAAAGAAAGGGTTTTCAGATCAGATTTACAGCAGCAATAAAAACAGGTTTTAGCATCATTCCTAGACATTTTTCGGAGGGTTTTGATCATTTTCCAAGGGGGGCGACTTACTTTGGAAGTTTGCAGCAATTTTTGGAGGGTTTCCGGGTTGCCATTTTCAGATCTGAATGTTGGGGTTTCATTCTCCATATTAGTATATGTAATTTCCATAATTTCATAATTTTATCTTGCTTATTGGAGAAGTTGCGAAGTTTTGAAGTTTTACCACTTTTTAGGGCTTTCTGTAATTTTCTGGCAGCATTTTATTATTCAAAAAAATCCCAAAATAATTTTCTTATGTTCTTTATAATATTAGCAAGCTCTCCTATAAATTTCAAGTGATTTGAGTGAGTATTTTGAGAGATATCAATTTTCTTCAATTCGCTGCCCTAGCTGTTAAAAATCTGCAAAAACCAATATTTCATTTGCTGCAATTTTTTCTATATTTTGTGTATCATTTCGTGGTATCCCACTGGGGATATTTCAGACTTGGTCGACAGGACAAGATGGAGGAATTCTCAGAACTTCACAATGTAGTTGTAGAGGCAAGAAAGGGACTTGTGCAAAATGGTGGAATTGCCAAGGAAATGGAGTACTCTCTTGGAAGTTGGTTAGCTACTCTCGCAAACACCATTGTCCCTAAGAGCATGGAGATTTCAACTGTTGTAACAAAATTCAGAATATAAGTGCTCAAGTTGAAAGTGTCAGCGTCAGTTATTCCCACTGCCCCTTTCTCTTCTAGCTCATAATGTTTTCTAATTGTTCTATTTTGGAGTTGGCTTTACTATTCTAAAAAGCAAAATTGTAAAATAAAGCCAACTTATGTAATTAATTAATTAAGTGCTTAGCACTTAATTAAGAACAGTTAGGAAAATCTAGTTACGTCCTCCCCTAGTCTATATAAGGCCTCATTTTCATTTGTAAAGGGATTGGATATTGGTGCATCTGGATGTAATATACAGATTTTTTATCAATACAGAAGAAAAAACCTTGTCTTCTTCTTTTAAGTTCTTTCCTTCAATTTGATTAATGTGATGGGTTGTCTTCTCTGAAATTTGAAACTTTGTGTTCAAATCCATCGAGTAAAATGTGTTGAACTTTGTTTTAATCTGCATTCTGTGTTATGGGTTTTTCATTTATGCAAACACACATGCTCTTTAGTTCTGTTTGCATGCACAAGTAGAATGAAAATCTGAAATCTCTTTATTTGAAAATGTTGCTTCTTCTTTCCTCTCTTTTACAGTCAGTTGGTAATCTTGGAGAACCAATAGGGATTTGTTTATCTTTGATCAGTTGGCTAATTGCAACTGTGTTTCCCTAACTGACTTGTCTTTCTCTTGTCATGTTGTTGTAATTCCTCTACTATGTCTTTCCCTAGTTTATCTTTTGTATTGAAAATAATGATTCAAATCCCAATGTAATAAACCTTTCAAGGGTTTCGACCAAAATAAAAGCAATTTAGCCAAACACCAAAATTATTCAGATCTGATTTTAATTACAACAGACGGAAAATGCAAAATTAGCGAACTGTACTCTTCACAAAATATGCTAAAAAACCATGAAATACTTTAAATTCACTTGCCATAATTTTTACATATATTTTATACATCAATAAGAGCCAAAATCAATGAAAATATTGAATAAACACACTGCTGAAAATTAATTAATGTCCAGTTAATTGAAGCCACAAGAAAAATGTAGTTCTAGGGTCTAGAAACCCCCAAAAATCATGGAACTTGAGATTTCAGCCTTAGAAATTATGATAATTCATATTATCAACTGAAAATGGATAAATAAATTCACCAAACAACCTAAACCCTACTCAAGGTAGGTTGCTCCACTAGAAAGAAGCTAATATCAATCTAAAAATGATAGATCTCTCCTTAAATCAGCTTTATACACAAATTCCCAAGTCAAAATGAAGGGTTTTCGTCCTTCACCCAACCTCTAGAAGGGTTTACGTCTTTCTAGGCAAACACACGTGAGGATTTTCGTCCCCAAGTGCAAGAACAAGGAGCTACTAGCTCACAATGCCCAAGTATGATAAAATGCGCCAAGTCTAGTTTGAAATGATGTCTTATCTTCCTTTTTATATCCTCCTTTGGCGCCAAAGCATTTAAAGATAAGGCCGACGTCTTAAAGAGGTTTTTTTCCTTCATTAACTTCCATTAATTCATTAAAACCCACCCGACCTGACATAAGAGACAAAACACTAAAAGAAAATCTTAAAAATTAGTAAAAAACACATCATACAGAAGCTCAGAGTTCTCCTCCATCTTCTTCACTTGTTTGCCATGGAAAAGAAATGGCAAGAATTCCAAAAAGTAGCTCTTAAGTGGGAAAAAGGGACATTACAGTCCTCCCTTCCCAAAATTGTTTGTCCCCAAGCAATTGCAAACCCAATGTATCTGTTGCCCTGTACTCTTCCTTCCCCTTACTTTGAAGTTCCATATCCTATAATGAAATAGGAGATGGCACCCATGATAAAGTATCCATGACCATAATAGGCTTTCCCTTCACTTCAATAGTGTTATCCTAAAAACAATTGTAATCATGCATCTCTCTTTCAAAAATCAGAATGTATAAGTCTAACAATGACACATCATAATCTGATTTTATTCCTTCATCCAACTGAAATCTCCCTTCCTTATCATTCCATGAAGGAATGCACTCAAAAAATGGAAATACTCTGTTGTTCATGGTTGTTAGTGGCAGTCCCAACTCTGATTTTTGCAGATTCAATCCTGTAATCATGGTATAATAACTACCAAACTGAATTTTCACAAAGAAAGGCAACTCCATAAATAAGGCAAGGACTGAAATTTGATTTACATATGTTGAAAACTTAGGAACAACAAGTCTACAGATAAAATCAGCAGTCATCTTAGCCTTAAATTTGAGAAAATCAACCTCCCTAGAATACCCATAAATTATGATTTTATCATTTTTCAAGTGGGGCTTATACTCCATGTGACTTTTGAGGGCAAACTCTAAATTTTGAATCTCTAGGTACCCCCAAACATTGTGTGGCTCAGCTAAATTGAAAACAAGGTAGTCTAAGCAAAATCCATACCTCATCATGGGATCATGAAATTGAAAGATAGAACCATCATTCTCCTCTTTGGTGACCATGTGAACAATTGCAAGTTTATCATAATTGTTTCCTTTTGCCCTTGCTTCCTTTGGTTCTCTCATGGAACCATGGGTTAACAATCCATAGAGGGAAAATCCAGAATTCCCTTTCAACTTATACTTCCTTAAACACTTCATGCTAGCATTCTCTTTCATCAAATTCCTTAAGCAAAGAGAGAAACTGAAATTTTTACCTTCACCCTTGTTTTGTCTCATGAAGTGGTCCGGATGATCGATTCATGGAGTATCATGAGCAGCACTCAAGATCCTGTTCTTCACCCTTGATTCGAGTACCAAATAGACTCGGTTTTGGTAAAGGATAAGCCCATCCATCACCTTGTATTTTTCCTCACTTATTTCTCCTTCCAACACATCATTAACAAACTTGTTTTTTACATACTTAGCTGAAATTAATGATTTCCAATTTGCTGTAATTTTAGATAAAGAACAGAAATGTGACTCCCATGAAATAGTATCTTCCATCAAATAACTAATTTAGAGTGTTTCTGGAAGCATACCTTGCAAAGTCATCTTTTTGTCTTGGTCTATGAAACTTATCTCCATGCTTTGACATTTGAAAGTGAGTTTTCCCAAAAGATGCACCCATTGGACCCCAAATATGCTATTCATATCAGCTATGCTAATGAAATGGAAATCAGCACATACCTCATAATTTCCCAATGTATCATGGAGTTGGAAATACTCCTTTAAGCATGGCATAGAGTAACCATCCATTATCTCCACTACGTATGCAATCAATTCCAAGCACTCACCAATGGAATCATGAGTGACTCCACCATTAATCAAACCCATGACTCCTTGTTCTTGGAGGGTAGAATCCTTCGTAACCTTGTTTACATACATAACGATTTCAAAATTATCCTTCATCAAAATTTCCTCTAACCATGTGCATGGGATAAGAATATCAAAGCCTTCCTTTCTACCATGCAAGAAGTCAACCGGAACCATGTATCCTTGTAAGGAATGATCTAAATGCCATGTGTCAAGCCATAAGTTCTTTACATCACCAAAAGTTAGCATGTGATCTTTAACAACAAATTTTCCATGATGACATAAGTACGACAATGATATAAAAGAAGAAAAAATGTGATTTCCATCATACCTTGGGTTGTCCACCACATATCCACCTTCCCATGTTAGATGAGGAGTGATCGAAACATCCTCTATACTCTCAAACTTGTGACTCAAAATTTTTGAGTTGGAATCAGCCTTCCTCTTCTCCTCAGATTCAACAAATGAAGCTCTTTCCGCTTTGGCTTCAACAATATTTTGCTGACATTTGCATGGGACACCTTCATGGTTCTTGCCGGAGTCATGTACACCATTAAATTGCCCTTCGTTGATTGTTGTTCTGAAAATTCCAGCAAGCTCTTCATTACCATAACTATGCAAATAGAATTCTTCCTTCCTTGATCCAATGTTTGGAGTGCTTTGAAGATGGACATGCTCTTCTTGGAAAAGATTATTTTCCCCTTTAGTATCTTTCATCCTCTCATCTTTGTTAGAACAATGATTATGATTATCAAACCCTTGCAAACACATATTAAGAGGGTGATGCAATAAATTAAATTGCTTACCATTTGTTGTTGCTTTGTAAATTCTAGCAGATTGCAAACCCTTATGAGTATCAAGTGATGCCTCTCTTTGAAGGGCATGCCTCTTAACCGTAACATCCTGATTCTTAGCCTCAAGAACCTCTTGTAGATTGATTTTATTTCATCAGCTTGCCACCACATGCAATCATTGGAAACCATAAAAATATCATTTATCGTCAGAGAAATTTTACCTTCATGCTGCATATTGGTCTTCTCTTGTTCTTGTTCCTTGATTTTTTCTTCTTGCTCCACCATTGCAATTTGGAAGCTCTTCTCCTCTCCCTTTCTCCCGGCATGTTGAAAGTCCCTTTGAGGTGTTTGAGACCTAGGTCCATGCCTAGCTCTTCCTTCGTTCACTCCTATGAACTCGCTACAATATTCCTTCCGCCCATAGGTCTTGCTTCTTCTTCCGGAATGGCCTCCTCTCTAGGAATGAAAGTGGGCTTCAAATTTGATCCTCGGGCTGATCCAATGGGTCGATTGCCATTATTGGCTCCATTCGAGCTACCTTCAACATTTTGAACCCTAGGTTCAATCATCCTTTGGAGAGATAGGGCAAGAACATCCATGGTGTCCACAAGTCTTTCTTGGATGGCAATCAATTTATATATTGAAACCCTAGGACTTTTGAGAATCCAAGCTTTGATACCACTGTAATAAACCTTTCAAGGGTTTAGACAAAAAAAAAGAATTTAGCCAAACACTAAAATTATTCAGATCTGATTTTAATTGCAGCAGATTGAAAATGCAAAATTAGTGAACTGTACTCTTCACAAAATATGTCAAAACACCATGAAATACTTCAAATTCACTTGCCACAATTTATATATATATATATATATATATATATATATATATTATACATCAATAAGAGCCAAAATCAATGAAAATATTGAAGAAACACACTGCTGAAAATTAATTAATGTCCAGTTAATTGCAACCACAAGAAAATTGTAGATCTAGAGTCTATCAAACCCCAAAAATCATGAAACTTGAGATTTCGGCTTTAAAAATTATGATAATTCATATTATCAACTGAAAATGGATATATAAATTCACCAAACCAACTAAACCCTACTCAAGGTAGGTCCCTTCACTAGAAAGAAGCCAATATCAATCTAAAAATGATAGATCTTTCCTTAAATCAGCCTTATACACCAATTCCTAAGTCAAGATGAAGGGCTTTCGCCCAGAACAAGGGGCTACTAGCTCACAATGCCCAAGTATGATAAAATGCACCAAGTTTAGTCTTAAATGATGTCTTATCTTCCTTTTTATATCCTCCTTTGGCGCCAAAGCATTAAAAGATAAGGCCGACCTCTGAAAGAGGTTCTTTTCCTTCATTAGCTTCCATTAATTCATTAAAACCTAGCCGACTTGACATAGGAGTCAAAACACAGAAATTATTAAAAATTAGTAAAAAACACATCATACGGAAGCTCGGAGGTCTCCTCCATCTTCTTCACTTCTTTGCCATGGAAAAGGAATGACAAGAAGTCCAAAAAGTAGCTATCAAGTGGGAAAAAGGGACATTACACCCAAGGTCACCAATATCTTCATCCGAGATTAGTATAGTTGTATATTTGTAAATACTTAGGGTTTTGGATTTTGAATAAGGGAACCTCCCCATTAAAGAGGAGGGACTATTGTCCTCTAAACTGTTGATTGTCCTCAACAACCAAATTTCCAACCAACAAGACACTTCTTCGAATGATGGACCTTGTGAATGTGATGAAAATTCCTGAATTTTTTATGCAAGTTTCATGTTTAATTTTTACTTCCTTGACCTCACATCGGTGAATTACCAAGGAAATGTCTGTGGGAATGAGTTCATGTTGGGAGCCATTTTCATTGGTGACTGTTATCCCAAATTTACCCCCCACGTTAATTTGGAATAACTTGTTAAAAATGGACTTAGCCATTTTACAGGTCTGTGATGTTCAAACGGTCGTCAAATTCCATTGCCTAAAAGCACTGGGTCGTTGGCATTGAAAAAACCCGCAAGAGACTAAGTCTTAAAGCATTGGCGGGTTCCTATTGAAAGGCCGCAGTACAAAGAAAATGAAAAACTGCGGAACAAAGGATAAAAGGGCTAGTGTTGCGCGGAAAGGATTAAATCTGCGGTACAAAGGAAAGGAAGAGGACACGTGGCACAGATCAACGACTTAATGTGGGCTACGTGTCAGCATTCTAGCTATTCTTAAGGCGATTGTCTCTTCCAGACTCCCAAGTCCCCAGAGTTAGTCGTGATTTATATTTCGTTGGGTCCGGCAAGTCAGACAGGTTCAAAGGGACAAGTGGCGGCCCACTTCAAAGCCAAAAAAGTTTCGAAGTCCCTCAAACTTAGAAATTGTGATGCAAAGAGCTACGTGGCACCACCCTATTGGTTTGCCTTTCACAGACTGACAAATGTGAAGGCCCATCAAATCAGAGACAAGCACGAGGAAGGCAGTATGACAGGTCCTGACACAGGGGCAACGTGGAGCCATCTCATTGGCTCGCATTTCGCAGCTATTAGTTCAAAGAAAAGACTGACAATGCGAAGTGCGTGGAGATTTTTCTTTTGCTCGCACTTCGCAATGTCAAATGAGACGGTCAAAAGTCATACAACGCATCAAGGCGCGGAATAATCTCATTGGCTGATGCTTCGCAGGTGTCAGAGGCGGAAATCAAATGAACTGATATACGAATCTGTATGGAGTTTTCTTATTGGCCCGTATTTCGCATTGGTCAGTTGAGGAACTTTGTTAAGGGAAATTTGCGAAGAAACGTGGTTGGATCTTATTGGCTCGCATTTCTCAGGGATTGACAAGGGGCGAAGGACAGTCTGATAGTTGCAAGGAATGTGGCAAGGTTCTATTGGTCCGTATTTTTTAATATGGTGGATCTTTTAAAGACAAACCCGCTCGCCAAAGAAAGAGAGGAAGTAAAGCCCGAAAATGCGAGCCTATGGGAGGTAGACACATGGCAAAGAGAAAAGCAAGTACACGTTGACAGAGGCCAATCCTCAAACCAATCAAAGGCTGCTAGGTGTCAAATTCTTGTGCACCCTGACGAGAAAATCTTCAGGAGGCCATATATCGTTGGAAAGCTCCAAATTAGACAAAATCTTATATTGTTGGAAAGCTCTCCTCGAGCCCTTCAACTTGACATCATCAAAATATGATTTCGGTTGCTTTTGGTGGGTCAAAATAGCAAACACAGCATCAGAGGTAGAAAAGAGCAGTTTGAGCACACAGTCGAGCAAATCAGATAGCTCAACCACCAAAATTGATGAAGTATGGCTTCATTTCCTTATGTAGGACGAAATAGACACAGTAATGGCCTTGTAGAAAGTTTGAAAAGTTGCCCCTCTTCTCTTTTCCCTTTTCTCTTTCTTCTCTCTTTTTCTTCTAGCTATATATTGTAAAATCTTTCATTTTGAAAAGGATGGACATTTTGATCTGTAAAGGAACCATGACAAAACAGTCTCCCAAGCAACTATAAACTTCGAGCCTTCATTTGGCCTCTGTAAATGTCTTCTTGCCTTCTGTTTCGACTGTAATGGATTGTGCATATCTTTAAGCAATAAAAATTTGTTTTGTGGCAAGTTTTGTTCGCCCTAGCTCGTTTTTATTTGCAGTCTTGCCTTCCTCTTACTCTAGCAATGGATTGTGCATAGCTCTTTCATTTGCAGGCCCCATTATGATTGTGTTCAATGTCTATCACCCTTTTCTTGGTGCTATCATCGCCCTTATAGCTTAGGATTTCCCTTTCTGCGTCTCCTTCTAACTTTGGTCCCTTGGCATGTTTAGCTTAGGATTTGCTTTCAACATTAGGAGCAGTTTTAGCAATAGGAATGGGTAGAGGAACCGACCTTCTTCAAAGGTCCATTTCAAGTAGCAAGGTGCCACAACTTGGAGACAGTCCCTTGTTGCCTCAAAATCCCTGAGTTGTCTATGACTCGGAGCAAGGTGCAATTTTGAGCTCCAACACTAACTTTGTTTCCTCATTCTTCTCCTTCAAACTAATCTCTTCAATGTCTATGCAATGGTAGTCTTGATTAATTATCTCGGCAGCACATTATTCGAATTTATTTGTCCCATGAGCAATCCTGATGTTCCAAGACTCCATCTGTCTCTTGGATTGATCACTGGCGTGTCCTAGTCCTCATCCAATTCCAATGAGTTTGACGATTTAGTAATTGAAGGTTTCCACGAGGGATTTAAATAGATTATTATTTTTTTGTGGGATTTACTTGTGTGTGTTTAAGTCATCTTAAGACGACCTCCATAAGTGGCCATTACCCTATTTCCAACTTCCTGTGTGCTTTTGGTAATGAGCACAAGGCAAGGGGGAAGGATTGTAAGCATTTGTTAGTAGGGGGGAGGAACAATGAATGTAATCCATCGCTTTGGGATTCTCACCCCCTAGGTTCTTTACTCATTAGCAAAGCTTTTGGAGTATGTAATGCCTTCTATGTCATCCTTGTCTCACATTTCTTACCAATGTGGGATTGACCCAATTACAGCCCAATCATGTATTTGTGTTAAATGATTGAAGACTTCCGCAATAGTTTACATGGATTATCAATTTTTGTGATATTTTACTCATGTGTGACTAAGTCATCTCAAGATGACCTCCACGAGTAGTTATTATCCAGATGTCAATTATCCTCACATATTTTTGGTAGTAATCACACACACCATAAGCATTTGTTAGTTGACTTGCTTAGAGGGCGTTCCAGATTCATTTGATATTCTCTCTTGCATTGGAAACTTGACTTTTCTGCAAATAAATCCAAGGACGAAATCCCTGAGGATTTATCTCTCTTGTGGACGAAAACCCCAAGAGCATTGTGAGGAATTTCTACTCAAGGAATTCCATTGATCTTTACACATTTTATTAGTTCAGTAGTGTGTGATGAAGAATAAATTTGCAGCAGTTTCAGTTTGGCATTGCATGGTTTATTTTATCATTTTTTAAGGAAAAATTCAAGTTTAGTGGTAGGGATCTTTCATGAGCTCCATGAGTGAGCAATACTATTCGATACTCATTGCAAAGATTATTTTGTTGTAAGACCAAAGCATGGATTTCATGTATCATGTTCTTATTCCCAGCGAGGGTTTTCTCCGTGTAAAACATTGTGTCCATGGTGTGATGTATTGTTTAGTACTCGTTTTTGCATATTTTGTTTTACTCTTGTGCTCCATTTTGGAAGTAATGGTCACATAAACATTGGTAAACAAAATTTCCATATATTGTATGTTGATTTGTGACTTCAGTATTTTGTATATGGAATCAACAAAATTACCATATTAACATTGTATGGTGATTATTTTTAATTGATATCATCTTACAGAGTAACATCACTTGAAACTTGCGCTGCCCTTATTTGTTGGAATAGATCACACCCAAGGTTGGATGCGGTATTTTTACCTAATTTCAACACTTATCATGTTTCTTGGAGATTTGAAGCCGGGGACCACAATGAAATCCTTGTTGATTTACCACTTAATCCATAATTACCTAAGTCTCGGGGAAATGAAAGGTAAAGATTCCTCTTCTACAACATCATCTACAAAGATATCATTTGCATCCTTACCAACCCCTCTGGCTCCTGATGCCTCTGTTGCCTTTGATGTTATCGCTTCCTTTGCTTCCCTCTCCAACACTACGATGTTGTCCTTGTTAAATATGGGCTTTTCATCATCAACTATTCAGTTGGCATATGGATCGATATCATACAAGTCAATTTCTTCATGACTCTTTGCTCCCTCCAATTGTATCATGTGAAGACAAAGATTGTATCGCACAAAAACAAGGTCCTTAAGGTGTTGTGTTGTCAACTTATTGTGCTTCTTTGTGTGAACAACTACAAACATGCTCCAATTAAGTTCACACCAATAATAGTTACACGAGTGACACAAAATTTAGATGGCTAGCCTTTGAAGATTTGGTTTTTTTTCCACCATAATTTTCCCACCACAAACTTGTAATTACGGCATTTATTATTTTGTGAATCAACTAGGCCTGAATAAATACAAGAATTCTAGTTTTTATGGGTAACGAAACAAAAAATAAATGATTCAATTGGTTTTTACTTGGCTAAGAAGTGTTTCTTATTTTAACGCATAGAGCTAAAGAAAGAGCCACCCCTTTACAGTCTTGTAAATCTGCAACTTCTCAATAATCAAGTCTCTAGTTTCTTTGTTAGGGATCACCCCCTCTATGCATGCATTAAGGCTATCCATAGCCTCCTCATCGGCCTTAAATGAATTGGAATAGAAAAAGTTGGGGTTCAAGTAGTAGGCTGATGCATGTATTTGTTGGTAGAGCTTCTTGTTCCATCTCCGATCAATCACATGCTAAATGGATTCATAATTTTTTGATTTTTCCCATAATAATTTGATATGGCTTGCTTGGTCATGTCCATGGCCCCATAAAAATAACCCGTTGGGGTTTTCTCCTCATCCATCAATCATAGAACTCTAACTAAAGGCTCTAACACCTAAAACAAAATAATGTGCAATTTTAAAATCAAAATTAAGAGAAGTTTAAAACAAAACAATTATAATAAATAAATGATAAATAAAAAATAGTTAAGGTTACCATAAGGATTTCCTTTGTGTGCTTCACAGACACATCATCAAAAACTATTTTCATGACCCTTTTCCCTTCAAGCTTCTTAGCATAGGGAGACTCTAACCAATGGTGAATCACAAACATTTTCTTTAAGAGATGTAAGTGAGGTTAAAGTGTGTTGTAATGTGATGAAGGTTATGGCGAATCATGTGACCCCCGATCACACAAGCTTCTTTTTAGTGGTGTGTTTTCTCATCAAGTTTAGCACCCAAGGGTGATTGTAGATGAACTTTTTGATATTTCTCGTCTCTTGAACCACATTTTTCACTGATGTCATCTTTCCTATGTTTTCAAGTAGGAGATCAATTCAATAGGTTACGCAAGAGGAGGGTGCCTATCCTCAAGAAGCCCCCTTGCCAATACTTATGCCGTTGTGTTGTCTGTCACAACTTAGATGACATTCTTCATACACACTTCCATCACCACCTCATCCAACATATCACACAAAGTGTGTGTATTTTTCACTCCGTAGGAGGCATCAATTGACGTCAAGAAAACTAATTTCCCTTCTAAAGCCACTAGAAAGTTAATCAATGTGTCATTTTTCCCATCTGTCCACCCATTAGACAAAATGTTGCATCCCTTCTTTTGTCATATGTTTTTGCTCTTCTAGAATAATTTGCATATATTTGATGGAATCCTCCAACGACGAACCACTCAAATAATGAGTAGGAGTCTTGAACCCCTTATGGGCAACAGTCAATGTAGTGACCAAATTCTCCCAATATGGGTTTTTTGCCACATTGAATATAATGTTGTAGTAACAAAATTTTTACACAACTATCCTTATTTAATTGTGCACTTCTCGGTTCCAACTAATACCTTCGAATGAAGGTTGTGCCACAAGACTACTTAGAAGAACAAAAAAAGAACCCAAATGATCTCCAATAGATGATCCTCGTTCCTTTCCCCAACCCCTAGAGATGGGACGATAAAAGTGGCCCCATTGTCATAATCATTCTTTGTTGCCCTCCTATTTACTAGGGCTGCAAGTGCATCAACTTTCCTCTTTTTACCTCTGTTTTCTCCACATAACTTACAAGGTAAGGAATCATTTCGCTTTGAGCCTCAAGTGACGCTTGTGTGCACACTCTCACATCTTTTCTTGATATTCGTATGATATGGATTTGAGGTGATTTACGCCTCTACTTATCTTCATTGAACAATAATTGCATATCCCACAATCGCCCTATATCGTTGGTTCACAATGCTTCCAAGACGGATCAGTAGACTTAGGTTTACTACGGGAAGCTGAATGGGACGTCGATGCCATTCTGAAACATGTTGAAACCTTACAAAACCAAAAAAAATGTTTTAGATGAAAACCTTGGTTGCTAATCAAAGGAATTAGTAGAAGATTCAAGAACTTTAATATGAAAA
This sequence comes from Taxus chinensis, assembly GCA_019776745.2. NCBI lineage: Eukaryota > Viridiplantae > Streptophyta > Pinopsida > Cupressales > Taxaceae > Taxus > Taxus chinensis. The sequence continues at coordinate 73,378,136 of CM034154.1, read as the reverse complement.
TTGTAGAGCCTTGTTGCTTATTCAAATCAACGAAGTAGATACTAGAAACATATAGTCTTATTGATAATCAAAGATAATCATATTGCATACATTTTTACTGTAGATATGGAATGTGTGACAAATATCAGTCTCACATTAAAGACTCTTAAGATTTCATTTTCACATCAGCAAACTAAAATCAAAATGTATTGTTTTCTTGCTTGTATGTTTTGATTTAAAACTTGTTATTTTTCACCGAGTACAAGTTGTATGTATTCGTTGATATTCTGTAAACCCTAACTCTAATGAAACACTATCAATGTTGTTTCCAAATTCAGCCTCCTACTCTATTTTGAGCAACTGAATTATATTGCCTCTATTTTCACATGTTTTAGGGGCTTTCACGTCTCTTTTGGTGTATTTTGATCTGCAGAGTCTCATAGCGGCATGAACAAGCTTTGAGAGGAGTTTTAAACATGGACACACTCTCTTCCAACTTTTCTCCTCTTTGCAGTCTGCATGAACTCTATCCATGGTGTTGGCGGTTGGATCCAAGCTTCACAAGTATTTTATATTTGAGTTAGGGTGATTGTGAGCTTCTACATTGCATCTACAGTCAAGTCAAAGCTTTAGAGAGAGATATGTTAGCCTTTGGTTCACACATTCGTGTTTGGAGCTCTCCAATGGCGCCCGCCTTTGTATTTTGCTTTGGGGACTGATCCCACATTCGCCAAGAAGAGAGTCTCAATGGGGTTTAAATATAATAGCACTTTTTTTATATTGGAGCAAAGGCTCCACTTGCTCAACACTTTTGCAAAGCGCGAAAATGACTAAGTGTTTAGCCACGAGCTTGATAAGATTCAACTAAGGCATGGAAAAGAACCTGAAGCCGAAAAGGCCGAGATTGTGCCATGTGGCCCAATCTCGGAAGGTTGGATGTCAGGAGTTTGAAAAAATTTATTATGGCAAAGGTAGAACCGAGAGCTCGTAACAAATCACGGCCTGCCATGTGGCACCAATCCAGGGAGCCCATAACCACCCAAAGCTTGCCATGTGACATAAATTCGGAAGATCGGGTATTGGAAAGACTAAGCGAAGGAAGGCAGTGGCAGAAAACTGGCTAAAGAAAAGACAGAACCAGGAGCCAGTAGCAAATCACAGCTCGCCATGTGGCACCAATCTAGGGAGCCCATAGTAAATCACGGCTTGCCACATGGCACTATCCTTGTCTAGTCAGGCGTCAGAGTAGTTGACGCAAGCTTGGTTGAAGGTATATGTGGATGCCAAATTGGTGCTGTGGCACAAACTCTAGCCTCGAAGCCCACTAAGCTGACATAGTTCAGAAGGCATAAGTCAAAGCAATGGCCAACGAGGAGACAAGTGGTAGAGGTGACTCTAAAGTTAAAATTGACAGCCTCATGGCCGTCAACTGTGCAAAATGACATGGGCAGATTCTGACGTCAATATCTTTTGATTGGGACCACCAAATCAAGTAAGATCAGACTTGTTGGAAAGCTCTTGAGGAGTGGTTCATCTAAAAGCGATTTCTAGTCATTATCAGCCATAATGAGAAGGTTGTAGGAAATCATAGATGACAACAAATATTTTTTGGAATATGATTGGGCAGTTTGAGCAGATATTTTTTAGTTAAGCATCATTCTCAGAAGTTGGGTGGGAGAATATTTGATATGCCAACATATTCCTCTCTTTCTTCACCTTCTCCTTTCCCTCTTCTCCTTTTCTATAAATAGCAGTTGTGCATATTGTAAATGGATCCTCTCCTTCATGCAAAGTTACTATGCCCTTTTAGGTTTCTAAGCATTCTGAGTGTCCAAACCTCTATTTTGGAGCTTTTGCAATGAATCCAATGCCTCTTTTACTGTTGTAGCAGGTAGTGCATCTCTTAAGCATTAATATGATTTTTTTGTGGCTTATGTCTACCCTCTAGCTCATGCTATTGCTCTCTTGCCTTCCTCTATTTTATGATATCCCCTGTGTGGGTGTAGTTGTGTGGTTTTAATGCATTGTGTCAATTAAGGCAGAGGGAGAATGAGCCTTTATTTCTCTGGTGTATCACCATTCATGTCTGTTATTAGTTTCTTTCTCCCCTTTTCCCTTTGCAATTGTTAGCTAAATTTAGAGTAGTGGTAGCATTAGGTTAGTTAGGATAAGAAGCCAGCTCTCTTCGGAGGTCTGCCCCAAGGGAGCCAAGGTCCCACACATTGGGGCATTCCCATTCTTGCTGCTAAGACACCGATCCTCATTTGGTGCTCTTAGGCATGCTTTTTCAGCAGCCAACAAGTGTTAAGCACATTCACTATAATCGCAGAGTGAAAAAATGCAGATCTTGACATTGTTTTTGGGGATAAAATTGTGTTAATTAAGGCACATGGAGAGTGACCCCTTAAAGTTATTTCTATGGGGCATCACCATCCATGTTTGTTTTCAGTTTCTTTCTCCCCTTTACCCCTTGCAATTGTTAGCTAAATTTAGAGTAGTGGTAACATTGGTTTAGTTAGAATAAGAAGTTGGCTTTCTTTGGAGGTCTGCCCCAAGGGAGCCAAGGTCCCACAGCTTGCGGGCATTCCCATTCTAGCTGCTGAGACACCAATCCTCATTTGGTGCTCTTAGGCGTGCATTTTCAGCAGCCAACAAGTGTTAAGCTCGTTCACTATAATCGCAGAGGGAAAAAATGCAGATCTTGACATTGTTTTTTGGGGATAAAATTGTGTCAATTAAGACAGAGGGAGAGTGATCTCTTATTTCTCTAGTGCATCACAATCCATGTCTGTTTTTCAGTGTAGCATTGGTTTAGTTAGGATAAGAAGTCGGCTCTCTCTGAAGGTCTACCCCAAGGGAGCCAAGGGCCCACAGCTTGGGGGCATTCCCATTCTTGCTGCTGAGACACCGATCCTCATTTGGTGCTCTTGGGCGTGCATTTTCAGCAGCCAACATGTGTTAAGCACATTCACTATAATCACAGAGGGGAAAATCGCAGACACTGACCCTGTTTTTTGGGAATAAAATTGTTTTTTTACTTGAGTGTTATATTTTTCCACAGGCCAAGTCTACTCGAGAAACTCACAATATTCTCTGAGAAATCACAGAAATTACTCGACGAAAATCGTGAGTTGCTTGGCCAAACTCGGCTCACAAGTTTCACAGAGATTTCAGGGCATAGTGTTAATTTGTGATTTCTTGTAATTACTTGATGACATATGTCAAGTTTTAAATTAGAGAATATAACTACCAATTGCAATGTTTGATGTGTCCTTTCGCCAATTGTAGTATAGATGCTGATATGCCTTCCAAATTCATTGACCACTTCTAGTCTCTTAGGTCATTAATACAATTTCAAATTTTTGTAGTCTGCTCTTTTTTACCTTATTTGCTACCCTCCTTAGGTGGGAAATTTGTTTAATACAATTACTAATCTTAAGTTCATGTTGTTCAAAGTGCCTTACCTCTTCGGTCATAATGACCATTCTTTTGCTCCAAAGTCCATCAATGTGCCTAGCTTGTTGTTCTACACCAGGATAACCCTTGGATAGTCAAGTTCATAGTGCCTTCTCCAACTGGTGATATGCGTTTGATAGGATATATTAAATATTGCATTAATGTCTCAAATGTTAATGGGTTAGGATATCTGGGGATTATATTGGATTTCATTCTACTCATTAGTCCAACCATTGTATGAAATGGAATAAACTATGATAAGTTGGTAACTTCACTAGGTCATTGAAGCCCGATCAATGCTTTGTTAGTTCTTGTACATCAGCAACATGAATATTGCACTTTATGTATAATACATATAATGAAATCACCACTGTACATTTTTTTTTGAAGAAATGCATCTTTCATTGCTTAGGGGGAAAATGATTTGAATCAGTTGAGCATTGGGATTACAATGAAATGTTTCCCTAAATAGGCAAGTAATAAAAGCACCTGGCCTGTGACCTAATGGACAAAGAATTCACATCCTTCCAAAATCACTAAAGTTGAGCTTGCACAATGAAATCCAAATCTTGTCTAAAATGTTGCAATTCCCCCAAATTGAATGGGGTGGTATCTTCTTGAAAAGTAGCTTTGCATCTTGTCCTCCAAAGACAACTGATCACAACAAACCAAGTTGTATGCTAAACTCTTGCACCTTTCCCTGACCATCCAAGAAACCCCAAGAAGAGTTGCTTGCCAAGAGCGAGGGGCAGTATAAAGGAGATTCAATTCATCTTGTGACCAACCCAAAAGTATTCTAAATATTGAGATTCTAGAGGGTGTGGGCATTGTCTCTTCTTTCCCTCTTACAATACAAAAGCATCAACAATCTTGACCCGCCTTACTCAATTGTGGGAGCTTCAATAGCTAAGCCTTGATTCATTACTAGCCATCTCGGCACATTTTGTTTGAAGGAAGTTCTTACTTTCCAAATGAATTGATTACATCATTGCCATTTCACTTCGAGAACTTTGACCTTCCACCACTAGTTCAATCAAGGGGTGTCTTCTACATATTTATATGCACATCGGGCACTATCTCTTATTGAGGGATTGGGATAGCAGCAAGCATATGATTTCTTCACACAAACATTAACTACTGGAATATCTTGGTTCTTATTGGCAGATACCAGAGCCATGTGTATGACACAGATTTTTCCACAAAGCAACAAAGTTTTACAAAATAATAGACATAACAGTTCACATTCTTGGTACGCCGACAATTACCAAGAAAAGTTCACAAAGCAGCTTGTATTCCTCCTCTATCCAATGATTCAGTCACCTGTTTTGGTCCTTGTCCACTGATGTTATGACCTCCATCCGTGCATGCACAGCATGTTTGTCACTAATGTTTTCTGGCTTGTCCTATGATGTATAATATGAGTCATGTATGTTTTTTGTTATTAACTAATTCTATAGTAGATAATCCACCCACATCTTATATTGTGATTACCACCTGTTCACCAGTGTATTGGCTCATCCATTGATGTCAACTATGTTATCCACCACATAATAGACCATCCGTTACTAACCCATCATGAGAATTAAGACTTTATGGTATCCACAGCTGTAAAATCCAAGAGTAAAATGGAATGACATGACTAAGAAAAATGTACAGATCTTGCTTTGTAGTCAATCAGATCTCTTAGAAGAAAGTGGTCATGGAGGTGATATTGTGAAGTATGGTGAACCACCTCAAGGCCCAATCTGAGGAAATATATCATTGCAAATGATACAGATTGTGGATCAAGTTAAAGATGACTTAGTGAGAAACTTTTCTTAATAGCAGAGATGTCCTTCAAATGGGACCACTTGTTTGTCATCCATTTGGGGCCTCCACTTAGCTTGCTCATTAAATATATGATACATTGTTGGCAGCCTTTCTTGTCTGTATGTTATGTAACCAAGCTGATCAGCTGAGAACCCAATAGAAATATTGACTAGACTAGTGTAGATACTAGTGCCTTCTAGTTACTTTGATTGCTAAAAGGCAGTACCAATTTAATTATTCATCTTTTCTCTGTGGTGGCCAATCTTTGAAGCCATAGTTGTGTGTACTTAAAGTAGCTTATTGGGAAGTACCATTTTAGCAAGTTTAATATTTTTGTAATTTTGAAGGATTTAAAATTAGTAGGTAATATAATGTTGGCTTTTCTGAACAGAAATTTGAAAGCATCTGATTAGCAATAGAAATTTGCGACTTTTATGAACAGAAGTTGAATCTTTTCAAGAACAGTAGTAAAGGTATTAATCTAGTTGTTTTACAGGTTTATCCAATGTACAAAGCCTATATTGAACCAGATTTGCAAACTGCTCATATAAGAATTAAAAACAAATTCAATCCATTTTCTGGATTTCAAACTCCAACTTATATTTTAAAGGTATGCTGAGTTTTTAGTCATGCATGACATTTCTGTATCTATTTACTTTGACTGTTGTCGATTTGATTTCACAAAAAAGCTTCTGCTTCTGGTGATTTATAAATCTCTTATATGCTTTGTCTACTTGCTTGCCTACGGTTGCAGTCATCAAGAACTTTGACTGAAGACCAAATTAAGGGCACTATTTCCCTGAATCATGTTCAAACTATGGAGGAGACTTATGACATATATCTCTTACCACCTGGTGAAGACCCGGAAGCGTGCCAGTCTTACCTGAGAATGCGAAATAGAGATGGAAAATACAGCCTTATGTTTGAGGTTTGTTGAATATAACCTTTTTTATGTTTTCTAGTGCATCCTATTAGGTTCTTTCATTCGATTTATTTTTTTGCCATTAAAGACCTTTATAATAGCAATATGATATTTGATCAGAAAAATAATAACTTCATGGAATATAACTGGGAATAAGGAAACATTCTATTTGAAAAGAGTTGAGTAGCAAAGAATCGGGTAATTATCACTTTTTTTACAGATAAATATTTATGTTAAAAAAGTATTCTCAAAATCCTGGCTATACCTTTAAGGTTCAGATGATAACAAGCAGCTCAAAATCAGATAAATGCACTCTATTTTCCTATGCCATCTGTTAAGTATTGATGTGTTGTTTCCTGAAAAAGTTCATTCTTCCATTTCACTATACTAATTTATATTGTTTGGTGTTGTAGTTTATGACTATGAATCAACAATATGCTCTGCCATTTTTTGTTAGTAGCTCATCTATGTAACTTAGGATTGTCTCTAGCTCTACAATTTTTTGAAGTGGTCAAATGAGTTTATACTTTGGTTTGGATATAACACAATAATTTGTTTGATAAATTTTATTTTAATATAAGGCCAGTTAAGAGTTTCCTAGGTTTTAGAGTCCAGACCATTGTTCCTTAGTAAAAGGTTATATTTCCAAAATTGTATGGAAGTAAGTCTTAAAAATTGCAACAGGCATTTCTAGACAGCCTGTCTTTTGTACAATTTTCAAAGGACTGCCCCTTTAAAATAATATAAATATAAATTTACTGAATTATATTTTTTTCTCAAGGTTGTGTTATAAACTAGTTTTGAAGTCCTATAAATTTGTTTATACAACATAAACCATTAGATAATATTGTCATTTTTTCTTGATAACTAATCTAATGGCATTTAAGTTTTCTTTGGATTAAAGGAGTGGGTTACAGACAATCCATTCATCATATCTCCAAGGATTACTTTTGAAGTTAGTGTGCGCCTTCTTGGAGGACTCATGGCTTTGGGATACACTATTGCAACTATTTTAAAAAGAAAAAGTCGTGTATTTTCTGATGAGAGGGTTTGCATCAAAATGGATTGGCTTGAACAACTAAATCGAAAATATTTGCAGGTACATTGTATTCTCTACCTTGTTTTATTCTTGAATGTAGATTTTAAACATTTAATTACTTTTTATTTATAGAGAGGAAAATAACTATGGAATACAAGTACAATGATCCCCTTAAATTTGTCACAACTACTATGTGGAATGAGGTTTTAACTTATGAAACTGTATACTTAAACTTCATGTACCATCATTGGTGTATGGATGTGATCTTTTATCATGTTTGAACCATTACCAATGCGCGTGATTGATAAATCTTGATTGTTTCAAAATTCATACTCACAATCTCACGCACACAATATGTGTGTGTGTATTTGCAACAAAAATGCATTTTTTATGCAACAAACACCCCAATCCCATTTCCTATCTAATCTGAAATGAGAATGATGTACTCAAAACAGAGGAATGAAATATCCTTTAAAAGAAAGTTACAAATTCATGTCAAATTATTATCTTATAAGCTTTTTCAATTCGCAGTCCTTAAAAGTTGTTTAATGGGTACAATCTTGTATGCATCTATGGGAATTAGTCAATAGAACCCCTACAGTATGGGCATAGATTAAATTTTTGGAAAGGACTAATGAAGCTCTTATCCTAGGCTTCAAGGTGAAATGATCTATATTAATCACACACACAAAATAAATCCAGACAATATTCTGACAGCAGATATATATATATATATATATATATAGAGAGAGAGAGAGAGAGAGAGAGAGAGAGAGAGAGCTGTATTTCAGATATTCTCAGAAACAATACAACAAATTAAACTACTCACAGACACCAACCCTCCTGTATAATCCATGCTAACACCTGATACAGATGAAGACCTCGTAATGACCTTGATGCTGTCCTATCCTACTGAAAATCTCAGGGGGTTTCCATCCTTGTGAGAGCTGATCAGAAAATGCTTGAGGATTTTGTCCCAAGCAAGAAGAAGTTGCTGTAGCAGCGTCCAGTTTTCTGTGAACAGAACAAGTTTGTTTTTGATGATAAAAATGAATACTTATTTCTCATCCCAGCACTGCCTAATAGTTTCCAACTCCAGCGACCCACAATTAATGGAAGTTAATTCCATCATTGGATGTTTCAACTGAAATAAATTGAGTATTCACTAAATTTAGCTGACCACTATTCTCTACAAATTTTGGCAATTAACTAACCAGATCTGACCTTATATGCTGATGACAATTGCACCTACTTTATTGATGACAACTATGGGTATGTCCAACTAGGGTATTAATCCCCAAAAGCAATGACCCTTATTTATTTTGCAGTTAACAACTAACTGACTCAAACATTTTATTAGGAAAACTCAGTCACCCAACTATAAGTGATAGTGCAACTAAGTCTAATTGCCAACAAAGATTAAGTCAAAGACTTGAAACCCAATCCTGTCCACTTCCGTCCAACACGGGGTTTGCAGTCAAAAAACGGAACATTACAAGTCTGCCATCCCCAAATTTGCCTATCCTTGAGCAAGACAGTGCTGGGTAATCTAGTATAGCAGTAATCCCAAAGTAGCATCTTCCTGTGGCAAACCTTTCCATTGCAACAAAACTTCAGTCCATACACTCAGTTGCTTCTCTTGAGTACATAGTATCTGCTGGGCCACTAATAACAACTTCCCTTCATTATCTAATGGTGGAGGCTCAGTTAATGGTGTGACCTGTTTTCCCATTGCCTTTTTCAAATAGGACACATAAAAGACGTTGTTATTTCAACTGGTAGGGGTAACTCCAACTCATAAGCCACCTCTCCCACACGTCGTCCAATTTTGTAGGGACCGTTGAAACGGTGATTTAGTTTTTTGGCCCCACTTCTTTTTAATGTAGACTGCCTGTAGGGCTGTAATTGAAGAAAAACCAAGTCTCCCAATTCAAAACACCTCTTAGTGTGATGTCTATCAACAAAAATATTTTGCTGATTCTATGCATGCTGGAGCTAATCACGTAAACATGTCAAAAATCTGCCTGCTTTACTCACCAAAGTATTGTGTTGTGGGAACCCGTGTCTCTGGAATTGTCAATTCTGCAAAAGTTGGTGCGGCATACCCTATAGTGCCATTAAGGACATTCCAATGGACATGTGGTGCTAGAGTATTGCAGCAATACTTTCCTAGGTACAGCCATCACACTCAAGCTGACTGGTAATCAGTCACAAAACTCCTCAAGTGCCCCTAAACCCATTTGTTGACTATCTTTGTCTGCCCATCCATCTGGGGGTGAGAGCTGTTGCTGGGTTTCAAGTCCGTTCCTATCAACTTGAGTAACTCTTGCCAAAAGGTACTCATGTAGCGGGCATCTCTATCGCTCACCACAGTTTGGGATAGTCCATGCAATCTAAAGACCTCCCTGAAGAAAGGTCTGCCATCTGTGGAGCTTTGAATTCATAGGGAATGGAAAAAAAATGTGCAAACTTTGTCAAGTGATCAACAACTATGAAGATGAAGTTCTTTCCCCCCACTCGAGGCAAGCCTGTGATGAAATCCATTGATACAGATTCCCATTTCTGCTGAGAAATGAGGAGGGGCTGAAGTACACCTGCAGGGTATGCAGTTTCGTGTTTTATCCTTTGGTACACCCCACGCTCCCATACATATTGTCAAACATCCTCTTTCAGACACTTCCAAGCATATCTACTCTGTACTCGTCTATAAGTCTTGAAAAATCCCGTGTGACAAGCAAGTGGAGAATCATGAAATGCTGTAATAATTTTCTGTTTCAGCTTGGATGCTAGCACCACAAAAATTATGTCCGTGTACACAAATAATACCATTCTTCACCCCGTATCTCTCATCCCTATCTGGGGTAGCACTGCCACCCACAGTTAGCCCTGTAGCTAGCGAGTCTTTGGCATACTCAGCCAACAATTCTTCCTTCCACTCAATTTCTGCTGAAGAAATGGCTGATAATTCAGGTCTCCGGGAGAGTGCATCTGCTACCCTATTATTCTTTCCCTCGACATACTCGATGTCAAAATCGTAAGCTTGTAATTTGCTCACCCATTTTTGGTGCCTGTCATTGAGGTCATGTTGCGTTAAGAAAAATCTCAGGCTGTTGTGATCCGTACAAACCACAAAACATCCAGACTAAATATTGTTTGAATTTAGCCAATGCATGCATGACCACCAAATCTCCTTATCATATATAGAGAAATTATGCTCTATCTCTATCAATTTTTGGCTCTCAAATGATATGGGTTATCCCTCTTGCATAAGAACAGCCCCTAGACCCTCTCCTGAAGTGTGCACTCTACCACAAAAGGAAATGCAAAATCCGGAATGGCAAGAATGGGACTGATGCACATCACCCCCTTTAAATGATCAAATGCCTCTTGGGTTGCTATGGACCAATGAAAAGCACCCCCCTTTTGGTTAATCCCGTCAATGGCGAGGCTAGCTGTGAAAATCCTCTAATGGATCTCCTAAAGTAGCTACAAAGACCAAAAAATCCTCATAATTGTGTCGATATCCTCTGAGTAGGCCATTCCTAAATGAATTGCTTCTTAGTTGGATCCATCTCTACTCCTGCTATGCTGATTATATGTCCCAATTACAATTTTTTCTGCATTCCAAACTCACATTTGCTTTCCTTGGCAAAGAAAGTTTGCTGCTGCAGTATGGCCAGCACTATATCTAAGTTGTTTCATGTGTTCTTCCCATGTCCGACTTTAAATCAGAGTGTCGTCAAAGAATACCAACACAATTCCTCAAATAGGGTCTGAAAATTTCATTCATCACTGATTGGAAACGGGTTGGTGCATTGGTGAGCCCAAAAGGCATCACCAAAAATTCAAAAGTGCCCACAATGACACCTAAAAGCAGACTTGAATGTGTCGTCATGTTTAACCCTTACTTGGTGATACCCGAACTGCAAATCAATTTTAGCGTAATACATTGTACCGTGCAATTCATCCAACAATTCATCAATATGAGGTATGGGGTATCTACTCTTAATAGTTTTCTTATTCAAACCATGTACTCAATACACATCCTCATTCCATCTTTCTACTTCACCAACACCACTAAAGATGCAAATGGACTCGTGCTAGGTCTATTGTGATGCCAATTTCAGTAGTTCCTCTATAGTCTTCTCTATCTCATCCTTGAAGGCACGAGGATGACAATAAGGAGTCACAATCACAAGTCTAGTCCCTGTTTCTAACTCAATAGTTTGCTGGAAACCCCTATCTGGTGGAAGTATTGGAGGCACATCCCCAAACATAGAAGCATATTTATCCAACAAAACTTAGATATTTGGAGGTTATTCATTCACTCTTGAGTCCATGGTACCTAGAGGTAGCCCCTTAATGGTGAGCCTGGTTGCCATCCAACTCACTTGGTCCTGTCTCAAAAGTCTCTCTATCTGATGAGCTGAAACCTGTTGTATCGGTGCATCGATAACTCCCTTGACAACCTTCCTTCGCCCTTTCTCCACAAAGTTGACTGTCATCTTTTGATAGTTTGTGTGAACTCTCCCAGAGAATGTAACCATTGGACGCCTAGAACCATGTGAGCTCCCCCAAGCGGAATGACATAAAAATCATGTATGATAGTATGTCCATCTAACACCACTTGTAGCTGTCGGACCATCTACTTGCAGGCCAATGAGTAACCATCCACTACTGCCACTTCAAACCCTGCAAACTCTTCAACTTTCAATCTAAAACGTGCTACCACATCGTGATCAATAAAGTTATGGGTTGCTCCCCCATCAATGAGAGCCATTATGTGCTGTCCTCCAATCCTTCCCCTGTAATACCCCTGAAAAGTACTTTGTAACAAATATGGATAATTCGTCAAAACCTGGAACAGCGGTATAAAAATTTGAACTTTTATGACAGCAGCAGCGAACTGATTTTTATTTTTAAAAAACAGCAAACCCCAATATGTAGAAAAACATACTTTTATTTATTTATTTCAAATCAGCTTTAATGAAAACACTAGAATGTCTTAATACAATTATTTTCTCACAATGATGGATCCAAATGAAAAGTTGAACAAAAGATAAAAGCATGCAAACTGATTTGACTAAAAACTACCCCCAGATGTGGCGCAAGTACTGAAATTCGTTCCCAAAGGGGGGCGTTCGAGCTGTACTTGCTATTCTGGATGCTAAACAACCTTGAATATGATGCCCTAACTGAACTGGATGAATACTTGTACTTTGAATGATCATTGCAACCCTTGAATGAAATTGCTAGGCTTAGATATGAGGGTTTCCGTCCTCAGATTTGTGTGCAAATGAGAGTTTTCATCCTCTATTGTTGATGCAGAAGCAGAAGCTACTTGTAGACAAAGAAGTAGTTGATTAATTTCCAAGGGGCATAATAATAATGCCCAAAAACTACTTTTATAACTTCTAATGCCTTCTTCCAAAGTTTTGGCCCCCTTGTAATGTCCCTTTTTGGGACAAGAACCGAAGATATGGGTTTGGCCACAAACCCCAAGGATCAGATATGAAAACACACACACCACAAATGAAATATAATCCGATTTTTATGACAGCAGCTAAAATAACCTTCCAAACCCTAGAGCGAACTGAGTAAGAGCTTAGAATTCACCAAATAATCATGCACAACTGCTGATAAATACTTCTAAATAATTATTTCAATAATGGCAACCAAAATCCATTCCATTTGCAACAATTAAATGGAGAAAATCAGCGAAGTCACATTGTTGTAATTAAATAAATGATAGCTGCAGGGCAGCCATAAACCAACCCTGAAATTAATAGATAAATACCACCAAAAATCATAAAACTATAGATACCAGCCTTATAAAACATGCCAAATCAAAATATGAAATTACATTTGCAATTTGTGCCCTAGAAGGCACTCAAATACCAACAAACCCTAGTCGCTTCAACTAGGAATGGCTCTAAAATGCATGCAAATATTTGTAGATCTTTTTTCTTATTCTTCAATGCTCCAAATTTGCAAAAAAGTCTTCAATATGACTTTGCTTCAACCAAGGATGGAGGGTTTTCGTCCTCCAACCAACCACAAGAAGGGTTTTTCATCCTTCTTGGAAAGCCACACAATTGGATTTTCGCTCAAAAGTGGAAAGACGATGAACAGACAACCCAAAGGTCCAAAACAGATCAAAATCCCAAAAGTAGATGTCACCAAATGAAGTCCTTAATCTCCTTTTATATCTTCATCTTGGCGCCAAAGGCCAAAAAGGCAAGGCTGACCCATATAAAACATATTTAATCTTTTAATTTGCTTTTAAAATGCACCAAACCTGACCGACCCCTTATAATGGGAAACACAGAGATAAAAACACAAATATGAATGAAGAAAACCGAAATATGATACACGATCTTCCCTTGCCCATCCATGGCTCAACTTCAGAAAGAGGAAAGGCAAAAAATCCTATATTTTAGATTAATACGAAAAATGGGGACATTACACCCCTATTGGATTTGCAGAGGCAACTCAAGTTTTTACTAAGGATACTAATGTTTTCTTAACTCAAATGGATACTTTATACAAATATATAATAGAAGAATTTCCTATAAAATAGGAAAACCCCCTATAACAACTCGTAATACACTCTTCAACCATAAGTCTAATTACGTGGCTTGTTATAACACTATAAACAACCTCACTGAGAATATGATATTATATTATCTAAGATAATATAATAACTCACACTAACATACATGTGAACACTATTAATTCCTAACATCCCCCCCTTAGTGTGAACATGGGGCAAAGAGCACTAAAAACATAATTGTATGCCACCGCATATTTTTAGGTTTGCATACTATTGTGAACATGGGGCAAAGAGCACTAAAAACATAATTGTATGCCACCGCATATTTTTAGGTTTGCATACTATTGTCTAGACCTTGCTGCACATGATCGCCTGCTTCACCTCAGTGAACTTATCACTCACATTTCTAAAAAGTTTATTAGTTAGAGGAACTTTGTAGTTAGTTTCCCTCCTCTACAATTTTTTTTAAAGTTATGCACATCCAATGCCATATCACAACACTTTCAAGAGATTACATTAGAAATATCATATTCACACATTCCAAGCGAACAGGCACATACTTTTGTTCTTATTTTCAGACAACTAAAAAAAGAGATGGTATCAATCTTGTACACAACCCCATCTCTAGCAGCTGACGAGAGGTCGTTGAATGACCTCCTTCCTCTGTTGCCTCCATCCTCTAGTGTGGCGCTGCTAACTCAACGTAATCTGATCATGATGCTCAATGATTTACACATTGTTTATTATTCCCCCCACAATGCAAAATTGTTTATTTTCAGGTCGTCAAGTTACATCGAAAATGCGTCCATAAGGCAATTTTTTAATTTTTACAATATTTTTTCACACTTTTCACCCTTGATGTCCCCTTATATTTTACTTGAGTTAAAAATGTTACAATGGTACACAAAATTGTAACCCCCAATCATTCTTAAGTCTTTGTGACTTAAGAAATCAACCTTGAGTGTTAGTGTGAGAAAATGGGTATTTTGGGTTACCTGGTCCACTTTTCATGATCATCAAGCAAGCCCAAGTCACAAGTTTTAACTCTTGCTGTCTCCATTTCCCCCAAGGTACAAATGGGTCATGGGGGACATAAAATTGTGACCCCCCATCATGCCAAATATTTTTCAACTTACCCCTGATCACTTTTGCACCTAGAGTTGCACCAACTTGCTCTCCACCTTATCCTTCTCTCATGATATCAAGCCTAGGTCACAATTTTTGGACTTTTTCTATCCCTGTTTTGAAAATGGGATAAGGGGGACACAAAATTGAAGACCGCCTTCCTTCCATGTAGACCCTTGTTGCTGCCAGTTCTGTCCACTCTTTTAGCCCCTTGATGCTCAAAAATTCCCATCCCATGCATCTTACACATAAGGAACTAGAAGTCACATCCATATTGTCACCATTTGGTGTGAGTAAAACTTTGGTGTCCCTCTTGTCTGCCATTTTACCCCTTTGTGTGGTAATGCAAGGCTCCAATTCAACCAAAATCCTAACTCTAGTTAATGTCCTAGAGGTCAAAGGTGTAGTTAAGTAATTGTGAAGAAATTTTGAAAAACTCTCTGGCTCACTTTTGGTCACTTAGCCATTTTATAATTAAATGTTTTGTTGAACTACCCTCACAAACCCCCAATTTTTAATAAGGCATTTCATCTATAATTTTCAGGGATATACAGCCATTTACCAGTGACATGATAAAGATATGCTTGCATAACTCCATTGGTAATCATTGCTGGTTATTTTCAACTGAAAATTTTCTTGTACTCTCCTCTCAAAAATGCATTCAAGTTGATTGTGAGAGCATCCACACTGTATATTTATATATAATTTAGAATAGAAATATGAGTAACCGTTTTCTTGATCCATAGAAACCTCGTTCTTCATATCCCCCGTATCCCAGAGTCTCTAGGCAAACAATGAAAATTGAACATTGGATGTCTTGATAAGGGTATGTGTTTCTTTCGAAAGTGGTTAGACAGGATGAGACCAGAGGGGCGTATAGAAATAGCTAAGGAGTGGTGTTAGTTCTTACTAGGACAATAGAAAGTTAGTATTTCAAGGTATGCAAAAGGAGAGTCTATGCTGGGAGTGCACATCTAGACCGGATGAGGGATATTAGCTTTTGATTGGTTCAAGTCCTTGGACGGATCCCTGCATGATGGTTCCGAACTTGTAGCTTGAACATGAGTACTTGAAGTAGAGTCCATTGTGTTGTCTGCACCCCTTCCTCTTGTAATTCATATAACACCATTAGAATCAAGTGATATTAAGGAGAGGATTGTATGTATTAATCATAGAGACAATATAATCGTGCAATAGAAATGTGTGTGATATGTCTGTCTATGGAGTGTCGAGTGGTCCCTGGACTGCTATCTAGATAGGTATCTACCATTCTTGTTCCTCTCTGACTCGCTATCTGTGATTGCAGCATTTTGTTTGCATATGAGTCATAGGAAAATTCAGTTGTCTTGAAATAATGTGGAAATGGCTCTGTAGAGCAGATTTTATTTTCCCATATACTTAGGAGTCTCATTGTTCACATGAAGGATCAAATATCTTCTCAAGATCCCATATACTTGATCCTCTCAAATGCAAGTAGGCATGAAATGGATCCTATCACAATCTTCTGTTCCGGTGAAGGACATCCAGTTATGGGAACCTCGGTAGTGGAATTCATCTGTCACTGTGAAGCAAGTTGATGATCCTAGCATTGAAGTTATGCTCCACTAGTTGAAGGTTCCTCATTCCTGATATTGTGTCTACTATGTCTAGAATACTTTCCCTTGGATTCAAGAAGTTACGCTGAGAGCTGAGCACAAGTTTCAGTGAAACGAGTTGTGGCACCTACGATTTTTGACGGACGCTTCAAAATTCATTGAAAACTCTTTGCTTGAGGCTATGCATTGGTTGGCTGGAAGTAACCTCTAATTTCTTCAATGGGCCCTCACACACACACACACACACACACACACACACATTGTCACACACACATCACAGATATGGTTTTGTATGAATCAAACTGGTTTGATCTGGTAGTTCTTGGCCTCTACATAGTTCGATAACAATTGCATCCCTTATGTGATCAAAGAGGAAACTTGCTTAGGCTGATAATCAAAAATTCATTTATAGCTTGTTGGCATTGTGGTGCTCAAGCTTTTTCATACTAATGAAGCTATTATCCTTGATAATGGCTTCTGCAGTCCTTGAAATTGATGGGCTAATGGTAACAATTTTCAATGCATTATGATGCTTTTCGCTTGGCTAGGGCCCTCTCCCTAAGGTCAATTTAGCCAAAAGTAGAAGAGCTAAGACTGATTTAGAGTTGAGTATTCTAATCTAGTCTTATCCACTTGGTAAACGTAATTTAGTATGAGAAACTAGCTGCTAATTCATTCCTGTTTATCCAGAGAGTAAGTAAGGTGTGAAACAAGAGGTTAATCATATATGTATAGATTCTTAGCCTCAATAGATATCTTTGTTAATAAATAATGATATTGTTTTCTAGAAGATAGAGATATAAGATTCAAATCCTCTTCCTCTAAAATCCCTATCGACAGTGCTTTGTAATCTTCTACCTAAGTAACCTTGTTAAACATTTGATCCTGTGCACAAGGAGGTTATAGTTCTAAAGCTCAGTATGGTACTTTTTCCCTAGGTTCAAGAGGTACGCTGCTTCGTTTTGTTCATGTGAAGGAATGGAGGTATGAAACTAGATTCTGGTAACATATTTATGAGAGTAAATAAATGTTGTGATAAATTGAGGACACCCTTTATTATCAAATTATCCTCTTTCAAAAAAACTTGGTTGCTTGGAGCTAATTGGACGCTCAATAATATAAAACGCAGATGGAGTTCACCAGATTGTGTATGCACAGATCTAGCTGTCAAGATGAAAAGTATTAAACATGAATCTTTTTTTGGCTAAGGGTCATAAATCAACTTTCACAGACATATTACTCCAATACATCCATTTTCTATGGATTTTCAAAATTGCATGGGATGTCCTAAAGTTCTGAAGGTTGTCTAGAGAGATGAACCTGAATAAGGGTCCACGTTGGATGCCTACTGACAATGAAGACCTCAAAGCATTAAATTGCAAAACCATGTTGGGTATTCTGTCCTGAAAACTTGTCACTGTCCTCATGTATTTTGCAACGTTGAAACAAGCTTACTGTGGGCCATTTGATCGTACATGATTTTAACTTTCATCAACATTGTTGACATTGCTCAATGTTCGTTGAAGTAATAGAAAAAAAATCCTAAGTTTTTCAGTATGAATACATCACTGCTGTCAATTTTAAACTGGACACTTTACAAACCCATTTCTTCAGAAGGAGTGTTATCCTGCTCTTGATACCAAATCAGGGGCAGATTCAGAGTTGTGAGATTGGATATTGCGTGATACAAATGGATATTGAGAGAGTTGTTTTATAACTGAGAGCAGAAATGTCATATTTTGACTTAATATGCATGCGTCACACGTAAGTGTGTGTCAAGGTTAAATGCAAAGAAGCAGGATTGAGCATCCTTGATGTCCTGGAACATTTCTGAGTGTTATCTACCATTATTTCAAAGATCTAATAATAGCAAAGAATTTGAGTGTGAAAATTGTTAAACATCTAATGTTTTACATGCATTTGAAAACATCTCTTATCAAGCAAACTCCAAATTATCATTGAATGATTCCATTTTGACTTTTGAAATGCTGACTCAAACATGTTTAATCATTTGTCCCCTGCGGGGTTGCATGAAAATTTATCGTCTAAATTTTGCTTTGATGTGAATTCCTAAGAGTAAAATCTTCAAAAGGTTTACTGTACTATTGAAAAGAAGGTTACTCTTTGGGTTAGTTGAATAAAGGCATTGCTAGCTCACAATCGAAGTAATTGAGTGAATATTTCATTCAACTATCTCAGTGGTTAGATAAATGCTTTATGATGACAAGTAGGGGCCAGACTCACATATTACCCCTGGACTAAGAGTCAATACTGAATCTGTTACTTCAAATTTCATGGGACTAATGTGACAGTTTGGATTGGGCAAGACCCACCGGGCCACTAAGTTTGAAAGTTTCATTCTATGGTCCACAGATCTTGAGAAAATAATTTGATTAAGGAAACCATGACTTGGACATAATCGAAGTTTAGGGGAAATATGAAATATCCCTTATGGGATACCACTAAAAAACCCACAGTACATATAATATATATATATATATATATATATATATATATATATATGGCAGCAAAATAAAATTCTGATTTATTGCAGAAAATACTCAGAAAATTGCAGTGAACTAGTTTTGATTTTTAACTCACAAAATACTTGTTCAAAACCCTTGAAAATTTGCAGAGAGCTTGCTAATAATAAAACTAACACTAGGAAAATATTTTTGGAATTTTTACAGATGATAAATCACTGCCAGAAAATTATAGAATGCCCTAGGCAGCTGGAAAACTTCAAAAATTAATATCTCTCCAAATACAAGTGCAAAAATTCTGAAAATTTGGAAATAACTTAAGTATTAATAATGTAAATGAAACTTTTTGACAACCTCCAGATCCGGTAGCCAAGCACTTGGGGAAACCCTCTAAAAATAGCATAAAAATTCAAATGTGGGTCGCTACCCTAGAAAAGAATCCAAAAACCCTCTGAAAAGTCTTCAAAAATGGTGCCCAAACTTGCCCTTATCGCTGCAGCCAACAACTGATCTGAAACCCTTGATTTTTCTTCACAAAAAAAGGCCTAATAATCCTCAAAAACCCTCCTCTGGAAGGTCTGAAAATTATCTCTATAAAACAGCCCTAAATCAGCTCCAAAATGACAAGCTAGGGTGGATCTCTCACCACCGAAGAATGCCCTGCTAGCTAGGGATGGATCTCTCACCACCGAAGCTAGGGTCCCTGTGGGATCTTACTCCACAAGCTGAAATTTTGCAAGCAGCAGTTGCACAATGAGAAAAATATGAGAGTATGCAAGTATGAGCTCTAACACTCCCCAAATCTCCTTATATAATTTCTCCATGCAACAAGAGACCCAAAAAGGCCCCAATCGACCCCCTCTAGAGATAATCAAAAATCATAAAGTAACTTAAGTTACTTTTCCCCCTTCAAGTTGCCATAGGGACATAAGTGACCCCCAACGAAGAATTATAACATTAAAGTGTTATGAGGTCCCCCTTAACGACAAAACATAACATCTAGCCCCACCAAGCCACTTAAAATTCATGTCAATGCAAAATTATAACAAATAAGCAAGGTGGTAGCGAATATCCATACCCAATAGCCTCCTGAGTCTTTAGCCCCTCGTGTATGACCAAGGTTAAGACGAATGAAAAAACTCCTAGGCCAACTACTCGGAAATGGGGACATTACAAATCCTCCCCTCCCGAGAAATGCTTGACCCCAAGCATTATCCTGTCATGCTGCAGAAGTTGAATACCGCAAAGTAAGTTTCTCCACCTCACCCTGTAGTCAACCAAAGATCGGTGTGATCCGAAGTAACCGAGAAACCCCATGTAGTCATCATGACCTCCATGTCGTATAGAGAACAATGTTGTCTCTGTGAAGTAGAATGATGCCCAAACCGACTCTCCACTGGTACCCACATTAGGACTGTCAATCTGTCCAATCCCTGCCAATCTGATACCATCATCATGTGACCACTCACTACCTCTCTAATCAACTCCTGGGTATAAAAGTCCATTTTGAATCCTATAGGATCCCCTGGATCAACCTGTGAAATGACCTGTATACGCACAAAGTGTGCTAACTCTCCCACATGACCCACACTCGTGTGAGAGTAAGGCTCCTCATAATGTATCTCAATGTGTCCCGTGGGGGAAAAATCCCAAGACTCCAGTAAATGGTCAACTGACAATGTTAACTCTACATAGTTCACCTCTTGTGATGAGTGTGAACCTACTGAATAACCAAATAACTAAGTCAACTTCGTCCCTCCATTGACTAGCACATGGGTGAAATGCCCACGGTGCCTAGAAGCAGTAAAGTACATAGGAGTGTTATCCCATGTTGACCCAGAAAACGGTGAACTTGTAAGCTCTGATTTGGCATGACGACAAACCGTATACCCCTGTATGAAGTTGAGGATATCCTCCCTCAACCCATGCCATCTGAACCTCTCCGATATGAACCTGTAGGTCTCGTTGAAACTCAAGTGTCCAGTCACGGAAGAATAATGCACATGTCGCAATATCTCCATCCTCAACCATGAATCTGACACAAGGTACAATCTGCCCTGATAGAAGATCATCTCATCCTCTAATCTATAGTTGTCATCCTATATGTGATCATCCAAAATCTCACAAGTGTGTCGGTTCTTGGAGTACTCAACAAGCAAATGAGATCTCCAGTCTACTGAAACCTCTGATAACAAACATAATGATAGACTCGAGTGATCTAAACCTGTAACCCCAATCTCTGTGACTGTCTCATGTGCAACACTATTGGTCACACCCACATCCATGACTCCACTTACCCTGTCATCTAAAGTCAATGTCTCCATCATACCTAACTCACTCCCCGGCTCAACATCATCCAACTCACTCTCCACATAAGTCATCATGGTGTGCTCTGTGTCTGCAACAAACAATCTGTCGGAATAGGAGTCATCAAATATCCCACTTGTCTTACCTGACAAAGTGGATTGAGCAAACCTGCTCCTAAGGATACTCCCAACTCTCACAAGGAAAGGAAGCAAACTGATCCTCGCATCCTATCTAACCATCATGAGCTCTAACTCCATGGTCCCATCCATCGAACTCCACATCAACCAACAATAGTGAAACACCCCGAAGTGTTCCTGAAGAATACCAGACCAAGGGTGATGACACAAAGATGAATCCCAATCAATGGAAAACAAACCCCAATACGGGGAACTCAATCTCCCAATGCAAGGCCAAAGCCACCAACTCCTTAGCTCTCTCCAAACAACAATGGACCAACCAACAAGGCCCTTACCAGCAATGTAGAATCTCCTGCAATTTGGCTAATGTTGTCACCAATCTCATACATGCCCCGGTATACCTGAAATGTGCTCAAAAACTCAACTCGGAATAACCAACCTCCAGAGTGAGTCTCACGGCCAACAAGTATGACTCTCCCAGTCGGATAAGTCATCATAAAAGGATGAAGACATCGGAAAGTCTCCACACCAGGATCCAAATCAACACATTGTACCTTGCCTCTCTCTAAGCACCTATGATCTGAGGTTGCTAAACCATCACCCTCGGTTCCCAAGAACCAACTAGAAAACATATCCTCTCTAATCATAGCAGGATGTATCCACCTCCACCAAACATCAATGGAAGAAGGCCCAACCATCTCATGACAATAACGTACCATGTCTGATGATGTATGCTCTAGTATTGGCACAATAGGTGCCAACACAGTGTCCTGTGGCAAGCATGGTACACTCCTCAATGCCATCATACCATCCTCCACACTATGGCCCTCCTGAATCACATGGTCTCTAATCACATCTATAGTCATCTCCTCATTATCTGGCTCCACACCGTGACTCACCATATCACAACACTCAGTAACTGAACTCTCCTCATGCAACGTCTCAACCACGTCACCTGTCTGATCATGTGGCTTGTCCTGCATCTGATGGTCTCTCTTGGGCTTGCTACCAATCTTCATCCTGCAATAATCTAGAAATGGCATATTATCTCTGAAACCCTTACTCAAAGCTTGGTATTTCCTCCAACAAGAATCCTCATCAATCACCTCTATGGCTGCTGCAAAATCTTTATCATGAAGACTAAAAGACGTTCTCAATAGAGAGATTCCTTATTATCCCACATTTTTCCTCATCTCCACAGATCTGATTCAAATTTTGAGTGAGCTGGCTCAAATAAAGGTTAGTGGTTTTCTGTTGTTTCACCATGTTGATGAACATTTCCTTCATAAAACCCACATTGAGATCTTTCCAATATGCCATATTTAACCCACACAGGTTGGAAGAACAACTTTGATACCACTGAAATATCCCTTATGGGATACTACTAAAAAACACACAATATATATATATATATATATATATATATGGCAGCAACAATAAATTTCTGATTTATTGTAGAAAATACCCAGAAAATTCCAGCGAACTAGTTTTGATTTAAACTCACAAATTTCTTGTTCAAAACCCTTGAAAATTTGCAGAGAGCTTGCTAATAATAAAACTAACACTAGGAAAATATTTTTGGAATTTTTCAAATAATAAATCATTGCCAAAAAATTGCAGAATGCCCTAGGCAACTGGAAAACTTCAAAAAATTAATCTCTCCAAATACAAGTGCAAAAATTTTGAAAATCTAGAAATAACTTCTTTTAATAATGCAAATGAAACCCCAACCTCCAAATCCAGTAGCCGCACTTGGGAAACCCTCCAAAAATAGCAGTGAAATCCAAAAGTGGGTCGCCACCCTAGAAAAGAGGCCAAAAACCCTCTGAGACTTATGACGCTCAAACCAGTGTTTTAAAAACCGGCCGAACCGGAACCGGAACCGGCCGGTTCGACCGGTTTAATAGTTTTTTTCATGAACCGGTCAAAGAACTGAATCGGTTGACCGGTTTGGCCTCATACCGGTCAAACCGGTCCAGTTTCAACTCAAACCGGCCGGTTTGACCCTGCACATCCGTATGCAACAATTTTAATAAAAAAATATTTTTTTAATACATTTTCTATTTTTTATTTGTTCTAAAGCCTAATTTTGCTATAAACACCTTTCTTACATATACATAAGAGCAAACTTTGCATATTTTGTGTGTAATTGTTGGAATCGTGGTTTTTAACCTTTCAAATATATTGTTAGGATTATAACCAGTTGTATAGATAAACAAGCATGTAATGAATAAAGCAGAAAATGTAAAACAGAAAAAAAAATGCAATAAAATAAAGACAAATTTAACATGGTTCACCCAAAATGGGCTACGTCCACCAAAAAGTTAAACATCCAAACCTTATTATCCAGTTCTGCAAAACTCTCTCTCATAAGACCGCCACTATTACTATGAGCCTCATACATAACGACCCTTTAAAGATATTAAGGTTTTTATCATTTTGGGGAAACATAGAAACCATCCGTTAGATCTGTGACCTGATAATGAACGGTCCAGATTTCACAATGCATAAATACATATAAAATGTGGCTTTCGGGGGCATTGCCCCTGAACCCCCGCCGGGGCGCACGGCCCTCGAACCTCGCAAGGGGGGCAAAACCCTCCTTGCAACCCCCGTCACTATCAGTCTCCACAACCAACATATATTGTTTTCATTAAAAATATAAAATTTTATGTATTCTTTAGTAAACCGGTTCATAAAATTTGAACCGGTTCATAAAATTTGAACAAGTCCGGTTCCGGTTCGGTTCCGGTCAGACCCTCGGCCAGTTCCAAGTCCGGTTCTGATTTTTAAAACATTGGCTCAAACGTGCCCTTATTGCTGCAGCCAACAACTGATCTGAAACCCTTGATTTTTCTCCACAAAATGGCCCAAAAATCCTCCTCTGGAAGCTCTAAAAATTATCTCTGTAAAACAGCCCTAGATCAACTCCAAAATGAAAAACTAGGGTGGATCTTTCACCACCGAAGAATGCTCTGCTAGCTAGGGATGGATCTCTCACCACCGAAGCTAGGGTCCCTATGGGAACGTACTCCACAAGTTGGAATTTTGTAAGCAACAGTTGCACAATGAGAAAAATATGAGAGTATGCAAGTATGAGTTCTAACACTCCCCAAATCTCCTTATATAATTTCTCCATGCAACAAGAGACCCAAAAAGGCCCCAATCATCCCCCTCTAGAGATAATCAAAAATCATAAAGTAACTTAAGTTACTTTTCCCCCCTCAAGTCACCATAGGGACATAAGTGACCCCCAACAAAGAATTATAACATTAAAGAGTTATGAGGTCCCCCTTAACGACAAAACATAACATTTAGCCCCACTAAGCTACTTAAAATTCATGTCAATGAAAAATTATAACAAATAAGCAAGGTGGTAGCGAATATCCATACCCAATAGCCTCCTGAGTCTTTAGCCCCTCGGGTATGACCAAGGCTAAGACGAATGAAAAAACCCCTAGGCCAACTGCTCGGAAATGGGGACATTACAAAATATTACTGTTTAAGATCATCCCCTAATGGATTATCTATCATTTGTATTAGGTGTAACATTCTTCTTACTATTCTTGTATTGACTTGTCTTTTCCTTACTTTATAGTTTATACTTGTCAATTCGTACAATATTTGGGCATTGGTATTGCCATTTTTAAAACTCAGTAAAGTTAGCTTTCACCTTTGCCCATTTATATTTCTCTTCAGCTTTTAATTGGTCAGACCATTTGATGGAATAATCTTGTAGTGTCACTAGAAAGTGTTCCAATCTAGTTCTTATCTTCGGTAACCCCATTGCCTTGCTAGTAGTACTCCCAATTCACACAATGTGTTCTTGGATTACAATTTGGTTCACTGCCAAGTCCTAGTGGTTTGGAAATCCATAGTTTTAAATCTTGTACTTGGCAGCCCATAATTTTGACTCAGAATTGAGAATTGGCAAAAACTTGGCAAGTTAAGAAAGTACATAAATTCATAAAATAAACTATGGATGTCTTGTATGAGCCTTCGAGCATAAAATACTTTTCCTCGATGCATTTAATGCAAGGGATTGGATAATAATGAAGTAGAGCTATAAGCTTCCATGTGGGGTCTAACGGATGCAAGATATCTCCATGTGGGGAACTCTAAACATACCATTAGACTCCTAAATAATGAATTAAGTCCATGCTATCACCTAGAACCTATAAATATCATTGTGAGAAATCATTAGGACGCTCTAATTGTGATATCTTCACAAATCCCAAGAAAGATTAATGTAATTGTAAACATAGGTGTCATGCTACTACTTTGTTATTACATATAAACAATTAAAGGCTTTATATGACAATGCGTATGAAAAGGCACCCTAAAGTTCTAGACAAAAGAGTTGAACATCAAGGTAAAGGCATGGAGCAGGAAGATCTAGGAGAGATCCTTCTTGATTAAGGTCTAATCAAACATCACATCTAATATTGATATTGACAGGTCATCGAGTATTGATATATTGTTGCACTAATAACACTTGGTGTTCAAAGCCTTTCAAACAACCTAATTACCATCATTAGAGACAGTTGTTGTTTTCATGCTGCTATGAAAGATCAAATCCATAGCCAAGATGATGGCAAACAACATTTGTATTTTAGGAAGCAATGGTTGGAGAGGATTCTGGCTAATTCCAGAACCTTTAACAATGTTCCTTATAAACTCTTTGTACCTGATACATAGCACATCCAACATTGTTCTTGATCGAATGCCATTTATTGGTCACAGTTCAGTTTTTATATAGTTGAAACTAGTTTTGAAGGAAACTGTAAGGTAGTAGGGTCTCTGGGGGAAGACATTGATAAGATGGTTGATGGTGTTATTAGTTATCTAGTTAATATTCAGGACTTACTATAGCTCATTGAAAGACTACTTGATTGTCATGTTCCCTTCTTAAATCTAATCCAATTAGAAAACCCATAGCCTATTCTCGATTTCCCGTAGGCTAAAGTGGTGGTGCAAGGCAAATAATTTAATAATTTAACTTGAGTTGTCCAAAAAAGTAGCATTAAGTTATATTCATAGAAAGACAACTTATGTTATATTATTAAAAAGGTGAACATTATTAAATGCCAACTCAAAATTAAATAAAAGGATGGGATGTTGCTTTATGAGTGTTTTTCCTTGAAAAGCATGAAAGTGAAATTATAAAAGTGGGGCAATTGGACTCATTTAGGCATCACTTTTCAATCATCTATGTTTACATTGTGAGTTTTAGTTTCTGCTTCAGCTTTTAGCATCCCGAGGATGAAAACCCTTGGCTGTTCGAAGATCTTGGAGGACAAAAACCCTCTTGGTTTCCAAGGCTGGATTTGAAGACAAAACCCCTCTTGTCCATAAGAGTGATTCCACCCAGGGATCGCATTTGCGCTCAAAGAATTGAAGTCGTTTTCAGTTTGCTACAGTGTCGGTATAGTGATATCAGCCCTAAATAAGATTGCTACAGTGACGTTACTGCCGTACTAGGGTTTCAGATCTACCATTTCAGACTTTTGGACATTGCCGGCAGCCAAGGCATCATTCTTCAACCAGCTTGGATGCCATTTCTAGCCAATCAATTCATACATATGGTCAGCCGTACAAGCACATGTTCTACCCTTAGGGTCTGTTGTTTGTAAATGTCAAGAGGGCATAAAAATCTAGGGTTACAATTCTGAATTTTGCATGCATAATTTCGGCTAGGGTTTCAGCCAATATATTTTGTTTTGTACTTTGCATTGCAATCTGATTTTAATAAAATTCTGGTCTCCATGGGTGTTCAGCCACTTAAAGTTTTTCTATAAAATTCCAAGTTAAAAAGGATTTGTCCACAAATTTCAAAATTCAGGGTTTATTTAGAATCTTAGAGTTATTTTTGATAAAGGGTTTGCTGACAAATTGCATAATTGAGTATTTCACCCAGAAGGAGACATTACATTGGTATCCGTTACCAGATTATTAGAGAGGACATGACAGTGATGCTCAACTGCTTATTTGGAGAGATACACATGAAGAAATTGTGAACAATAGTTTGATCAATATGGAGTATTCATTGAAGGAACTAATCTCCTCGAGGCTGAGAATCATTGTGCAAATATAGCTTTCAAGGATGTTTCGGTATTTCTATTGCAAGAAACCTATGATTTCCTGATCAAAGTTGACTGCCATAATTCCATGATCAAATGTCATGCGGAGTTTGGAGCATGTTGAACACCAGTTGAACTGGGCGCTTAAACCCCCATCTCCACTCTTCAATTTTCACTTTCTTGGTACTGTAGTCCGACTTGATATACACTCTCTACTTGGTCAGTAGCTGTGACTATACAAGTATTTCCTAAATATATTAGGAGTTTAGTTATTAGGCATATAAATTGGCATGTCTGGTAAAAAATCCTAGTTTTATTTTATATTTTAGCTGATGGATTTTGTATTTACGTTTTCCAGAGAATTTCCTAGGCTATTCTATGGATACCATGGTCGCCAAGGAAAGTTTTGTTTATGGGACTCTGTGCTTTTCAATATCAAAAGACATTATTTAAAGTTTCCTGGAATTTGCCAAGAATTATTTCCCCTAGCAAAAGAAAAGAACCCATAAGTTATAAACAATTAAAGAATGGAACCCTACCCAAGAAATCAAGAGGATGTAACTGCAGCTACCGGGTTTTCTCTATATAGAAATCTTCCATGCCCAGAAATTAGTTTATGTGGTAGTAACTGTCGTTAATCTAGTAATGGGAATGCTTTTGGCAATTTACAGATTTGAAAATCATCTCTGTAGTAGTGTTTCACTCCTTTTTCATTAATCAAAAAAGCATAATATTTATAGAATGGAGATAAATATAAAAAGCAGGAATATACTCTGTAGAAGTGAAAAAAGTCTGCTCTAAAGCTTCAGAAGTTAGGATGAACCAGAGAAACCTTCGCTTTGATGCACAAATTCTAAACACCAAAAATCTGCCGTTAATCCAGAACTATTGCTTTCTGACAGACCATAGGATTATTTCTACAAATACCAAAAAGAAATGTAATTTAATTCTGTGGACTGAAACACTTTTATTTATAAGGCACATAGACACTGCTTACTTCACATATAAAGGATCCTCCTCTAGCCAAACATGAGCTACATATCCTTCAGGAGAACAGCTTTACGTTTTCCCTGACTGACAGCTAAATCTGTGTGGGAATTTTGAGATGATTTTCATATTGTTTATAGTTTTATTGGCTTGTAAACCTTCCTCTTGGGCTTTTTTTGGTGCGCCCCTCAATGTAACTAATCTCTGTTCTTGAGCTCTACCTTTGGAAACCTTCCTCTTGGGCTTTTTTTGGTCTGCCCCGCAATGTAACTAATCTCTGTTCTTGAACTCTACCTTTGGGAGCTCATTTCGTTGTACCTCTATTATAATATATTTTCCCTTTTTTTTCAAAAAATCATACGCACAGACATACTGATGAAGTCCATTGTGCCTGGAATATTGCAGCTCTTTGTCTTTTCCTGTTGACAAGGTTGTCTAACTGCTCTGACTTAACTGGATGTTCAAATTGAAGCTGAAGCTGAAGCTTCTTCCTATCCTTTCAAGAAGCCCAAGCTTCCCATCAGAGGAATGCAGTGATAATTTTAACTGAGGTTCATTTGTTCTTGCAAAATCAATCTTCAGTTTTTCTGTAGATTTCTTCATCTCCCCAAGAGTATTTTTGTTTCTGACCAGAAAACTTTTTTGGAGCCAAATTTTGGTCAAGTTTTTTCACATCAATTGAAATAAATGGGGCATTGCTTTCATTTTACCAAGAACAGCCTTGTCAAAATTTATAGCTGATGGATTGGGCTGTTCAGTGGGAACGATAGTGAAAGTGTCCACTGGGTGAGGCTGAAGCCATCATACTTCAGCTCGAGTGATTGTTTCATAGGCTTCACCATGTTGGACAGTGACCACAACTAAAATAGACTCGGATGTGAGACTAAGGCTGGATTGGATCATCTTTGAAGGATCTTTAACCCCAAAAGCTTTGAAGGCCTTTCTCTTGCTGCAGCGGTATAGTGTTTCACTCCTAAATTTCATGCTAAGCTATATATCTGATGATTTTCATATGCTCCTCTAATTGAACAGAGTGAAAATAATGAGTCTTTCTAGGGTATTTCACTTCTTACAACGTTGTACTACTTCGTGGTATTTGTTTGAGATTCATTGAGGTTTTAGAGAATGGTTCAGAGTTTGGTTGGTGAAGTTAAGCTTGTTCAAGAAAATGTTTTGGAACTGAAGGAAATTTCATAGTAAATCGGTATGGCTGAAACTTTAGAGATTATCTAGTATAAAAAAATACCAGAAAGATTTCAGATTATATTTCTATTGTAGTAAGAGGACTGAACATGTCAATGAAGATTACACAAAAAAATAGTAACTACTGAAGTTGACTGATTTGACAAAACAAATATCATTTAACTTGTATTATTGTCGCGGGCATCTCATCAGTTGATATCCCCTATTTTTTCAAATGTTAGAACAGGTACAAGGCAGAGACCGTACTACAGTAAGAGATGTAGCAAAACAACTTGGATTGGAAGGTTCTTATATTCCTCGTACTTACATCGAACAAATTCAGCTGGAAAAACTTTTGAAAGAAGTTATGGTATGGCATTTTTGCAATATTGGGAAAGAATTTCTTTAGTATGCGATACCTAGAAACTGGGCATTGGGCTAAAGTTGTTTCTATATTTATTACATTTGTTTTGTGATATTCCTGATCCTTAAACTTCTGTGGCTGGATTTTGTAGGCGTTACCAGAGGATCTGAAAACAAAGCTCAGCATTGATGAAGAGTTTGTTTCAAGCCCAAGACAATCACTCCCTGGAACCCCCACCACTCATGATTCTAAAAACAAAAAATACTCAAAGAGGTAAGTTTTGAGCTTTGTGGATGGAAAATCATACCATTTTCTTGAATAATCAAATCTGTTCTTATGTGAGTGGAAACCTTACAAATCATCCAATAATTCAAGTTCTTATTCTTGGTGCAGTCTGAGCTTGACAAGAAATTCCACCAGAGGCATACCAGTAAGGTGATTCAATTTGTTTTTATTGAATGAGCCTTACAAGATCCATATTATGTTCTAATCATATCATAAATCTCTCAAGGAGAGTTAGTCAAATATCTTGAATATTCATTATAGTGATAACATGTACTTCGTTTTGTTCTTTTGAACAGTGGATCAGATCACTCGGCTTCAACTCAAAGAGACAGAAACCTGGCTAACTTAACAAAACTTGATGTTAACCACAAACGATTTGACAGTCGAATGCCTGATTCACCAGCATTTTTATCAGGGAACCAGGTGAGTTCCACTGATCAGAGAAATTGCCAAAGTTAATCTTGAAATTACAGGCCCATTTATGATTCGACCAGTGGCATGATTCGATTTAGTGTTTCCTTTTTCTTTCCTAGGGAATAATAACTCAACTATCGGAACAAATATCTTCTTTGAATGAGAGATTGGAAGAGTTAATGTCTCATCTTGACAAATTGAATGCTAAATCTGCACCTGTAAATGGATCGCGTAGCCAGCAAAATTTGACTCTTCAAGCTGAACCTTGTGGTGCTCCTACCCCAGTATCCAGTTACATCAATGGAAGCAGTAACATTATGAATGGGCCTCGAATGCCTGTTAGTACATCAAGTGGGCAGCTTACAGTTGAATCGTCACTGACGGAGGAGGTAAAGAATATCCCTCTTTTTCTTTTTTGGTTCATTTTCACAACCCTGCACACATCCTTACCATACACATAAATGTTGAGGCCTGTTCTAAATCAATATGATGGCAGATAACACTTCTTGCCAGGGGTCAACAGCAAATAGGTCGTCAGTTGGACATTCTTAGCACTCTTCTACATGAAAACTTGGGTCATCATAATCAGCAAGGAAGAAAAGAGGAAAGGAATTTCTTGTCTGACAAGATTAGTGTAGGTAATATAACATGTTCTTGTGTTTTGCTTTTGGCCATTGGTGGTGTAAGTACTTTGCTATTCCAGACAATGAAAGGGCATTGAATTGCTGCTAATGAGGTACACATTTTCATTTCTGACAAAAAGGAATTGTTAGTTCATAAATATGGATAGAGATATTCACAACATTGGTCTGTAAATACGATTATTTTGATCTACTAAAGAAATCTACAGCAATCATAAATAAGAATGCTCCTGAAATAGAGCTATTTCCTTGTTGGTATTAAATCTGAACAAACAACATCATGGCATTGGTGTGGCAGATTGAACTATCTGGACTATTGCATTTCAAAATTGTTAAGATTGAAAATTTCCGCCTTCCAATTTTTTTGTTTAGGCATTATATTTTTAGATTAAACTAAAATGTCTGACAGACCCTGGCATTCATCTAAATGAAGCCCGTGCATTTCAAATTTGGAAGGTTGTTAGGTTACTAAATGAGATAATGGATGTCTACATCCCATGGCATTTTTATGACACCTAAGTTTTCTTAAAGAAAATATGAAGTTAGTAGAATATAGTATCTGCAATATTTTTTTCTATGAAAAAACAACAATACTCTGTTGCTAGAGGGCGGTTACCTCTTGAAGAACAATCTAAATAGTTTTTAATTTTGGGTCAAGAAAGATTACAATTAGGAAAATTCTATGGGCTGACTAATCTTGTTGGCTAATTCGGCATTCTTTTACCATTTTTTCCAGAAATTTTATCTGCCACTTGCGGTAAAAATTTCAATAATATTAAACAATGTTTCTAATCATATAAAATGTGAAAACACGAGTATTATTTGTAAATTTAATGTTATATCAGATGTTTTATAATGTGGGAGGTGGATATTACACAAGGAGGTCTATGATATTATGACATGTATAAGGTTAACTGACCTGTGGCATAACTGTTGGATAACTATATTGGGTAGTGATATTATGACATGTATAAGGTTAACTGACCTGTGGCATAACTGTTGGATAACTATATTGGGTATAATGGTTATGGGTAGTGTATGGATTAAGTGTTGGTCAAATGTATAATATGCTGGTCAAGGATTTTCCCTCCCTGCTATTATTAGGTGAGGGGCTATAAATAGGAGGCATATATGCTTGTAAGATACAATAGTGTAGCTTTTGACTCTCACAGCAGGAGACGTTAGAAACGTTTTCATGATCCAATTCAGATCAATTGATAAGGTGGATATTTTTCAATTGCGTAGCCTATCAAGTTGTGCCTGATTAATGGTTGATGACAATGGAAATTGAGTTTCACTAACCCTGCTGCATCATTGGATTCCAGTAATCATATTAGTGAACTCACATGGAAAAAGGAGCCATGAGTGGTGATATCTTTTCGGTGCGCATGTTCCGTGCCCTGTTATACCAATTGTGATTGGATTGTTGTTTTTTAGTTATTTTTATAGTAAAAATTCCTCCTGTAGCAATTATAGTGTTTGATAATATGGCGATGATTCTAATAGCAGTTGTAGAGAGGAATTTATTAATTTAGACTGCTATATTTCAATGCATATTTTGAAGGTCCTTGTGGACCGGTCACAGACGTATTAAAACCCATCCAGACTCTTATTATCTTGAGAACCCTGACATTGATTTTCTATGTAACTGCTAGATCTATAAGTAGGCTTATTTTAAATTGTTATTACTTTGAAGTAATCAATTTAGAATGGTTTTTGTTTTATTTTTAAGTAAAGATAATTCATATTGTCATTCACACTGTGGGGAACATTTGCAATCATCAAAAATATCATGGAAGCTAAGTCAACAAACAACGTTGTCTCAGACTCGAGCAACTGAAAGAAAATTTCAATCAACATTCACATTTGTGGCAAACAATGACTTATCATCAAGAACATCACGGAAGCTAAGGACAAGCCAACAAACAATGTCGTCTCCGCGTCCATCAAAACAAACCTTGTTCGGATCACCTATTATGAAAAGCAATGGTTCAACAGAACTATATTAAAAGCAAATATCATATTGGTCTCTACTAGACTTCAATTAGACTCGGCTATGACCACAACAACAAATGTGAAATAGAAAAACAAAAATGTAATATCATATATTACGTATTAAAAAATATCATGAAAAGTTAATTAAACCTAAATACGGTTTCACGGGACTAAAGTTTAAAGATTGAAGTCTTCTTTTGGTGCTAAAAGGGAAAAGTCTGTCGTATGCTGCCTTCCTCGAGCCTACAAGAAACTTGATTAAAAGTAATCTCTTGTTCACAAATAGGGTATTTTTTAGGGGCTATTATTTGCTGATTGGCTGATTGTTTAAATTGTTTGTTTTCCTCAAATTTTAGACTCGCTAATCAACAAAATTCTGAAAAATGATTTGCCATTATTTTAATAAAAGATACATAAAGCAGTTAAAATGGCCAAAATATATATGGTAGTAGTAGAAAATTCCACATTTTCCTTGGAAACATATCAACTTACATATGTTTTTAAACTTTCGGTTCAAAAATAATTGCTTACAGTTAGATACTTTGTGGTGTCTTTCAAAGGACTTCCCTTCAATATGCTCTGTGGTGTAGAAGAGAGTATGCAAGGGGTATGTTGCACATAGTATACTTGATAAACAAAGTTTCTAGTTTCAGTTTTAGGATGTCCAAGTAAAATTATGAATCTTTCGAATTTTAGTGTCACAAATAGTATTGTATGGTTGTGAGATTTGGGGACTTGGACTTCATAGTACTTGTTAAGATCGGGTCAATAGAGTTCTTATTTCCATGTTATCCAAATTTATGGGGAAAGATTAGCAGGGCCAAGATTTAGGACATAGATTACCTGCAAGCGAAATTCTTAAATTGGGGTGTTGAAGATCTTGCTCCACACATTAAAAATGTCTTTAATAGAGTTGTCCAGTTCGGTTTTCCAAAAAACTAGACAACTAGCATTGTCATTCCTCTCCACAAAAGCGGCGATGTCAACAACCCAGCAAATTACCGCACTATTATGATTAATCTGCTTCTTGGAAAGCTCTTTGGCAGCATGGTGGAGCGTAGAATTAGTCTTTGGGCTGAAAAGGAAGGTAAGAGAGCAAAAGGGTAGGCAGGTTTTAAACCAAAGCACTATACTATTGATCACTGCGTTACTCTTAGGCATTTGATTGAAAAGGTTTGGGACAAGTAAGGTGAGGAGGTCTATTGTTTCATGGATTTCAAAAAGGCCTTTGACACGGTTCCAAGAAAACAAATTGTGGGACGTAATGGAAGAGTTGGGTATTCCAGATAACTATAGGGCAGCGGTTCACAGACTATATGAGCAGGTACAGGCTAAAATCAGAACTAAGGATGGTCTATCCGAGTGTTTTGGGAGTGATATTGGGGTCAAACAAGGTTGTCTGTTGTCCCCCACCTTGTTTGGGTTATATATAGACAAGCCAGAGGAATGGATTGACAAAAAGGGTGGAGGTGGGATTCATTTAGCTTCTTATGTGGTAAAATTGTTGTTCTATGCGGATGACCTTATCCTCATGGCTAAAACAGCGCAGGGTTTATAGGAGCACTTGAGAGCTTTAGAACTATTTTGCCAAGAGGTGGGAATGCAAGTGAACATTGGTAAAATCAAAATCATAATTTTTAAATTAAAAGGGAAAAAGAGACAAGTAAGCTTTGAGTTTGAAAGGGACTCCTTGCAAGTTGTAAATGAATACAAATATATAGGATTGGACTTTCACAATAATCTTAGTTGAAAACTTGTAGAGCTAAGAGGATTCAGGGGGTGGAAAGCTCTATACATGCTCTAAAACAAATGCAGAATAACGGAGTTATGGGATTGGAAGACCAGATTGAACCTTTTTGGATTACTAGTAATCCTCAGTGTTATACGGGTGTTAGATTTGGGGCAGCAGTATGTCCATGGGGAAATGGAAACAGATAAAAAGAATTCAAAAGCGTCTAATTACAAGCAATTTCAAAATAAAAACCACAATTCCATACGAAGTCATTCTAAATGAATTCGGAGCCTTTTCGATGGAAGCGACGGCGATGATGCGGCTAGTAGGATACTTCAAGAAAGTGGAAAACATGGATGATTCCCGGTGGCCTAAAATAGCAATAGAGGAAAAGTTAAATAGGAGGAAGAAAACTTGGATGAAGTAAATTGGCAAGTGGATGAGCAAATGGGGCATTAGCATACAGGAGTGTCATAGCTCTAACGAAGAAATAAAAAATTATGTGAGAGAAATTCAGAAATATTATGTGGAATAAGCAACTTGGACGAAAAAGAGAATGTTGTGTCAAGAATTTTAATTCCATATGTGATCATGGGCAAAAACACTATATTGGAGCCATGATAAAGTGGAAAGCTAAAATGTTAATTGTGCAACTAAAAATTAGTTCACATCATCTTAGGTGTGAAACAAGGAGATAGAAAATGCCCAAAGAGGAATGGTCAGAAAGGGTCTGTTAGTTTTGTAAGTCGGGCTCGATGGAATTGGAATGGCATTTCGTCATGAAATGTGTAGGTTACAAGTACATACAGAGCAACTATGTGGATATTTTAACAATGGATGATCTTACAACTTTGTTTGAAGAGGAAAGGGTGGTAAAAACAACAAATTTCTTCATCAAAATCCATAGCAGAAGAATCAAGATTAGCAATGAATTGGAAGAAAGACAGAAGTAGTGGTTATTTTGGGTATCTTTTTGGTGTT
Source organism: Taxus chinensis (assembly GCA_019776745.2). Taxonomy (NCBI): domain Eukaryota; kingdom Viridiplantae; phylum Streptophyta; class Pinopsida; order Cupressales; family Taxaceae; genus Taxus; species Taxus chinensis. Next base: position 73,342,070 of record CM034154.1, on the reverse strand, counting down.
TGACTACCTAGTTTGTGTTTGCACATTGGGTCCCATAAACTGTTCAGCCTCGTGGACATCATTAAAAACTTTCATTCATTCAATCATTTTTGTTAAATTTGGCATCAGCTCCCATCATATATCAATTGTTTTACACGTAGTGATGTTGCTTGATAGATTAAGACATATGTCAGATACAATAATTAAGCATAATAGATATCCATTCAAGGCTCTTCAAGCTCATTTACGAAATGTGAATAAGGGATCAAGAACACTAGATATGTTCAATGCACATCTTGCCTACAAGGAATTGGTATTGATATCAATCCTTAAGTCTCTTTATACCTTTAACATCAATGCTTCCTACATGTAGAAAAGAGATACGCATAGAGGTGGTAAGGATGAGATCTATAAATCCTACATAAAATCAACTTCGACAGAACCATTGTCAATAAAAATGTATCACAACTTGGAGCACCATCTTCTAATAGAATATCGACATATTATTGCTCGTAAGTACACTGGATTCTCTTTTGGCTTAAGATTTCTTTTGGTCAATTATAGGCATGCTCTCATTATATTTTGGATGGAATCATAACACTTTTTTTTGGACATCAATGCGAATGTAAACTTTGAATATCACTTCCAAGAAAATCAAGGCTCTTTATGGTATTTTATTTATTATGAGGATCAAAGATGTGTAGTTCTATTCATCAGGGAGATGGTCCAATATAGAGTTGGTCTCCTTAAGAATCACCGACACAACTCCTTGTTTCATGTTTCAACTTAAGAATCTTTTCTTCAACCATGATTTGAGGCACAAACGGAATCAATATTCTATTGTCATGAGTTATGAAAAAGATGTCAACTTCTTAGGTCATGCTTTATGTTTTATCTCAGTTGTTTTTTACATGTTCCTATTTCAAATTTAATTTCTTGTCGTCATATTAACCTATTATGATGACTATTGATATGTTATATAAAAATTAGATTGTATCAAAAACATGATCGAATAAAAAAATCATAAATGAAAAAATCAATTACTATAAAAAAACATTTGATTGCTATAAGAAAATATGAGTTCTTTAAGGTTTCTAGAACATAACGTTTATGAAGAGATTTAAAATATCAAAATGAGCTTTTTGATTTACAATCGCTTTGACTCTTTTGATATGAAGGGATTTAAAATCGTTGATATAATTTTCGTTGCCACTTCGAATTTTTTTAATAACGTTATGAGTATATTCAATATATTTGAGATTTTTTAAATTAAAACTACTTAATAATGTTGTGCATACATACATGTTGAGAAAATATGTATATGTGGCTTTTTAAAAAAGTCGAAAATATTTTTCACAACCAACTCACAATTCAATGTATGAAATTCCTTTTGTGTTTTATTCCATAAATTTCAATCTCATTACCAAACTAAAATGTATAGCGAGCTCTTTAAGTCTATCTACATCTAAAGTACAAAATTTATAAAATCCACCACCTCGCTTTTATGAATAAGTGTCACAACATTAAATGAACAATAAAATAACTATCACTAATAATTTGCATCTTATTCAAATTTTCTATTTAAAATAGAATTAATAATAAAATTAATTGGCTATGATATATTTGTTTTTCCTACGTTTATTTGAGCAAATATGTGAAGGGGGAAGAAGATATACTACAATGAGATTTGTTAACCATCACTAATTATCCTCATGCTATGAATGAAGTGTTTATCAAAAAATAGTTTTGAGTTTTCTTAGAATACCATTATCTCACTTTCTTTTGTTTAGCAAATTACCAAAAAGATTAAAAATGAAAGGCAAAGTTAAATCTTTGTATAAATCAAAAGTTTTATTTTTATTCAATTGCTTGTTAAAGAATTATTTTACTTCAAAACATATTTGTAAACAAGGCCTTTCGTCATAATGTTGGGCTTTGTTAATAAAGTGGGGGGTATGGTTGTGTACTCCTAGGAGATGTTTCTAGAGGCCCTATATTGAGTAGGAATGAATGACCTATTTTGAGTAGGATTTTTGCACAAATTCTGAGATTGTTATAATAATCTTAAGAAAATCATGTATATTTATGAAACATTAAAGCAATATAAGCATAGATATGTCAAGGTAGAATTACTACCAAATATGTCAAAGCATATATGTGAAAGAGGGAGTGATGCAATGAACATCTTCAATAGTCCTCTCTTCCACAATTAATACTTCAAACACTAGCTCTTTATGTTTTTATAAAGACAAGAGGCTAATATTAAGGTTTGGAGAGTAGTTAACTTGTAGAGTAGAGAAAGCTAATTAAATAAACTAACATTTTGTTGAAAACTTTAAGATTAATATGCCATTTTATATTGTGATATTTCTTCAAAGAATAAGCCTTCCTGGAAATTATGCCCAACACAAGATACATGATTTCCTACACCAGGATTTAAATTGTTATGAATCCAGGATTTGCTCTGATTGGGAACCCCACCAAAATCTTTTGTACCATTGTCAATGTGACTGCATCAATTGGCAAGCGGTTGAATTTCATATTATTAGCATGAACTAGACTTTCATTTGTCCCAGTGTGTATAGCCCAAGAACCAACATTGGCAAGGAGATATGTTGGATGTCCCTCAAAACTCTAAAATCCATGCACTCTGATGCAAACTGGGTCTTTGGGGGTGACTTCAATACGATCATCTCACCTCTCGAGAAATCTGGTGGATCTGCAATCATTCCCTAATCGGCTTTAAAATTCGCCCAATTTATCGAAGGGACCTTGTGGACATCCCTCGAAAAAATGAACAGTTCACTTGGACAAATAGAAGAACAGGAAGTAACTTTGTTGTTGAAAGACTAGATAGGTTTATCATAAGTGAAGATTGGGTTTAGCAAAGCACTTTAATTGAATCTGAAATCTCTTAGGAGGCAAGCTTCGAGCATTGGCCAATATTGCTCTTAATCTCTCCATCTCCCCCCCGGCAAGAAGGCCTTTCAAATTTGAAATGATGTGGACCAAAGACTCATCTTTAGCTGGAAACCTTGAAATTTGGTGGAGTTCCCATGTGCATGCTCCAAAATGTTCAGAGTTGCAGAAAATTTAAAAAGGATGAAAAAGAACCTAAAGGAATGGAACAAGAAAACCTTGGGGAATATTTTTGATAAGAAAGTTGAGCTTTAGAACAAAATTTTTGAAATTGAAAAAGAAGTCCAAGAGGCTGGTCTAAATGAGGAATTGAAAGAAGAGGAAGACCTCTTGGTTGATGCTCTCAATCTTGTCCTCCTTCAAGAAGAAATTCACTAGAAGCAACAATCAAGAATTAAATGGCTTCAGGAGGGTGACATAAACACTGGGTTTTTCCACAAATCTGCAGTAATGCGAAGAATTTCAACAAGATTTCCAAAATCACTCTTCCTTCTAGTGAGTTCATTATTGACAAGAAGAAAAATGGTGAGGAAGTTGAACGATACTTTAAGGCCCTACTGATTGATTCAAGTAAAGATAGAACCCTTGTCGAAATTCCCTCTCTTGTTTCCCATGGGGATAATGAAATGTTCAATCGTCATATTACTAAAGAAGAAATTAAGGTGGTTGTTTTTTCTTTTAAACTTGACAAAGCTCCTGGGCTAGATGGATTCCCTACTGGGTTTTATCAAATTTACTAGGACATTGTTGGTAAAGATGTTGTGGAAGTAGTATAGGAATTTGGATCCTTTAAAGCTCTAAAGCAACTTAACTCTACCTTCATTTCCTTGATCCCCAAGTCTGAGAATTCTAATTCTTTTGATTCTTTCGGGTCTATCTCTCTCTCTGCAATGTCTCATACAAGATTATTTCGAAGGTGATTGCCAACAGACTCAAAATGCTCTTGTCCAAGCTTATCTCTCCTAAGCAAGGTGGGTTTGTGGTTGGGAGACAATTCTTGGATGGCATTCTGATTGCCCACGAGCTAATCCACTCTACCAAGCATCAGAATCAAGGAAACATGTTAATAAAGATGGATATGACCAAATCCTTTGACAAAGCCAATTGGGATTTCATTTTGCCATATTAGAGAAATTTGGATTTAATCCTACGTGGAGGAATTAGATTTTCAATTGTATTAGCTCACCCAAGTTCTCTGTACTTATCAATTATGAGCTTGGCGGCTTCTTTAACTCATCCAGAGGGCTCAAACAAGGTGATCCACTCTCTCCATATTTGTTCATCATCAGGCAGAGGCATTCAGCCAGTGGCTATCTCATTTGAAATCAAATAGAATCCTTAAAGGGGTTTTGGTCGCCAATGATGTTCCTATGATCACTCATCTTCAATTCGTTGATGATACCAGCGTTGTTGGGCAAGCTACCATTGGTGAGGAAGCCTTGGGTCAAAAAGTGAATAAAAGAATATCAAGAATCTTCTTCTTCAACATGAACAAATATGAGGAAGCCTCGTATAGACAAGCTCTTGATCTATATGAGGAAGCCTCAAATCAGAAAGTGAATAAAAGAATATCAAGAATCTTCTTCTTCAACGCGAACAAATACTCTCCTACTTTGATTTGCGGGATTTCTGACATCAACCCAAAATCCCTCCATTGCTCCTATCTTGACATCCCCCTATCCCAGGGTAGGAACTCCCCACATATCTGGAAAACCACAATGGACAAAATTTAGATAAAGTTGGACAGTTGGAAAAGTAAGTGATTATGCTTTATTGGAAGAATTCAATTAATCTCCTCTTGTGCTCAAGTCATCCCTATCTATGTGATGTTTATGTTGCCTATCCCCCCAAAGCGGGTAGATGTATAAAATCCAATCGAACAAAATTCATTTGGGGCGGCACGAATGAGGCAAAAAAATCCCTTTGTGAAATGGGAGAACATTTGTCTCCCCTGAGAATGGGACGATCTGGGGTTCAGAGTCAACAATCAAATGAACCTAGCCTTAGGGTCCAAACTCACTTGGAAGCTTTACGTTGAGCCTCATGCCTTATGGAGTACCGTACTCATAAAGAAATATTTGGATAATATGCTCCCCAAAAGAATTTTCATTATTTATTAGCACGCTGGCTCTCACCCCTGGAACTTCATGATCAAAGCCTTGGTCATTCTCAAACCCCTCTTAAGATGGATTGTTGGCAAAGCTTTAAGAGCAAAATTCCAAACTGATGCATGGATCCTCAACTCCCCTTTAGTAAACCATAATCTCAACAAGCTAAAAGATTGGTGTGTTTACAAGTATAGACCATATGTGAGGGATTATTTCAACCAATCCAAAGACGGATGGATTGATTTGTCGGTCCCGCAGAATCTAATTGATGAGAAAATGGCTTTACTGGACATTCTTAAACCTTTTCATTTCTCAAATCACCATGATCAGTTGATCTAGATGGGAGTGAAATCTAGTAGATACAATGTAAAGGATGGATATACTGTCATCGTCTCCTCTAGAGAGGACATCTCCTTCCCTACTCAGAGGATTTGGCTTAAATACATCCTCCCAAAAGCTAATGAATTCCTATGGACGGCTTATTGGGACAAGATTCTAACACAATCCAATCTCAAAAAACAAGGATTTTATGGACCATCATGGTGCCCCCTATGTTTACACTCTAAAGAAAAGACCAATCACCTTCTAATCCATTGTACATACACCTTCAAAATTTTGTCTGAATTGCTCTAGAAATTCAATCTTCACTTTGTGCTCCCTGTTATTGTCAAGGATCTCATTGCATGTGGGACTATAGACTTCGTTATGTCTCAATGTTTCATATTTGGAGATCCATCCCTGCAATTTTTTGTTGGAGCATATGGTTGGAAAGAAATAAAAGAATTTTTAAAGATGATAATAGAAGCATTGAAACAACCCTTTCCTAGATCCAAAGAGCCATCAAGGAGCTCATCATGACATGGACCCCTCAAGACGGGAAAATCTTTCCATAATCAACGCATTCAACAACTGGAAAAGTATACTATCACGCACCCCCGATAAAGGGGTTGGTATAAAAAAGTAACGCAAAAAAAAACATCAAATGGAAGCCACCTCCAACTGAATTTATCAAATTCAACTTCAATGGGGCTGCAAAAAACAACCCTAGTAGAGCTGGAGCAGGAGGGATTTACCACAACTCATTGGGCAATCCTATCATTTGCTTTGTTGAAGCTCTTGGTCATTGCTCCAATAACCTCGCGGAAGCCAAGGCTCTTTGGCATGGCCTCAAAATCCCAAAAGAAAAATGTTGGGGGAATCCCATTGTTGAAAGTGATTCCCAGATCATCATCAATATTGTAAACAAGATGAATATGGATCATCAAATATGATCTACATTATGGAAGATTGTGATTGTATTGCTCTTAATATCATTTGTTCATAAAAATGATAGCTATATTCCTTTTTGTTAATTAAAAAAGAAAGCAGTCTCATTTCCACATTCTAAATATTTACGAAGACATTAGACTGAAGTTACTTTTATTTATCCCGTCTGTTAGATACTGGCAAAGATCAAACCTAAGGAGGGGCAGAGAAGCAAAAAATAACAGTAGCATCTCCGCATTTTTCATATTTATAAAGACATAAGGCAGTGAAGTTGCTTTTATTTATATCATCTGTTAGATACCCATAAAGACAGAATGCAGAAAAGACTGTTTACTTGGTAGAAAAGTAAATTTTAAAACTCACCAACAATGATTAACTTTCCAAAAAACACAAAACATTCAAGCCAAAACATTCTCCTTGCTTTGAGATGATAAATTATTTCACAAAGGAATGGATTTCTTAATCAGCAAAAAGATTATGTCTGTGTATGTTAAAAAAACATCATAAAAAATCAGAACTCAAGTCTATTAGCACCATGACTTTAATCGGAGTTTTAAAACATCAAAGATCATTGACCAGAGACTAAATAAAACTACTAAAACCATGCATTAAACAGGAGACATTTATTCAGCAATACATATCATCCATGCTACAAAACCTGCACTCAAGTCTTGTAAGTAGGCAAACAGAACAAGTAACCTTTTGACTCGGAGCAGTGTAAATTAAAAAACATTTGATCGGCACTAAACATTATCGTTTTGTGTTACAAAACCTGCACTTGTAACTAAACAAATACAATGAATTAGTCATCGACTCAGTACAGTTCAAAACTTCAGATTTTGTAAGATTTCATTGATGCCTCAATAACAATACAATCCACATATAATAAGAGAAATGTTCAGTATAGAGAAACATTCTGACAACCTCCCTCCATCCAATCCAAACCTTTAAAATGCTTGGACAAATTCATAAAATATATTATGAACAGAAACTTGCAAAATCCACGGTAGATATACCATGTGGCAAGTTGAAGTCAATAAAGCAACTGGTTCTCTGGATTATAATACAGAGAATTGTTTGACAGTGCATACAATTCATTTCCCCCTGGAAGATAAAAACGAACAGTTACTTTATAGAAGCATAAAGACAACTCTCTCTCAATATGACTAACAGGTCAGAATGTGAATTATAATATAACATAAAAATGACAATTCTGCCAATGCTTACGTGTTCATCATTAGTGTGATGTTATCTCCTTTCAAAAGAATTCGCCCTGCAAGGCAAATCAAAGTAGTTAGTTCTTTTGCACCCTCTTCAAAAACCAATCTAGGAAGAGGCATCTAACAGAAATTCAGTACAAGTTGATTATCAAATCTGCTTTTTTAGGTATCCGAGTCGCCAGCTCTGCACTTAATTACGACGACTGCAAGCAGCATAGTTAAAAGACCAGTGCAGGAAAACACAAAAATGGAGTAATTACAGAAACTAAAAATATTATATCTTCCTCTGAGTTTCTTTCAAAAAAGATAACGACAAACCTAATACTTTACGTGTCTTTTTTTTGATAGAAACCTCTTCAGCATCTTCCAACACAAGGTTCATATACTCATCAAATCCCTGCCAAAAAGACCGAATGAATGTCAGAAAGCAATGACCAAATTACTCTTACTTGATGTCTTTGCTTGCTTCCACACTTAAATTAAGAAAAGCGTCCTGTTATAAAAACAACTTGCTTTCAAATAGCTCCTGTCCAAACCTGTTAATTTTTATACAGCGTAAGCAAGGAAAACTGAAAGATTTAGTTCAGAAATATAATATCCATCTTCGTATGCATGAAGATGGATTTGTTCTCTAGAACTTCTTTTACCAATTACTTAAGAATAAATGAAGGTAAAGGGAATTTTTTAAATATCAGCTTAGCCAACATGCCTACTTAGCATATAGGAACTCCTCCTTGCATTGACAAGAGATTTTCCTTACTTCACCCTCTGGTGTGATGCAGACATAAAATTAAAAATTGAAAATAAAGTATTCCAAACTTTTGGAAGGATGAAAATATCAAAAGATAAAAGAGAGCTACCTTATTACAAATATTATCAATCCAAACTTGAAAATCTGTCATACCCACATAAGGTTGGCAGCGATAAGAAGAAAATTACAATTGCAGAAGTAAGAACTAGCTCACATGATCTACATGGCAAAATTGTAGACATAACTTGGTCCAATCTGACCAGTGTCAATCCTAAGTTTGCCGCATCAACCATATCATGATGTTAAAAGAGAAGGAAAAACAATTTCAATCATACAGTGCCAACAAATTTCAAATGAAAAGTAAAAATTAAAAAAAGGCTTTGACAAGTAAGGAAATACAACTAGCCCTTTTAGGCCATTATCCAGTTGATACCAATGCTAGGCCTTGAAAATGTCCACGTTAAGGAATATTCATATAATCAATAAATATGAAAAATATGAAAGAATAGCAGTGTTTGAAGGTTGAATGGAATCCAACATAGAAGTGTAATCAATAGCATTGACCATCGCTTAAAATGAAGATTCAATATATTGGAGAGCAACAAGAGCCTTGATGAACCAGAGGCATTCATTTGGCTCCCTTCTATAATTTAATTTCTATCTTTTTGGCTGCAGCTTCCATATTTTAAATTTTAGGATCATAAAAAACAATGCCAACATTTTTAATCATGTAACCTCTATTTCAATGATACTAAAGTTTTCTAGACATGAAAAATATGTTTCTACTATCTTATTTATCTTGTTTTTAAAGCAAACTTGACACTTTATCTCAACAATTATAAATCAATTTTGAAAACACTTGCATGATCCAGAAACAGCTTAAGCATGATAATCCCCATCCCAAAGAGCTATCATCTTATACAATTCATGCAACAGGGTGAAAAGCAAAGATTGAAAAATCAGTTTTAGATGTCTATTAACAGAGACCAATTTATCCACAACATTACAAATTTTGAAACTACATATCTGCCCAACTGTTTTGTCGCCAAATACTGAAGATCAAACTGTATGAGAATTATACACCAGCCTGATAGCAGATATGAGATATGTTTTAAAAAATAGAATAAGAGCATAATTGGTAGACAGAACACAGAAAAAAGGAGATAGCTGCAGATATCACAGCAAGCAAGCAAAGAACAATTAAGCATTCCTTTTCAGGTAAACCGTAAATCTGAAGCATCTAAAAATAATAGTGATTTCCTAGTATTTTCAAGGATAGGAGCCAATACTAGGCAGGTTCAGTTAAGAAATTTAATTAGGAAAGATTTACAGTCTCAATTATCCAAAAATCCAAGGCTGGTGTTAGTCAGGTTATGAAGAAAAAAAACACTTCTGGAATCGTAGCAATAAAGCAGGATCTTCTGGAGGTATCATCAGCTTCTGGGACCAAAACCTCTCAGACCTCCAAAATGAGATTGGAAGTGAACATGTGATACCTTTCTAATAAAAGCAACCAACCAGGTTGCCATCTTATCAAGGGTCACGCCGCAAATTTGTACAGTGAAATATATAGAGGTAGTAGCCTTATGGATATGGCCAAAACATAATAGATTTTGGCTTTAAACATATATCCCATCCCTTTGGAAAAAAGGGGATATATTTACAGGCTCTTGCAGGGAATATACTGAAGACACTGTCACCAGATGGAATATGGCCAAAACATAATAGATTTCGGCTTTAAACTTATATTCCATTCCTTTGGAAAAAAAGGGAACCTACTTACAGGCTCTAGCAGGTAATATATTGAAGACACTGTCACCAGATGGAATATGATTATATGTTTGATTTAAAGCCTAGAAATAGTTATTTCACGTGGTCCAAGAGAAGAAAAGGTGAATACTGTGACGCTGAATGGCTTAAGAGATCATTCCAGCAAGAATCCTGTTGAAGACACTGTCTCCAGATGGAATATGATTATATGTTTGATTTAAAGCCTAGAAATAGTTATTTCATGCAGTCCAAGAAAAGAAAAAGGTGAATGTTGAATGTTATGAAGCTGAATGGCTTAAGAGATCATTCCCGCAAGAATCCTATGTCATTGATAGATTTTATCTTGAACTCGGATTACACCGCCTTCTGCCCGTCATTTTCAACGTCCTGGGGTCTACTGGAAAAGATGGTACACCAATCCTGCCCCCTTCAATTGTAATCCTAACCAGCATTGACAGTCTGAGTTTGATGGAATGATTGAGCAATGAGCAATTCATGGGCACAACTAGTCAAAGGCTAAACAGCATTAACAATCTAGTTAGAAGGAATGATTGAGCATTCATGGGCACAACTAATCAAAGGCTACAAAAGGCTACACCATTTCTTTCATCCAGGAAGAAAAACTTAAAAGTCTGAAGAAAGATATTTAATCTTCCCCATTGTAGGATTGATGTAGTTTTCCTGTTCCTTTAACTAATATAAGGTGCATTCCTCAAATAAAAGGATACTAAATCTTAGATTGGAACTCACCATAAAGACATCAATGAATAAATAAGTGCTTGGAAAACAAAAATTTTGAAAATCAGACTTCAATTTAGGAACAGGGGTTAGTCAAGAAATAGGAACAGCAGGAGTAGCAAAGTATTACTAAACTTCTACAGACACGGCTGAAGGAAGGAAACCACTGAAAGTTAAAATCTGGAATTTGGTTGAAAGCTGGTGATGCAAACACAATATTTTCAACACATGCCTGGAGCAAGATCTTATAATAAAATAATAAATTCATAAGATTAAGGGGGCTTGATTAATGAACCTGACTTAATAAAAGAGGAATCACTTCAAGCACTTATATAAAGAAGCACACAAGCACGCCTTAAAGGTGAGAATGCTTGATGCCATCTCTCTTATTCCCAATGCAGAAGCTAATGACTTTTTCTAGATATTTGTCAATCTCGATAAGCTAGCAAAAATTGTGTTTGATAAAGAAGGCGGCACTCAAACAAAGGATATATGCAAATCCCAAGCGAGTTTTGACAGAATAGACACCATTCAGAAACAAATACTAAGACAAAAGTATTCTAAACATGATTTCCCCATGCAATCATAAGATGATAAGACAATAGGTCTGAGTGGTTACCCCTTCCTGGAACCAAAATAGGAATTTAATCACATTAGCTATCATTGTAATTGCTTAAAATTTATTAAAGCATTGAAAATTCTAAATTTCTGCGGCATAAATTTAATCCCAAAAAGTGCAGGAATCTAAAACACCAATGACAATGAAACCCTCAAAATAGCTCAAATCCTTCAAGTCTGCAAATGTAAGTTTTGACAAAATTGTCTTCAGATACTTGGGATCCTCATTGGATTTGATATGCCCTAAAAGACATGCCGAGAACTGAGAAGGCATCTTACAAATATTGAACAATGGGATTATGTTTTGGGAGTAATAAGTGGTACAATAGACAAGAAAGGGTAATTTTGACCAGTCAGTACCAACAAGTTGTCCACACCTAAGTGGCTCCTGATAAGATTGATCTACAATGCAGTACCTTCTTATGGCAAGCTAAAAAACAGGATGCGAGAAAGAAGCTCCCCACGGTATCCTGAAATAAAATTTTAGGGACAAAAGATATAAGGTGGTGGTCTAGAATAAGGAAGTATTTGAGCCACTTGCTCTTGCAACCAAGCTGGCGTGGATGCTAATTATCCTATTTTAGTCAAGGTGGACGCAAATAATACCCTAAATACAGTGACAGGGGTGATAAAAAAAAAAAACCTCTTAAGAAATCTATAAGAATATAGTTCTGAGACACACATCCAGGTAGACATCAAAATATATGCTATCTTGGTTGACCAAAAAGCGAAACAGTTTAGATCTGGCATGATAAACTTCTGTGTGAACTTTCTTCCTTTCCTCCATGGATTTGACAAAAATCAGTACAAGGCACTAAAACGGGTTAATAAATAGTAAACTTCATACAATGGGACAGACTATATAAATCGTCGAATCGAGGTATAAAATAACCGGTAAGCTAAACATCCCAATAAACCTTTTGAAAGATTATTGATAGATCCAAATGGAAACCGAAGAGCTCTAGCAAAAATTAAACCATAACACATTTTTCTACAATCAAACAGGGAAATAAACAAGAACTCCTAAATGCTAAAACCAAAATTACATGTCCCCGAACTTCATTTGGCTCCCTTGTTTATTCATCTATGTGTGTCCAAGTGTTATCTGCTGATAAGGTGGGGCACTTATTGCCACAAATGACTCGGGTTAAAAACCATATAGTCACAAGCCCACATAATGTGATTTCTATATTAATAGCAAATTTGATGGTAGGCTTCCCAGCTAATGGGAAAAAGATTGTAAAGTTTTGCCGGAAATTGGCTCAATCATACATAATTAACGGGTTAGCTAACTCATTAAAACAGTATTCTTCAATATGGAGATAGGCATCAGCTAATAGCTGGAGAGAGAAACCGCCTCTTTTCCTAACTCACGTTTTGAGAACCCTAGTTTTTCAAGGAATAAGATAGATCATTGGAAAGTGTAAATAGCTAACACTGGCCAAAATATTTCAAATGTTAGCATCCTCTAATCAGGCAGTCCCAATGTATCTTGTGTCAAACCTGAAGGCTCTGGACCCTGTATACGATCTGATTTAAAAAATCCAGAGAAGCTTCCTTCGAACAGAGCAGAATATTCTAAGAGAGTTGTTTGATTAGAAAATAGTATGCCATTCCAAAATCAGGATACAGAGTATTTATCTAATGTTAGGATGATCCTTGTCAAACCTTTCTGTTTCCCTCAACAAAAAAGACACTGCCAAAAAACATCAAAACTAACTAAACCATCTTAAAGGGAAAAAGCCTAAACCCTATTTTAGCAAAAACCTAAACCCTTAAAGGAATTACATCACGCAGGTTCAAATCTCACCACTGCAATAAATCGCCAAACATTTCAGGGGTTATGTGGCAATCGGACAAATATTTGGTAAAATTGTGGTATATCTGATACAGAGTACAAACCGCGCAAGTATGAGCATTGCTTACAAAAAACACAATAATATGGTCTACAGTGCCGCTCATAACCTTTAGTAACATTTACCAAGAAAAAAAAAACTGAACCCTAGTTTCAAAAAAAGGCAAACGAGTTTTAACTTACAATGATGCGCCCCTCAATCCTCAAATCTTTCTGCTCGAAAAGCCAAATCTGAATGCGTGCTTTGCTTTGAAGAAACCGAAATATCAGGTTCTTCACCGACATTGCAAAACCCACAAAAACAAGCATAAGCCCAACAATAAATTTCAAAGGGAAAAAAAAACCGAAGTAGAAGCCTGCTTACGATGGGTTGGGTCATAATCCTTTGCACTCTGGTGGTCGCCATGGTTGCTTTGCTCTCTGGTTTTCCTGGGCTTCTCCTCCTCGAATTATTATTAGCGCGCTTCGCCGGGGACGAATCTTGAAATATGACAAAAGCCTTCTTCGATTTTTTGGTTAGGTTTGTGGGGCTTATTAAATAGAAGTCTGTAAAACATCCACAAGATACGCCCACTCTTAGGCAAGATGTTAATTTTAAAATCTGGTTATTGATCGCCTAATGAATGCTGAGTTAATAGTTACATACTAGCAATGGCATGTGTACAATGCAATGTGAAGGCGGAATGGTATATGTTATTTGAATTACAGGGATAGTTATTATTTTGTAGTTGATGTTGGTAAGCAATGTGATTGACAATTCTGATTTTTTATTAAAGCCAAAATAAATGTTGGAAAATATATGAGAAGGGATGTTAAATAATAGTTGGTTGTGTAATAATCGAATACAAATATAGGTGAGACATGTAAGTTTGTTAATACTCGCTCTCGAGAATGTATTGAATGTGAAGTGTTGACGTAAAAGTAGATTGAAAGAACGACTAAGTGCTTTAACATATTGGCTCTCCAAGAAACATAAATGAGACAAAATATGCAATAATAAAATATAAATGAAGCTTAAATGGTTAGGGTACATTCCATAGTGCTTTATTACCTCAGAGAGTTTGAGAACATCATTGTCAGAGTTGTTTTGTGCATATCCTACAACCATGGCATTCCATGAGACCACATCTCTTTGAGGCATTTTGCAAACAAAAATCCACTTTCCATTATACTTTGATGGATGTTCATACCTTGTGTTAAGGCTGGTATAGAAAGGGAGCATGCTGACAAAGGTTGTGGAGGCTAGGTTTGAACTTGTCAAATGCATTCGCCTAAAAGTTTTGAAGACATTTTCAACAAACCCATTTTATGCATATCCTAACATTTTTTTGTTTTTTACCTTTGAAGACTCCAAAATTGAATTTCTTGACTCTTTTTTTTGTCATGAAAAGGGCAGAGGATATTGTTGAAGAACTTTCCAAGGAGCATGAAATAGTTACTAAGGGAAGGAATGACGTGTGTGAACAAATGGAGCAGGGGAACATTGAGATTGCTATTGAAGTGTCCCAATTGAAGGCTACGATTACGGGCCTTAAAGTGGAGCTTGGTAGCAAGTGTATTGAGTCAGAGAATTTGCAAATGCTTGTCCTCACCAAAGATGGTCATATTTCAGAATTGGAATCTGAAATGTTGGTCTTGAAATTATCTACAGAGGAAATTTCAAAATTTGCGTTTATAAATTTATAAATAATTTCCTTAAAGAATGAAAGAAAGAAAAATAAATTATAGCCCAGAAAACCACAGATCGGCCACGAAATGATCTTGTCCTCACCAAAGATGGTCATATTTCATAATTGGAATCTGAAATGTTGGTCTTGAAATTTTCTATGGAGTAAATTTCAAAATTCACATTTATAAATTTAAAAATAAGTTCCTTAAAGAATGAAAGAAAGAAAAAGAAATTATAGCCCAAAAAACCACAGACTGACCACAAAATGACGGAAAAGCATTCTTACTTGGAGATGTGGTGCTCCAAGGATGGGGACGTTATTCAAATAAAAGTATAGTTATATTCTACATTGAAACCTTTTTCCCTACCCTGGGCCCTCATCATATCAAATCTGCCAAATCCATGTAAATATATGAAGCGGGAAACCAAAACAGGTGGCGCCACGGTCAATTCGTCTACCTCAGTATCATTTGTCTTCATTCTGCAAGGGTGGAACACGAAAACATGGAAAAAGCGAAAACATCCAAATGACCGTCAAACAAAAATGCCTTAAAAAACGTCCGACGAGCCGTCAAATTTAACATAATCGCCAAAACGAAGGAAGGGCTTTTCCCATAGGGGGACGCCTTCAACGGAATTAGCGAAGAATTTTTTTTAATGTCCTACAACTAATTTTTACAAAACAAAATTATTTAGATTCCCTATGATTATCCTCATTGTTCTCCAAAACAGAAAGTGAGTGGGCTCAAATCTACCCGATAGTTATGGCATGGGTGACTTGATTTCACTGCCAAAAAACAACTGTGAGATTTGGTCATTGAAAGGTCTTATTTGCAATATAGAGAATGAGAATATTTCTTTGATTTTGTAGGCTAATACAAAAAAATTGCCTGCTCTAGGTGAGTTTGTTCTCCTTATTTGGGATTTGAAGCTGCATTATGAGCAGTTATTTCTCTTAGACTTTATTTGTGTGTGGCATGAGAAGTTCATAGGCCTTTGAATATGTTGGGTTTGGTACATTACCCTGAGTTCATCTTACAAAGATTTTGTTGTGAGAGATGCCAACCATCTGTGAACGACTCAGAAATGATGCTTAAAATGTAGCGGATGACCACAACATTGTAGGGAGGTTGATGTAGCCTAGAATTCAACGATACACAAACCCAGGTGCATTGGCACATCACTTAGCCTAGACTGAGCGCTCACTCGAAGCGCGCAATGGTACCAGGTCCCTCCTTAGGGTTGTTGTTGCAAGATGTTAGCATGATGTAGACTTCAATCATTCATATCTATAATTAACATGTCTTTCATACAATGCATAATCAGATCTAGATCTAGAAAATAACAGGCTTAACAGACACCCATAATGAAATCAAGCATGCAATACTAAACTGTAAACATGATAACACCTTGATTCAGTCCATAACCTCCATTATATTAATTACAATAAATACACATAATCTTCATTACAAGAACAGTAGTATACGCTCATGTGCGTAACAGATTTAGTAGCATAATCTCACTATATTTTAGTTCTCACACTTGTATGCTCTCTCTCTATCTCCATGTATGCACCTATCTATCTCTCTATGTATTTTCACACAGTTTAATACATATTTATAAGGGTGGGGACTTTCCCTTCACCACTTATCTAATCCCAAAATAGGTCGCATGCTATTATTAGCCACGCACCATTACAAAAATAGCCACACATGCAAGTGCGCTAACAATAGACTATTGTTAGTTAACTGACAGTAGTAGATCTATTCCCAGCATATGTCCATGCAAAGCGCTTCATAGATAGTCCTCCAAAAATAGCCAATGCGTGATGCGCAAGTCTCCAATCAGTTTGAGTACTCCATACGTTATCTCCAAAAATAGATACTTGTCGTGAAAATGGCTAAGTCCTGAACATGTTTATGTTCTTCACACGCGATCCTTTCCAATACTTCCACGCCTTTGAATGCACTCTTCTCTCCCATGTGAACCTTCTATATTTTCTTTACTAAGTGCTAGGGTCTGACTGATCAACATTACCCCACACTAGTTGTATTGCCACCCTGGAAATGGTTGTCTCCAAAATAAATCAAAGAATAGAAGAATAGAAAGAATTTATATGGATGAAAGAATGTTTTTAACCTATAGTTTCTTCTTTTGTAACCTGACAAATTAATTCAGGATATTCCTCCTTTATCTCATCCTCCAAGGTCTGCCACTCAACGAGTGCTTCCTCTACTTTTTCTGGAATGTCCACAGTAATGGACTCCAGTTCATCCTTCGCAATCTCTCCTTTCTCATTCTGCAAGACCAACACAATGTTGGACATTGCAGTCATCCTTCCCTCTAGCAAATCCATCTTCTACGCAATGAGTTTCCCAAGCTCCTCTAGCCGATCCTTGTGTGGTTCTTGGGCTGCTTGTCAGGGCCTCATGCTTCTGTTTAACCATTGCTAATCTTTCTGCGTGGCCCAATGTGTCGTCCCTCATCACTTTTCAGACCTCATTGTTCTCCTCTAGGGTTTTTATTTTGATGAGCGCCTCTGGAGCTGTACAGATGTTCAAGGCTTGGTCTACCTTCTTTAGTTCTTCCGACAACGCTTGCAGCAGTCCTTCATATGATGCAATCTTTTGCATCACTGAAGCCTTTTCTCGCTCTACATCTTGTGTTGGATCCTTTGGCACTGGCATGCGCAGAGGTTCATCTTCAAGCACTAAGTCCACCAATGTACTTACATAGTGTATTGCCGAAGGAAACGTCTTTGGTACCTTTGGCTCTAAGTGTGGCCTAGCCTTCATGACATTATCACCAATTTCCTCTGTGAGGCTGATAAATACAACATTCTTCTTCTGTGCTAAGTCTCTTTCCTGTGTTAGGTGCGCTATCTCCTCATCCTTAGTTTTGATCTCTCCCCTTAGCACCCTAATTATGGTAGCTTTGTCCATATTCTACCTTGCCACCTCTGTTGAGACTTTTACCAATGCATTGCTCACCTATTCATCTGACATAACAGTAGGCTTTACTGTTATGTGTCTAGCCTGAGGTGTCTTTTTCAACCTCCTCGACACGCATGACTCCTCACACACATCAAAATCTGGTTCATCCATGTGTGTGTGCATCGACCATGATAATTGCTTCCTTGTGCACATTGTTGCCATATCCTCATCCATTAACTCCCAGCCATATAACTCCTTTTGTGTCAGTGTGCTCTGGAAACAGGCATGGACAATTTTACCTGTGTCCTCAGCATAACCCATGGCTGGTGGAATGTGCTCCCCACTTGTTCTTCTTGACCTAGGCTGCTTAGGAACTTGAGCTTCCAGATTTGGGACTTGTGTTTCCATGTCCTGAGCAGTCTCGGTAGTTGTCTCATTTGTTCCCTTTTCTTCCTCTTCTCCTTCCTTCATTTCTTCATCTTGTTGTCCTTCTACATTCTCTGGAGGTGTAGGAGAATTAGGCATGCTTTCCTCTGACTCTTCCGCTTCCTCATTCAATTTTAGTTTCCTTCTCCTTTTCTCGGTTGTCTCCTTCTGTGGAGAGAGTCAGGGTGATCTGTGCACTATTTGCAGAGTAGCACCTTGGGTCCTTGTTCTCCTGAACACTCTCTTAAATCAGTGCTCTCCTTGGACTACATCCAAGTCCTCATCATCCCCCTCTTGTGGCTGAGGTGGTGTAGTTGCGTGCTCAACTTCATCCTTATTTATAGGATGTCTTCTACCTCTATGTTCCAAACCACCACTATCCTCACGCTCATCCTCCTCATCCTCTACTTCGATTGTCTCTGTGGGCTTAGGCACTGGAATGTTCTCCATGGTATGCTTACCCTTCGGTGGTTCTGGAAGTGTGAACTCATCTTCCACATACTTGTTGTTTTCCAGCTTGGGCTTCAATTGGAGGTACACCAGTGCTGCTCCAACATCTCCAACAACCAAACTTACTGGATTTATGCTCAACACATCTGAGATGAGCCTTTCAATATATGCATTACGTCCTGGATATACATACTTTTTCCTCAGTGTGTGGTAGTCGCAGTCTACCTTGTCTACATTGAATGTTAGTCAACGCGTGTCTGAGAACCTATGAACCGATGCCTAAAAATACCTTGTTGTGAAGGCATATGGTAGTTTGCACCATGGGCTCCAAGCCCCATCCTTCATCGCAAATCACATGATGCAAAAATGTTGGTATATGGAAAACTGAACTACCTTACCCACCACTGATGGTAAATCCTTTGGTATGTGCCACTCTTCTTCGAATGCCACACGGATCCTATCGTACCACTTCTCATCCCTCTGCTTGACTTTTTCAGTCATCGATCCTTCACACAAGTACTTGTTGAATCACTCTGTAGGTGACTTGTTCTCCATAGGATACTCCCAGACCTTCTCTTTTGGTCCATTCTGGCACCCCGATCTCCAGGAATACCAGAGACAACAAAACAGCCCCAAAACTGATCTTTCCTCCTGAACATGCCTCTTCAACGATAGTTTCCACAATGTAACCTGAAATGTTATAGATCACTCCTTTAGACATCCTTTTAGCAATGTGCAGCCACATGGTGTTCACTTGTGACCACCTCTCTTGGTCATTTAACTTTGTCACAAGGTGTGCAACTGCCTGCACAACTGGGTACTTTTTCAGCTTGTCTATGTCCATGCCATGCGGACCCTTTGTGTACCCCAGTTCCCTCCTAGTCTCCAGAATTGTGGCCTTGTCTGTTAAGTCCTCCTTGAGGTCTTCACCTGTAGCCTTCAACCCTGTCACTATGGAGATCAGCACGGGCTAAAATCCTTACTCTGCATCCTACAAAGTAGAAGAAGTCTTTGTGTACTCTGCTCATGAGCCATTGGTACAAGGGCTCATATTTTCTAAAGTAGGGGAGCTCGTATAACTGATATACTCCAATCTTCTTCAATAACTTCTCCCCAGTGTCATCATAGACCGACATGTCCTCTGTCGTGTGCTTATTTATCTTCATGTTCAACAGTGCATCTAGCTCCTTATTTTCTATGGTACGATGGTTGTACTCACTTATCTTGCTTTTCTGAATGTGGGAATCCCACTCCTGGCCTACTATAACCCCCTCTGGATATTGCATCTCTGAAAAATTGCTCTCAGGGGTCATTTCTTCTTCCTCCATGACCACCTTCTTCTTTCCCTTAACTCCTACTACAACTGCCTTCTTTGGTGCCATTTCTACCCTACAATCCTCTGAAAATACTCATCTTTTGACTTCTGCAATGTGCAACTCAAACCCTAGCTCAAATCTTTGTGCCCTAGTGGAAATCACGTGCCCTAGCTTGGTTGTAATGCATCTGCTTCACTCAAACCCTCCTCCTGTGGGAACGTAAGCTTCTCCTTCACACAAACCTCCTTTCCACGTCTGGTTTCACACTCTTCACACCTCAACATGATTGCTCGGCTCTTCACACTTGGCTCTTGTCAAATTCTCTTAATTGCAATGGTAAGAATGAACTCGCATCCCATCCTTATATAGATTTTCAAAATTTTGATGCATTTATTGCTCCTTCACCTACCCAATGTCCTCTCATTTATTGACCAACTTTTTTCTTTCCACGGTACATCTTCATGCCCCAGCTATAACCTTCTAGTGCACCTTCCTACCCTTTGGTCACAGACTTCTCTTCAGTGTGCTTCCTTGCACCCGAGTACCTTGTCACTGCACCTTCCACTGGTAGTTGTTATGGCCTCCGCTTACCTCGCATTATACTGTCCCTTCATCCATCTCCATCTTTGGTCACTTTTTAGAAGCAATCCTTTGACTTGAATAGCACCCATAGTAGCTTATTCCTTCCATCATTTAATCCCAACAGTCTTGTACCTAGATACCAACAATCCACCCCACACTAAAAGTATGTGCAGTCCTCTGCACATAAAAATTCTTCAAATAGTAATTAGCTTCTGGCACGTAAACGCGCTTATTACACAACACACCAACTAAATTGACAAAGCATAGCAACAAAGAAGGAAACACATTAAGGGAATGCAGAATTGAAAACCTAATCTAAATGGCAATACTACCTTATTACAAACACCAAGAAGACTTATTTATAGTAGGGCTTCAGCCTACTCCCGTTGAAGTAACTGGGTAGCCGTGTTCCATCAAGTGCTTCTAACTGGAAAGTGCCTGTTTCAAGGATGTAAGTGATAACATACGGCCCCAACCAATGTACCTTAAGTTTTCCTGGATGGCGCAAGAACTTAGAGTCATAGAGAAGCACCATTTGTCCAATCTCAAACTTCTTGTCCCTTATGTTTCTGTCATGCCATGCTTTCTACCTGGCCTTTTCTTGCTTCTGACTCCAACGTGCTATGGCTCATCACTCATCCAACTTGATTAACTTTTCAATCCACTCTTCTAATGCTTTCTCATCAGCAAGACCTCCAGCACACGTAATACACAAAGAAGGTAACATAAATTCCATAGGAAGAATGGCTTCTGTGCCAAACACTAACTGAAATGGTGTGGCTTTGTTCAACCTTTTATATGTTGTCCGATATGCCCAAAGTACTGCAGATACTTTATCATCCCAATCCTTTCTTCCAACATCACAGATTTTTGTCAATGTCTGGCTCAAAATTTTGTTGAAAGCCTCAGCAGTTCCATTTTCCTGAGGATGATAGGGTGTAGTCTTATGGTGTGAAATCATGAACTCATCCAATAAAATTCTGATTGTCTCATTAAGAAAATGTGTGCCCCTATCACTGGTCAAACTTAAAGGACATCCATACCTTGTAATAATATTTTCCCATAGAAACTTGGCTGTTGTAGCCACTGTACAGTCCTTTGTAGGTGTTGCTTCTGCCCACCTTGTCAGATAATTTGTGCAAGTTATGATGTAGCACAATCCAGTTCTGTGCGTAGCTGGTGAAATGGGACCCACAAAATCTATAGCCCATTTCTCAAATGGTTCTGCACTAGTAATAGGTCTCAGAGGCATTTCATCTCATTGACCTAGTTTTCCAAGACGTTGACAATGATGCCTTACAAAATTCCTTACAATCTTTATATAAGGACTCCCACCATAATCCAATGAGTAGAATCTTGCACGCAGTTTCATCACCGTCATAGTGGCCACCTGCAATACCACCATGAGCCTCTTCCATAATATCATGCACTCATGTTCCAATATACAACGGCACAATACCTCATCTCGGCCCAATTTGTACAAGTCACCACTGATTAACATATAAGGTGCGGCGCGTATAACAAGTTGTTTCTTCTCCAAGGATTTCATTCCTTTTGGTGTCATCCCTGTTCGTAGAAAGACAACATGTCCTCTAGTTCTGATGGTGGTCATTGTAACCTGTATAACTGTGCATCGGGCATGGTATCTTCAATCACCTGTGCTTCTTCTCCTGAGTGTATTCTTGATAGATGGTCTGGTCTATAATTACTTTTCCCTTGTTTTACCACAACTGTGAATTCAAATTCTTGAAATAAGAGCATCCATCAACATATGCACCCTTGTAAAATAGGTTTATTTACCAAATACTTCAATGCCATGTGATCTGTATAAAAGACAAATGGTGTAGCTAGTAGGTACTGGTGGAATTTATGTAGCGCATATATCATTGACAAAGCTTCGTGCTCTGTAGTTGTGTAATTATGTTCTGCAGGAGTCAAATTTCTACTAGCAAAACAAATAGGATGATCTACAATACCTTCTCCAGGTTGAGCTAACACCACTCCAATGGTCATGCCAGAGGCATCAACATGTACATGAAATGGTTTGTCCCACGAAGGAAAATGTAGAATAGGCATGGTAGTAAGTTTCTCCTTCAATATCTCGAATGCGCGTTGCTGCGGTTCTCCCCAGTAGAACGTACCTCTCCCTTTCAGTAACTCTTCCAATGGTGTGGAAACTTTGGCATATCCTTTGATAAACTTTCTGTAATATCCTGTATGACCCAAAAATCCATGCACCTCACTCTGACTGGTAGGCTCCCTTAGGCCTATAATGACTGCAACCTTTGTTGGATCAACCAACAAACCCTCCTTGCAGATTATGTGTCCTAAAAGTATCCCAAATGGTGTAGCAAATATGCACTTCTTGATGTTCAAAGAGATACTCAACTGTCTACACCATTCAAACATTAAGCACAGATTGTCACAGTGATCCTTAACTAATCCATACACCATCCAATCATCTAAATATACCTGTAAGAAGTTGTGAATAAATTCCTTGAATGCTTGGACAACTATGCACGAAAATACAACAGGCACATTTTTCAGACCAAAAGGCATTACATTATAGGTGAAGCTACCCCATTCAGTAGTAAATGTAGTCTTTTCCTGATCCTCCTGGGCAATTCAAACCTGATGATACCCAGAGAACCCATCTGTAAACAAATAGATTTTGCACCCTGTAACTCCTTCTAGTATTTCCTCAGTGAATGGCGTAGGAAATGGATCAGTTACACATGCAACATTCAACTCCCTGTAGTCCACACATATTCTAATCCATCCATCCTTCTTGATACTGATCACCATTGGACTAACCCATTCTGACTCATCAAGGGGTCTGATAATCCCAGACTTTAACATTTTATCAATCTCTTCTTTGACCTTTTCACGCAAGTTGGGGTTCATCCTGTAGGGTCTCTTTCTAACTGGGCATGCACCCTCTTTAAGCTTTATCTTCATCTCCCCTAATGATTCATGCATGCCTTTAAGTTCATGGTACCCCCTAGGGAATAAGTCCTGGTAATCCCTTAGTAACTCTATGATTTTTTCCACTTCAGAGTCTGACCAATAGTCTCCAATTATGGCTTCCTTAGGCTCAGTATCCATTCCAATATTCACCCACTTTGTCTTCATAGGTTCATGATAGGCACGCGTGGTCTTATATGCACTATCCAGTACCTCACACCTCCTTGTTGAATGGTTTACATCCAGATTATCTACTTCTTCATCATCCACTAAGTAGACCATTTTTCCTTTCTCTTTCTCAAGGCAAGCACATTGAAGTAATGTTGCATCGGCCTCTGGTTCTTCACCAAGATGCACTCCTGAGTCTTCCTTATCTAATAACTCCTGAAGGAGTTCTTCAGCCTTGGCACTATCTCCCATAGTTAAGTGCTTTATGAATTTCAATGCTTCTCCCACCTGAGGCTTTGTAGAGAAGAAGTCAAATGTCTGGGCCATTCCTGCAATTAAATCCTACCAATTTCTAGTTTCTCTATGGAGTTCTACATACACATACCAAGCACGCGCGTAACCTTGTAAAGTGGAATAAAACTTGTGCACCCATAGCGAAGGTGGTAAAGCTTCCTGCCCTTCTGTCCAGAGTCTCTCACACTTCTGAACGTGGTGCTGAACAGGTTGATTACCGTGATAAGTGCTTATTTGAGTAGGTGCATTGCTCCTGAAGAACCTAGTAGTAAGAGCAATCCTAATTTCATTCCATCCAACAAGATTATCCCTGTGGACCACCCACCAGCATGTTGTTGTCCCACGTAGTGTATATGCTAGCATATTTCTTCTTTCCAGTGGGTCTATCCACTTTTCTTCCATGGCGCGCAGGAATACCATGGGATCCCCTTCTCCTGTGTAACAAGGTACCGAGTTGTTACCTATCCTCCTGACATAACGTGGTTTTGTGCCTTGAGGAAATATGCTCTTTACTTCACACCCTACTAACTCATAAGTGTTGTGAGCCCAATTATCACAAGAAACACTTGTAGTATCACTTTAATAGACTACCAACATCCTCCCACTGAATTATCATCAAGTCCTTTGTTTGGTTGGCTCAAATTATCCTTCTGGATCTCAGATGGCACGTACATAAATCCTATTCAGATCTTCTTCACTTAAGGGCTCAACATAGGGCACATATTTTCCATCTGTTAAAGGGATAATAACTCTCTCCTCCTTGTTTTCAAAACTGATATAGCCCTTGTTGAACCGAAGATCAACATTATTTGCATAGCACCAAGGATGCCCCAATAGAGCTGGGAAGCTATCTGACTCTGCCAGTGCTAAAACTTCAAAGTCTCCAGTGAACTTGGCTCCTTGTATGGTAATGGATGCATCTTTCAAAACTCCGATGGGAGTGGCCTTAGTCCGATTAGCCATGAATAATACATTAGAGGATGGCTTTAATGGGGGTCTTCCCATTTGTACCCATGCATCCAAGGTAAGAACATTGACTTCCGCGCCTGTATCAATCAGTATATTACTCAATAGCCACCCATCCACAACAGCATTCAGAGTGATTTCCTTGTCATAATCTAGGCTATGAGGGGGAAGATTCACATGCAGGATCTTCCATCCAGTATCATTACTTGTGTACAGAGTGTTTCCTTTTAGCCAATCCCCTAATAATGGAATGATATTTTCCTGGCGCAACATTTTACACACTTCCCTTAAGTCATCTATATCAGTTTGGACTATCTCTGATACTTTCTTTTGCTCTATCTTCCATGATTTCTCTTTTAAGTACTGTATCTCACCCTG
Source organism: Taxus chinensis (assembly GCA_019776745.2). NCBI lineage: Eukaryota > Viridiplantae > Streptophyta > Pinopsida > Cupressales > Taxaceae > Taxus > Taxus chinensis. The sequence continues at coordinate 73,316,700 of CM034154.1, read as the reverse complement.
AAGATTCCTTAGAACTTCCATGGTTTCCTGATAAACCTCCTTCTGATAGGTAGGATCTGGGTACCGTGCATGAAGAACTTCTTCTTTAGTGATGGTAGGTTTCTGTTGCAATGTTTCCCTAGCACGTGCCACCTCAGCGCAGGTCATGATCTTCACTTGCAACTCTTCAAACTCTACCACCAACTTGGGCATCCATTGATTTTCCACAGTGCATTGTATCCTAACCATCCCTGCACCTTTGTTTTCTTGTTTATGTTGCTTACTCAGATGCTCATATAAGTCTGGGCACTCCTCATAGCTATGGTTCTTTCCGCAGAAAGAACATGTAATATTCTGAGGACATTCATGCCTGTAGTGGTCAGGAGATCCACATGTATAACATGTTCCATGAGGGAACTCACTTCTTCCACCACCATGGCCTCATCCTCCAAATCCACCATGGTATCCTCGACCTCTGCCACGACCACCTTCAAAATGCCCTTCATTCCGATCATAGCACGCCTGATTGTGATCCCAGTCCTGATGCTCATTCTTTCCCTTAGAGTTATCTGAAACTCCTGTCTGTCGTACACCAATATCTATAGCATCATGGATCTGACCAATCAGCTGACAGTCTTCCGTGTCATGAGTCATGGACCTGCAGATTTTACAGTAGCTTGAAACATTCTTCCTTATCGCACATTGTAATAATGGGCAACAGCTAGCATCATGGTTTAAATGGCATATTTCACAATCCATCAGCAACGAGCATACTATTCTGTGAGGACAACTATCCTTTGTGTGACCTTCTACTTCACAATCTGTGCACCAAATCCCTGTGCACATCTCATGTGCTGAATTTGCTGATAGTTTCTCCAATTTTTTTGCCATAGCTGTGATTTGTGCTTCTAAAAATGGGCTCACTCCAGTGTCTATGCTTCCAACTTCCTCAACACGTAAAGCTGCTTCAAGTGCTTCACGTGGATCAGTGTATGTCTTATGTGATAATGCCCTCCTAAAAGGTGTAATCAAGCCCCCAACGAACCATTGTGCATGTTGGCTTGCGTGTATGTCATAAGAAAGCTTAGATAACAATGTTTTAAACCATGCATCATACTCTCTAACACTTTTAGTAGTGCCTTGCTTAATATCCTTGAGTGCACTTATACTCTTCTGCTCAAACTCAGGGATGTGAAACTCTTTAAGGAATGCATCTTTTAAAGTTGTATAGTCTACGCAAGTCTGATCAGGGTCAAAATTTCTGTACCAACTGTGTGCACACCCTTGTAATGTAGTAGAAAATTGGCTTTCCCTACACTCAGAAGCCATGATTCCTTTTGTGCACCACAATATTTCACACATATGCACATGTTCAACAACATATTCTATGCCCCTATACTCTGGAAGATGAAGAGACATCTCCATGTAAATATTCTGGGGTTGGTGTGGACCTTGCCCACCTGATCCAGAACCTCCTGTGTTTCCCCTGCCTCCAGAACCTCCAGATCCACCTGAACCAGAGCTACCTATGCCTCTGATCCCAAACCTGTAGCTGGGGTCAGACCAGAAGATGTACTCCCATGTCTCCCAATAGTAGAACTGAACTATACCCCGACAGTTTGCGAAGCATTACCACTCCCAGAAGTCAATCCAAAAATCGGCGCGCTTGTATTCTGTGTTGATGATGTACCCAAAAAAGTACTCCCATATAACATCAAATCCATTTGTGCTGCCATTACTATGCCTCTTATAATACTCACTCCTACTCTTCCACTACTGGAATTAGAGTGTTGACTACTTGTTGTACTAAATGCTAGAAAACCAAGCGCAAGGGAAAGGTTGTTAGGTGGATTCAGATGTGCGCCCGCGGCCCAGGTCGTCTCTGTTGGCACTTCTACATGAGGCTGAGGAGGGTTCCCTATCATGTTTTCCCAAATGGGGGAGTTCCTGAGGCTCAGGTTCCACGTCTTCTGTGTGAACTTCAACTCCTTCCCAAACTATCTTTCTCCACAATGCCATTTTCTCTACAACCTCCCATTGCTTCTCGATCTCCCTCTCACGTGCCTCATTATACTTAAGCCTCCTTTCCTCTCTCTACCTTTTTACCACTAGGTCTTCCATCCTTCACCAAACCTACTCCTGCCCCCATGCGTGGTGAGGTTTAGTTAGCCATCGGTTTACTCTCCAAATTCAAAGTTACCATCAGGATCTTGATTGCCAGTGGAATTCCTTGCAGGTAAGTTCCCCTTGGATATCGTAAAAACTGGAATTCAGCTACCTCTGGACACGAATAAGTGGAAATTGAGTACTCCAAGATATAACTGTTCAAAACACCATGGAACCACGTATCCACAGCTCGAGTCCAAATCAGATCAGCATCATAAAGGGCCTGAAATTCTTCCTGTGTCCAAACAAGTGCGTGATACCTCCAATTCCACTTAGATGCATAAGCAATCAGCCACTCATACAATTCTACTGGAAAAATAGTGAAGAAGATCTCATATAAATTGTCATACAAGTTCTGTTCCACCCATATGCATGCGTTAAACTCAGATCCAGTGTTGAACTATTGTGCGTATTCTTCTTCCAGATCATGTATCCACTCTTCAACACTTGCTAAGGTCAACCGGTATGTCTTCATTGTCAAACCATCCTGAAAACAACTGAAAAGAGGCCCCAACAATGGAACCAATGATGTAGCCTAGAATTCAGTAATACACAAACCCAGGACCCTAACACACATCACTCAGCCTAGACTGAGTGCTCACCCAAAGCACACAAAGGTACCAGGTCCCTCCTTAGGGTTGTTATTGCAAGATGTTATCATGATGAAGACTTTAATCATTCAGTTCTATAATTAACATGTCATTCATACAGTGCATACCAGATCTAGATCTAGGGAAATAACAATTAACAAATAACCATAATGAAATCAAGCATGCATACTAGATTGATAAACATGATAACACCTTGATTCAGTCCATAACCTCCATTATATTAAATGCAATAAGTACACAGAAGCTTCATTACAATAACAGTAGTATATGCTCATGCGTGTAACAGATTTAACAAGATAATCTCACTATATTTTAGTTCTCACACTTGTATGCTCTCTCTCTATCTCCATGTATGCATATATTTATCTCTCTCTCTATGTATTCTCACACAGTTTAATACATATTTATAAGGGTGGGGACTTTCCCTTCACCACTTATCTAATCCCAAAATAGGTCGCATGCTATTATTAGCCACGCGTCATTACAAAAATAGCCACACATGCAAGTGTGCTAACAATAGACTACTGTTAGTTAATTGACAGTAGTAGATCTATTCCCGGCCTATGTCCATGCAAAGTGCTTCATAGCTGATCCTCCAAAAATAGCCAATGTGTGATGCGCAAGTCTCCAATCAATTTGAGTGCTCCGCACGCTATCTCCAAAAATAGATCCTTGTCGTGAAAATGGCTAAGTCCCGAACATGTTTTTGTTCTTTGCGCACAATCATTTCCGATACTTCCACACCTTTGAATGCACTCTACTTTCCCACATGAACCTTCTGTATTTTCTTTACTAAGTGCTATGATGATGTTTGTCCCAAAGTTTCCCCACTTTATGAGATATAGACAAGATTGGAGGATCTGAACCTTAATCTTATTGTCAATGGTAATGGAAAAAAATATAGACTTGGTAAGTTTGATTTTCGAAGGTCCAAGATGTGTGTAGTCTTAATTTAAAGATTGATATACAAGAGGAGGAACAAACATTTAGAAATATCATCATGGACCTAATTGAAAGACATGCAACATAGGGATACAACAAGTAAAAATAGTAGCACTCCACTATTTCCATAAACAAGAGAGCATTTACAGAAAATTTGCAGCATCCAATCATACTATATAATGCAATGTGAAACACAACCAAAACTTGGAGGGAAAAAAAGAGATAAGAGAGCCAACAATATCTTGTAATTATACTAAGGATGTCTACAATCAAAACCAGAACTCATGAGATTTTATATGCATGCAAACTAAGTAAAAACAACAACACTCCACTATTTCCAGTAACAAGAGAGTATTTAATAGAAAACTGCAGCAACCAAAGAGTGTAGACAAACACTAAATGAACAAAATCAAAGAAAATAAGGAGACAACAAAGCAATGACACCAAGAAAAGTGCAGACATGGCAAAACATTGAAATCAAGGCCAACAAGGACCCCCAAGAAATTCTATTCTTTACTGTAACATGCTAAGTACATGTGGAGAACTGTTCATTATCGTAAAGCAAAACACTTCAATAGCGATAAGTGTATAGATTCATGACGCAAAGGAAATAAAGAAAAATGGATAAGACATTTTGTCAAACACATCACGTGCAATCTCTGTACTCTCATATTTTACATACATATCTACAAGGGCATTTGTAACCAGAAGATTACACTAAAATCTACTACTTATTACTTGAGTATGAATTGCCACATTTTGTTCTTTACAGTAACATGCTAAGTACATGTGGAGGATTGTTTATTATCATAAAGCAAAACGCTTCAATAACGATAAGTGTAGAGATTCATGACACAAAGGAAATAAAGAAAATTGGATCAAACATTTTGTCAAACACATCGCGTGCAATCTTTGTACTCCCACATTTTGCATACATATCTACGAGGGCATTTGTAACCAGAAGATTACACTAATTTAATCTGCTACTTATTATTTGAGTATGAATCACCACATTTTGTTCTTTATAGTCATATGCTAAGTAGATGTGGAGGATTGTTCATTGTCGTAAAGAAAAACGCTACAATAGTGATAAGTGTATAGATTCATGACACAAAGGAAATAAAGAAAAGTGGATCAGACATTTTGTCAAACACATCGCGTGCAATCTCTGTACTCCCACATTTTGCATACATGTCTACAAGGGCATTTGTAACCAGAAGATTACACTAAAATTTGCTACTTATTACTTGAGTATGAATTGCCACACCCTCTTCGAGAGAAGACAAGTTGGAACATGCAGGTAGAACCACCGCAAAGATGAACTGGTTGGGTTTCATGCCTTTCGGTTGCATTTTCCTATAAAATACCAATGCCTCCTTGGAAATCCCAATAGGGCATCTCCCCAATCAGCTGTAGGGCCTCGTCAATACACCCTTTCTTGGCATATCCTATAACTAGCACCATCCAGGAGATCGTATATGGTTCACACAATCTGGAAAAAGCTAAAATAGATAGTCTAGTTTTGAGAAGGAAAAGTAAGATGTCAATAGTCTATTTGGGCAAGTATTGGCTTCAATTCTTTCTCTAATGATGGGTTTTGTAGAGAGACCAAAAATATCATACCAAAGCATATGATGTTAGCAGGGTTGACGTATTTGCTTCTTTTACAAAGCTCCAATGTTGCTTAGAATTTCAATCTACAACTCATAATTCGCCCATGTCAATAGAGACATGCAATTTTTTGGATTGCCTTTCAGATGTCCAATACATTCTGATAACCAATGCATTTTACCAAATGGTTTTCAATCTGGGTTTTATTATTAGTCAAAATCTACATGGAAACATGGTAGGATTCACAAAAATAACAAATATAGACGGATTCTGACCACAATCGTAACAACTACATTGAAATCCATTGACATAACAAAAAATCCAACAATTCATTCCTCAGATAAATAGTAAAAATACAAAACAATAAACCCACATTCAACATGCATGAAAAAGCAAATCTAAACATAACAAAAAAAGGAAAAGTAACTGTTAAAAATAGCCGAAAATTCAAAAATGTCTAAACGGCTGTCAAAATTAATCACGTTGAAAAAACATCCAAACGGACGTCAAATAGTTGCATATACATCCGTAAGGGCCTTTCCCATAGGGGAAAGGCCTTCGGCGTGATTATAACAATATATTTACACTTTAGGCCTTCCTTATCATCTGGATATATAACATAAAAGCAAAGTTCAACTTCTACATTTTGTTATCTGATTTATATCATGAGCAACAACACTTGTCTTCATGATCTACTCAAGATTTCACATTGGATTTAGCTAAATAAATCCTCCACAAAGTGCTCATGAAATTTGCATGTTCGGTAAGAGTTTTCTTTCAAAAAAAATCAAGTAAACAAGCATGTGAATAGAATGAAGATGATAGGACAATGCATGTTTGTAGTGGACCAAAATAGTAGTAGAATTCAATTGCATATTTTGGTTTTCAATATACAACCACAAACACTCTTATAATGTGTAGCCTTTGTTTTGCATGCAAGAAAGCACAAACAACTAACAACTTATAGGCTTGAATGGAGAAGGTTTTACAAGATCCCAATAAACATGGTTGATACCATAGCAATGTTTTTCCACTTGGTTGACATCTTTGACTGAACTCATTTACAAAAAGGAAGATTTTTGCAAGTTATCAAAATATCAACTTACAGGTAACACATTTTTTCTTCAAGTTGTTCAAACCTGAGGTCAATAATTTCATTGCATTTCAATAATTTCCAAACATGGAATTTGGAATACCATAAAAAGGTCTCCAATCTCCTGTGCTACATTGGACATGAGTGGAATCCTTGATTCCATCTCATAGCATCTCTTACAATTTCTAAAACTTGTCCTAGCCTTATCCGGAAATATGATAGTTAGCCCCCTACTGCAGAGTTGTGGGGGTTGCTCATATAACAAAATTAAAAGAATATATTGAATCGCCACCATAAACATTTTTGCTACCGAATGTATTTTGGTATGGAATTAACACCTTCTTAGCGGTTAAACCGATGGAAGCCTGAAGGTACTCCTTTTTTGCTACTTCTAACTCTATTTGCACCTCATCAGTTGTATACACACGCACATGTCAATCCACCAACAAATTTGATTTAGATATGTGAGTTCCTATCTTTTGAGATCTCTCTGAGGCAATATCCACAAACTCTATTTGATGAAAGCAATGTTTCACACAATAATTTAATTCAAACAAATCTCAATATTCAATTCTAATAAAGCAACTAAATCCATACCTAAATCGTTGAATCGACAAAACCTCATTTAAAGGGGAAAAAGAATTATCATGCATTCCTATTTAATGTGGATTTGGGTCTTAATGATTTGCACTTGATGTCGAGATGCTGCAAAAGACTAAAGTTTTTTTTAACCCAAAGGCGTTAATTAAAAATAAAGGATTTTAACTCGTGCCAGAGAAATAAAAAAGCAAAAAAACCCAAATAATATAAAGGAAAATTGCAAGAAATTTTGTTAAAATAAAAATAAGCACATACCAGCATAGAGATTTCATAATATAGTAGAAAAGAAGTGTATGGGATAGTGTTCTTCTGGAGTTGCCATGGACTACAATATTAGCTCAAAATTGACAACAAACCTAAAAAAAATGGATACCTGGTATACCAAGGAAGCAACTCCAAAAAAGAAATATGGAGGAAAATCCTCTCTGCTAAAGGAAACATAATTATTTGTTTCTCCATGAATGATTATTGCCAATGTAGAGGCAATCAATAGATGAAGTAAACCTCCTGTCATCTTCCTCATATAACATGTACCATTCATCTCGAGCTTTCTTTCTTGTATAAGGTGTTTAATTGTCAAAAAAATCACTTCCATAACATGCGTTGATATGGAGTAATTTGTGTTGCGTACGTGTGGTTCCCAGTGCAATGATGGCTCAGGTTTGCTTCAGTTTATGATCAATTTAACATCTTGTTTCTAAAAATAACATTGCCAGCCACAAATATTTAACGCTCACTCCAGTTTTGTTATTCTTCAAAATAATATAAATTAACTCTTCAAAATAATATAAATTAATTCTTCAAAACAATATAAATTAAACATTTAAAATTATGAGACAACCGTCAAATTTGGCATAGTCTCATGAATGTCTGCAAAGCCCTTTCCCATAGGGGTAACACCTTCGGGGTAATTAAAACTTTATGAATTGTTTTGTAAACCAATAAAATATTATTGTTCTCCTCTACACCAGGCCTGGAAATTGACAGGTTGTAGGCTGTTTTTTGTGATTTTAATCGAATATTACAGCTGGAAAATTTTAGAAAGTGTAGACAATGACAGGTTGAAAATTTTAAAAACCGTAATTTTTTTGAAGTAGTTTATAAAAAAATATAATACCTATATATATAAATAGATTATAGAAATATCTTAAATTTACAGCCACTTGAAACAACTCAACCATCACAAAAATTCCTTTTGACAGGCGGTGGTGACTGTCAAATTCCAGGCCTGCTCTACACTCCATATTTTTAATTTATGGTGATTTGACAAGGTAGCGGGTATGGATAATAGTTTTTCTTTAATTACGACTTTGAATGGAATTTGGGGCTTAAATAAAATGATAAAAAACCAATATACAATTACTGAATGCATGATATGTAGCTTTATAAATTATAAAATGTTTTGGTGAAAATAGTTAATGCAGTGTATGATACTGTTTTATCAAATCATCTCACTGACAGAGGTACAAATTACATAAATGTACTTCTCTACAGGAGAGGAATAAGCAGTTTGAATCTTCTGAAAAATAGTAAAATATAGAATAGCGGTCTATAAGTGTAAACCAAGTTGCTGCTAACTCGACAACATTTTTTCATCAAATTACATGTATATCGATGAGTTCCTCAACATTGGTTATCTGGATTATAGTCTAAATGGGTTCTCAACAAATATGAGATTCTTAACAAGTTTTTCTTACCCCATGATTTCATATAAACTTTGGTCACCTTCACCTATAAGTTCTCATTTATTTTAATTTTTTTAATGATAAAAAATATAATAAAATTTAGAATATATTTTATGAATTGTTTTTTCAACTATTTTGAATGCAAATTCACGAGAAATCATTATATTGCCTCTTTTTTGATGAAAAGAGATCTTATATTATATTAATTCAATAAGATACAAGATAGCTTTCAGCAAAAAAGTGGGCAGTATGATAACACACCCCAAAACCACAAACGAGCAAACTAGGTTGAGCCTAGGAGAACAACAAACAAACTAGGAAACGCTTAGGAAATCACTAGAACACAAAATTAAGCGACAACAACAAACATTCCCGAAGTAGGAGGATCATGATTGTTTGGTGAACCCCAACTAGGGAGGTCCTTGCCGACATCCGGAATGTACCAACCAGTGGGAGTTTATTCTTCATTTTCCACCTCCTCTCGAGTGGGGATGACAAAAGAGAGGTGGGGAAACTTGTCAGATTGCAACAGGGGCAGATTCTAGCCATCCAGAGTACATGTCTCAGGGGCAATAGGTGAGCCCCCCCACCCGAGATGACAAATAGGGGACCCCCAGTCTTGTTGGTGAGATGACAACAAGTGACTCCTTCGATGTTGAGAGCGGGGTGAGCGACGAGCCCAGCTGAAAGAACGTCGTTGAGAACAATTGTGACAACCACCATGACCATGCAACGAGGAGCGCCGAGATGGCAAGGATGGCTCTCGGGTGACATTGCACGGGGCATCCCCTAGTGCCTTAGCAGAGTCTGTACATGGTCCACCTCTAGGGAAACTTTGTTAGCCTGGACTTGAATCTACAGTAGCACATTGGAGACAACCATAGACTTGTTATACACATACATTTGCTTATCAACTTCAGAATTAGCAAAGAAAAAAGCATTTCTTTCTTTCCATATCTAAAACATAATTTTCCCTCTAAAAACATGCCAAATCTGGGTGAACATAGGCAGAAGTTTGGGGTTATCTCCTAAAAGGATATTCTACCAAGTAAAGCAATGAGGTCTGAGTGGAAAGAAAAATGATTGTATCCAATTCCAAGCAAGTTGAGCTTTCAGAAAAAACTAGAAGAGATGCATTAAAATTTCCAAGTGGCCTAAGAATTGGCACTTGGGAGCCGGGACCCTAATTTTAACAAGTAAGGACCCCACTGGAAGACCCTGGTGTAGAATACACCACAGAAAGTGATAAATTTTAGGCTCCATGCATATAGATCAAACGATGTCAAATCGCTTGCTCCAAGAAGACGAAGTGGAATGAATCCCCTGTCGAGTGTTGAGTTTTTCAACCATGGGCAGATGAGGTGAAAGCCAACGGTAGCCTTTATTGGCTGAATAATTATGAAATGGGGTATCAACATACCATTTCCAGTCCATCCACCAAGGACGAGAGGAGCACACATAAATCTTATGCAACATGTGATTAGGGACCGAATTGAGCACTTCAGTGATATCGACTTGATCCTGGTTGGTTAGCCAAAACCGAGTTTTGAGCTTAGGCCAAGAATACTAGGATTGAGAGTGTTTATAAAATAAATCTTGGATGCTGCAAATGCCACGCTTAAAAAGTTTGAGCGCAAGAATCCCCGGAACTTTGCGAAGCACTTATCCTGAGCCTAAAATATTGGTGACCACCAGAGAGAATGATGGTTGATGGAGAGCCCATTATAAAAACCGTTTCCTTTCTATTGAAGCCATTGTTTGATGCACTCCCATGCTTTCAAAATGATTTTAAACACAAATGTGCCAACAACTTTAACACGTACCAAAGTAATAAGGAGGTTAACAAACCTTTCCATGCAGGGAGGTCGTACGGTGAACCTTTTTCGATGCCATGGAAAAGAATAACTTTCCAAGCTTCTTGGCCTTGGATGCATCTAACAATCCATTTCGTGTAGAGTTCCTGTATTTGGCATTGAATGTCAATAAGGCCCATCCCCCCAGAATTGCAGGGAAGGCAACATATCTCCTAAGCAACACGATGAAAACTTTTGTCAAAGGAGGCGCTAGCCTAGAGAAAGGCTTTGAGGAGCTTCTTCAGCTTCTGAATAGAGGCTTTAAAAGGCACCCAACACAAGGAGTAATAAATGTGCGTGACTTGTAGAACTTTGGAACAAATTTAAAATTTTCTTGCCAAGGACAAAGGTTTGGTAATCCAATAATCCAACGTTTTGGCCACCCGTTTAATAACATACTGCCATAGCTCGTTCGGCGACGCCTAAAAGGCAAAATGGATGCCAAGAAATTTAAACATTTCATCGTGTGCAAGAATAATCCAATCAAAAGAGGCCATCCAAGTAGGCATTGGGAGGAAGGATTGCCAGTAACACTGGGTTTTCCGCCACTGAATGGAACAACTAGACGTTAAACATAAAATATCAAGGTAGTGCATGACATTGCGTATATTGGATTCTTCCTCAATGAGCGTGAGAAAGGAATCCTTTGCGAAGTTACCATTAAGCAGTTGAGAATTGGTCGTAGAAGGAAATGAAATTCCTTTAACGAACCCTTGGGTTTTGGTGTGGGCCAGTAGATACCCAAAACCTTCAGCCGCAAGCACATAAAGCGCAGGAACTAATGGGAACCTCTGACTAATGGAATGAAACAATCTGAAGGACTCATAACTGAGGCCATTAATAGTGATATGGGTCATCAAATAGTATTCTGATCGTTGAATGAAAATGGGGTCGAATCCAAGATCTTGAAGCATGGCAAGGATGAACAGTCATTCAATTCGATCATAAGCTTTCTTAAAATCAATTTTTATGAACATAACATATTGATTGGATCTACGGGCCCATTTTATGCCTTCCTAAATAACACTAACGTTGTTAAGGATGTAACACTCTTAAATGAACTCAGTTTGTTTTGGTTGAATAACAACGAGGAGAATATTACGAAGCCTCATAGCCAGCTATTTCACCAGATTCTTAGCAAATTAAAGAAACAAGTAAGGGTATTAGGCCAAGGAGGAATCCCTGATTGTGGTGTCGGTTGAAGGCTATTCGTGCGTTCTAATTTCTTGATCCAAGTTGATTGCGAGAGCTCTCTTTTGGCTAGGAGGAACTACCTGTAAATGTAAAACAATACCACCAAATAGAGTTAAACAAAACAATGAGTGGACTGCCTAGTGGAAGCTAGATCCGGGAAGCATGATGCTTCCTGAACAGGCTGTCAATCCACTTTTATATAACAATATTAATGCTAGTTAAATCATACATGAAGTAAAGATCCTATTAGAATTGAAACGATTTAGGTATCTCGTACAAAACAATAAGAAAGGTCATTCAAAAGGTTGTTTAAGGTCAAAACGAGAGGTTTGATCAGCTGGTGTTGAGTTGTAGGTCTGGTACAGGCTCTGGGTAAGGTCTGGTAAGGATTAGAAATGGTTATGGGCTATTCAGAAGTGGGTATTAGCTCACTGGTCTGAGCTATATTTTTAGACATAGTAACCAATGTCGATAGATGACTGATAAGGGTTAGGTGGAGCGACTGACATCGTTGGATAACCAGCGTCGGTAGGGGCAATTATAGGAAAGTTTCTAGAATTGGTTTTCTAGACTCCCTGTGATTGCACAAAGGTTGGAAATGGTGAGAGTGGGGTCATAAAATGTTCTAAAGACTCAGAGATGATTAGGAGAGGGTGAAAATGGGTGTAAAGTCTGAGTATGATCAGGTGATGGGTTGATGGAAGGAAGGAAGTATATGGGTGTGGAGAAAAATAAACTAAAGAGATGAATAAACAAATCTACACAAAGAAACTAGAGATTCGATGAGGGGATGTTGAATACTTAATGGAAAGTAGATTGGAGAACATCGGTGATGAAGACGGTGACCATAGAAATCTAGAGAGAAGAGTCCGTTGTATTCGTGTTGCGGTAGTTTAAACCTCCGTGCTTCTCTGTTGTGAATCTGTGATCATGAAGAGAATGATGAATGGTGGTCGATGTTGGTAGTTCTCCTGTGTGTCTTATTTTTCTTGAGTGTAAAATAAATTTGAGTGCTCCAAGTCTCTAGAAGAAATGAGATCTTGAATCGATTGGACCAACCTTAGGAAAAGGCTTTTGGAAACTGTATTTAACCTAACTAGACAATGGTTAGGTGACCGGAATGTCGGTTGAGATATAACCGGCGTCGGTCAAGGCAGGGAATATCTAGGTTGGCCAAAAATAGCCAGATTGTTGCTATTTTTGGCATGATCTCCAACCTTCTTCTGAAGTCTCGAGTGATAGATCATAGCAAGATAAGTAGGAGTCCTTTTAGGTTTGTTAATAGGAGTTAATTCTAGGTTTAGACTAAGTCCTAGTTAGTTAGGATAGGTTTAGACTCAGTCTTAGGTCATTAATGAGGTTTGAGTAGGTCATTGAGTGAGGTGGCTAGGTGAGGATGAGTGAGGATATTTAATTAATTTATAAGATAATTAATTTAATTAACATGTGCACTATGGGATATGAATAGGTAGGATATGGTTAATTTAATTAACGGGGTTTAAAGGGGAGTATGACCCAATTTTGGTGTCTACATTTTGCCCCTTTTTGTTGCGTAGCTTGTATTTGTAAGCGACGCTAACAAAAATAAGAAATTGGTGTTCCAGGTGTGAATGGAGGTTAGATTTCCCCAAGTAGGGCTGAAAGTGAGATTGCCCCAAGTGTGGGTGAAGGTGATCCCCCTCAAACTAGGAACTGATGAGGTGTTAGACGGAGTCAGTGAGTGGTTTGATAAATATGTAAGTGATGAAAGTGAAGGTAGGTGGGTTGTAGGTAAGGGTATGGGCACTTTGGGTAATGGGTAATGGTCAAATAGGGTAATAGGTAATGGCAATCAAATGCACACACACGTATAGATTGTGACATGGTACCAGGTAGAAGAGCATGCAAACTCTACATCGTCCAAGGTCGATAGGTTTATCCAACAAGGTTGAAGTGATTCAGGTATCTAGGGTACAGGATATGGTTCAGAAACACAACTTAGGTTAGGTGCAGGACCGTTTAGGTATGATCTGTACACCAAAGGTTTGGTTGGGATAAACAACACAACAATAGGCAAGGTAAGGTCATTAGGCTAAACCACACGGGTAACAACATTACAAGGTATAACAAGTACATGAGTTCAAAGGTCACAAAAGGTAGTTCCAGTCAGGGTATGTAGGTCATGACATGGGTAAGGCCGAGGTATATGTAAATAACAAGTCCCTAAACGTGATTAAGGAAATGTATAGGTAATTTAGGCTTGTGGGTAGGGTGTAATAAGTGTTGGTAAGGCCAAAATTTGGTAATGAGTTTAGATCAAAATGGAAAAAATGTAGGTGAAATGGTATTGACAGGTGACTGATGTGGTTATAAGGTAGTTGACATCGGTTTGGTATGACTGACGCCGGTCATGTCAATTTAGGGTTAAAAAAGAAAATCTATGTTTTTTACAGATTCATTTTAACTTATTATCATTTGTGAAAATGACAGAGAAGTTGTGCTTCCGTGGAAAGAGACATTGCAAAGTGTCGAGTTGAGTTAGTGAGTTACTAGTATGAGTGGTAGTCAAGATAGGTCAACGAGATCAAGGAGAGTCATGTTGATTGGTGGATGAGATTCAAGGTAGGTTTTTCACGCATGACAGGCAGGTGGGAGAGGATTCAGGTAAGCAAGGATTATCAGGACACATATGTTGTATTCCAACATAGGAGAGGTGGCCAGACATGCCCCTTGTAGGCAAGTGAGACAGATACCATAGTGATGAGGTATGAGGGATCTAAATAATTATCATATTTTGAATATTTAAATTTGTAGTGAGGTTTAATGAGATTTTTGATTTTGATTTTTATACGGTCTGCATGCCAAAGAGAGTGAGGTTGTATCTGATTAATTTGAGGTACTTGTATGTATTTATATCTATGTATATGTGTATTGATACACAAAAATTTTCCATTTATATAGATGATGAGATTTATTGCATGGATGATGTACCTATGTTTTAATTTCCATTGTTATTGTGTATTGATGGAAACTAGGTGAATTAGGCATGATTGAGTCGAGGTCATGTAGGCATGATAGAGTCTAGGTGAGTTAGGCATGATTGATTCTAGGTCATTTAGGCATGAGGTCACGTTAGGTCAGTTAGGCATGGTGGAGTTTTAGGTCAGTTAGGTATGATTTGGTCATGTTGTTGGGTTTGATTTAATTTCCATGTTATTGGTAGTATGGAAAATAAATGATGATGTATATTTATGTTATGGTTTAAACTTCCAAATATTTGATATCATGGAATGGTGAACTGATTGATGTATGATGTGATGAAATGGTAGGTATGTATGTTTGTATTAATTTCCAAGTGTTGTAGAAAATGGAAACTAACTAAGGTAGAATGTGAATAGGAAAATGGGGGGAAATAGGTTAGGGTAAAGAGTGGCTAAGCTAACCTCCAAGGGCCCCATGCCCTCAGAGTGCTGCCTACATAGCCCTAATGAAAAGGGGCCTCAGGCCGATGTAGTTCTCCCGTAAGCTAGGGAAGAATATGATGAGGATAGATGAATGGGTCATTAGGTGCTTTAGGTATATTTTTGAGTCTAGGTCATTTAGGCATGGTTGAGTTTAGGTGATTTTAGGAATTTTTAGGATTTTAGGCATGGTTGAGTTTAGGTGATTTAGGCATGGTTGATTGATAGGTGAGTTTAGGCATGGGCACGGTTGAATTTAGTCAGTTAGATGGTGATAAGTTTAGGTGGGAGGAATTCTTAAAATGTAGGTGTCAATGGTCTAGTCCTGTATAGGAGAATCAACAAGTAATGAAGAAGGTGAAGGGTAAGAGGTGACCAAAAGAGCCACCTAATTGGTAAGAACCATAACAAGTCTACCATACCAAAGGTGGGCTTATGAACATAAGACCCTAAAGGCATTGCTTGATTGACTATTTGAAGGGTGAAGAAAGTCACATGATCACAAAATGTCACATTTGTAGTACGTCCCTTGAGCGGGTAGAAAATTAGGGTGAAAAAGGTGATGAGGTGAAAGTAGGTTGGTTTTAGTGTAACCTAGTGTGAGACAACATGCCTATTTGGCAAGAGACCCAAGATCAAAATAGGTAAGTCCATGACGAAAAAGTTAATCTTTTTCCTTTTTCCTTTTTCCTTTTGTTTTTGATATAGACTGATCGATGCGGGAAGTCTATGTGGGATGAGTATATTTTCTCCTTGAGGTATTCGTGAAGCTGATCGATGTGGGAAGCTTCTGAATATATTATTTTATTATTTTGCAAGAATAGTCTTCTTATTATGATAGACTATGTACAATATGGCTAGCTTTGTATAGTTTTCCTTCGAGGGAGCAGTTTATTTATAGCAACGAGATAGAAAGCGTAGATGTCCTTTTTAAGGGAGTCATCTTTTTGTTGGAAGTTTGACTCAAGGAGTTGAATCCCATTTTACTTTTGAAATTGTTTAGATTTTGGACTTTTAGGTCATGGAAAAGACTATAGAGACCGATAGGTTCTTGTTTGAAGACAAAACCATAACACACAAGGCTAACTATGAAAGAGAGGTTTAAGTGATGAATGACCATGGGATTCCATCTTGAAAAATATGAAAAGTATCCATGAGAATCATGCCATGATTAGAGCCGTGGTACTCATATTGAAGATAAGGCTTAAATGGTAACGAGTAATCATATGATTCTGGTTTAATCGTTGATCTTAAAAATAGGTAAAGGGAAGGTGAATGGTGCTCAAGGGAAGAGCACTTAATAGATAGAAGGTGATATAGGACTTGATTCAACAATAGAATGGTCAAAGATGCAAAGCATTGAGGGGCTCAAGTTCAGGTTTACCTTTGAGTGAAGACAAATGATAAGCACTTGATCCATAGGTATGAGTAACGATATAGGGTCCAAGCCAATTAGGGGAAAATTTGTCCCATTTACTTTTCTCCTCTTTTGTTACATGTTTATTTTCCTTCTGGATGAGGTTTCTGACTTGGAAGGATTTGGTAGAAGCAAAGGTAGGATGTAAAAAGTTTTGTTTTAGTGAAATATTCATTAAAAGAAGGGGAAGTGACAAGTCCCCCATGGGTATGGGGAAGAATGAGATGGTGATATGTTAGGTTGGGTAAGATTGGGAAAAAGTGATTAAAGTTGGGTAAGGTAGGGTATGGGTGAGGTGGGGTAAAGTTGGGCAAGTTGGAGTATGGTAAATGAATAAGGTCTAGGTATTTAAGGGGTGAGTAATAAAAGAAAAGGAAGTGTAAGAATCCCCCATAGGATAAGGAAGAATAACGTTGATGATAATGGGTTATTATGCAATCTTTTTCAAGGTTGAAGTGTGATGAGGTAAGTGCTATGGGTAAGATTAGATAAGGTATGAATTGGTTGAGAAATATTGGGGTATAATTGGTTAAGGTTGATTGGGCAAGGTTAGGTTCTCAATGAGTTAGGCAAGGTTTCTTGGAAGGTTTAGGCAAGGTTAAGGCAAGGTGGTGGGTAAATTTAGGTAAGGTAGATGAATGAAGGTATGGTTTGGATGAGAGAAACCAAATGCAAACTATAAGAAGAGGGAATGTTGAGTCCCCCATAGGGTAGAATTGAGGGTAATGTGATGATAAGTAATGTTGTCTAATATTGGGAAAATTTGAGTGTGATGAGGTAGGTAATGGGTAAATTTAGGTAAGGTAAATTGGTTGAGATAGATTGGGAGAAATTGGATAAGATTGATTGCGAAAGGGTAGGAGTAAGGTTTAGTTGAAAGGTGTAAGAAGATGTGATAAATCCACCTTGGGTAAGGTTGATTGGGCAAGGATAGATGAATCAAGGTTTAGGAAAGGTTTGAGGCAGATGGGATATTGGGTCACAGGATAAAGGCAAATGGACTAGTTGGTTTCTCCTTTCCTTTGTCTTTCTGGGCCTGAGTGGCAACTTGGATCATGTTAATATACGAGGACAGAGATGTGGATGGAGAAGGTGTTTCATGAAAAATATAATGACATGATGGACAAAAACCTAGTGCAGGATAAGATCCTTATGAAATGAGTAGGGCACAAATTTAGTATGGAAGTTTTGTGGGGTTTTGGCTAACTCTCTTATATGGACCATATTGATCTTGAATTTTGGAGGTGGATAAAAGGGCTGTGGAGGTGGTGATGTAGGTTGCTGAATAGGAAGTGGGCAAGGTTGTGTGGTGATAGGTGTAGGTGTAACAAGGTCCTCATCTATAAGATCATCGTCGTGAAATTTTTCTTCAGGAGGACACAGTTGAAGGAGAACGGTTTTAAGATCCTTAAAAATTTCTACATCATGCTATGGCACACGATGGTAGGCATAAATTTTAGTATCATAAAACCCTTTTGGTTTGGGTTTGAGTGGGTCGTAAGGTCTAAGGGGAAACAATGTGATGATAGAGGTCTCTAAAAGGTTAGCTAGAATGTTGGATTAAGACCTTGCCAATGGATCACAATGTGAGGTGAGTGTGAGTCTAGATTGAAGTGTGGGTGATTTTGGTGGGAGAGAAGTCACGGGAGGTGGAATTGGAGGTGAAATAGATTTGACCATGGGTTTGGTAGGTGGTACTATTTAAGGTTTGGAATTTACCTTCTTGGGTAAAGGCATGATAGGTGAACTAGCGATAGAAGGTGTTGTAGGCTTAACTACCTATTTGGAGGGTAGTGGGTTTTTCAATTTTGGTTGCTCCTTCCTAGGTAAAGGTGAGGAAGGAGTACATGATGTGGAAGGGAAGGCATGGCGGAAGAGGATGAGTTATCCAAGGTGATAAAGGAGGCATAGTGAAGGTTGCTAGAAGAGACAAGGTGGAAGGTATGGGTTGAAGAGAAGGAAATATCAAAGGTAATAATGGAGTTATTGCAGGTGGTGGGGGTATAGGTGGTAAGAAAGATGCAGGTGATGACAAAGGTGTACGATGTGTAGGTAAGTTGGGTGTAATAAAAGATCGTGATGAAGAGGCAGGTTGTTGTGCTTTTGGTTTGCCTTGGATAGGAGGTTTCTTGGCCAAGGTCAATGGGTGAGGTCCTAGGATGGAGGGCAACGGTGAAGGTGATAGAGGAGTAGTGGGTGAAACTGGTGTATGTGGCCTAGAAGGTTGGGTCTTCCTTTTAGGTGGAGGAATAGTTTTTGCATGGGCTTGGGAAGATGTGGCTAAGTCCAATTTGATAGGAGGGTGGACTAGGCTTGATGTTGGCATGACACCCAATGTGGTGATGGCTCTGGATGCAGGGGAAGGTGTAGATACAAGTAGGTTCTTAGGCATAGGAACAGGTTTGGTTGTTGGTAAAGGTTTGGATGTAAGAAAGGGTGATGAAGAAGAGGCCATTATGACAACAGGTATGGTCATGGTTGGTTTGGTCATTTGAAATACCTTTGGATAAATCATAGAGGTATCAATAGATGATATTTGCATTTGGGTTGAAAAGGGTAGCCAGAGATGTCCCCAAAGCATGGAATTATCAACGTAATCCAAGTGGTCTTCCAGGCATGAAAATGACACTGTTGTAAGAGGAGATGACATTGATTTAGTAGTAATCCCTGTAAAGTATGTCTGTGAGATAGGGAACTGGTTGGCTTCGACTTTGTGGGTAAGAGAGCCGAGAGAAAATCAACTGGATCCTGGAAGGCTAATGGGGAATTTTCACCAACAGGCAGTGGCACTTCTAAAGGATCCTCTATTGGTAGGGGAGATGACAGTGGGATGAGGTAGGTTCCTCTTTCGGTGGAGAGGGAGGTGAGCATGACTCTCCCATGGGTAGGAGAGTTAACACCATAGGTTGTTCATTAGGTTATCAGGGAAGTGATGAAATGGCATCGATAGATATTGTGGTCTCCTCCGTGGGTGAAGGGGGAGATGAAGGGGACTCCTCTGTGGGTGAAGGAGTAGATGAAATAGGCTCCTCCATGGGTAAAGGAGCTCATGCTAGAATCTCCTTGATGGAGGGGAATAAGGATAAGAGGAAATTGAGGAAGGGTCGGTATGGTGTCAAACACAACATGGACCTCATGGACATTACTGTCATTAGTTGAAGGTTCACCAGTTTGGTTAGATGATGGGGTGTGATTAGGAAATGGCTTCTTGAAGATATGCAAGTTCTGATTAGTTGGTGCATTTGGGTTGTCCAAGACAAGATCTCCATTGTCTAACATTTCCTGGATGATGTTTTTGAAGGTGATACAATTACCATCGCTATGGCCTTTTACACGATGATAGTTGTAATAGTCATGTTCCTTGTACCATGCAGGCATAGGACGAGAAGGGTCAAAACCAGTATGTGGTTTGATGGGTGGTAGAGCAATTGCTCTGGCTTTAAGAAGTTTTTCTAATACTGAAGAATAAGGCTCCCCGATTGGAGTGTACTTTCATTGCTCTCACTTGAACTGGAAAGCTTGAACGGGAGAAAGGTTGGAAGAAGGTTTTGATTGATTGGATGGGTGAGATGGGCCAGCTTTTAAAACTACCACGTTGGTAGATCCTTTTTCTTTGGAATAGTTGTTTTGTGGTTTTGAAGAGGAAGAAGCATCATTGGATTTGAATGCAACATTTTTGTTACGCAATTGAATTTTCTTCTCTTCTATGGCATGGATTTCAAGTTTTCTAGCCATGGTGAATGCTTCATCAAAGGTACAGAAGGTTTGGACTTGGAGAGTTGGTGAGATGTGCCTAGCACAAGATTTAGTGAACTCTATAAGCTCAATTTGAGGTAGCTGGAATGTAAGCTGGTTGATGAGGCTCCGCCAACGAGTGAAAAAATATGTGATAGACTCATTGTCATATTTTCATGTTAAGTAGATGTTGGTCATGGTGAGCTTCTTGACAATATTGCTCTAAAAATGGTCCAGGAAGGCTTGAGCCACTTGGTTAAATGAGTAAATGGAATGTCAAGGTAAACCACTATACCAATCCAACGCAGGTCCTGTCAAGGACATAGGGAATGTCCACAAGAGTAGAGCATCATCATGAGCGATTAAATAACACCCATGCTTGAAAGACCAAGTGTTGTTGCGGGTCCTCTTTATTGTTGAACCAGTTGAATTTGGGAATTTCCCAATGTGTAGGGTATGGATGAATGGGAATAGATGGATGAATGGGCTCATTGCAGATTTCATCGTATGTTAAAGAGTTGTGAGAGCCAGAAACTGATGCTTCCAATGTTTGCATCTTTTCCATCATCATTTTAATAAGGTCATTGGTAGGTTGTGATGACTGGGCACCCCCTGCAGTATAAGGGGGTTGATGATGAATGTATGATGTGGACGACATTCCAGTATATGGTGGTGCCGAGTACGAGAACTGCGTGGGGGGAATAGATGTAGGTGGAAAATATCCCGAATAAGTGATAGACGAGATAGGTGGTTTTTGGTGATATGTGTAAGTAGGTGGGGTGGATGTAACGATCCTTGTAATGATTGGAGGTAAAGACTTTGGGATGGAGAGGATGATGTTTTGGAATGGGGTATGGGTTGCCAACACCATGGGTGGTTATGGTGCAATAGGTATATATGAGGTGGCATGTGCAGATGGGGCTATGCTCAAGGTGGCTGATGAAGGAATGGTTGACACCATGGGAGAAACTGACATCAAAAGTGTGACCAATGTTGTAGGTGCCGCAGATATTGATGATGTGGGGTCAAGTTGGGATACTATGGGTGGTAAGGTGGATGAAGGTAACACCGAGCTAGTGGTAGCTGATGCGGAAGTGGGGGTGAGGGCAGGAGGAATGGACACAGGCATGTCGTATACCAACTGTCCTGATGAATCACGAGTGGAGGAATGGGCGAGATAATGTTGTAAGGCAGTAGGGTTGTGGTCAAGGAGTCTTGTGAACTCCTCATCATCAATACTAATGACAATGGGTTGAGTAGGATCCATAGGTGACAGGATGGAAGGTGGTGATGGGCTAGGCGGGAGCGGCTGAAGGCTTGCGTGGAATACAAGGGAATTGGCTTGAATACAAGTCAAAACCATGTGAGTTGGCGTAGGCTTGGTAATTTGTTCTCTATAAATGACACAGAAAAATAGAAGAAATGGAGAAAAACAGTTCTAGGGGATAAGAACATGTTGTTATTTTAATTAAAAATTAAAACACAAGAACCGATGGCATTGGGTTAACCGATGATGGTGATAGGGTGACTGATGCCGGTTAGGTTAATCGATACCGGTTACTATAGGAAATCAAAAGTTTTTACAAATGGGGCAATAACTGATGAAAATGAGACAAAACTGGATCTGACAGTGATTTTAAAAATCCAGGGGTATGATGATATGTCTGAGGAACTTTAGAAAGAATAGAAAATGTGGTGAGTGTTGTTTTTGGTAAAATGACCAAAAAAGTAGATAACCGAAAATGGTCAGGTAAACCGATGATGGTCAGAGTAAACAGATGTCGGTCGCTGGACCGACGTCGGTCACTGTGAAATTTGAAAAGATGGAGAAAGTTGATTTTTGTGACTTAGATCAGGTAAAATATCAACCCAGAAACCTGAGTATGATAGTGATGGACCCTAACACACCCAGAAAAAGTTGGAATACACCAACTATAATTGTGGGGAGTGAAAGGAAGAAGAGAATGGAGAATGCGTCCTCACAACTCAAAACACAAATAAAGTAAAAGTAAATAAACACGAAATCCTATGGGTGAATTTCATGTTTTAGCTTATGCTATTTAAGACTGACTCATGAACAAAATAGAGTTCTTGGTTTGATAGAAGGTGTCCTATGAAAATCCAAGATCTAAGGGTGGTTTCAGGTAATGTTTTGGCGGGGGTTGTCCTTTCTCTGAGATAATGAATGGGTAGAGAAACCAGTTGGGCGTCCACTATCAATCCTCTGAACATGTGATCATTGAAAACTTCTTCTAGGTAAGAGGATGTTTAAGAAGATGTGTAAATTATGTAAGTGGTTTGGTATAGAGAGAGAGTGTGCAAGTGAACTATGATTAAATTAGTCAACCATCAGCTGGGCATGACTTCCAGTGTATAGGTTGCCCTCAATTTTAATGTGAGCTAAAATGCAAACATAGAAGTATGAAATGCAAGTATTTTAAAACCCAAATCGAAATGTGATATTCGATGTAAACAAAGAGTGAATAGGAAATAATATGACTTTCACTAATGCAAATGCAAGAAAAGAAAGAAATATTCTTTTTAGTCCCGAAATACAAATGTCACTGAGACAAGTAGAAGAGAGAGAAGATTCCCAGGGAGAGAATTTAATGTTAACTTCCTTTTGAAAAGAAACAAACATACAATGGTTCCCTAAGAATGAATAAATGCAAGGAACCCCAGATGGGTCCCACCGGGCATGCCAAAATGTTTCACCAGATTCTTAGCAAATTAATGAAACAGATAAGGGTAGTAGGCCAAGGAGGAATACATGTTTGTAATGTCGGTTGAAGGTTGTGCACGCATTCTGATTTCCTGATCCAAGTTGATTGTGAGAGCTCCCTTTTGGCTAGGAGGAACTACCTGTAAATGCAAAACAATACCACCAAATAGAGTTAAACAAAACAATGAGTGGACTGCCTAGCAGAAGCTAGATCTGGGAAGCATGATGCTTCCTGAATAGGCTGTCAATCCACTTTTATATAACAATATTAATGTTAGTTAAATCATACATGAAGTAAAGATCCTATTGGAATTGAAACGATTTAGGTATCTCATACAAAACAATAAGAAAGGTCATTCAAAAGGTTGTTTAAGGTCAAAATGGGAGGGTTGATTAGCTAGTGTTGAGTTGTAGGTCTGGTACAGGCTCTGGGTAAGGTCTGGTAAGGATTAGAAATGGTTTTGGGCTATTGGGAAGTGGGTATTAGCTCACTGGTCTGAGCTATATTGATAGACACAGTAACCGGTGTCGGTTGACTGACTGATGTTAGTTAGGCAGAGTGACCGACGTCAGTTGGCTAACTAGCGTCGATAGGGGCAATTATCAAAAAGTTGCTAGAATTGGTTTTCTAGACTCCCTGTGATTGCACAAAGGTTGGAAATGGTGAGGGTGGGGTCGTAAAATGATTCTGGAGACTCAGAGATGATTAGGAGAGGGTGAAAATGGGTGGAAATTATGAGTATGATCAGGTGATGGGTTGATGGAAGGGAGGAAGTATATGGGTGTGGAGAGAAATAAACTAGAGAGATGAATAAATAAATCTACACAAAGAAACTAGAGATTCAATGAGGAGATGTTGAATACTTACTGGAAAATAGATTGGAGGACGTAGGTGATGAAGATGGTGACAGTAGAGATCTAGAGAGAAGATTTGTTGTATTCATGTCGTGGAAGTTCAGACCTTTGTGCCTCTCTGTTGTGAATCTGTGATCGTGAAGAGGATGATGAATGGTGATCGATGTTGGTAGTGCTCCCATGTGTCTTCTTTTGCCTGAGTGCTAAAGAAATTTGAGTGCTCCAAGTCTCTGGAAGAAATGAGATCCTGAATCAATTGACCAACCTAGGAAAAGGATTTTGGAAACATATTTAACCTAACCAACAATGGTTAGGTGACCTACATTGGTTGAGATATAACTGGCATCGGTCAAGGTGGGAATATCTAGGTTGGCCAAAAATAGCTAGATTGTTGCTATTTTTGGCATGATCTCCAACCTTCTTCCAAGTCTCGAGTGATAGATCATAGCAAGATAAGTAGGAGTCCTTTTAGGTTTGTTAATAGGAGTTAAGTCTAGGTTTAGACTAAGTCCTAGTTAGTTAGGATAGGTTTAGACTCAGTCTTAGGTCATTAATGAGGTTTGAGTAGGTCATTGAGTGAGGTGGCTAGGTGAGGTGGTTAAGTGAGGATATTAATTAATTTAATTAAGATAATTAATTTAATTAACATGTGCACTATGGGATATGAATAGGTAGGATATGGTTAATTTAATTACCCTTGTTTCGAGATGACTTTAATATTCCCTTTGTTGATGCATGATCCTAGAGACTGGTTCTGAAACCCATCAAGATAGACTTGAAAAACATCATGACTACCCAAATCCCATAGAGCTTTGTAGAATTCGCAAGGGAAGCCATCACATCTCGAACCCTTATCATTGACCATTTACATGTCTGCAACATGGAGGTCACCAATGGTGAGCATTTGGTCACAGACCACCTTCTGATCATAGGAAAACTTATACGGTACAATAGCCAGACATTTCTCAAGGGATGTTTGGTGATCGGTAGAGGGTTGTTGAGCCTGAAAGACCAGCTTGTAATGTCACACAAATGTGTGTAGCACTAGTTAGGCATTAGTGACCCTAATGTTGCCATCAAGGATGGTCCAAAATTGTTGGGAAGGCCTTTTGGCTATAAGAGAAAGAAATAATTCTTTTGAAACTTCGTAGCCAATTTTGAGCCAATGCATGTGGGTGCGGATTTGAGCTCCCTGAGCATTGTAGTTATTACCAATTTGAATTTGCTGACGAAGCGTTGCAACTTGAAGTTGCAGAGTTTTAGAGAAGGGGTTTCTTTTAAGCACCACCATTGCTTGGCTAAGAACAGAGGTGTTGGTGGAGTATGAATGACATATAATTTTAGCGATCTTTCTGCCATAGATTCTGAGAAATCTAGTAGTCCGAGTCATAACATCCTCCCACCACTGAGTCCAGATGGCATGCATAGGTGGATGAAAGCATTGAAAATGACTAGGCCGAGGGGCCAAGTTCCATACACACTTGATATGATTGAGTGTGGGCCCATGTTGCATCAAGGCATTATTAAGAAATAATTGGCCATTAAGACAAAAAGAACGCTTATCATACCAAGTGATACGGAATCGAATGGGGGAGTGATTTGAAAGGACAAATTTAGGCATTACCTCCACTAGCATGGAATAAATGTTGTCAAAAGAAAAATAATCTTGAGATGACAACATAGCTCTAATGATCCGTTTAAAAACATGATCCGATCCTCCTCAGAGATTGGACCAAGTGAACCATGCTTTGGAGGTGGTAGTGCGAGAAGCATTAGGGTCATAAAACCCAGACTTATTACACATGAAATACCACGCCTCCCTTTCGCCAATTGTCCACCTCATCGGCAAGTGTCCACATTTGTCAGTGAGTGATTCAACCATATTAAAATCACCACTTATGAAAAAATAAGCATTGATAATTGTGTAGGCTATCCACCGCCAAAGATCGGCCCTTTCAGCTGCATTGTTAGAGGCATAAATATTAATGAGGCCAAAAGGGCAAATGTCAACATTAAAGAGGACCCATATGGCACAGTTTTTGGGGTCGATGCCATGGCCAATCAACAAGGGCTATCATTTGGGAGTAAAAAGGGAAATTACACCCCCATGACCTACTTCATGATTACTGCAAAATGCCAAGCTGTTAGGCCAGATGGATTTACAAACCACATGTAACTGAAAACCTACAATTTTCACCTTCTACAGAAACAAAACATGTAAACTAGAAAAAAAAAATTGAGCTTCATGAAAAATATACTTTTGATAGGAGTCTGTAAGACCATGAACATTCCAAGATAAACAATTCATGGATGGTCCATTAGTCAAGAGCCATGTTGTCAACATCCAAGCCATCAAGGGCATCAAAATGGTTTTACAAGAATTACGTAGTGTTATGCTACAAAAAATCTTGAAGATCAATTTTTCTTTGCCCATCGTATTTGATGTTGTACTCCTCTTCTGTTGAGTCCGCACTGTGCATCGACTATGGTCCCGAGAGATGCGAGGAGGAATTCGAGCCCTTTTGTATGGCCATGTGAGTTGATTTTTTATAGAAATGACAATGGTTACAACATGGTGACATTAGAAATAATTATTTTTTGGTCCATGAGAACCGAGGTTGCCTTGGGTGTGTTGGAGTACTTTGGTAACTAGAAAGACGAGTTAGCAACAACAATTGGTTCCTTAACAACAATAGTTGGCTCCTTAGCTTGCAGGATATGGGGTTATTCTTTAACAACTGGATCACGCTGAACGTTTAAACTAGAATCCTTGGATTGTTCATTTTTATTCTTATTTTTCTGGCCCCCGACCTTTTGCCAACCTTCCTCCTGCGGGGGTTTTGCTAGTTTAGGGGCTGCTTTCGCAACTGGACGATTGCGAGGGACATAAAGAGGGAAATCCTTGATCTTATGATCAGAGGCCTAGAAACATAAGTAAGTGTTAGGCATGTTGATATACAGAATATGTTTGGAGTACTGTTTGTCTCCCATATGAATTTCCACAAATTCTTTCAGGTCTCGAGAAAGATACCCCTTGATGCAAACAAGCTTTTGTGGGCGGTCATGGTAAAACCGCTCTTGTTCGAGGAAGACCACCCACCCAATATAAGATGTAATATGATGCATGAAATGAGTACAAGGAAAGGGTAGGCCAAGAAATTCAACCCCTACGGGCACTTTAAGTGCAACATACTCATAAACCACAAAGTCTTTGGTCCATGGAGACAGGACCAAAAAAGAGTTACGAAAATTCCAGATGGCTTGTTGGGCCAAAATGTTGGGGGTATTGACTAGGTCAGAAGAGCGAAAGAGGAAGAATCCTTTGGACGCTTTTGAGTCTGATCCCATGAGGAGTCCAGAAAAACTATTTCATGGAAATACATGAACACCTTTTTATTTAAATTTAGGACATCTTTATTTAATCTATCCTTTCATGTTCAATAAAAAAATTGTGAATTAATCTTCTTTTTGTGTAAATAGATCTTCTGGTATTTTTTTATAATATTATTTTGGAAGAATAATCCACAGAAGGTGTGATGTGGGTTTAAAACATCATGTTAACATTAGTATGTTGTAGAATTAACGTCGTTTCACCTCATTAAAATAAAACAAATCACGACCTTTTATTTGATAGATTTGTTAATATGAAGAATAAATATTTTTATATTTTTTGAACATGAAAAATTCATATACCAGAGTACAGGTCTTAACAAATCCATTCAACAATACAATGTTTAAAAATATGAGAGGAAGAATGGAATAGTTGATAAGTTTCTGAAAACGTAGTAAAAAGGTTAATAAAAATACCAAATCATCGTTAAATTTTTGGTTGGCATGCTAAGGAGGACGTCAAATCTCATCCGTGGTTCCACCCAAATTCCAAGTTCCTAATGCGTCCTTTAAAACTACTATTTTCAACCAAAAACATGCATTATTGTCCACAATGGAGAGGACAATGCATTGTTGAAACCAAACAACATCTAAATATTTATAAAAAATAATTTAAAATTTATGAGATGTACAAGAAAATCTTAGCAAATCCACAACCAAACTCCAATCTCTACGTGAAAAAATGACAAATTAAAAATGGAAATAGATGGTGAGACACTAGACAGACAGTCTATAGACGGCGGTTTCATAGCTCTAAGTTCATTTTCTATTTAATTTTGCATTGATGTTTTATATATGTAGACCAACTATAAGTTACTCTTCTTCCCACTGGTTGTGGCACTGGTGAGTGGCGAATACTAATTTGTTTGAAAATATTTTTGATTGCATATTCAATCTTCAGAGAATTAGAATTTTGTAAGTTCTCTACATTCTAAACTTCTAAAGTCCACTAGGTGTGCTAGTTTGCTTCCAATTTTAGGAAGTCCAGTATTAGTGTTGTATCCCACATGCCCTAAGATCAAGACTCAAGCTCCACACCAAAGACCAATTGCAGTCCTAGCTTTGGAAGAGCTCAAATCGCAGCATTGATTTTTTTTGGTGAAAGACCGTTCTTTTGTAAATCTATATAATTTATAAAATCACTAACATGAAAAATATGAAAAATATCCAATAACAAGATGGATGTATTGCATTTATATTATTGCTTATAAATGCTAGTGGATGAGATATCCATTGTTTACATGTGCCTCTTACATCGATGAATTGCAAATCTCTCTTTTTGATGCTTAGAATTTATACCATTGGTAAAACATGCACATTGGAGCCTACTCGCTGCAAATTCCAACAATTATAAGCTTTATTGTCTTATCCAATGGTACTCTATAATTATAACATTACTATGATTTGCAAATTTGAAGTTTTTCTATAACTATAACATTAGTATAATGCAAATATAAGGAACTTTCTAATTTTTACTATGGAAATACACTACAAATAATATTTTCTTGTGGCAATACGGTATCAAGCTAATGAACTACAAGTTACAACTTATACAATGGTATGGATAAAGAATGAAAACAAAAGATATCTTCTAATATTAGTAAAAAAAATGGGAGGAGGAAGAGAAAACACATTGGGAAAAACATACTTTGGTAAATTCTAATCATATGTTACCTATATGACAACAAGAACTATTGAATTCTTTGAGTAACACTTGAAAAGAAAAGAAAACTTCCCTAATCCCAGCCAAAAGTTTTCTCAAGTAAAACAAAACAAGTCACCAAATTCATCCACTCCCCTACTTTTTCCTCCTTATCACACCAATTTCCAAATAATTTTAACACATTCCCATGTAGATATTATGCTTAGTAATAACCCCTTAAATAGAGACAATATTAGAATTGTAAATATGAGTATTTTCTTCACACTTATAAATATTGAAACGAAATTCTAATACATCTATATCATAAAATTAAAAACTTTATAATCCCTTTATAATACCTTGTGTTTAATTTTTACTACTATTATTATTCTAATTTGAAAGGGGTTTGAATTTAATTTATAATGTATCCTTTATTTCATTGTAGCCACAATACTATCAAACAAATGTATTTTGTGATTTTATATACTCACGTATTTACAAAAATGTTTTTAAATTATAGGACATGTGTAAAATATTTATTTTTGTCATATGAAGTGTAAATATTTAATGTACTTTTCACCATAGAAGGGCTAGTTGAATATGTGCCCTTCATAATAAAATTTTGACTAACCCTCCAAATTTGATCCCTACTCACAAGTGGTTTGTTTCTTAATTTGAATATATACTAGCAAGTGCACATGAAATGTGTGATAGAAATGTTGAAGGGGACGCATCTAACAAGTTAAATTTTAGGGAGATAAATATCAGAGGAGGAAGAGAGCAAGTTGAGGGAAGATAAAAAATTGAGTGATCATGTTAGTGGTGTGAGGAAATGCTAAATGCGAGCAAGTATTGATCACAATATTAAATACATGATCCATAATGCAATATGATGTCAAGCTCGATGGACCCTTAATGCAAAGACTGAAGCATGTTGATTCCAAAACCAAATGCAAATCCAATAAAAATTGAAGTTGATGGATATAGTCGAACGCAGTGAAAGTATAATCTTCAACGCTAACATAAAGTCAAGCGAAGCACAAGGGAGAGACAAGGCATTCACTTTATAAGGGTATGTGGAGGAGAACAAGATAGGGAAGATAACAAAAGGTGCATTCAAAGGTGGAAAGGGGAACATGTGACCCTTTCACGGGACCTCCTTTCACAAATGATAAAATCTTTAAAATCATTCACGACACAGATATGGTCGAAAGGCAATGACCAAAGAACTTAGAGTCGCCCGACATCTATGCATTGTAAGAATTTGGTGGTATTGGTATAGTTTGGAAAAAAGGATATTGACGTAATTACTTGTTAACATTACAAATCCAACAACCAGTATTGTGTAGTATTGTTTATGAATTATTCGTAGTTGGTCTTTTCTTTTTGTGTATATACAAGCGATGGTGTACAAAATGCATCTACAAAATGTAACATGAGTCAACCTAATAAAAAATAAAAAATAGTATCAAACTTAAGAAAAACATTATACCACATCTATTTTAAAGCATATGGAGGGATTGTTGAGTCAGTGATGTTACCTTGTCCATTAGTGCTAGGACACTAACATCCAACCTTTACACAACTGAAAGAAAAATAATTTGTTTAGAAAAAATGAAGAAAATGGGCTTTGCTATTTTTTAAATTTTTTTTTTACAACATTGTGACTTTTAATTAGACGACATTATACTTATTAGATAAGACGAAGGAATGAATGGAAAGTTGGAAAGAAAAAGTGATGTATGAAATATCTTCATGTCTCTGATTTAATAAAATTAAATCTACGATAATGACATTGTTGATCAGATAAAATAATAGTAGCATAAGATATCTAACTAATAAAAATACAAGCAAGAGTGATATATAGGGTTTGTAGAATGACTTAGCTTGCCACCATAGGTATGGAATAATTTTGGGTTGGTGAATGACATGAACAGGCATATTTTGAATTGTGTAAGCTTTGATTCTGAAACTGACATGTGACGATATCAGGAACAAGAGTGTCTGGAAGAGGACATGGGCACATGGGTGCTGGTGTTTGTTCTGGACGCTAGTGTGTGTAGGAAAACTTAGGATTTGATTCTTTCTATGTCATTTCTTGTCGCCTTTATCTCATTGTAGGTTGTGTAAGTTCGTTACACTTTTGTTTTGTTGCACATGTACCTATAAAACAAACTGTAGTTACCTGCACAAGACTCAAGCATACATTAGATTGAATAAATAATGCATATGAGAGAGTCTGACTGACCCCGATAGTCACCCTATTGTGATCTTGTTACCAAGCGTTGCACTACATTTCAAAATCCATTTAGTTTTTATGGTGTGTGATTATAATTGTGTCCCTTGAGCTATGATTCCATAGTGCCACCGACACAAATAATAATGGGCTATAACTACTTTGTACAAATGAAAGAATGTGTGATATGGAATTGAGAATAGCCTCCCCCTATGCAGTGAATAATTTAGTCCCTTGTGTTGCTCTTATGCATGTGGTAGATATAGAAATGATAGCCCCCAATTACCCCTTAGAATAGTTAGTAGATTGTGTGTGTATGTGTGTGTGTGTTATTTGTTTGAATTTTGGCACATAGTGACATCAAAAAACCAACCTAGGTCGTGAAAAGAAGATAATAAAAGACCTAAAGCCAAAGAAAAATAACAAAGGAGAAAACCAAGAAAATAGGACAAAAGCACCCAAAAAGACATTAACGTCTGGGTGTTGTTGTTCTGTCTGGGCAATATTGTCCTACAGTAACAAAAACAAAAGTAGAATGAAAGATAGGAACATGGATCCCTATGACTTGACCATAAAGATGCAAATGCCAGATAAAAGATGTAAACAAATCCAAATAAAACAAGAAAAGGACCAAAGAGGTCTCACCAGTGCCTAGTTTCCAAACTTGGAAATCATGCATATAACAACATACTAGAGGTGTAATGTAATAGTAATAAGTGCATATTTTAGTGACTAAAGTCTCACACCTCTTCCATGACTCAAATTTCTTGCCCAAATAATATCTACTATATGAGCTCAAAATGTATTAAATAATCTTTAAAAAAATTAGCAATTGGTAAGGTGAAAGGCTAAAATAATTACTTTTCAAGGCAATTGATATTAAATTTCAAATAGCACTTATTGAAAAACCATCACAAAATTGAATAATGCATCACTTTCTTCTCTCAAATTTTTTCCTTGCTCGTCAAGAAATAAATTAAGCCATTTGGTCTTCTTAGACATTTGTATTTGGAGGAAATCAAATTATATTGTTACAGTTATTAGAAAATGAAGGTGAGTTATCGACAAGTTTGGGTTTAGGTGATGCACTGCATGCGGGTAATAGCTCCCCTATTTGTGGGAATTATTAGTCTTTCCCAGAGTCCAACTTGTGTGATCTATGAGGGAAAATATTATTCACTCGTTGGAATGATGACTAACACAACAACATATAACAACCATTTTTTGGAAATCAAGGTGCGTTGTGATTTTGTTAAGAGGGAAGCATATGTTCATCTTTGGGATGATTTCACTCTTCCACTCTTTATAGAATGGAAATAAGAGAATTGTTATATGCCTCTTTTACCATTATAATTCATTACCAGTTTATCACTGCAATAAGAGGATTACACAATTTTTAGTTAAGATTATTTTTTGTTATTCCACTTTTCTGATTCGCAATATGCCCAGACAAATCTCAGTAAAAACTTGTGATTTCACAACCCACGAAGTCAAAGACAAGGCAAAGGATGTCAGTTGTCAGATTGGGAAAATCCAAACAACCATGTGGATGGTGGAGATGAAGTTAGACTGTTAACGTCCCTGTAAAATGGATCCTAACCATCCCCTCTTTATTCATTGTCATACATCCCAACCTCGAATCCAACAGGGGTAATGCCTTCGACGTAACAAGGATAACTATAAGGTTTGTGTCATTATTTAATATTTAATAGATGATCTATATTTTTGTTTTGGAAAAACACATATAGACCACATGTCATTTGTGTGGACTCCTTGAAGGAGAAAGGGGTGCAAGGCACAATTATTTAAGATGTCATACTTTGGGGATAGCTATGAGAGTAAACACTTGTCATTTAAAACTCCCAACACTTAAGCTGATTTTTTCGCTAACACCTAGTTGTTATCAATCTCATTTGAACACATAACCTAGCATTCCTTATTATTTTCTCATTTTTAGGTGGAACTTGCACCTTTGTTCACCTTCCTCTTGACCAAACAATTCTTCTAGGAACTTAAACACCTGAATTGAATATCTAATATTTTCACAGTTAAACATAAGGAATATTATTTGGAGTATTGTGTATTAGTTTTTTTTTTCTGAGATGACTTAAACACCATCGATAAATAGGTTATGTTGTTGGAACAATATTAAAACAAGCCCCCCTGTCCAATAAAAAATCACCTCATATCATTATTTCATTTCATTAAGTAATTTTGAGGGGCTTCAAATTAAAAAAATTGGCAGGTCGTGGGATTTTTTACATTTTTGTGTAAGATTGATAAAAACACATGTTGATACCCAAGTTAACATGTTCCACGTGTTTTATTTTTTCCATAATCCACATGAGTTGTCATGTAGGAGAAAGAGTAAAAAATATTCAAAACTCTTCCATTTCTATGAAATTTTGTGCTCCACACAAACACAATTAAAAACATAATAAAAACCATATCTTGCTTAGGAATAAGTTGTTAGAGTCAAAATTTAGGACATTATCAAAACCATCATTCGCATGTTCACCTTCACAAAAAATCAACATATTTTACGTGCTCTGATGCAAATTTATCAGTCGTGTTGGTGGAGATTCTATCAGCCATGCTCTGCAAGGCGATGCAAGGGGATCCCAAGTTTAACTCACAAATTAAATAATTACGTGGGTTAGATTGAGACAATAACAGTGATGGGATGCCCTAAGAAAACTAAAGCAAGACTATTATGTTCTATGAATGTCCCCATAGAGGCTAGGCCCACATATTGAAGTGAATTGCATGGTCATGCACTCTATAGAGTGAGATATAAATTACATGAGTGAAATCCTATTGATCGACGTGGCACATGACATGACACTTCTCAATAAAAATTTCCACAACATGCCCATCGGAGAATCATCATCATTTATACTTGAAGAAGAATCAACATGAGTTTAACCTAGTGAATCCAAATCCTCAAAACTATCACCAATATCCAGTGAGTGCAATGTGATTGAAAGTGAAAGTGAAGTGTCAGGAGTTGAACCCTCCTCATTTGTAGAGGAATCATCTTCAAGAGAAAAGTGTGAGAAAAATAAACCTAAGACTGGTGATCTTCTCTCCCCACTACTACTATAGGCACCGTGTAAAGAAAATTGCAAACAATTAACCCGGAGCGTCAAATACAGAAAATTGAGGTTAGGGTGTTTCAAATCTAACATAATAAACCCCATAAAATTTATAATTTCCAATCTAACACAAAATGAACAATATATAACCCTAAGGAAGGGTGTAAGTGAGCATATATTTACCAAAGCGTATCATCGATAAATAGAGTATGATTAAATTGTGACATGAATACCTATTACATTTAATTAGGTAAATAAATAAGCACAAATTAGAAATATAACATGATTAACTAATTTTAAGATTACATCAAGGAGGTGAAATGCAAGGTTTAAGATCATTTGATTTGATTTTGGAATATAATGACAATCATACAAAAATTGTGACTACATAAATGTACCTACAAGTACCTTAGACCTAAGCTACAAATTGAGAATTTTGTTAGGATAATTTATACCCTCTAAATGACATGTAGAGCATATGGAAAATATCTGACATGGATGGAAAAAAGTTTCTTATTGAGTTTTTCAAAATATGACTCCACGGGGTCTATAATATTTGATTCTATATACCCTCTTATGTTTGGTGGCTTTCTACATTAGCATTTATGTGGAATGTTGTAGATGACATATCACTGAAATATGACTTAGCAATGCACCAAAAGACCCAAGATGACTATAGTCCTAAAATCTAGTGATAAAACAAAAAAGGAACATTTGTACTCTCCTAATGATGTCTAAAGCATTTTGATGCTCTCGAAAAATGACCAACATGGTAAAATTAATTTGACAATTATGTTCATTTCATCTTCATCTTCAAAAGCCTCACTTGAATTTCCACACTGTTATCTCGATCACTCACAAAACAAATTTCATCATCTTGTCCTAATTATGTAACAATATCTAAACTTTAGGGAAGATAAAAATATGCTTTGGGAAATTTAGTAAACTTGAAAATAACAAAAAATTGATTATTTTCATACTATCAGATATAAACAATAAAATGAGTTATTTAGATTTTCTTCTTTTATGTATAAATTAATTACAATACATGTGTATTTACAAACAATTGAATTTAAATTATAATCTTTATTAACATGTTTTTGAAAAAGAAAATTGTTAAGAGAGATGAAAATATGAGACCACAAAGACAGGTGCTTCCTCAACAAAAAGGGTCTTCAAAATAGAACAGTGTAGATAATTGAAATTCCATAATAGTAGTGTATATTCAGACAAAATTTCCCAAAATGGAAAGAGAGAGGAGAAAGGAGGTGAGAAGAAAGGGAAGACATATAGATGACCCATTGACACGCCAAAGATATAGAGATGACCCATTAATGCAATAATGTCTAATTAAGATCAATAATCTAGTCACACATTTACTAATAAATACCATGGGGAAATGTTTAGATGAGACCAAATAAAGACTAATGTTTTATTAAAGTTTATGCATCTGAAAATGTTCTCCATTACTCTTTATAGATGGAATTAGTAAATGTTTTTTATTAGTTTTACAAACATTGATGATTATTATTATTATTATTAATACTCTGCAATATTCACGTTACAACCACCTGCTTTCGGGATAAAGTAACTCGAGGGAAAAATAACATGAAAAGGTGGGAAAAATAACATGAAAAGGTGAAAAAAATTGCTCCATCATGATTAAAAGCTCGAATGGTGCAAATTAGTGTTGAATTTATCAATGATGGTTTCAAGACCATTGAGAATTTATCAATGGGGATGTAAATGTAATGTTTCAATGGATTTTCTCTATCATTTAACAAGTGATATGAAACTTTCAAGGTAACAAATTCATCTGTTTTTTCGAGCGAATAGGTTTGGTAAATATTGTTGAAAATGGAAGGATGAAACTAATTTTAAAATACTGAATTTTAAGTCTTTCTATTTTCAAAGCTTCCAAATCATGTACACACTCTCTATGAGTATTCAATTAGCGTTTGATGAAAATTT
Organism: Taxus chinensis; assembly: GCA_019776745.2. Taxonomy (NCBI): domain Eukaryota; kingdom Viridiplantae; phylum Streptophyta; class Pinopsida; order Cupressales; family Taxaceae; genus Taxus; species Taxus chinensis. The sequence goes on along the minus strand of CM034154.1, from coordinate 73,280,463 downwards.
TCTCCCACTAATCAACAAATATATATGAACACATATTATACATTCTATTTAATGTATTAAAATATTATTACTTGTATCTTTCTTTTTTATATTTTTCCCAAAAATACTCTCTTCACAAGATTTGCCATAATATGACATTTTTTGGGATTAAGTTCATATATCAAGTTGAAACAAAACACTATATTTGTGTAATCTATGAATGGTATTTGCAATGATTTAAACACTTTTATCTTCTTTATATAATATTTGAATAGAAATATAAATAAGCAAATTATACACAATAAAACCAAAATATTACAAAGTACTTGTTGTAGACACAAAATCACGCATTTGGGTACATTTCTAGGTCCTAAACACATACTGGCATTCATATGATTCCTAAGCAAGAAAACTACTAATTGATGATTGACTTTAACCTCTCTTTTTTTTTTTGTGTTTTTGGTTTTCTATTTTGCCTTACACACCCTACAACCCAGTTGATATTTTACTTATTTATCTTTTATGGCCCCAGACACCAGCACCCAGGCACCCCTGTCCCCTCTAGGCACCTTGACCCTTTTCCACCTCACTTGCTTCTTTTGGGTCTCTTTTATCTTTTGGGCACCCTTTTCACTTATGGGTCGGCCTTTTAGTTGTCAATTACAAAATTCAAACAAGAGAATCATATAAATACATAGTTATGTGTTCAAAATCAAGGACCAGACTCTAAAAATTATTACTATCACCTAAGCTTGCACTTAAAAGGCACCTAAAGCACTTTAAGGCATCCATTTGGCATTCAATCAAGGGACAAGGGAATGCATTTTTTACATACACTGCACAGGGAGGGGGAGTTCATTATTCCTTCCACACATTTTACTACATTATTACATCTAGCTACAACACGTTATCAAGTGCACTTGCACAAGGGCATGATTTCTACACACACTCACTAGAATTACATAGAGTCTGAGATGGAGTTCAGTGCTCGATTGCAATTTGACTCTCAGCGTGACAGTTGGGGTCAGTTTGACTCCCCATTCTGCGTCTTTCTTTTTTGGATTTGATGTGGTTTGTGGGCTTTCGTAGGTGATATCGACTTCACAAGTTATAGGTACCCTCAGCGATCAAATAACAACACACAGGTGATCAATAAGGAATATTGGCAACATTTTTGTGACACAGTAAAAATCACATTCTGACCATTTTTGTAGTCATAGGCGCCCATAAGAGGTCTCCAGTGCCCAGTCTTCCTTGTCCTGCCATGGGCGCTCGTGTCTGACCTTATTCCTACAATCCATATTTTATTCTAAGCATTTATGAGACTGTTCACTTCTTATCCAATAGTTTTCCTAGTCCAGAGCACTTCCAGATCAAGCGTAAATCAACTAAGTCATTCTTTCTACACCTCTTGCTTAGGGTTTCATACTTGCTTATTTGCATGTGTCATATTGTACTTAGCAATTGTACATCATTGTTTACAATCAGTTACTCTCCAGTTAGGAAATCATTTGGTGAACCCTACTCGTGATCATACACTTGGATCCTCATTTTTATTTTCTCACGGCTCCTAAAAATCCTCTAATCTCTTTGTATGACTTGCTTCAAATGTACCCACATTACAAAGATGTTCTCCAAAAAGCAGTAGACACTATGTATATTCCTCGTGGTACGCTGCCCACTCAAGTAGGTTCCATTTTTTACCGTCTATCTGATGACTTTATCGCTCATAATCCTCCATCCAATCAACCCATCTTAGAGTCAATTCAAGCTTTACATTGTTTATTTCAAGATAAAATCCAAGCTATGGAAACAACAAATACATCTCTTAAAGTGAAATCCAACATCTCAAGGATGCTTCTCAAGCCCATGCTTGTTCTTCTTCTACATCTCATCCCACTTTTATGACTTCTACATGTGCTCATATTAGTGAACCCCAAGTCTTGCCGCTATCCACACCTCTCAAGTTTGATTTCAATGTTAAGCCACATGATATTATACCTGAACTCCTTAATCACCAATTGATCAACTTGTCTTCTACTCATTATCATCCTCCTTATCATCTTGCCAAATACCAAGGTCACCCATATTGCAATTATCATCGACTTAATGGACATAATGACAATGATTATTTTTCTCTAAAACGACAAATTGGGCACCTTAAGCATTGTGGTCTCATTCCATTTGCTACACAAAATATTGCTACATTTTAATCTTCAATTTCTAAATACCACTGGGTTCCTAAATCTGATCTCTCTATGTCTAGTGAGCATCATTCCATAATTGCTAATGTTCCTACTTCGGTAAGTCAAGAGTCACCTGTTCAACCTATTCCAAATAAGAAACCACCTCTAAAAATTAGTCCCACCCCTCCTCCTCTCAAGAATTCTACAACATTATCAATCCCAAATAAACTACCACCATTCAAGATCCCTCCCCACCCTACTCCACTTATGCATCCAATTCTCTTTGTCAAACAAGCTAATCCTTACATCGATGGTCAAGAAACATTTCAAGCTCCACCACCATGGAATGGTCCTTCTCACATCACCACATAGATCTCCATCACTCACGCATTGGGGGGCATAACACTTTCTTGCCCCCTCCTAACATCATAATTTGTCTACAATACTTACTACCACGCTCTATACTTCACACTTTATATTTTTCACTACTCTTATGTATCTTGATACACACAATGTATCATCATTACCCTATGACGCACTCTAGTTCCACAGTTCATACTCAACTGCTGAGGGTATAAATTTGAAATGAACCTCACATCATTCACTCTTTATGCTCTATGCTTCATGATCTATCTTTATAACACATAAATTTTCAAACCATTTCCTGATGACACACTTGATGAGCCCAAGAAATAGCCCATTTTGTACAATATTTGACATTCTTTTTCTCTTCATATATCAAGTGGATCTAAGTGTAATCTTTGAACTTATGGTTTATTTAGGATGAAATAGAGAGTATATATCATGGTTATTTCTTTACAATTCATTGTTATCTTTCTGTTAGCTATTTCTAATGATTATTGGGAAAAATATGCCAATTTGTGCATATGAAGTTCATACTTGTTATAATTATGGAATAAGAAATTTTGAGCATTAGACACCAGCTACAACCAGCCTTGGAAGATCTTGAAAATATCTCATATCATCTTCAGAGATTGTTACTTTGTCATTGCATTAGCTTTAGAGTGTTTTGTCTTAGCTCGCATTGAAGTATCTCAACTCTCTTCAGAGTGTCTCAACTCGCTTTGGAGGATCTTAGCTCGCTTTGGAGTATCTTAGCTCGCTTCGGAGTATCTCAACTCGCTTTGAAGTATCATCTTGCTTTGGAGTATCTTAGCTCACTTCAGAATCTCTTTGGGATGCTTCAGAGTCTCTTTGGGTTGCTTCCGAGTCTCTTTGGGATGCTTCAGAGTCTATTTGGGATGCTTCGGAGTCTCTTTGGGTTGCTTCGAAGTCTCTTTGGAATGCTTTGAAGTCTCTTTGGGATCACTTCAAAGTTGATTATTATAGCTTCGGAGTTGGATAATAGAGCTATGAGGATGAATACTAAAATTGTAGAAATGAGCATAACTCCAAGGATTACATTGTTATCTATTTTTGGAATTCATTCTAAAAATAGATATTTCTATAAGTATTTTATTATTTATAAAATAAATAAGAATCAATATTCATTTTGATTCTCAATAAAAGAGTCAGATTGTTAGATAAGCTCTCTCCATATATTGTGGAGATTGATGCTTTTTAGATAGATTAAAATCTTAGTTGATAAAGATGTATTCCTTAAAATAAGGAGGTGGTTGGAATCATAAAGTTATAAATGTGACCTTCCACACCATTAAATGTAATCACCATTTTTCTAATCAAATCTAAACCTCCATTCTGTCCATTTGTAAATAGTTTTGATTAAAATCCTCTTCCTAGGAATGAGTTGGCCACTCATTCCAAGGAAGATGGACATGTATATTTATTTTTTATTTTTTATTTTGTAATGATATTTTTGTTGTATTTTTATTTGTGTTATGTAATTATTTTTGTGATGTACAATTTGTTGTATACATGCAAGTATTTTCTGTGTTTGTCATTTCTTTTTAATTCAACTATTTTCCTTCCATGCAAGTGTGTTTCAAAATTTCATGTGTGTTTTAATTTCCTGTGTGAATTTATTTTTCTGTAAAGTGTGTTTCAATTTTATGCAAAGTGTGTTTCTAATTCATGTAAGTGTGATTTTACATTTATGCAAGTGTGGATTTGTTAGAAGGGACCATCAACAAATATTTATTTCTCCTTTTGTATACAGCCTTCGAGCACCACCCCTGGATTGAAATTCTTTAATAAAGAAGATTGATGACCCTCATCATTTTGGTGTCGTTGCTGGGGACACAATGTTATTAGGGGATTTATAATTTTCTAAGAGAATTGTCTAGTGGCAGTAGATAAACAAGATCCTAGGGAGAGGGAATGTCTCTTACAAATTTTTGTGATAGGAGATACTTTGTGATGGTTTCTTTAGGATTTATTTTCATGCAAGTGAATTAGATTTATTTTTCTGCAAATTATATTAGATTTATTTTCATGCAAGTAGATTAGAATTTATTTTTCTGCAATTATAATTTAGAATAAAACCCCCATCCCATTCAAACCAATTGTTTGAAAATTTAACTGCTAACATCATTATGAAGGAAGAACTGATTGTGGATGTAGGTTGGATAAGGAATTTGATGGATGATGTTTACAAGGAGAAGACATTGTAATGATCAGAAGATACAAACACTCATTTTTCAGAATAAGAGAAGAAAATTGCACTACACCAACTGTTGATTTCTACTAAGATAGATCAACAACAAATTTCCTGCTAAATTCAGAGTCTGAAGCAATAGTGGGTATTGAATCCTTCAGGTAAGAGCATTGAATTTTTAGAAATCTTGATATGTTGGAAAAAGTAATGATTTTAGATTTGGAGATAACATATAGAGATAAAAATAATTTGAACCGCATTGAGACGAAGTCAACTTGCAATATGACACTGTAACAACAAATTGTTTGAAACCATCGATCAAAAGAGGTATGTTTGACACCTGTGTAAATTTTTATGATGTATGCATGTTCCTGAGAGTAATCAGATTGGATTAACACTTTTATTTCAATCATGGAGTATTTTCATGCAATTGTGTTAAAAAAACTAATTTGTAGCAAATAAAAACTTTATATGGATCACGTATTAGTTGCACCCCAATCTAAAAGGATCAAACAAAATCAAATACCTAGGAAAACGTGGAGATACTACATACAACACATATTTAAAAATATATCAATAGAATATGGAAATAATGTAAGAATCGTGGAAGAAATAGTCCAAAAAGATTGTATGCAAAACGGTTAGCAAACCGACTGCTTAAAATAATGTGTTGTTAAATATAATAGATTACAAGAAAACATGCTTTAAATTTGGTCAAAATCTTGCATGACGTATAAACAGATTATAAATATTGCATGAGAAAATAAATCTTGGATATTGATGGTAAAATCCTACGTAGTCATTGATTTTATTTGAGAGAAATTGCTACTTTTTAGCACCCATAATTTTTGAGATCGCTTCCTACATTGGTGGATCCAAATTTGTTAAGAACTATTTTCTCTCGTTGGTTGCTAAGTTTATGCATCAATTTTGATAGTATATTTAAAAACTTTGGCAACGACAATGGATAAGAAATAGAAATATATTACATATAAAGCACCAATGTTCTTCGAAAACAATTTACTCGGGAATTCTAACAATATGGTCTCTATTATAGTAGCTGAATTTGTTTTCTGTGTTTGAAGTTAGAGTCTCTCTTTAAAAAACTGATGATAGTCCCAAATAATCATACTTACATCTCAAACAAGACTGACATGCAAACCAGAACACAAAAACCTTACATATATGATATAAGACTATGCAACTAATCATTTTTGAGTGATGCAGATGCCAACATTATCAAGAATTCAATGTTTTCATCAAGCTTTTCAAGATAACACGAAATTAGAAAAAACATCTTCAATGATAAGCAATTTTGTGGTTACAAAAGTGGTAATTTGATCTTGGCGTTGAGGGAGCGTGCAAGGGGCGCTGCCCCTTGACCCCCGCTTTTGATTTCCCAGCCAAGAAGAAGATGGTGAAGAGCCTGTAGAAAATAGTAGTGTTGTTTTATTAACTCTCTCGCTGAAATTTGCTCAAGTATCATTGTTATCATTGGTTATTGGGCAAGAAAATCTAATACCAATATTATAAGTAGGTTTTGTAGGAAGAATGAGTGATCTAACAAGTTGGCCATTGTTGTTATACAAAAAAAACATGATAGAAAGCATAGAGTTTGGAGTTGCAAAAACCATGCAGATCTTATTTACAGCTCAAGGAAAATAATGACCTTCAAAATTTAAAAATTTAGGTATGTTTTCTAGCTCTATATTTAATTATGTTATTAATTTCTAACAACCATCTATTCCAAATAATTAAATTTCAAGATATTGATAAAAAACACTATTCAACATTAGAATTCATATTTTCTAGCTTTCACCTTCATTGTACAAATAACAACTAATTTTTCTACATGGTTCATGAATAAAAGAATTGATGAAATTTGATTTCATTTCACCCCATCCATATTCAGGAATTAGTTGAAACCATATGCATCATAAGAGAAATTATCTATGGGAGTTCTTATTTTTTACAATAACATTCCATTATTAATAATACTAATTCTTGAACCATTAATCATTCTAAAATAGGCTGGAATAATTTCTTCCATATGTATATTGTTGATAATTCATTTATATGGTTGATGTTATGCTTGGAATTTTTTTTTATAGGATAATCCCATGATAAGGAATTCTGTTAGAAATTAGAATGGATAAATTTTTGTCCATAACATCATCAAGAAGAGGGCACCTTATCTCGAGCTAGCATAGGTAAAAACAAGAAGCAATGCCAACATTCACCAAACAAAGGACAAAGAAATATCAACAAATTTGCTACATTTGGAAGAAGTATGAGAATGTATTCAACTTATTGCTAATATTTTCCATGTCATCATTTCTCAAAATTAAAAAAAAAAAACAATGAAAACCCTCGAGCGTTGTTGGCAGTCTTGGTTTGAAAACCAACTTGCTGGCAGACAAAGTACTAGAAAATAAGTATTGATTAGAAAACCAACTTGTTGACTGATTAAGGGCAAAAGTAAAAATTAAAAAAAATGGAAAAGTTGAAAACCAGAAAAATGGCGGCTTTTCTGAATAAGAAATAAAGTATCTGGTTGTTCTTTCATGCTCTTGTTTCTAGACATAACATGACTATAATTTTATCAACACTTTTCCCAATATTTCTCACTTTTGTTGACATGGAAGCCAAAATGGAAACTGAAGTATAACAAGGTATTTTACTCTTCTATTTTAGTTCTAAATTTACTTGTAAGTTTTGATTTTACATAAGGATCCACTTTTACATCACATGCATGAGATTGAAGATGAAAAATAAAGAAAAATAATTGGGCATGTTTTGGTATACGATTTTGATGATGACAATCATTCTTTCAAATCCTATGTTGAAAAAGTTCAAAACAACAAGATGGGTTATGAGAATCCTTTCTATATGGATTCATTTTCTAAAAAAAGGGGGAAGAAAAAGAAAACAAAAGTGAATGTTGTTTTTTAGAAAATTGAAAATTGTTAGCATAACAGGAGCTCTCAACACAAGAACCTACTCTCACAAAAGAAAGAAAAGAGTAGCAGAAAAAGTTGCACACATGAACCTACTCTCAAAAGAAAAAAGAAAAAGAAAAGAAAAGAAAAAAAGAGTAGCAAGAGAAATTCCACACAAACACCTATGCTAAAATCTATCAGAAAAGATAATAGGAAAACCTCCACACAAGAACCTGCTTATGAATCAATGAAAAAAAAATACAAGCAGCAGGAGGGGCTCCACACAAAGAATTTTATTTAAAAAGAAGAAATCATAATGGAATGCATGAGGACATACATGAGATTAGGCATGGGGGAGATGATGAGCCCAAGAAATAGCCCATTTTGTACAATATTTTTTTTCTCTGCAATTATCAAGTGGATCTAAGTGTAATCTATGAACTTATGGTTTATTTAGGATGAAATAGAGAGTATATATTATGGTTATTTCTTTACAATTTGTTGTTATCTTTCTATTAGCTATTTCTAATGATTATTGAGAAAAAGATGTCAATTTTTTGCTTATGTAGTTCATACTTTTCTATAATTGTGGAATAAGGAATTTTGAGCATTAAGCACCAACTACAACCAGTCTTGGAAGATCCTCAAAAGCTCTCATATCATCTCCAGAGATTTTTATTTCATCATTGCATTAACTTTGGAGTGTTCTATCTCAGCTCGCTTCAGAGTGTTTCAGCTTGCTTCAGAGTATCTTAGCTTGCTTCGGAGTATCTTAGCTTGCTTCGAAGTCTCTTTGGGATGCTTTGGAGTCTCTTTGGGTTGCTTCAAAGTCTCTTTAGGATGCTTCAGAGTCTGTTTGGGATGTTGATTCAATAAAATCTGATTATTCTATATGAATCTAAATGTACAATTTTGTTATAAATGAAGTATAATGAAATGTAAATGTTAAACAAATTATTTGAATTTATTAATGAAAGGAAATAAGAGGGATAAAGGACTTACCTTGATTTCTCTTACCTCACAGTGACTTGGGACTGAGCATTGTAATGAAATAGAATAACATACCCTCGCAACAAACCACAAAAAAATGCAGCAGAGGTGGAAACACCAGACTGGGATGCTTGAAGAGGGATAGAGGCGGCTTGGGCACCTTGGTCTTGATTCTGGGCACCTGGGTTTGCAGAAATCATTGGAACCTTGTTCTAATATGGTTGCTAGGGCTTTGCACTTGTTCACCTTTTGTCACGTGTATGTCACACTTGGAGTAACGAGAAAGTAGCTAGATGTAGAATGTAAATAATGTGTGCATGGAATAGAATAGACTCCCCTCCTATGAAGTGAGATGAAGAAGAACCATCCTTTGTCCCTTGTGATGGAGCTAGATGGATGCAAATGGAGCTCTAGATGCCTTAATGGATGCAACCTTAGGTGGTGATAAGTAGTACTTAGTGCTTGGTTCCTTATTATGATCACAAAACTTTATATTTATATGATTCCTTCGCTTAAATTTCGTAATCAACCCCGAAAAGGATGACTGCTAAAAAGATAAGATGCTCAAACGGTTATAAAGGACCCAAAAAGTGTGAGTAAAGTACAAAGAGGATTGGGGCACCCAGAGGGGACGAGGGCACCTGGTGCTGGTGTCCTAGTTGGGTGCTCTAGTCCAGAAAGAGTAAAACTAAAGTGTGAAAAGACAGACTGGGCCAGTAAAGGTGTAATACCGAAATTAGTAATAGAAAGTAACTAAAGATGGCCAAAGACATGGGTTAATCAATACTTTTCTTACTTAACAACTATATGAATAGTAGTATGTGAGCGAGACTAAATAATTACCCAAAGTGTGTGATTTTGTGTCTATAGATGCTTTGAATTCTCTTTGGGTAGCTTCAGAGTCTCTTTAGAATGCTTCAAAGTCTCTTTAGGATTGCTTTGGAGTTGATTATTATAGCTTCGGAGTTGGATAACAAAGTTATGAGGATGAATACTAAAATTATAAAGATGAACATAACTCCAAGGGTGACATTGTTATCTATTTTTTGAATTCATTCTAAAAATAGATAATTCTATAAGTATTTTATTATTTGTAAAATAAATAAGAATCAATATTAATTTTGATTCTCAATAAAAGAGTCAAATTGTTAGATAATCTCTCTCCATATTTTGTGGAGATTGATGATTTTTAAATAGATTGAAATCTTAGTTGATAAAGATGTATTCCTTAAAATAAGGAGGTGGTTGGAAGCATGGAATTATAAATGCAACCTTCCACACCATTGAATATAATCACCATTTTTTTGATCAAATCTAAAACTCCATTATGTCCATTTGTAAATAGTTTTGATTAAAATCCTCTTCCTAGGAATGAGTTGGCCACTCGTTCCAAGGAAGATGGACATGCATATTTATTTTAATTTTTCATTTTGTAATGATATTTTTGCTGTATTTTTATTTGTGTTATGTAATTATTTTTGTGATGTACATTTTGTTGTAAACCTGTAGGTGTTTTCTGTGTTTGTCATTTCTTTTTAATTCAACTATTTCTCTTCCATGCAAGTGTGTTTCGATTCCATGTAAGTTTGTTTCAATTTCATGCAAGTGTGAATTTATTTTTCTGCAAAGTGTGTTTCAATTTTATGCTAAGTGTGTTTCTAATTCCTACAAGTGTGATTTTACATTTCTTCAAGTGTGGATTTGTTATAAGAGACCATCAACAAATATTCCTTTCTCCTTTTACGTATAGCCTTCGGACACCACCCCTGGATTGACATTCTTTAATGAAGAGGATTGATGACCCTTATCAAGACTCTTGTTCTATGGTTCATTCTTGACTGTTGAGGGGTCTTTTATAAATGAACCTCATCTCATACACATCCGCTAGGGGCACGCTGCTCCTATCACATTGACACATTGCATACCATTTCATCTCACTCATATCCATCATATTATATATCTTGGTTGCACTTATTATTTCCTACTTGTACTTACATGTACACTTTATTTCCCATGTTAGACAAATTTCTAATATGTCACTATATTTTCTATATATACAAGTGCATTCACTTGGTCTTTTGGAGTGAATGTAGATCTCTTATAGGTCTTTACATGCTATAACAATGCTTGGCACTGTACCTCTTACAAGTCCCAACGAGGCTTCTAGGGGCATCTACTTTCTCACACATTATAGGTGCTATTATTTCATTATTTACCAATTCTACTTCCTAGCACACTACTTTCTATTGGTACATATATGCTTTGACATACTTTTTATCTTTCTAACATACTAAACGGGTGCTTCATGTGCAACATTTTCTTTGCAGGACTATTTGTTACCATGGTTGTTTGATACATATTTGTTTGTCATTACTTTCTACTTGTATGCCATTGTTTGTAGGCATTCCCTCTGTCTTATTTGATCATTGCTTGTATGATTTTGGTTGCATCAGCCATGATTTTCTTGTGACATTATGAGCGACTTCCTATGTTTGAAACCCACTTTTCTTAGTCTATCTTGTATGTATACTTGTTACATTTCATTTCTATGACATGTTTGCTAATTTTACTACTAACAACATATTGTAGACACAAAATCACGCACTTTGGGTAATTATCTAGTGCTGGTCTCATACTAATATTCATATGGTTCTTGAGTGAAAAAGAGTACCATTTAACCCATGTCTTTGGCCATCTTTTGTTATTTTCTATTGCTACTTTTGATCTTACACCCGTACTTGCCTAATATGTATTGTTATACTGTGTTTTCCCTATTTCTTACTAGGGCACCCCCAAGCACCCTGGTCCTTTTGGGCATCCTGATCCTCTTTGCACTTTCCTCTCACTTTTTGGGAACTTTCTAGCCATTTCATCTTCTTATATTTTTGGTGGTCAGCCATTTCAGGGTTAATTACGAAATTAGATCAAGAGAACCCTATAAATATAAAGTTATGAGACCATAATGAAGGACCAAGCATTAGTCACTACTATCATCCACCTAGGGTTGCATTCATCTAAGGTATTTGGAGATCATTTACATTCACTTAGCTCCATCACAAGGGACAAGGTTGGTTCATCCGCATCGCACAAGTATAGGAGGGGATTGCATTCTATTCCATCCACCATTCTACTACATTTTTATATCTAGTTATTGCTCACTAAGTTTCACAAAGTGGAACTGGAACAAAAGCACCTAAGGCACATGATTCACACACACACACTAGAACTACATTTAGGTCTAGAATGTAGTGCAACACTCAGCTAGTAAGCCCATTATTGTGGAAAATGAGGTCAGTATGACCTATTCATTTGCATTATTATTTTTTTAGGTTTTTGACACTTCTTGTGGTTTCTTGCAGGTCTTTCTTTCATCTTGGATTATCATTGACACCTTGTGAAGTGCAGTGAATCTAATGTGACACACAATGAGGGTTTCAAACCACCTACAGAACCTGTGAAACTTAGTTTTGGACCTCCTGCATAGACCATAGTGCCCATACTATAGACTAAGGCACCCACAGATGCCCCAGTCCCTCTTCAAGCACCCCAGTCCAGAGAATCAATCCATATATGTCCTTTTTAAGACATATGCATTGTTCTTCCTGCTTCTAGATTATTCTATTTATTTTGCAACACAGTCCAGCGTGCTCCTCTAATCAGCTGAGTCACTTCCTCACTATTATTTCATATTAGGGTTTCTATTTCCATTAGCTTAGTTTCTTGGGTCATTTTCCATAGTTACCTATTACATTTATTTACTATATTTACATGTTGTTCTAGATTATATTAACTATTATTACTCCCCATTTTAGCTAATTTTAGCTAATCATTTTGGTGAACCCGAATCGATCATTCACGCTTCTAGGTTCTTCATTCATCACTTTTCATCCTAGGGTTTTGTTATTAGGAGTATCTCAATCAATGATTATTTAATTGCAAATCTGATTTACTACATAGAGTCCAACATCTTCTTACCAATACTCATTTTCATGTTGACATGCATCCATAATTAGTTTATCAAACATTTTTTGATGCATTCTCTTCACAAACAATATTCAAGTCTAATCTTCCCGTTGATGTTCATACTTTTAATAATGACCCACATCTGCATGTCATATTTTGTATTCATAATGTAGGTGTTAAGTGCACTTTGATTGATATTGGATATGAAATTAACTTTTCTCCTATGTCATTACTTGAAGTTTTAGGTCATTTCGCTCGTGAAATTAGTCCATCTAGTATTTCATTACATGCTTATGCTGGTTTTGTCCATCCATTTCTCGGTCACGTTACATTACCTATCACTATTGGTCAAAAGACTATCCACACTATCTTTCTCGTTGTTGATTTCCTAGTCTCCTACAACTGTCTACTTGGTAGGTCATGACTTCATGCCATGAAATTTGTCACCTCTATTGTACATCATTGTGTAAAATTATTACATGAAGGCATTGATTACACCATTTTTCGTGACCGCGATCCATTCCAATATTGCGACCGGGCTCCTAATACTATCTTCCTATTCAACACACATATATTATAGATAAGCCACAACCTAGGGAAGAACCACCTCACTTACCACCAATTGACGATAATATTTTTGTGATAGATGTAGTTTCTTCTATGCCACCTACTACTACTATTGACATGATTCCATATCAGGGGCTTGTCTAGTCCATGGACGTTACTATATCATTTGCACCTTTTCTTGTACAACCTACATTAGCACATCCACCATTTACTTGTACACTCTTCATGAATGAATCCTATTGGGAATACATTCCATTTGATCCTACATGCGATGTCACTATATGTTCACATGATGGTCTATCTCGGCTTGGTTTCACTTTCATCCTCCTGCTCATGATCCTCATCTCTACTATGGCTTCATCATTATTACCGTTGCTTATGGTTTGCATGTCTTTCATCTTACAATGTACTTATCACGTACTACTAGATTTTCTCCACTCACATTAGGGGAATCTTGGCTTACTTATATTGGGGGCACATTAGATCCTAGTCATACAGACATTTCATTTCCTATGCCTTTTGGACGTCTTTTCATCTGCAATAGCTCTTTCCTAGGATATACACAAAATATCACTCGTTGGTATGCACATGGTTGTCCACTTCCTCCATTCACCGATGAGGAGTATGCCATGGGCATGTATATCCTACGCCTTGATGGATCATTATGTGATAACCTAACACCATTGCCTACTAAGTTACTAATGCTTATCCATTCGATTATGACTCGGAGGATGATGATCTTCTCGATGACTTTACATGATCTTCTTGTACACGCTTGGGGGGTCATAATGCTTACACATTCCCTCCCCCATCATCATATTATCATAGACAATCTCTCAGCTTTTCATTATCATATTACATCACTCTCTTAGCATTTATGCATACCTCATCTTAGCATCACCTTATCTTGCATAGTCATACATACGTTATAGCGTCACCATTACCTGATGACACACTCTTGTGATTTAGTTCACACTTGACTGTTGAGGGCTTACTACACATGAACCCCACACACTGCATAATAGGTCTTACACACTGCACCTATCCACACATCGTACGACATACATCCTACAATCTACATTTAGTCTCCAACATTTTGATATCTGCGCATTTATACATCATACATCATACTAATATTCATCATACTCATCTAGCATTACATCATCCTACATACTACATTACTAGTCTATCTACATACATTACATGCCACTTTATAAATTACACTTTACATATTCTACACATCTTGCATTGAATTTTACACATCACGTATTTACATATTCTACTCATCACATGGTCATCTATCATCATCACATATCTATGCAATGCATTCACTACCCTATGACACACTTTAGTTCCTTGGTCCATACTTGACTGCCAAGGGTTTAAAAATAGAATGGACCTTACATTCATCACTTGTTTATCATTCAACCTCTCATCATGTGACATTTCTAGGATAGTGACACACGGTATAGGCTAAATCGTCACTTACTCTATCATCTTGTAGTGGTATACACTTTAGGCTACATCACCACTCCTTACTCTTCATCTTGTAGTGATACATGCTTTAGGATAAATCATCACTCCTACATTCATTTTTTCATGATATAAGCTTCAAGTATAGGGTTGATGCACATATCATCTTTTCTAGGTCGCATATCATCACCATTACACACATATACACTCATCACAACACGTTAGACACAACACACACTATTCAACCATTTCCCGATGATGCACTCTTGTTTATAGTTCATTCTTGACTATTGAGGGGGAATAAAAAATGAGCCTCATTGCATACAATTCCATTCACTCTGGGGGCATGTGGCTCCTATCAACCATCTTGCATTCCATTCCATCCATCCACATCATACTACATAGCATGGTTGTTATATGCACCCAAAATTACACATGCTACATTGTCAGAAAATGGTATAAAAGGTCCCCAATGATGATTCATGTCTTTTCCAAAGGTGTTTGATCTCCTAAACCTCTTTGCAACTTATATTTGTAGCCTACTTTTCCTTACTTAGCCTTTGCATGATTTTCCTTAGCTTCCCACATCATTTCTCCATTGTTTTGGCTTTTAGTTACAAAACTGCCACCCTGCTTGGGCGGTGGTCCTGTAACTGCCTCCCAGACAGAGTGGCGGTTTTGTAACTGCCGCCCTACGCAGGGCGGTGGTCATGTGTGAAATTTCCAGAACCTTCTAACGTGATTCAAGACACGTGTTACTTCACTCCAGTTCACTTTGAATGCACGTTTGTGAACCATTTTAGCCAATTTCAAGCTTGATTGCCTTGTGGAAATATCCTCTTTCACTTGTAATGCATAATCAACTATTCAAACTATCCCTTAATTATTGATGTGGCACCCCATGTCTACCATGTGTGATAGTGCACAACCCAACCAACCTTCTATAAATTCATCTCTTGTTCTCAAGCAAAGGGCCAAAGATCATTTTGTGTATTCTTGTATTGCTAAGCTGTCACATTCTTGCTGGAAATTACATAGCCAAGCTCTGTTCACTTGTTCTATCTCTCTTCCACTTGCATTGCTACCAGACTGCCATTTCTCTAGCACCTTCTCACTACTGCTTGTACTGCATTCCCAATCCCTTAGAATCACTGAGCATAGGAGATTGAAAAGACGAGCTGAGGGGACAAAGCATAACACAAATGGATTTGCCACTGCTTTGTATTTCCATGTTGGGGTTGATGCTAGTTTTTTTCATTTCTTCATATTATTGTTTCTGAATTGTACACACACATATATCAAATAGAGTAGAAGAAGTCGATTCCTTTATTTCAAATAGTTAAAGTCAATTTCAAAGAAGCTTTACATTATCTGTGGTTTCCCTTAGATCCTCGCACATCCTATCTAGGAGGTTATAGGGGAAGAAAAGCTTATGAAGCTTTCAATTTTCCCGTGTATCTGAGATAAGAGAGGATTCATCAGATCCACAATTACTTATTGGAAAAAGGCTTTGTTTAGTTAAATTAGATTAAATATGTTGTTGCACAAACAATTAACTACATCCGGTTAATTTGCATGTTTAGGATTGTTAATTAGAATTAAAAGCTTTCATTTATTCATTTCTTCTTATTTACAGAGAGTACCAAAAAAGCACAAAAATATTTATTTTATTAGAGTAGTTGCTTTGTGTTTTTTATTTCACTTATATCTTGAAAATACCAAAAACATAGAGTAGTTTTAATTCAATTAGATTAGTTGTTATTTTATCATTACAATACATGACCATCAATAGTCCTCAATAAGAACACACATACAGAAGTGATCCAAGGGTACCACAACCAAACAGTCCCGAGTTACTCACAGACATAGATACGGGACTCTGTATTCTTGTCATCAGGACGCCATCATGGTACATTGATAAGGTCAAATAATTAAATGTTTTAAACATCAAAGCTGATAAAGCTTATGATTTTTGGACTACCCCTGGAAATAAAGTCTAGATATTATACATGACCATATAAGGACCATGACCAGAGAGGATTTAAGGTTGTGATCAAACGGTTCCCCAATTAAATGGGACTGAAGGCCAATTAGACACAAACACCAGATTATGGACGTTGGTCTTTAAAACATCTCCACTTCCACTCGACATCATTAGGCAACTAAACGTCCTAAATGAAGAAGCCCATAGAGCCCTCACATTTTTTATT
The DNA here is from genome assembly GCA_019776745.2 of Taxus chinensis. NCBI lineage: Eukaryota > Viridiplantae > Streptophyta > Pinopsida > Cupressales > Taxaceae > Taxus > Taxus chinensis. The sequence goes on along the minus strand of CM034154.1, from coordinate 73,263,581 downwards.
TAACCAACCAACCATCCATAGAGCTAACAAATCCATGCCTCTCTTGTTTGTTCCATGACCTTGTCTAGAATTCATTACAAGGCACCTGTTGGTTTTCCACGCATCTTGTAACTATTAAAAGGAATTTCCATGGAGCTTGATATCGATTGGAGTCACCGTGTGGCTATTATTTCTGACCCATCTATCAAACTAGTTCAGGTTAGAAGGGCCTTCGCTGCCCTTGATGAGAAAATTCGATATTACGTGTTGAGGATATTGTTTTGCCTTGATAGTTTGTTTACCACATATCAATTTTATAAATCTTGCCATCCACATTTCCAATCGGCTCCTTGACACGACCTCAGGAGGTCGAGTGTAATTGAAGGTCACATGTTTATTTTCTTTCATACACTTGCTTTTACTCTTGCTTGCATTTGTTTGTTCAAGGTTGATTTATTACACATGCTAGTTCGATTACTTGTATGTCATTTATATATATCATCCACACATGTGCATTCATGTCTTTTTCTAGTTGTGATCTCAAATACATGTCTCTTACATGTATCACGGATGCTCGCCTTCTACCCTTCCTACAGTGATTGCTGGGGGCATCCACATTCATCTCTCACAGGTGCTATTGTTTAATTTTGTACTTAGCACTTTACATTACTTGGTTATACATGCTTTTGACATACTGGTTATCTTTCTAACATGCTAACAGGTGCTTCATGTGAAACATTTGTTATGCAACAATATTTACTTCCATACTTTTTTGTTACATTGTTTGCGGGATTTGCCCTTTTTTTGGTGTGCACACTTGTTTGTTGTATGCGGATATTATAGCCTTACATGTCTTGTAACATCGTGAGTGATGTCACATGTTTGCAATCTGATTTGTGTGGCTTACTTTGTCTTCTTGTGTGTTTACATTAATGCTTTACTTGGTAGATTTTACACTGTTTACATAGATTACACAATGCTTTATACATATATGCCTATTTGTACTAACACTTTTCTTTGGCTAGCCTTCTTGTTTGTGCACACCTTGGTTTCTACCAAGCGTATTCCCTTCCCCCTGCAGGGAAGAGTTTCAGGGTTCATATGGTTGGTCCTCTTTTGGGGCCAAAGAGGGGGGAATCATTTGGGATTTTAACATACTACACTCTACATTGGTTCAGCTCAATGCACTTTCCGCCCTTAACATTGTGGGCTACATACAACGAGTGGGTTTAGACTAGTCTATGAACCCCGCACACAACTGATTTTACATGACATAATAGTCCTTAGCATTTGGGGGAACAGTTAATGGTTGGAGGATACAATGGAATTCCTCCCAATACTTATTCTACCCTTGGCGTCGGAATATTAATATTCATCCTCACATTATTAATTAATTTAATTATTTTAATTAAGTTAATTTCATCCTCACACCTCCACCTCATCATGACACCTCACCCTGGACCCATTCCAGGGGCATTTAACTCACAGTGACCAAGTCATCACTCTCAGCACTGAGTCATCACTCCTAGTGTTGAGTCACTACTTGACCTAACTAACTAAGAATTCTTCCTAAACCTAATTGGACTTCTTCTAAGATCTTCCTTCCTTCTCTCATGAGAACTCTACTTCCCTAAGTGGACCCAACAAGGAAAACATGCCAAATCTGGGAAGATCTTCCTATTTTTGGTAAATAAGACTATTTCACCCTAACCGACACCGATTTATCCTCGGCCAACGTCAGTCACCTAAACCACCATCAATTCCTTTATATAGAATTTTACAACCCTTTACCTAGGTTGGTCATTCAGTTATTGGAGCCTTATTACATTCAAGTGAAATCTTCAAGCCCTCCTACATCCAGATGATGAACACACACAACCACAGTGCAAGACAAACAATTGGTTCTCCTTCCAGAGCATTGGAATACTCACAGGAGCACACAGGTTGTACTGTCATGGCACTGGACTCAAGGCATCTCTTCTTCAATCAACCACCAACCACCTCCACTCACAGGATCTGCAACATACCAAGTAAGTATTGTGATTTTATCATTTGTGATTATTCAAGTATAGATCTTTCATTTCTTTCATGTATTTAATTCTTTCCATTACCCGTATATCACCTTCTTCCCACCAACCCACTATTCAACCATCCCAAGCCTTTACACCCTCTCCAACCTCCTTTTCAGCATACCTAGTCTTCTTAACAATATTACATGACCTTATCAACACCCCCTTCACTCTCTGTGTAATCACAGAGAGGTTCAAACTCCCATTTTAACATTTGAACCAAATTTCCCCTACCAACACTGGTTAGCCAACCGACATCAGTCTATCTCCTATACCGGCATCGGTCGACCAACCGATACCGGTCTCTGAGACTGGAATTTTTCCTATAACAACAAGTTAACAACTTCCCCAAAACAACTCAAAACCTTTCCTAATTTCACCCAGACCTCACCTACAGCCTCTGCTACACCTATAGACCCAAACCAACCCATTAATCATCTAGATTTAATTCTAACCATTTCCTGTTGAGTTAAATTCACTTGTTGTATGTTAATAGGAGATACCTAAATCTTATCAACTACAATAGGAACTATTATTTCTTACATTAAATTGTATTAAACAGAGGATTGACAACCATTCGAGGAAGCATCACACTTCCTAGATCTAGCCTTGCTAGGCAGTCCTCTGACTCTTGCTATTTAATACTATTTGGTGGTCTTGTTGTGTTTCTTATACAGGTCATTCCTCCTAGCCAAAGGGAAGCTCACACAATCAGCTTGGATCAAAAGTCTACAACGCACACATTCTACCTTCCACCTTCACCTCATAGGTATTCCTCCTTAACCATTTTACCTTCTATCTGTTTTATCCTAAAAAGCGTAAAACTTATTGGTGAAACATTTTGGCATGCCTGGTGGGACCCATCTGGGGTTCTTTTGCATTTTTCATTCCTAGGGAAAATCTTGTGTGTCTATTTTCATTCGAAACAAGTTCACATTAAGCTTCTTCTCTAGGAAATATTCTTTTCTTCTGATTGTCTCAGTGACACTTGTTTTTAGGATTAAAAAGAACTCTTCTTTCTTTTCTTGCATTGCACTTAGTGAAATTCATACCCTTAACCTCTTCATAATTTGTTCTCATCGAATATAATTTGTGGTTTTGGGTTTTAAAACTTGTGCACTTGCATTTTTGAGTTTGTTGCATTATAGCTCATCTAAATTGTGGGCAACCTATATGCTGGAAGTCATGCCCAGCTGATGGTTGAAAAATTGAACCGTAGCTCACATTTTGCACACTCTCTATACCAAATCACTGAAAACAAACTACACAGTTCTTGAACAACATCTTTCCCAGAAGAAGTTGTCAATGATCACACAATCAGAGGATTGACAGTGGGCTCCAGCTGGTTTCTCTGTCCAGTCATCATCTCAGAGAAGGATCTCCCATGCCAAAACTTACCTGAAACCAGCCATAGTTGTCAGATTTTTATAGGGCACCTTTGTTAACCAAAAATTCTATCCTGCTTACAGTCAGTCCTAAATGGCATAAGCCACAACATAAAATCTACAACTTAGGATTTCATGTTTGTTAGATTTTTGTCTGCTTGTGTTTTGAGGTGTGAGTTGTGTTTCTTCATTCTTTCTTATCCTTTTATGCCCCACATCACAACTGGTGTATTCCAGTTTTATTCTGGGTTTATTAGGACTCCTCATAGCCATACTCAGTCTCTGGGTTGGCCCTTTTATTTGATCTAAATCACCAAAACTTCATTTTTCCTTCTCTTCCTAGATTTCACAGTAACCGATATCGGTCCAGTGACCACCATCGGTTACATCATCTCACCACCATCGGTTAACTGACCGACATTGGTTTTATGCTTTTTTGGTTATTTTTACCAAAATAGTATTCTCCACCTTTCTGTTCTTTTCATGTCTTGTTCTGCCATTTTATCACACTTTTGGGTCTCTGATATCATCTTCAGAGTCCAGGTTGACCCATTTTCACCTTTCATTTCCAGATCTTTGAATCTCTTATTTTTCACAGTAACCAACATCAGTCTGAGCCGACCAGTGGTGGTTACCCTCATACCAACATCGGTTACCCCAACCGACATCGGTCTCTGTATTTTGATTTTCCAATCAGAACAATGAATCTAATCAATCATTTTAGACTAATTTTTCCCCATTACTTATGTGTTTCTACATCATCAACAAAGCTCAGAATACCTGTTCTATCATCAGTCACATGGTTTTGACTCATAAACAAGCTAACACTCTCATGTTTCATGCTAGCCACCAGCCACTCCCACCTAGCCCATCACCCCCTTCAATCTCATCACCTATGGACCCCAATCAGGCTCTTTCCATACCCACTAGTGATGAGGAGTTCATGAGACTCCTTGATCACAACCCTGTCACTCTGCAGTACTATCTCACTCATTCATCTACCCATGATTCATCAGGGAAGCTTGTATATGGCATGCCTGTGTCCATTCCTCCTACCCTCGCACCCACTTCTGCATCAGCTACTACTAGCTTGGCCTTACCCTCTTCCACCTTACCACCTGTGGTTTCCCAGCTTGACCCTACATCATCGATATCTATTGCACCTATGACATCTGTCACACCTTTGACATCTGTCACTCCTACGATGTCAACCATGCCTTTATCAACCACCTTGAGTGTAGGTCTATCTGCACCCACCACCTCTCATATACCTATTGCATCTCAGCCACCAATGGTGATGACAACCCATACTCCCTTCCAAAACATTTTCCTCTCCATCCCACAGTCTCTTCCTCTGATTGCTATGAGAGTCTTTACGTCCACTCCACCTACCTACACTTATCACCAACAACCCCCTATTTCATCTACCACTTATTCAGGATACTTTCCATCTACATCTATTCCAGCCTATATTCCTTCCTCACAATTTTTGTACTCAGCACCACCACATACTGGGATGCCACCCACATCATACCCACCTCATCTACCCCCTTATACTACAGGGGGTGCCCAGTCATCACAACCTACCAATGATCTTATCAAAATGATGATGGACAAGATGCAGACATTGGAAGCATCTGTCTCTGGCTCACGTAACTCTCTGACATATGATGAGATTTGCAATGAGCCCATTCACCCGTCCATTCTGATTCATCCATACCCTCCCCATTGGGAAATTCCTAAATTCAACTGATTCAACAGCAAAGAAGACCCACAACAACACTTGTGGTCTTTTAAACATGTGTGTTATCTGATCACTCATGATGATGCTTTGCTCTTGCAAACATTCCCAATGTCCTTGACAGGGATGACTTTAGATTGGTATAGTGCTCTACCCAGGCATTCCATATTTTCATTTAATCAGGTAGCTCAGGATTTTCTAGACCACTTTTCTATCAACATTGTCAAGAAGGTCACCATGACTGACTTGTATGTGACACACCAATATGAAGACGAATCTATCATAGATTTTTTCACTCATTGGCGGAGCCTGATAAACCAACTCACATTCCAACTGCCTCAAACCAAGTTAATAGAGTTGTTCACCAGAGATTATGCTAGACACATCTCACCAACTCTCCAAGTTCAAACCTTCCACACATTTGACGAGGCATTCACCATGGCCCAAAAACTTGAAATTCATGCCATTGAAGAGAAGAAGATACAATTACATAACAAGAATGTTGTGTTCAAATCAAACGATACCTCTTCTTCTTCCAAACCACAAAATAATTATTCTAAAGAAAAATAATTTGCCAATGTAGTAGTTTTGAAATCCATCCCATCTCATCCATCCAACCAATCAAAGCCTTCTTCCAATCTTTCTCCTGTTCAATATTTTCAGTTCAAGCGGGAGCAACAAAAATATACTCCCATAGGAGAACCCTACTCTTCAGTTTTAGAAAAAATTCTAAAATCTGGAGCAGTCACTCTTCCACCCATCAAACCACATACTGGTTTTGACCCCTCTCATCCTGTGCCTACATGGTACAAAGAAAATGATTACTGCAACTATCATCGCGTTAGAGGTCATAGCGACGGTAATTGTATAACTTTCAAAAACATCATCCAAGAAATGTTAGATAATGGAGATCTCATCTTGGATAATCCTAATGCACTGGCTAATCAGAACCTTCACATCTTCAAGAATTCATTCCCAAATCACACCCCATCATCTAACCAAACTAGTGAAACCTCAACCAATGACAGTAACGTTCATGAGGTTCATGTTGTTTTCGACATCATACCAGCTCTTCCTACTCAATTTCCTCCTACTCCATCTATCGAGGAGATTCTTGCATGAGCTCCTTCATCCACAGAGGGACTTGTTTCATCTTCTCCTTTACCCATAGAGGAGTCTCCCTTATCTCCTCCTTCACCCATGGAGGATTCCACCATATCTGTCGATGCAGTTTCCCCACTCACCTCTCAACCTGACGAACAACCCATAGTACTTACTCTTCTACCCATGGGAGAGTCATGCTTACCTTCTTCTTTGCCAAAAGATGAACTTACCTCATCCAAATTTCCATCTCCCCTACCCACAGGGGATCCATTAGCAGTGTCCCTTCCTATTGGTGACAATTCTCCATTGGCTTTCAAGGATCTTGTTGATTTTCTCTCATCTCTTTTACCCACAGAGTCTGAAGCCAACCATTTCCCTATCTCACAGACATTTTTTACAGGGATTACTACCAAATCAACATCATCCCCCCTACATCAGTGTCATTCTCACATTTGGCCAACCACTTGGATTATGTTGACAATTCCATGCTTTGGGGACATCTTCGACTACCTGTCTCAACTCAAATGTAGATGTTGTCTGTTGATACTTCCATGATCTATCCAAAGGTGTTTCAGACAACCAAACCCACCATGCCCATGCCAGTTGTAGTGACCCCTTCTTCATCACCCTCACCCACACCTAAACCTTTACCATCAAATGAACTTTTTCCTATGCCTAAAACCTTACCTGCACCTATATCTTCCTCCACATCCAGACCCATTACCACATTAGGAGTCATGCCGACATCAAGTCTAGTCCATCCTCCTGTCAAACTAGATTTAGCCACATCCTCACAAGCCATCACAAAGACTATTCCCCCACCTAAGAGGAAGACCCAACCTCTTAGGCTGCATACACTGGATTCACCTACTACCTCTGTATCACCTTCACCACTTCCATCTATCCTAGGTCCCCACCCATCAACCTTGGCCAAACAAGCCTCCTACCCAGAGTAAACCAAAAACAACAACCTACCTCAACATGATCCTCTGCTACAACCAAATTACCTACACATCTTACACCTTCCACATCACCTACATCCTTTCTACCTCCTATACCTACACCACTTCCAGTATCCTCATCATTACCTATGCCATTCCCTTCTCTTCAACCAATACCTTCCACATTGCCTCTTACTACAACCTTCACCACACCTCCATTATCACCTTGGCTAACCCATCCCCTTCCACCATCTGCCTTCCCTTCTACATCACACACTTCTTCTTCACCTTTACCCAAGAAGGTGCAACCAAATCCCAAGAACCCACTACCCTCCAAAGAGGTAGTTAAACCTACACCACCTTCAACAACTAGTTCACCTGCTACATCTTTACCCAAGAAGGTGCAATCCAAACCTAAAACCATACTATCTACCAAACAAGTGGTCAAACTTACTCAACCTCTGATTCCACCTCCAGTGACACCTCTCCCACCAAATTCACCCACACTTCCATCCAGACCCACACTTACTTCACATTGTGATCCATTGGCAGGGTCTTACGCCAACATCTTAGCTAACCTTTTGGAAACCTCTGTCATCACATTGCCACCACTTAGACCTTACAACCCACTCAAACCTAAACTAGAAGGGTTTGATGATACCAAAATTTTTGCTTACCATCATGTGTCAGGGCATGATGTGGAAAATTGTAAGGCTCTTAAGACTATTCTTCTCCAACTATGTCCTCTCAAAGAAAACTTTGACGATGATGATCTTTTAGATGAGGACCCTATTCCACCTTCACCTATCACCACACATCCTCATCCTTACCTATTCAAAAACCTTCATCTCCACCTCCACAACCCTTTTATCCCCCTCCAACATTTGAGATCAATATGGTCCACATAAGAGAGCTAGCCAAACCTCCACCAAAATGCCAATGTGTTGCATTGTTTTCACAAAACCAGTATATGCCCTCACCATATTTTTTCCCATCCTATCACTACACCTATCATGACTCACTTTATCCTTTACCACAGATCAATATGGTTCAAATTTCCACTCAAGCCCAGAAGGAAAAAGGAAAGGAGAAAACAACCAGCTCATCTGCTACTCTTTTACCCAATATTCCATCTACACCTGCACCAAAAATCACCATCTGTGGACCCACATACCCTATTTCTGATGGGGTTTCCCATCATATAATGGGTTTCCTCATCATACAATGCTTAAACAATTACACCAGTCTCCTCTCAAAATGTCTTTGTATGACCTTGTCCAAACCTCTGAGTCTCATCGTCAGGCCCTCATTGAGGTCCTGCAATCTATTGAGGTTCTACCTAATGACCCTATGCCTGTTGCATCCATTATCACTCCTCACCATGTGGCCTCTCTCACCACTTCACCCCCTTCCTCTGCTCCCACTACCACTCATCAAGTAGTCCACTCTCAGTTTCTCTGACGATGAGATTGTACCTCTCCAATCAGATGATCCTGACCCCACCCTATTTATTTCCATCTACATTGATAATATACACATTCGATGCATTATGATCGATGGAGGTGCCAGTATTAACATCATTTCCTCCCATGCATACAACCAAATGTGCATCCCTACCAATTACATGCATAATAACCCAGTTATGTTATGTTCATTTAACGATGCCATGACTTCCACCCTTGGCACCATCATTCTCCACATTCGTGTAGGCCCCCATGCCATTCCTGAATTATTCTATGTCTTAGAGGGGGAATTCTAGTACAACATGCTACTTGGCTGACCCTGGATTCATGCCATGGGTTGTGTTCCTTCAACCTTACACCATTGTTTAAAATTCAAACATGAAGGGCACAACTATACCATTCCAGCTGACCCTTCACCATTCAAGACCTGTAACATGTTGTATCGACCCAATGATGTCCTTATACCAGTTAAGGCATCTACCACCACTACCACTTCTTCTTCAGCCACTACCTCATCCACCACTTCTTCCGCAACTAACTCCTCTATTCCCACTACTGTCACAACTTCTGTAAGCTGACCCATCAGCCAACCCATCTACTTCTCAAACATCTAATGCTTCTTCTTCCCAGCTTTCTAGTGATTCATCCATTCCCGCTACCCACATACAACTACTGATCCCTTAGAAGGTGTTTTTCAATGCCTCACTCTGGGGGAGTACCACCTTTATAACATTGACACATTCCTTACTCCTCAAGAGTATGGTAACCTTCACCAACATCCCCACTATGATCACCACATAGGTGAGGTTTTCCCCTATGGTCCTCCCCACCTTCGCACCAACTTAACATATGGGGGACTTGATGCTTCTACCTACTCACCTGAGCCACCTTCCCAAACTCGACCATTTTCCTCTGACCTTCAATCTCTCACCAACCACCACTTCACCCACACCTTCCTCCATCATTGTGCTTGGAAGGGCTTTGGATTTGGTTTCTATGAACAAGGCCACATACTGTCATTCCTTACACCACTCGTAAGCATAAAGACCACAGTGGTATTGGATTTTCCAAACCACCTTCTAAGAAGGCCCGAGTCAAACTCATTGAGGATGATAAACATTCCCCACCCCATTCACCAACTTCACCACCTTCACCTACAGAGTCTATGGATCCAAATCCATTCCTCCTAACTTTTTTTTTGTGAACACCATTTCCCTAGGACCTCTGACTTATCAGCATGATGGTGAGGCTCCCTCTTCTCTTCCCTTCCTGTATCCTGACATGATCGATGATGATACACCTTCTATTAACATCATTCAATGTCAGGATGATGAGTCTATTCTCACCTACCTTGGTGTGGAAGATTCTTATATTCACCAGTCATTACCTTCTGAGATGCAAACCATGTTGAATGAATCGACCATCAAAATCAATATTCACACTCAGGATGACCCACACATTCTAAAAATAGGCCAATCTTTAGATGTTGCTGAACAAGAAGCTTTCACTTCTTTCCTCTGGGATCATAGCAACACTTTTTCTTGGTCCTACACTGATATGCCTGGTATTGACCCAAACATTGTGGTCCACAATATCGTAACCATTCCTGATGCCAAACCCATGAAACAGAAGCTGTGAAAAATGCATCCTCGCATTTCCCTTCTTGTCAAAGAAGAACTCCAGCACCTTCTTTCAGTTTCCTTCATCCTACCCATTGATTATCCCCAATGGATCTCTAACATCATTCCTGTCACAAAAGTGATAGGGGGACTCCACATTTGCATGGATTTCCATGACCTTAACTTAGCTTGCCCCAAAGATGACTTTCCTCTACCTAGTATTGACCAACTAGTTGATCTCACCACCGGCCATGAGATGCTATCACTCATGGATGGTTTCTCGGGTTATAACCAAATATTACTCACCCCAGAAGATCAACACAAAACCACCTTCATCACTCCTTGGGGGACCTTCTATTATCATGTCATGCCCTTTGGCCTTAAAAATGTTGGTGCTACATATCAGTGGGCTATGACTTATATTTTTCATGACATCATGCATAACATATTGGAAGATTACGTTGATGATCTTCTTGCCAAATCTAAACATCGGGCCAAGCACCTTGTTGTCCTTAAAGTTGTCTTTGACCATCTCATCAAATACTACATTCACCTTCAACCTAAGAAGTGTGTCTTCATTGTTCTCTCTGACAAGCTCCTTGGTTTTATCATTTCTTTGTGTGGCATTGAAGTTGATCCCACTAAAATCAAGGCTATTCTCAAGATGCCTCCACCTACTAACCTTCATCAACTTCGTAGTTTGCAAGGAAAGTTGCAATCTATTCATCACTTTATTTCTCAGCTTTCTGACCACTGCCATCCATTTCATCATCTTCTCAAAAAGGATGTCTCCTTCAAATGGGATGATGAATGCCACAAATCCTTCGATGCCTTAAAACAATACCTCCTCCAACCACCTGTGCTCATTCCCCCTAAGGATGACCAACCATTTTACCTTTACATTTCTGCTACTGATCATTCCCTGGGTGTCATGCTCACTCATCATGATGAGAAACATAGGGAGAAAGTGGTTTATTATATAAGTCATATGCTTTTAGACTACAAAACTAGATATACTCATGCCAAAAAACTCTACTTAGCCTTAGTTTTTGTCACCACTAAACTTCTCCATTACCTACTCAACCACAAAACCTTTGTTGTCACCAATACTGACCCCTTACATTACATGTACACTAAGCCCTACCAACATCAATGTGTTGCACGTTGGCTCATGCTTCTTGTAGACCTAGATCTCAAATTCATCCATCAAAAATATGTCAAAGGACAAACCATTGCTGACCAACTCACAGATGCACCTCTCTCCAGAAACCAATCTTCTAACTTCAATTTCCCTGATGAATCCATCGCTACCCTCTCCCTGGATGATACCATTTACCAGATGACCTTATTCTTTGATGGTTCCAAATGTCAGCATGGGGGTGGTGTCCAGAGTTATCCTCATTCCTCTTGATGGTGAGCCTATGCCATTATCTTTCAAACTAGATTTTGATTGTACTAACAATATCACCAAATATGAAGCACTCGTGTTAGGTCTTCAAACTGCCATAGCCTTAGATGTTAAATCAATTAATATCTTTGGCGACTCTCAACTGGTTGTGAACCAAGTTAATGGTATATACCAGTGTCATAATGAGATACTTCAAAAGTATAAGCATCATGTTGACATGCTTTTGACTACCTTTGACCATTATGAACTTCAAACCACCCCGCATTCCACTAATAAATTTGTGGACACCATGGCCTGTCTTGCTTCTCAAATCCCCACTTCACCCTCCGACTCAAAAATATTTGTCATAGTACAAAGGTTGCAATCACCTTCTTATCTAATCCAAGACATCAACCTTGTAGGAAACATTGAAACTAACCCACGTGACCTTTGGTATAAGCAGTTTGCTGACTACCTTTCCCTTTCAATTCTACCTCCAGATCTTACTCGCAATGGACAATGAGCCTTTCTCAAAAGTGTCTCTCACTATGTCATCATGGGTGGTCTTCTCTATAAATGTGGCTTTGATGGTATCCTCTTACGATGCCTTACAAGTTTTGAAATTCCATACACCATCAAGGAAGTTCACGATGGGATTTGTGGGGGTCACTTCAGTGGCTTAGTTGTCGCTAAGCACATCCTTCACCTGGGATATTACTGGCCAACCCTAAACCATGATTTTTGTGACTATGTCAAGTGTTGTGTGAAGTGTCAGCAACATGCTAATCTTCATCACACCCCTAGTCATGCCTTACAGGTCACACGTTTGGCCTTTCTCTCAATGGGGTTTGGATCTTGTTGGAGAGATCAACCCTTACAAGCATTGTCATCAATGGATTATTACCTTACCAAATATTTGGCACTAAATGGGGTTTGGATCTTGTTGGAAAGATCAACCCTCATTCTTCCCAACGTCATCAATGGATTATTACCACTACTAAATATTACACTAAATGGGTGGAAGTTGTACCTCTTATTTCTACAAAATCTGAGAAAATATGTGAATTCATCAACCATCACATCATTTTTCACTTTGGTGTTCCTCACCACCTCATCACTGATAATGGAAAACAATTCAAAAACAAAACCCTATGGAAACTCTGTGATGCCTTCGACATTCAACTCAGTTTTTCTTCACCTTATTATCCTCAAACAAATGGCCAAGCTGAATCAACTAACAAAACTCTAAATAAAATTCTTATGAAAGTGGTTGATGATACTGGTAAGGATTGGCACACACACATTCCTTTTTCCTTATGGGCTTATCACACTAGTATTCACACCTCAACTGCTACCACACCTTTCTCTTTGGTCTATGGTACAGAGGTTGTCTTGCCTCTCAAAGTCCAAATTCCATCTCTTTGTATCTCACTCAAATATATGCTCAACGATGATGATTTTTTCTAGGATCATTTGGCACAACTTGAGTTATTAGATGAATGTCATCTAAATGCTCTCGATCACCTCCAAATCTACCAAAAATGTATCAAACATGCCTATGATAAATGTGTCCAAGAACAAACCTTCAAGGTCAGTGACCTCGTCCTGAAGGAAAATCAACATGTAACAAAAGTGGAGAAAATTAAATGGGGAAAGTTCACTCCTAATTGGCTTGGACCCTATATCATTACTCATGCCTATGGATCAGGTGCTTATCATTTATCTTCACTCAAAGGTAAACCCAAACCTGAGCCCCTCAATGCCTTGCATCTTCAACCATTCTATTGTTGAATCAAGTCCTATATCACCTTCTTTCTATTAAACACTCATCCCTTGAGCAACATTCACCTTCCACTTACCTATTTTAAGGATCAACGACTAAACAAGAATCATGTGATTACCCATCACCTTTCAGCCTTATCTTCAATATGAGTACCATAGATCTACTCATGGCATGATTCTTATGGATACTTTTCATCCTTTTCTAGGATGGAATCTCATGGTCATTCATCACTTAAAACCTCTCTTTCATAGCTAACCCCTGTGTGCTATGGTTTTGTCTTCATAAAAGAAGCCTATACTTCTCTATAGTCTTGTCCATGACCTAAAAGTCCAAAAAACAATTCAAAAGTAATATACGGGATTTTCAAATTCAAACTCCTTGAGTCAAAATTCTAGTAAATAGATGACTCCCTCAAAAAGGACATCTATCTTTCTATCTTTTGCTATAAATAGACTACTCCCTCAAAGGACAACTATACAAAGCTAGCCATATTATACATAGTCTATCACAAAAAGAAGACTATTCCTACAAAAATAAAATAAAAATATTCTGAAGCTTCCCACATTGATCAGCTTCATGAAGACCTCAAGGAGATATTCTATTCATCCCACATAGACTTCCCACATTGATCAGTCTATAAAACAAAAGAAAAAATAAAAAGATAACTTTTTCATCATGGACTTGCCTATTTTGGTCTTGGGTATCTTGCAGAAGAGACATGTTGTCTCACACCAAGGTTACACTAAAACAACCCATTTCACCTCACCATATTTTCTTTCTCATCTTCCACCTACTCAAGGGACATGCCACAAATGTGACATTTCATGGTCATGTGACTTTCTTCACCCTTAGAACAGTCAATCGTGCAACACATTTAGGGTCTTACGTTCATAAGCCAATCTTTGATATGATAGACTCATAATGGTTCTTACCAATTAGGTGGATTTTTGTCTCCTCTTACCATTCACCTCTTTTCTTACTTATTGATCCTCCTTCACAGGACCAGACCTTCGACACCTACATTCTGGGAATTCCTCTTCCACCAAAATCACCCACACCTATTCAACCTAGATGACAACCATGCCTATTCAACCTATACTCAACCATGCCTAAATGACCTAGACTCAACCATGAACCTATGCCTATTCTATACTCAACCATGCCTAAATGACCTAGACTCAATCATGCCTAAAACCTACCGACCCATTCATCTCCCTTATCATATTCTTCCCTAGCTTATGGGAGAACTACATCGGCCTGAGGCCCCTTTTCACTGAGGCTATGTAGGCAGCACTCTGAGGGCATGGGGCCCTTGGAGGTTAGCTCAAATTTTTTACCCCTAACCAATTTTCCCCTTTACATTCACATTCTACCCTAGTTAGTTTCCATTTACACAAAAAACTTGGAAATTAATATATCATAAAAACATACATACCTACCATTTTATCACCATCAACCATATTCATACATAAATCATTTAGCATTTCCATGATATTAATTACTTGGAAATTTAACCACAACATACATACAACACATTATTTCCATAAGATCAGTAACTTGGAAATTACCTAGACTCCACCATGCCTATACCTGACCAAACCATGCCTATACCTGACTCCACCATGCCTATACCTGACTCCACCATGCCTATACCTGACTCAACCATGCCTATACCTGATGCCTATACCTAACTCCATCATGCCTACCTAGACCATGAACTCACATCATGCCTATACCTGACTCATCCATCCATAATAATCCTATATAAAACCTTGACTCAATCATGCCTAACTCACCTAGTTCCACATGGTACACAATAATAATGGAAATTAAAAAGAGTACATCATCCATCCAATAATAATCATCAACTATATAAACCTTACCTGAATGTCCCTAAATGTATCCATACATTTTCTCTTGACAACATTGGTTGGACATACAAGTGTCTTAAAAACTCTCATATACCTCATTGCACCATATAACACCAACTCTGCATGTCGGAAACCTTTTTCTGCCTAACCCAAAGTTGACCCTGACCTTACACCTCACCCTCATGACCTTATTACCTATCACCTAACCTCATAATCAGTTGGGGAATGTTTTTTCCCCTACCGTGGCCTTACCTACGGCCCTACCTAAATCACCCAACCCAACCCTGCTCACCTTTTTGTGACACTCGCATTTGTGTACTCGTTATACCTTGTGATGTGATACTCGTGTTGTTTTGCCTAATGACCTTACCTTGCTTTAAGCCGTGTTGTTTATCTCGACCATACCTTTGGTGCCTTGGAACAAAACCTATTGCCCATTCCTACACCTGGCCTAGTGGTGTTTCAGGACCATATCCTATACCTTGGATACCTAAACCACTTCAACCTTGTTTGGATAAACCTATCGACCTTTGACGATGTAGAGTTTGCAAGCTCTTCAACCTGGTACCTTATCATAATCTATACGTGTGTGTGTGTTAGACTGCCACTACCTATTACCCGACCAAAATCACCCTTACCTACAACCAACCTACCCTCATTTTCATCACTTACCCATTTATCAAACCACTCACTGAATCCATTTAACACCTCATCTAGTTCTAGTCTAAGGGGGATCACCTCCACCCACACTTGGGGCAAACCTAACCTTCACTCATACCTAGGGCACCGAATTCCTATTTTTGTCAGCGTCGCTTATCAATACAAGCTATGCTACAAAAAGGGGCAAATGTAGACACCAAATTTGGGTCACACTCCCCTTGGTCCCCTTCAATTAATTAACGTATCATGACCCCTTCATCCCATATTAATATTCATCATGACATTGTTGATTAATTAATTTAATTAAGTTAATTTCATCCTCACACCTCCACCTCATCATTACACCTCACCTTAGACCCATTCTAGGGATGTTTAACTCACAGTGACCAAGTCATCACTCTCATAACTGAGTCATCACTCCCAATGCTGAGTCACTACTTGACCTAACTAACTAAGAATTCTTCCTAAACCTAACTGGACTTCTTCTAAGATCTTCATCCCTTCTCTCACATGAACTCTACTTCCCTAAGTGGACCCAATAAGGAAAACATGCCAAATCTAGGAAGATCTACCTATTTTTGGTAAATAGGACTATTTCACCCTAACCGATGTTGGTTTATTCCTTGGCCGATGTCAGTCACCTAAACCACCATTGGTTCCTTTATATACAATTTTACAACCCTTTACCTTTGGTTGGTCATTTAGTTATTGAGAGCCTTATTACATTCAAACATGAATCTTCAAGCCCTCCTGCATCTAGATGAAAAACACACACAATCACAGTTTAAAGCAAGCATTTGGTTCTCCTTCCAGAGCATTGGAATACTCACAGGAGCACATAGGTTGTACTACCACGGCACTAGACCCAGACATCTCTTCTTCGATCAACCACTAACCACCTCCACTCACAGGATCTGCAACATACCCAGTAATTATTGTGATTTTATCATTTGTGCTTATTCAAGTATAGATCTTTTGTTTCTTTCTATATTTCATTCTTTCCATTACCCGTATATCACCTTCTTCCCACCAACCCACTATTCAACCATCCAAGCCTTTACACCCTTTCCAACCTCCTTTTCAGCATACCTGAGTCTTCTTAACAATATTACAACCTTATCAACACCCCCTTCACTCTCTGTGTAATCATAGAGAGGTTCAAACTCCCATTTTAACATTTGAACCAAATTTCCCCTACCGACACCAGTTAGCCAACTGACGTCAGTCTATCTCCTATACTGGCATCGATCGACCAATCGATACCAGTCTCTGAGACTAGCAATTTTTCCTTTAACAATGAGTTAACAACTTCCCCAAAATAACTCAAAAACTTTCTTAATTTCTCCTAGACCTCACCTACAGACCTAAACTAGCCCATTAATCATCTGGATTTAATTCTAACCATTTCCTGTTGAGTTAAATTAACTTGTTGTATGTTAATAGAAGATACCTAAATATTATCAACTACAATAGGAACTATTATTTCTTACATTAAATTGTTATTAAATAGAGGATTGACAGCCATTCGAGGAAGCATCACGCTTCCCGGATCTATCCTTGCTAGGCAGTCCTGTGAATCTTTCTATTTAATACTATTTGGTGGTCTTGTTGTGTTTCTTATATAGGTCGTTCCTCCTAGCCAAAGGGAAGCTCACATAATCAACTTGGATCAAAAGTCTACAATGCACACATTCTACCTTCCACCTTCACCTCATAGGTATTCCTCGTTAACTATTTACCTTCTATTTGTTTCGTCCTAGAAAGCATAAATGAAACACCTGCTAAGTACATGATTGTGTTTCTACAAAGTGTGAAATCAAAGATGAAGATCAGGTGCAAATGTTCCATTTATTGTTTTCATTGATATTTTACAACCAAGTGGTTCCTATTTGTTTCATAAAAAGTGTGCAAATCATGTTACTTTGTGATTTTAATGTACATAAGGAGGAGACATGACTACTTGATCATTGAAGTATCCTTACATGAGGATCGTATGGGAAACAAGTAGTCATCAATGGGTTTGAAACAACAACAAATGTCAAAAAGGGGGAACATTTGTGGTCATTGATGTAAACCAGTGTGAGGTTCATCATTGATGTCTAAAAACTACCATGTTTCTGCCCTATGTTCACTCTCATTACTTTTTCTTTGTGCATTTTGATTTTAGTGTTCCATGTTGATCATGTTTTTGTCATTTCAGTGACTTTGTCATAGGTTCTTCGAGTATTTATACATGGCTCTACAATGACATTGGTAGACATATCCATCTAGTTTAGGTCTATCGAAGCTTTCCACTCATGTCATGAAGTGTGGTGAAAATGTATTTTAGGTTGTCACAGAGTTTGGAAAATGATGAGGAGGTCCCTAGTTCATAGTGACTATTAAACATTTTTGTTCAAGAAAGTGCTTAATTAGAAGGCCTAGTCTTTTGGCCATCTTATTTTGTTTTCTTTATGATGGTTCCCGATAATGTGTACAGCCAGATGGTTAATGCAAAATTTGAGCATTTACAGAATTAGCTCTGAGGTTGGGACACTCACAAATGCTCAGTATTCTTGGTTCCCATGGTGCTTAGACCCATCGGGGGTGCCCCAATCCTTTTTGTCTATTCCTAGACCTAGTTTTTGAGAAAGCACTTTCTAATGAAGTAAAGTTCTTATATTTTGGGTGGCCATAATTTGAGGTTAATTGAGCATTGGAGATGTCTTGATGAATTTTTATGTTAGAGTGCAGGTATTTACCTTAGCTCATGTTCACCTAGGTATATTATTTACCTTTATTGTATTTATCCTCACCCACTTATGTGTGTGGATATTTCTTTTTATTTATTTAGATATTAGGAGGGATATTATCTAGTTGTTAGGTATAGTTCTTTCCTTGATCTATGGTATTGACTAATTCTTTCCTTAGATCTATGGTATTGACTAGATCCCTTGATGTCTAGTTCTCTCATAAATCCTATGGACTTGACTAGTTCTCTCCTAAATCTATGGTCTTGACTAGTTCTTTCCATGATTTATGGCTTGATCTACGACCTTGACTGGTTCTTAGATTGTTATTCCTTGCCTATATAAGCAAGGCCCATTCTCATTGTATTTCATTGAGTTCCATAATAATATATGATATTGCTGCTCATTTGTTTGCAAAGGTTTTGTGTAAAGTTATTCTGGCGAATTGCTTTCATCTTATTGATCATGGTGTTTGATTAGCATATGTGTTCTTGGCTTGGTACGATCTGGTTATCGTTCCTTTTATGGTATCAGAGCAGGAGATTGCTATTGACATTCGTCTGTAAGTTTTATTTTGCAAATAATTTTTTTATATATTCATATATTTCAGGATTTGCTCGTATTTTGTTGCTGCGTGCATTTTTATGCAAAATAGAGGCTTCCATTGGATCCAGAAGGTGGCAAAACCCTAAGATTGACTGTAAACTCGACCATTTCGGGAGGCAGTCATTTTTTTGGTTTTTTTTTTCACCTCGGGATTCGCATCGTACGGAAAAGGAAAGCAAGAAAAAAAATTCTGGGTTTTGCTGGGTTTCTATAGATCCGATCTGGTTTTTTTTGTTGCGACATAGCATTTTCGGTTTGCGCGCAGGAGGTCTTTTTTCGGAAAGACGTTTCTTTCCTCTTTTGGCAGGGGTCCACGGATGGTGCATTTTTTTTGCTATTTTGGGAAAATCCGCAGACTACTATTTTGGGCGGCGAATGTCACTTTCAACACAGTCCAGAAATAGCAGTTTTTACCAGAAGAAGCAGCTCTTTCTCGAAAACCAATGACGACACACCCCAAAATAGTTAGCCTTAGCCCCTGGTCATATGGTATGGTCATATGAGGGCTTAAAGCTTGTGATTCCTACTAGTAGGTGCTTAACTCCAGCCCCCTTTCATTTTATTTGTGTGGTGAAGGCAAGAGCATTTTATTCTATTTTAGTGGAAACTAAAATAAATAGTAGAGCATAATATTGAAAACCTTGTATCTTTTGATCGGTAACTCGGTTTTGAGTGCCATTTTTTGCAAAAGTGCGTAGTTTTTTATGCTCTTTCCATTGGAAATATTTATTTTGAGAATCACACTATAATTATAAAGTGCCATATTGTAACACGCACTCATTATAAAGTGCCAAAATCTGGGGGGGCTCTTGTTGCATTGCTTGGGGGTCTTGTTGCATTACTTGGTTCTTCCATTTCTTTTGGTGATTTTTTTTAAGATGGCATCTACTTCTACATTAACTCATGTTGAGCCATTAACAACACATAATTACCACACATGGAAACCAAGAATGGAAACAATAATTAAGCAGAAAGGATTATGGGCTTTAACTTCTAAGGAACAACCAGTGTTCACTAGAGAATATGAGAAATTTCAGTACCAGTGCAAATTTGATGAGTGTATGGGTTTGATAGGAACTTATGTAAGTGACAGTCTTTTATTTCATTTGGAAAAGTGTGACTCTCCTTTCAAAATATGGGAGAAATTGGAGGATTTATTTGGTAAGGTGGATCATATGAGAGCTATGCAACTTGAAATTGAGATCACCTCTCTTAATCCTGAAGATTTTCCAACAATTATAGACTATCTTACCAAGTTCAAGCATTTGTTGACACAGTTGAAGGGGAGTGGAAGAGATAAGAAAGATGAAGAGTGTGTTTACTTGATTCTATCCAAGTTGAGAGGACCATTCCAAATTTTTGCTTCTACCTTTTTCTCTAGCATGGATGCCTTAGGTGACACCTTCAAAATGCCTAACTTAGAAATATTTTGTGAAAGACTTACTAGGGAAGAATCCAAATTATCTCACCTTGAGTCTTCCACCTCTCAAAAGGCATTAGTTGCATCTAATCCTAAGGGCAAGGGAAAACCAAACAGTAAAACCAAATCCACACCTTCTCCATCTCAAAATGCTCCTAAACCCAAAGAAAACAACTCAAAACCCAAGGAGTCTTCTAAATCCAAGAATAAGTCTAGCCGTTCATGCTCTTTTTGTGGGGGTAGTAATCATGAAGAAAATAGGTGTTATAAGCGAATGCAAGCCTTAGAGGATGCAGTCAAGAAACACAAAATTTCTATCTTAACTCCACCTCCTTCTAATCAACATGGAAAAAGCACTTAATGTTGTTGGAAGATCCCAGTCACCACTTGCAGACAATTGGGTTATAGATTCTGGCGCTTCTCATCACATGACTTCTTCCAAAGAGTCTTTTGTTTCTTTAGGTTTGAGTTCTACTTCCAAAATTGAGGTTGGAGATTCTTCCTTTCTTTCTGTTGAGGGAAAAGGTGATATACAACTTGATGGTGGAAATATCCAAGATGCACTATATGTTCCTAACATCACTACAAATTTGCTTTCTGTATATCAAATTTGTCATTCTGGTCAAGGGAAAATAGTGACTTTTACACCACATGGGGCAGAAGTAAGAACTTTGTTGGAGCCTTTTTCACTTGTTGCTCAGGGTATTGTTGATCATAGTTCAAGACTATATCACTTTGAAGGTTTTGATGACACTTCTTCTATAGGGACAGGATTGGTTTCTCATTCAGATTCAGAAAGTAAGCTTTGGCATGAAAGATTTGGACATCTCAATTATAGATATTTGAAGGAGTTGAGCACTCATGGTATGGTAGATGGTCTTCCTAGAGTTTCTTGTCTTGAGGGAGTTTGTCATGGTTGTGCATTAGGGAAACAACACCAAGATCCTTTTCCTAAGAATTTGTCTAAGAGAGCTTCTTCACCACTTGAGCTTGTGCATAGTGACTTGATGGTTTTTCCTACCCCATCTTTCAATGGAGCTAAGTATGCACTTACATTTATTGATAATTTCTCGAGGCGTACTTGGGTTTATTTTCTCAAGTACAAAAGTGATGTTTTTTCACACTTCAAAGTCTTCAAGGCTTTGGTCGAGAAACAATCTTCTAGTAGCATAAAGAACCTTCACACTGATAATGGGGGGGAGTACTTCAGCAATGAGTTTTCTAAATTTTTGGAAACTCAAGGCATTATTCACCAGCATTTTGTTCCTCATACTCCACAACAGAATGGATTAGCAGAAAGGAAGAATAGAACTTTGAAGGAAATGGCTAACTGTATGATGCATTCTAGAGATATACCTCCTATCTATTGGGCAGAAGCAGTTAATTGTGCTAACTATATTCAGAATCGCACACCACACAGAGCACTTGAGCATTTGACTCCAGAGGAAGCTTGGTCCAACACTAAGCCAGATGTCTCATTTTTTCGAGTCTTTGGGAGCCATGCTTGGGCCTTTGTGCCAAAGAAGAAAAGGAAAGCTTTGGATAAGAAGAGTAAACCCTTGATCTTTGTAGGGTATTGTGAGGACATGAGAGCTTATCGTCTTTTAGATCCTGATACACATGATGTTCTTTTTCGAACACATGTTCAGTTTGATGAGCGTTTCACTCCTAATGATTCTTCATCTTCTTCCATTCCTTCTTCTTCTTCATCTCATCTTGAGGATATTTTCTTTGAGGAGATTGATGAGGAGGTTATAGATGCCGTTGAGGATCCTATTCCCACTGATGTTGTCACTATGCCTAAGTGGGCTCGTACTACAGTTTCTGAGGCAACACCTTTCATAGAGGATCTTCCACCCACTAGGCATCATCACGCACATTCTACAGGTTCTGGACTTTTATGTCAGGCAGTTTCTGAGGATCCACAGTCTTTTTCAAAGGCTCATGGGATACAGGAGTGGGATGATGCGATGACAGCTGAGTATTCTTCTTTGATGAAGAATCATACTTGGGATTTGGTATCTCTTCCTAAAGGAAGAAAGATGGTTAGGTGTAAGTGGGTATACCGAACCAAATACGCAGCTGATGGGTCCATTGACAAGTATAAGGCTCGTCTTGTTGCAAAGGGTTTTTCACAAGTCGAAGGTATTGATTACTCTGAGACTTTTGCACCCGTTGCCAAGATGGATTCTGTACGCCTTGTACTTGCTATTGCTGCATCACAGGGGTGGCCCGTATACCAGATGGACGTGAAGAGTGCCTTCTTACATGGAGATCTAAAAGAGGAAATATATATGGAGCAGCCGGCTGGATTTGTTCAGGATTCTTCTCTTGTTTGTCAGCTCCGAAGGTCTCTCTACGGTCTCAAACAAGCCCCTCGGGCTTGGTATGAGAAGATGGATTATTTTCTTCTATCTACTGGTTTTGTTCATTGCCACTCCGATCATACAGTGTATCTCCAGCATGTTGGTGAGGATATTGTGATACTTGTCTTGTATGTTGATGATCTGTTACTTACTGGCAGCTCTTCTTCCCACATTCAGACTATTCAGAGGGCTCTTTCTACACAGTTTGACATGACAGATCTTGGGCTATTGCATTATTTCCTTGGTTTGCAGATTTCTCAGATAGATTCAGGGATTCATTTGTGTCAGCAAAACTACACCCATGATCTTCTTAGGTGCTTTGATATGGCTGATTGCAAGCCAAGTCCATCTCCTTTTCAGTCTGGAGTTACTCTTACATCCACATGTACCACACCACTTTGTGATCCTACATTGTATAGGCAGTTGGTTGGGAGTCTCATGTACTTGACCCATACTCGCCCTGATATTTCATTTGCAGTAGGGCTTGTATCTCGGTTTGCACATTCTCCTCATAGTAGTCACTGGCAGGCTGCTAAAAGGATTTTGCGCTATTTGCATGGCACTTCCCACTTTGGCCTACACTACACTAGGGGCTCTACTCAGTTGGTTGGGTATACAGATTCAGATTGGGCAGGTTCTATTGATGACAGGCGTTCCACTTCTGGCTATCTTTTTTGTCTTGGTTCTTCTCCAGTTGCTTGGGCGTGCAAAAAGCAACAGGCTATTGCACTTTCATCTTCAGAGGTAGAGTACAGGGCAACAGTTACAGCGAGTCAGCAGATTCTTTGGCTTCGCCAGTTATTGACAGAGTTTGGATTCCCACAGGATTCACCGACTGTACTTTGGTGTGACAACCAAAGTGCAATTCACATTTCTCACAACCCAGTTGAGCACCAGCGGACCAAGCATATCGAGATACACATCCACTTCATTCGGCAGCACATTCAGGATGGAGTTCTTTGCTTGGAGTACCTTCCGACTCAGCAGCAGGTTGCAGACATCTTTACGAAGCCTTTTGCATCACCTCGCTACCTTGAGTTGCGTGGAATGCTTGGGGTTTCGGAAGTTGTTCTTGGGGGGTGTTCGTGAGAACATCTTCCTTCTTCTTCTTCTTTCTCTTTCCTTATAGCAGGATTCTTTCCTTCTTTTGGTTCGATATTTCTTCATGGATATATTGTACATGAGTACCTCATCAGGCCTAGTTGCTGGACTCATACTGTGGACATGCCACTTCTATTTTGGCCCCTAGCTTCACTTGAGAGGGGGTGTTAGAGTAGGTATTTACCTTAGCTCATGTTCACCTAGGTATATTATTTACCTTTATTGTATTTATCCTCACCCACTTATGTGTGTGGATATTTCTTTTTATTTATTTAGATATTAGGAGATATTATCTAGTTGTTAGGTATAGTTCTTTCCTTGATCTATGGTATTGACTAGTTCTTTCCTAGATCTATGGTATTGACTAGATCCTTGATGTCTAGTTCTCTCATAAATCTATGGACTTGACTAGTTCTTTGATGACTAGTTCTTTCCATGATTTATGGCTTGATCTACGACCTTGACTGGTTCTTAGATTGTTATTCCTTGCCTATATAAGCAAGGCCCATTCTCATTGTATTTCATTGAGTTCCATAATAATATATGATATTGCTGCTCATTTGTTTGCAAAGGTTTTGTGTAAAGTTATTCTGGCGAATTGCTTTCATCTTATTGATTGTGGTGTTTGAGTCACTAGTATCATCCACCTAGGGTTGCATTCATCTAAGGAATTTAGAGATCATTTGCATTCACTTAGCTCCATTACAAAGGACAAGGATGGTTCATTTGTATCAAACTGTAAGCATCAGAGGGGATTGTATTATATTCCATCCACCATTCTACTACATTTTTACATCTAGTTATTGCTCGCTACTTCACAAAGTGTGACTAGCACAAGAGCACTTAGGGCACATGATTCACACACACACTAGAACTAAATTTGGGTTTGGAATGTAGTGCAACACTGAGTTAGTAAGCCCACTGTTGTGGAAGCTGAGGTCAATTCGACCTATTCATTTGCATTTTTTTTTAAAGTTTTGATACTTCTTGTGGTTTCTTGCAGGTCTTTCTTTCATCTTGGTTTATCAGCAACACATGGAAAAGTGCAACGAATCTAATGCAATACACATCGAGGGTTTCGTACAACCTTCCGAACCTGCGAAACTCAGTTTTGGACCTCTTGCATAGACCAGAGTGCCCATACTATAGACCAGGGTGCCCATATGCACCCCAATCCCTCTCCAGGCACCCCAGTCTTGAGAATCAAATCATATCTCTCCTTTTTAGGACCTCTACATAGTTGTTCCTACTTCCATATTATTCTTTTTATTCTATGACATAGTCCAGCAAGCTCCTTTAATCAGCCGAGTCACTTCCTCACTCTTCTTTCATATTAGGGTTTATATTTCCATTAACTTAGTTGCTTGGGTCATTTTCCATAGCTACTTATTACATTTATTTACTATATTTACATGTTGTTCTAGATTAGATTAACTATTATTACTCCACATTTTAGCTAATTTTAGTTAATCATTAGCAACCCTCTATTAAGACCTTCAAGTACAAATTTCCCAATTACAACAGGCTACTTCTAGTACATCTCCATCTTTAGACTCCACTTTATTGCTACATATTCCATTCATACTTGTTATCTCCATGCATCTGCTTCCTCCTAATTTTTTCACCCCCAAGCTTCCTATTTTCAATGGGCATGGTGACCCAAAAGAGAATCTCTGAGCATTCCATGTGGCCTGTCTGGATTTTGCAGATGATCATATCCTTTTAGCTAAAATTTTCCCACATAGTCTCCATGATC
Organism: Taxus chinensis; assembly: GCA_019776745.2. NCBI lineage: Eukaryota > Viridiplantae > Streptophyta > Pinopsida > Cupressales > Taxaceae > Taxus > Taxus chinensis. The sequence continues at coordinate 73,237,601 of CM034154.1, read as the reverse complement.
ATGTGATGCATTGGTTTTATGACCTACCTATCCATTCAATATTCTCTTTCACGCCTTTGGCTGATGCCTTTCTCAATCACTTCTCCATCAACATCAGCTCTAAGATCTCTTATTCCTAACTAACACAAATTAAACAAGGATCTAACAAACACTTAGCAAATTATGTTTTGAGATATAAAGACAACTTAGCTAAGATGTCAAATGTTCTTATAGACTCTGAGCTTTAGGATTTATTCATCCATATTCTATTACCACCTATCCAGAAAAGTGTTCTCTTTGAGACCTCTCCTTCATTCGATCAACTCTGCCACACTCTTAAGCTCCATGAAACCAAACTCTTATCCATAGGAAAGCTTAAATATCAAGAACAAGCATCATCTTCTACACATTTTCAAAACAAGTCAACATTCAAACCATCCACAACCAAACTAGCTAACACAAAAATTACTGTTAACGTGGTATATACTACCAAAGAGCTTTAGTCACAACCACCTCAGCGTACATTCACCCCCACATCTCATATTACAAAAAATTCTTGATATAAATCTTATTACACTTCCTCCACAACTCGAATTAGACCCATCACAACCAAAAGGAAGAAATTACAATGAGAATTTTCGATGTGACTATCACCAATGTGTGGGAGACTCTACAAATATGTGTCTCAAGCTCCACACCATCATCCAAGATCTTATCAATAGTAACAAGCTTGAGTTTCGAGAACCTATAGACTCTACACCAGTCAACGAAAACCATAAGCTCAAACTATTTAATAACCCACTTCCATAACATGATAAAAAATTAGTTGAATCTTTGGTTAATCATACATACCGCGCAGTGCCTCCTCCTGCATCTAGGGCTCTTGCATTTCTAGTTTTTCATACTCACACTTCTCCACCACTCATTTCTTTCTCTGACCATGACTATCATGAAAATTTCACTTCTAATCACTTGCATATTATTACCTCTATCGGACTGGTCTCCATCAATAATATGAAGGTTGACTCATTCTATCCCATCAATGCATGTTCTATTCCACTTCTCCTCATTATTGGCTATCCACTATCGCAAATATCATATTCAATGAACAATTCATATGGTGTCGTTAAACTTCTTGTTACGGTAGGACCTCTTACTATGTTTGTACCTTTCCTTGTTGGACAAGCATTCAATGGGTGTGATTTTCTTCTAAGCCCCAATTGGATTCATATGTGTAAGTATATTATCTCCATGGATCATTTGCATCTAAAATTCATTCATAGTAATCAAGCCAATTCTATCGATGGTGTGCCTCCTACTCCATTTTCACACCCTCCTCTTGTAATGGCTAATACATCATCAGCTTCATCTAGTGCATCTCGGTCTATAGCACATAAAGCACAATCTACTCCTAGATCACTTACTCGTACACATTACATGTGGTCTCATCACTATGTTAGTCCAACTTACCAGCATAGGTCCATTCCTAAGACAACTACAACATCTCAGCACAAATCTCCTCCTTATTTTATTCCACGTAAGTGTCCATCACCTTCGTGATCTACTTCGCATAGGTCTCCATCACCTACACATTTTGTTACACCGCGATACCCATTGCATGCACATATACTCCACTCACATACATGACGAATATCTACTATACCACCACTATTAGAGCATGGTGATATGCCTTCATCACCACAAACATCGAACGAAGAACATTTGTCCTTCACTTTCATTGGATAGTTTATTCAATTACACGCACTTGGGGGGCATTACACTTATCTCTTCCGCCCCCCAGCTTGCATATTTTATCTCCTACCATACACATATTCATCTACACTCTAGCCTCGTCATTTCCCAATGAAAGACTCTTGTGCTTCAGTTCTAACTTGACTATTTAGGGCATTGTATACACATGAATCTCACTTACTACAAATTAGACGCTACACACTCTACATTACACATTGTGCATCCTACACACCACATGACATGGTTTCATCACTGCATTCATTACACATCTTACACATCCACTCATACACGTTGCACTCAGTACCTTATCATGCACTCTAGTCTCATGGTCCATATTGGCCTGTTGAGGGTATACATCACAAATGGACCCTAATCTTTGGTTAATCATACATACCGCGCAGTGCCTCCTCCTGCATCTAGGGCTCTTGCATTTCTAGTTTTTCATACTCACACTTCTCCACCACTCATTTCTTTCTCTGACCATGACTATCATGAAAATTTCACTTCTAATCACTTACATATTACTACCTCTATCGGACTGGTCTCCATCAATAATATGAAGGTTGACTCGTCCTATCCCATCAATGCATGTTCTATTCCACTTCTCCTCATTATTGGCTTTCCACTATCACAAATATCATATTCGATGAACAATTCATATGGTTTTGTTAAACTTCATGTTACGGTAGGACCTCTTACTATGTTTGTACCTTTCCTTGTTAGACAAGCAGTCAATGGGCGTGATTTTCTTCTAGGCCTCAATTGGATTCATAAGTGTAAGTATATTATCTCCATGAATCATTTGCATCTAAAATTCATTCATAGCAATCAAGCCAATTCTATCGATGGTGTGCCTCCTCCTCCATTTTCACACCCTCCTCTTGTAATGGCTAATACATCATCAGACTTCATCTAGCGCATCTCGGTCTATAGCACATAAAGCATAATGTACTCCTAGCTCACCTACTCGTACAAATTACATGTGGTCTCATCACTCTGTTAGTCCAACATATCAGCATAGGCCCATTCCTAAGACAACTACAACATCTCAGCACAAATCTCCTCCTTATTTTATTCCACGTAAGTGTCCATCACCGTTGTGTTCTACTGCACATAATTCTCCATCACCTACACATTTTGTTACACTACGATACCCATTGCATGCACATATACTCCACTCACATACACGATGACTATCTACTATACCACCACTCTTAGAGCATGGTCATATGTTTTTGACGCCACATACATCAGATGGAGAACATTTGTCCTTCACTTTCATTGGATAGTTTATTCAATTACATGCACTTGGGGGGAATTACACTTATCTCTTCCGCCCCCCAACTTGCATATTTTATCTCCTACCATACACATATTCATCTAAACTCTAGCCTCATCATTTCCCGATGAAGAACTCTTGTGCTTCGGTTCACACTTGACTATTGAGGGCATCCTATACCCACAAACCTCACACACTACATATTATACACTACACACTCTACATTACACATTGTGCATCCTACACACCACATGACATGGTTTCATCACTACATCTACTACACATTTTACACATCCACTCATACGTGTTGCACTCACTACCTTATCATGCACTCTAGTCTCATGGTCCATATTGGCCTGTTGAGGGTATACATCACAAATGGACCCTATCACACTTACACATTCAATCTTTTCCCTCATGCAACATTCCTAGGTTAGTGATAGATGCCATAGGCTACATCATCACTTCCACTTATATCATTTAGTGGTATACACTTTAGGCTAACTTACCACTCACGATGCCCATATTGTAGTGATATATGTCATAGGCTACATCATCACTCATTTTGATCATCATTTAGTGATAAAATCTTTAGGATACATCATCACATGTTCACACCTCATCTCTATGTCGCATATAATCGCTACACATTCACCACAACGTCCTACACACAACACATAGCTTGACCATTTCCTGATGATGCACTCTCATATATGGTTCATTCTTTACTATTGAGGGGGCATAAATAAATGAACCTCACTACATACAAATCCATTCACTCAAGGGGTACACGAATCCTATCATTCACACTACATTCCATTCCATTCATCCACAACATTTTGCATATCTTGGTTGCATCTAATCTTGTTTACATTTATTTGTATATGTTTGCTTTATTACACATGCTATATAGATTTCTTGTATGTAATTATCTTTACCATACACACATGTGCACTCAATTTCTTTTCTAGTTGTAATCGTAGATATAGAGCTTCTACACACAACATGGATTCTTGACACACTACCAGTCCCATAGTGGCTCTTGGGGGCATCCACTTTCGTACACTACAAGTGTTATTCTTTAATTTTGTACTTAGCAATTTACTGTACTCGATTATACACGTTTGACATACATTTTATCTTTCTAACATGCTAACAGGTGCTTCATGTGTAACATTTGTTTTGCAAGATTACTTACTACTAGGGTTATCTATTTATTTGTACTTTCTTATCTCTGTTTTTCATTATGTGTGGGCATTGCCCTTTGTTTTGTGTGCACACTTATTTGTTTTTATGCAGCCATTATGGCCTTGAGTGTCTTGTGACATTGTGCGTGATGTACCATGTTTACAACCCACTTTTCATGGCCTACATTGTCTTCTTACGTGTTTACATTATTGTCTTGCGTCTTAGCCTCTACATTATCTGCGTAACTTACACTTTGTCTTATACATGCATGTTTGTCTTTGTTTGTACTAACACTTGTCTCCTAGCCACTTGTTTGCATGTGCCTTGGTTTCTACCAAGCACATTCCCCTAGGTAGGGCAGAGTTTCAGTTACAGGGGTTGGTCCTCTCTTTGGGGCCACATTCTCCTATAGTGATGTCTCATGTGCCCCCAAAGAGGGGGGGGCATCATTTGGGTGAATTAGTCACCCCATATAGAGTATACACAACATGGTACCGATACAATTAAAATTTTAGTTTTTGTCCATGACATAGTGGGTTACACATCGAGTGGGTTCAACACAGTCTACAAAAATCCATACACAATGACTTTTACAAGACAAGTTATCCTTAACATTTTGGGGAGTAGTTACAGGTTAGAGGATAAACTAGGCCTTCCTCTCTACACTACTTTGGCCATTAGCATCAGATCAGCCAAAAAACCAGACAATACAGATATCTCTTCAGTTTTGGGAAGTGGTTATATGTTGGAGGACAAATCAAACTTTCCTCCCTACACTTCTTTGGCTAGTGGTATGAGATTGCCCAAAAACCTTGCACAACATTGTCAAGATATTTTCTACACCCTTTTTCTCATCATGGATCAGGTGCAACTGTTCCTTTTTAATTTTCATAATTTCTTTACATGATTTTTACACACACACACACACACACACACACACACACATTTATGTGTGTGTGTGTGTGTCTTTACACACGTTTTTACATATATACATGTGTATTTGACTACTTGATCATCTTCTCTTTTGCAAGTCTGTCCGCATGGAAAGCACACCGTCAACATCAACAACAACATCACTCGACATCACAAACATCAAAAATAACATGTAGGTGCATCACACACATTGGTATCTACACATGTGTTTTTGCCCTAGGTTCACTCTCATCACCTTTTTACACCTTTGCATCTTGAGTTTCCAAGCTCCATATTTGTATCACTCCACGCTTTGTCTAGTCCCTCAGCACGTTTTCAACATCAATCTGCATGGATATCAGGTACGCATCTCTATCTACTTTATGTTACCGAGCGTTCCACTCACCAACATAAAGTGGGGGTAAATGTAGACACAAAATCACGTACTTTGGGTAATTATCTAGTCTGTGTCTCATACTAATTAACCCATGTATTTGGCCATCTTGTATTGTTTTATATTTTTACTTTTGATCTTGCACCCATACTTTCCCAGTATGTACTATTATACTACATTTTACCTATTTCTGATTGGGGCGCCCCAAACGGCCTGGTCCTCTATGGGTGCCATGATCCTCTTTGCACCTTCCACTCACTTTTGGGGCACTTTCTAGCCATTTGAACTTCTTATAATTTTGGTGGTCGACCTTTTTAGGGTTAACTATGAAATTCCAACAAGAGAACCATATAAATATAAATTTATGTGATCATAATAAGGGACCAAGCACTAAGCACTACTATCACCACCTAAGGTTGCATCCATCAAAGAATTTTATTTCTCCATTTGCATCCATCTAGCTCCATCACAAGGTACATAAGGCTGGTTTTTTGCATCCCACTTCATAGGAGGGGAGTTCATTCTATTCCATTCACACATTATTTACATTCTACATCTAGTTATTGTTCACTACACACAAAGTGCGACACGCACAAGAGCACTTAGGGAAAAATTCTACACACACAAAAAAAACTACATTGGGTCTGAGATGTAGTGCAGTGGTCAGTGATAAGTCCACCATTATGGCGGATGAGGATAGTCCAACCCCTTCATATGCATATTTATTTTTTTGGATTTTGATGTTTTTTTTTTACGTTTTACAGGTGATTCTTCTATTGCAAGTTTACCAGTGTTTCGGCGATCATACATCAACGCTCACATGACAGGAAGTGAATATAGGTGAAAATCTAGCAACACCTTGAAGGAGGTTTATAAAGATTTTTCACAGACTACGGAACCCCAATCCCTTTTCCAGGTGCCTCAGTCCAACTAGACAACTCAGATTTGTATTTTCTCAAGCTCCTGTGAGACGATTTCCTTCTCCTATTTAGCTAGTCTCCACTGCGACATAGTCCCATGACCTCCACGAATCAGCTAAGGCCTTCCTAACCCTCTTTACAAATTAGGGTTTCATATTTTCATAGCTTAATTACTTGGGTATTTCTAATATTGCATTTATTTACTACTTCTATAACATCATATTAGGCTAAATCATATTCCATTTTAGTTTAATCACATATATCTAGCCATTTTCTTTGCATGTGCCTTGGTTTTTACCATGGACATCCCCTCCCCCCTATAAGAATATAGTTCAGATCGCCATCAAATCCTCTCTTTTGGGCCGTGTACTCTTATTGACGTTGCATGCACCCCAAATGAGGGGGGGCATATATGGGGTGAACAAATTACCCCATACAACAATTCAGAGCTACATCACAACATAATACAACATAGAATCAACACATGTCACAGTTATAGCATTGGCTCAGAATCAGACTTGGGTCAGAATTGAAACACAAACACCAATGCCCAGACCCAGACATAAGCACCTAGACGTTTGTGTCCTCCCCTGGGTGCTAATGTCCTAGGGGCACACATAATCAGTTTCTCATATCATCGTAGTTCACATAAGCCTTTAGAACAATTTGACAGTATCAGACATAATCCTCCAACAAATAGAATATAATTTATCTCCTACATTCAGTTCAATTGGTATAAATCGAAACAAATCAGGGACATCAAGAACAAAATAGGGACACACCATTTGTAGTGGTGTTTTATTGGGTAGAGTTATGGAAGAAGAGTAACAGTAGAACTCTCTCCCCAACACTTGACCTTTGGCATGAGATCACCAAAAAAACTCACTCTTGGCATGAGACCCCCCAAAAAAATCACTCTTGGCGTGAGATTTACCAAAAAACTTATTTTACACAACATCTTCAGGGCACTTTTCTATCCCTTTACACTCTTCTACATCAGGTGCAAAATTTCCTTTTTACACACTTTTACGTGCTTATGCAAATTTTTCATATACATGACTTTGACTACATTCTTCTCGCTCTTCTTTTTATAGTTCCATCCTTACAAGAAGCAAAAATCAACAAGCTACAAGAACAACATAGGTACAACATGGCAATACACATATGCATACACCCACAGTGGCCACTTTATCTTTCCTAGATCTCCATGCTTCATCTTTGCACTCATTCCACATGCTTCACTTGTCCACTTCGATATGCATATCTTCACCACACACTCTACATAATCATGAGGTACACATCTCTTATCTACTTTATGTTATCGAGTATTCACTCAAAAATATAAAGTTGGGGGAAATGTAGACACAAAATCACACACTTGGGTTCATTTCTAAGTCCTAAACACATATTGGCATTCATATGATTCCTAAGAAAGAAAATTAATAATTGACGATTGTTTTTGGTCTCTTTTATGTGTTTCTTGTTTTTTATTTGGTCTTACACACCCTATAACCCATTTGGTATATTACTTATTTATATTTTATGACCCTAGACACTAGCGCATAGTCAGGATAGGAGTGCCAAGGCATCCTTGTCCCCTATGGGTGCCCCTGGCCCTTTTCCACCTCACTTGCTTCTTTTGGGCCTCTTTTATCTTTTGGTCATCTTTTTCACTTATGGGTCGGAATTCCAATTATCAATTACAAAATTCAGACAAGGGAATCATATAAATACATAATTATGTGTTCAAAATCAAGGAAGAAGCACTAAGCATTACTAACTATCACCAAAGTCTTGCACTCTAAAATACACCTAAAGCACTTCTAAGGCATCCATCTGAGCATCCACTCGAGGGATAAGGGAATGTATCAATTCTACATATACAACATAGGAAGGAGAAGTTCATTTTTCCATCGACACATTCTATTACATTGTTACATTTAGCTATAACCCGCTTATCAAGTGCACTTGCGCAAAGGCATCCTAGGGCACGATTTATACACACATTTACTCAAAAGAACTACATGAAGTTTGAGATGTAGTGTAACGCAAAGTTTTAAGTTTACTTTTGGGGTGACCGTCGGGGTCATTTTGACTCCCCATATCTGCATCTTCTCTATAGGATTTGACTGTGGTTTGTGGGATTTTGTCAGATGATACTTATATTTCGTACATGTTATATGCACCCTTGGTGATCAAAGAGCGACACACTAGGTGATCAACAATAGAGTAATCATGACATACTTGCGTGACACACCAGTTAAAATCAGGATCCTGACCATCCTGCGCAATCACCAGGCACGCAGAAGTAGGTCTTCTAGCGCCCTAGACACCCATGTCCTACTCCTAGGTGACCGTGTTTGGCCATTCTGTCTGTGAAGTCTAGCAAATTTATTGTGAGTAGTAACGATACTCTGCCCTTTATATCTCATCACTTTTCATAGTTTAGATCAGTTCTTAGATCAAGTGTAAAATCAACTGAAGTCATTATTTCCTTCTTCTTTTAATTAGGGTTTCACTTACTTACATCTTAGATTGCTTTGTTTCATTCTTGTATTTTAGAATTTATATATTATTGGTTACAATCAGTGACTCTAAAATATTTAGATTTAATTCAAATTAAATTTTTATTAAATCACTTGTATGTCAACATAGTTTACTGTTTGATTGGTGACTAAGTGTTGTGTCACATGTTGTTTGAAATGATTTATTACAATGGCAATCATGGAAGCTTATGACATGTCTCTATTCATGACTCCAACAATGATGTAACAATATTCACACATGATTTGTCTTGTGTAGATTATAAATAACGACAATCTGTATCTGTGTGCAATAATGTTTCTTTTGTCTTAAAAATGAATGAACCTTAAATCTGTGAACCCTTTTTTGTCCCCATAATGGAGGGTTGTCATATCCTTGTTCGTATTGTGGCTTGGAAAATGTTAGACTCTTTGATGTAGATTAGAGAAAGTATTGTAAATTATTTAATGCAGATCTAGATTTTCTAGAGGAAGTGCGACTTGCATAATTGGTGCAAACCCTCTGATATCATTTGGGCCAAGCAAGGAAATAAGGACTTGCAATAATGGAAACACAATAGTTATAGTACATTTAACCTCTTAAGAGAGGCTGAATTTATTCATTAGAATATTCCAACAGGATGCCCTCAGACACAACTGATAGTAGGAGGATAGCTATGTACAATGGCATCATTTTACTGTTGGAACTTCCCATTATATTAAGAAAAGATAATTAGAAATATAAGAGAGTCTATAAGAGTGAAGAAGGCGACCATGAATGGACATCATCGATCAAGATCATTCTACAAATAGGCCTCATTTATTTGTGTTTTTTATATCAAATAAGACCCCTCACCTTTGAAGAATCATATAACCTATTGGTATAAATTTTGAAAAATATTTAAGAGACTAAGTCATAGGAGCCATTGCTGAGTTAATTAAATTTACCCTTAGCCTAACTTATGTGTGAATGAAGTTTGAACCAAGATTGTCCAAAAAGTGTTCAATTTCCTACTCCTAAGGCATAAGTAATTCATTTAGATATGGGGATAAGAGTATGCAATATTAAGTTTTTTTGTTATAATACATGTTGCATGCCTTCATTATATAACAAGGAACCACTTGGATGAAGGTTAGTAAACTAATTATAATAGTTTACTAAGATATTGCAACGATAGTCCCATGTATATTGTGGAAGGAAATCAACCCATAGAGTATTCAAGGCTATAATAGTTTACTAAGATTTTTCTATTTATATGAACCACTTGGATGAAGGCTCTAATAGTTTATTAAGATTGGTAGTGAGTTGGTTTAGAAGAATATCCAAATTGAACAAGATGTTTCACAATCCAATAGCTACAACCAATTTTATGCCTTAAATGGGGCAGAGCAAAGGATACTTATATTGTGCTGCCATGGACTTGTGCATAAATGTGGGCAGCAAGGCATGAGGAATGGTATTCCTGCAAATTGAGGCATTAAAGAGCATGAAGGATCAATCCAAGAAGAGATGGTTGTACAAGATCAGGATGATGAAGCCCTTGAGTATATTATTTTCTACATATGTGTCTCATGAAATAATTCAACCTATTTTATTTTATCATGGAGGCATCACAAGGTATGGGACAAATAAAATAATGTCATATATATTACATATTTAGATTTGTTTTGCGAAAAATGATGAAGTAGAAGATGAAATATACAATCTGAATTATGTGATACATTGGATACAACCTTGTATATATGAGAATCTTGTGAGTGATAGATGGTGGAAATTTTTATCTCACTTGATAGGTACAAGGGCTCAAATTTTGGATCACTTCGGTATGTGATGGCACCCTAAAATTTCATAAGCAAATTGCAAAGCTAAACAATGAAGGCTAACACCATTGCCACCTAATTAGCTCGGGTTCTAAGTCTAGGAATGTAACATTAAGATAAAAGCTTAAAAGAATGCTTAACTAGTATGAAAATAATGCACAACTAACTGTTATCCAAAATTCACCCCTCAAGGTAAATTTTGATAACATGCATCAAATTCTTTTGTCCCAAGCAATTATATTGAGTCCGGGAAAAAAGTCATGTTTCTAGGGTTCCCTCAGATTTTTTCTAACTCCCCTGTCCAAGAAGAAGAGAGCAAGTTCTGAGAAAATGTGAAAAAATTGCAAAAAACAAGTTCGGGCCAGGAAAAATCATGAAAAATGGCTAAGTCCTAGTCCTAGGAGAAATTGGGACATTCGGGACAAAAATGTGCGGATCGGCTGAAAATCCTCCAGGCGGTCCAAATAGCAATTGGGACATCTGGGACAAAAGTACGCGGCGGGCGCGAAAAGCCGATCTGGCCAAAAGAGAGAAAAAATTGGCTAACTGCTGAGAGGGTCGCCTTTGGGACAAGCGGGACAAAAAGACGCGAACCGGCCGAACCGGGTGAAATGAGTCAAGGCAGCCTGAAACAGTCTGGGACGCACGGGCCAAAAGTACGCGAACCGGCCGGATCGGCCGAAGTGAGAACTTTTGTCCCGGAACAGTTGGGAAAAAAGGGCACGAACCGGCCGAACCGGGCGAATTTGTCCCAGACGGTCCGAAAGCAAATAGGACATATGGGCTGCGAGTACGCGAACCGACCGGTTCGGCCGAAATGGGAAATTTCAAGATTTCTTATTTTTAATGAGGGTAGATATATTTAAATAAAGGAAACATATTCGGCTCTAGTCAGTTAATGCTCATTCCCGTCAAATGACAGAAAACGCCTGCCAGACCCAAAATAGCTGCCTGCACTCAGAAGGCCATAACTTCTGCATTTCTCAATGAAATCACACAAAATTGGTACCATTGGAATCGAGGTTCCGAGCCCGATGCACAACAATCAAGAAATTACAGATTTTATTAGAAATTGATTGATTTTTTTCAGGAAACGTGGCCGGGTAACTAAACATGCATACTAATATGATTAAAGTTACCTAACATGGACCTAAATAGACCTAAGGGGGGGAGGGAAATCAAATGGTTATGGTTGCTACTCCTTGCAAACAATGATGAAATGATATCTCCAAATGACTTGTTAAGTCATTTTAGATTGTTCATCTACTAACCTTGTTGAAGGTTTTAGGCAAGGATTGAACTTGGCTATGAATTGAATATGTATTATATGAGATGCAAATCAATCCATGGTGTAAAGCATAAAGGAATGAGGTGCACTCTTTTTATAGTTTTGCTTTTGGGAGAAACTTATATTTTGGTGCATGTGGGACTAAAAGCCCTAAATTAGATTATAATTGCTAATTATGATTAGGCCTTGCTAATCACAATTAGTGAATTACCAAGTGATTAAGAGGTGTGGATCCTTAATCAATCACTTAACGTCAATTAGGAGGATAGGATATATTTTTGAAGCTTGTTGAGATGTTGTGGAGGTGAATGGGGTGATCTTGAGTGGTTGGAAGAGGGGTTTGAGTCAATACTAGGGTATATTGGCCAAAACAAGGGCAAAATAGGCTAAATTAGCTTATTAACACTAATTTCATGTTTTGAAGAGGATTTTGACCTATTATTTGTCATAAAGTGGCATCCTAAATATGAAAGAGGTTTGGTGATCAACGAAGTGCTTGTTAACCAACCAAAGTGGCAAGAAACGTTAATTAATTAGTAAAAGTCACTAATTATAATGGAATTGGGAAGAATAAGAGTGATTTGTGTTCAGTTTGGCAATAAGATTACAAAAGCAGAATTTAGGTATCTACATTTGCCCATGTTTGAGGTGAAATTAGTGATTTCACTTCAAGCATAATAAACAAGCATAAATGGGTGAATTTTTGAAGAAAAATTAGCAGGAATGAAGGATGCCCCCTCGAGTGTCGATGGGGTGATAGAAGAAGTCAATCGACGATCGAAAATATGATTTGAAATGGATAGAAAAAAATGGGTCAGAACGGGTGCGAAACCCTTAGGTATTGAGAAGGAATAAAGATAGGGATAAACGTGGTTTTTTATTGCCCTAGGTGAGTTTTAGGAGAAAAATTAGTAATGGTAATAAATGATAATGGAAAAGAAATGATTAATGGAGAAATATAGGACAAGTCCAACCTTTGAATCCATCCTTTCCATAAGCAACCTGTTTATATCATTTTGTCCCTAGGTCTACATCATCAGCCTTTATTGAAATGAACAAAAAGGTAAGATAACATGAAAACCTAAATTACTAATATTTGTTCATTGCTACATAACTCCATGCAACATACATAATGCAATGTAATACGAGAAAGTAAAATGATATCTAGCTCAAATGCAATATACATAATGCAATACAATACGAGAAAGTAAACCGGATAACCTAATAGAGAAATAAGTACAATCACACGCACTCAAACAAACAATGTGTAAGACAGTTGCACTAATGTTTTGTTTATCAAGTTGTAGTTCCCAAATGTTCATGTTGTAACAATAAGGGTTAAAATAGTGCCCCAAGCAATGATACATGTGAGGGGAATAATAGAGGACACAAGTAGTCCCATGGAAAATATTTCATGCACTACGACACAATCCCTAGTAACTCATTGTTGCACGGGAGGACCGACATAACATACAGTCGAGCTTTTGTTAATAGAGGTAGATCACGATGATTCACAATTCATTTGAGACCATAACAAGCAAAAACCATAGAAAGACACTTTCGTAAGACATATTTCAAAGTTCGAGGACAATGCAATTGACACAGATTTTAGCTACGTATATGTTGTTTATCATTTTTTGCAAAATTTTAAATTTTTACAATTTTTTGGATTTTTAATGATTTTAACATTTTTATTTTTATTTTTTGAATTTTTTTGATTGTTTTAATTTTTTTTTTACGGAAAAAAAAATTATAGAATAAATAATGAATTCACGAGACAATGTTAAAAGTGACTGCAAGGCAAAAAAAATGCCCCGGGTAGTAGAAAATGCCGTCTGGAAGAAAAAATATGCCCCAGCGTATCGAAAAAGTGCCAAAAATGATTATTTTTAAAAAATAATCATCGTGACCAGTGTTAGACAAATTTTAGAATAAATACGGCAGTCTCGAGGCACTTTGGGAGCAAGAAACACACTGCGGGAGGTAGAAATGAGCATATAAGCCACCACGGCAAGTTATTTTACCACATTTGCTTACCATTTGACTACTGAATTGAGCTTTGACCTATAGGACGAAATGGCGAGGATTGTGAATCGAAGGCACCATGTGAACCTCGTGAGGGACTATATGAGGCTTCTAGTAGATGGACCAAAGGTACACAGTCCTCCCTTTTACCCTAACAATTTAAATTTTTGAATATTTAGCGAAAAATATGCATTTTAGGTTAAATTTAGGGCAAAACTGGGGGGCGCCTATGCTGGCGTAACATGGGCACCTACGCTGACGGTGTTCGTGTATTTTTGTGTTTTGTTTGCTAGCATGGGTGCCTGGGTACCTATGTTGGCTTCCTTTTTGAGTTTTTTGACTTGTATGAGGCAGCATGGGCGTCTGGACGCCTGTGATGGCCTCCTTTTTTGCTTTTTTGAATTTTTTGAGGCAACATGGGCGCCTAGGTGCCTGTGCTGACCTCCTTTTTGGTTTTTTGGATTTTGTGAGGTAGTATCGGCGCCAGTGCTGACCTCCTTTTCAGATTTTTGGATTTTGTGAGGCAGCATGGGCACCTGGGCACGAGTGCTGACGTCCTTTTTGAATGTTTGGATTTTGTGAGGTAGCATGGGTGCCTAGATGCCTTTGTTGACCTCCTTTTTGGATTTTTTACATTTGGTGAGGCAGCATGGACGCTTGAGCGCCTGTGCTAGCCTACTTTTTGGTTTTTTGGATTTTGGGCTGTAGCATGGGCACCTGTGCTGGGAGTGTTTTTTATTTTTTTTTCTAATTTTTTGAATTTTGGGCTACAACATGGGTGCTTGTGTTGGTAGTTTTTTTTTTATTGCGTGTGAGCGCATAGGCACCCATGTTGAGAACATAGCACTGGTGCCTACACAGAGGGGCTTATGCAAAAAAGATAATTTAAAATTACTTTTAGGGAAAAAATTAGTTTTTAGCAAACCCCACGTAGAAGAAAAAGGTGAATTAGAGAGAAATGTAATGATGGAATAGAAGAATAACATGCTAAACTAGAATTTTTAAAGAAGAAATTGCATGCTAGAATGGTAAACAAACTGTAATAATTTACTTAACTTGCTCCGTAGCTGTATCTGAACATGTTAGGGATGCGGGTGTGGCATGCACGACTTCAGACTTTCGAGGAAATGTTTGGACGTCTAGATTAGATTTTTCTAGAGATTTCCTTGAAGGTGATTGGTTTATCCTATATAGCCCATATGCCCCATATCACTTTTGACCATAGTATGCTCATAGCCTTAGCTAAGAGATGGCAGAGTGAGAGCCATACTTTTTGACTCCCTACTGGCGAGATGAGCATGACACTAAAGGATGTTTGGCTGATCCTACAAGTTTTGATGCAGGGCCGTTTGATTATCTATGATGGTCATCTGGACCAAGTTGAGCATTACACAACCATGCTATTTGGATTAACTGACATTCCTCATTGAGGTATGTCAGTTATGGTTAGGGGATGCATGGTCGATCCGTGGCTATGATGGGTCCTTGTAAACTTATTAGCTCTTGTCAACGACGTGTTGCTGCTTGACAAGACCGATGCACGATTCTCCCTGGGTCTCATTAGAGTGATCCATAACCTGCTTCAGGGTAGAGTTTATTATTAGGGTCAGTTTATACTGGTTCATTTATATTTTGATTTGCATTTGATATCCTATCATGGTTAGAGGACATTGGGCCCTGCTACTTTGTTACAGATTTGGGTTTGGGATCACATTGCTATTGGACATCCTTTAGGAACATTGAGAGCTCGGGTTCTTGGAGAGCCTTCTCTCATGGGCTGGGTTCCTAATGGAGATGATATTCATAGCCACAATGGGGACACAGACTACTACCGGTGAGAGTTTGACGAGCTGCAACCCCATATGATCACATAACAACCATACAGGTTATATCAGTGACCACATGATGTAGACGAGTTGAGGATAACCACAATAGACCATTTTATCATTGGGAGCAGGAGCCACGTCTTAGAGTGGTACAGGGTGGACTGGGTCTAACGTTAGTTTTGTCTCATCCAGGGGATTCCTGGTAATGATATGTGGTACGCATACCGGTACAGAGATATTTTCGATATAGGACCCTAGATTAGGGTGCACTAAGCCCTTATGAGCTTTTCACAAGTAGCCACATAGCCTTGGGTACAACGGGTGCAAATAGTAGATCTGGGTACTACACCAGACAATTCAGTGTGGTATGCGCTAGTGCTACCATGTTAATTGACTATTCTCCATGAGGTATTGGATGCAGCGGTACATAAGGAACATGATCTAGATCCACCGGTAGAGGCACAAACATAGTGAAATGTAGTACTATACATGGGGGTACCAGTGTAGGCACCTTTATCACCCCTTCACATGAGTCCATTGTATAGTTCTCTAGGAGGTGAAGGAGATGACTGGGATGCTGAGGATATGGAGGAGGATTTTCCAGACATACAGGATATATAGGCTATGCATGATATAACAGATATAAAGGATGTGCGGGATATGCAGGTTATACCTAATACACAAGATGCATAGGATGTGTAGGATACGTAGGACATACTTGATATACAACATGTGCAGGGTATGTAGGATATACTTGATACACATGATACATAAGATATACCTGATATATAGGATGTGTGGGATATACCTGATACACAAGATGTGCAAGCTAAACAAGATACACATGTGGCTGCCTTGCAGCAACAACTACAACATGTGACAGCCTTACAACTCTAGATGACAGTTGAGAGGGATTAGACCATTACAGAGAGAGATAAGACCCTTGCAGATGGGGATCAACTTGTGATAGAGCGAGATCAGGCCAGGAAAAAGTGAGAGCAGGTGATAACAGATAGCTTACAACTATAGGTAGAGCGAGATCATGATATAACAGAGTGGGATCAAGCTATAGCAGATTGTTCACAGCTGTGGATAGAGCTATCTAGCATTAGAGCGGAGCGTGATACAGTGCAACAGGAAGACAAGTCTTCGGGGATGTAGTTGATGATTGGGCACAATGTTACTATAGAAGGTGAGGCCACCTATTATAGGATGCAATACTGCATGGCTGTTTCGACCGAGCGGAGAGTTCTTGAGTATAGTCATATAGCATGCAACAAGTCACGATCTAGATCTCATAGACCATCATGATCAGTACGATCCATAGAGGGCCCTTCAAGACAGACAACTTTAGAGTAGCACACGTCAGTTCAACTTGGGTCAGTTTAGCCTGATACAGTTCTAAATGACACAACACCTTCTACATGTGCATCACCTCGGCTACCCCCGTCTAGCTGCATATTGGGACTAGGTAGCCCCGACATGGGTGAGAGTCATGGTTTTCTCTCTTATTGACGTACTAGATGTACTACCTTCTTTTTAGTGTACCGCCTCATGATGAAGACATACTTTTATATGGATGTATATGTATTGTTTTTTATATCATGCCTCATGATGAAGACAATTTTTTGTATAGATGGCCATGATGACTTGTTATATAAGATATATATGGACATTTATATTTTCAATGATCTAGGATGATAGATGGATTACTGATGTATCAAATGTTGTTCATGGGATATCATGCTTAATTTGTTTCTTTATGTTTGTATCATATGTTAGATTATGTGATAGCCTTAGCTGATATCATACTGTATGTTGATGAGATACTTTGAGTAAAACATGTTTATATTTTTGATATTGGTGTAGGGGGATAGATTTATGATAATGCGCAACCCCTCTTGCCCCATTGGTGATACAATACTTGATTATTAGCTTTTATTATACATGCGTGATGTAGACTTAGTAGTTTTTGATATATGATGTATAGATGTGATGGATATATGTGATATGATGATGAAATGATAACACAATGTACAAGTAAAAATTTGACATGCAAAAGTTTAAACGAATATAATCACAACACACATTTATTTACAAGCATGCAATACAAGATGAACCCAAAGCAATGAACTACAAGTTAAAGCAACATTCAATCTAAGTAAACAAGTGAATTCTATCTAAAGCATACAACACGAAAAGCAATGCAACTAAAACCCATACAAACCAACAACTAAAAGTAAGAAAACTACTACCTTGTTTTTATGGGACAATTTTGGGACGTTTTTCACTATTTTTGGTTTTATCTCTAAGACAATTTTCTATTGTTTTAGAGTTTTCTATGAAACATATTTGAATGTTTTTATTTTTCCAAGGAACATATCTGTATGTTTTGGGATTTTCACCTAAGTTTATCTTTACCTTCGTCTGAATCCCTTGTGAGCATGTCCTTCTTTGCCCTGATCCAGCTAATCTAACCTTTTGAGTGTGAAGAATTTAACATTGAATGAACCCATCTCACATTGGGGGAAACTTCGCAACGTCACTTCTGGCATATACCATGTGGCATGCTTCCCTTGTACATCCCATCTAACGTTGGGGGAATCCACGTTTTTTCATTTCCTTGCGCATTCGCTTTAGAAAACTGTTGAGAAAACATCAAAAACATTCATATAAATTGGCAAAGTTGTCATACTCTTAAACCTAAACTTCTTCTAAACAACAGACCCTCCCTAGGCACCAGAAATCAGTTTTTACCAAAGTACTTGTCCAAAATTCCATAATTGCATGGTTTTCACTATTGGACGCACATGTTTATTTATCTTTATCTTTTTCTATTTCTATACTTTTTTTCTTTTCTTGATATTCTATAGAGACCCCATACTTAAGCATAGAAGTGCTTAAGATGCATTGCATTCATGGGTTCTCGAAGCTCTTGGCCATCTGAATAGGCAATCTTATAGGCACCTGAACCAAACTTGACAACCATAATATATAGTCCTAGCCAATTGAGCTCAAATTTCCCTTTCTTTTCTCAATATTTATTGGTGCTCTTCTAATTCTCTTTCAACACCATGTCTCCTAACTCAAACTGATGAGGTATGACCATCTTGTTGTAGCTTTCCTGCATTTGATTGTGATACACTTTAATGTGGTTGAGGGCGTGAAGGCATTTGTCATTCAATAGCTCCAATTATGTCAGTTGGGCTACTCTATAGTCCTCATCTTCATTCAAGTAATCCCTTAGCTCGATACAAAAAGAGGGGATCTCTAAAGGTAAGATGAATTCTGAACCGAATACTAATGAATATGGAGTTACACCTATAGGAGTGTGGATAGAAGTTTTGAATGCCCATAGGGCAGGGTGAATTTGTAGATGCCAGTTATGGCATGTGGTATTCACCATCTTCTCCATAATGCGAATTAAGGTTTTTTTGGAAGCCTCGTCCTGCCCATTACCTTGAGGGTAATAAAGGGTTGAAAACTTAAGGGAAATTTGAAAGTGTTTACAAAGTGATTTCACAATTTTATTCTTGAACGACTTATCATTATCAGTGATAATAGAAGAAGGGACACCATATCTACAGATGATATGATTCATTTTAAACTTATAAATTTGGGGACCTTATGTATAGGTTAAGAGGAACAACCTCTACCCATTTTGTAAATTACTTAGTGGCTGTTATAACGAACTTATGGCCATTTGAGGAGACATGATTAAGTTTCCCTATTAGATCGAGACCCCACTTGGAGAACAACCAAGGTGTCTTGATTGGTTGTAAGGATTGTGCCGGTGCATGTATCAAGTTGACATACTTTTGACAATCCACACACTTCCTCACATGTTGACAAAAATCATGCTCCATGGTAGGCCAATAGTAGCCTACTCTGAGTATTTTATTTGCAAGGATGATCCCATTAGTATGAGCTCCATAGATTCCTTTGTGCACCTCCTTGATTGCTTAGACAAATTTTTCTGAATTTAAACAACGCAACAGATTTCCGTCGTAGCCTCAACAAAAGAGGGTTCCCCCAAGTAAGGTATAACAGACTATACGCTTGATGAGGTTGCACTTTTCAACATGGGAAATGTCAGTAGGGAAGGTTCCATCACGGAGACAGTTAAATATTTCAGCGTGCCATAGTGAAAAAGGAATAACAACTTCGCACACTAAACAAGAGTCAGGTATGTCATATGCTATTGTTCTTATATTTTCAACAAAGAAGGGCATATCATTGTTCCCTGGAGGAATGGTCAACACATATCCTAACATAGCCATGGCATCTTCCGCTCTATTATGAGCTCTTGGTATCTTCTCAAAGAATTCTTTCAAGGAATCGACCATTCTTTTATATGGAAGTAACTTTTCATCCTTAACCTTATATTCATCTGTGACCTATTTGATAATAAGCATTGAATCACCAATGAATTTTACTTGTTTGATATTCCATTTGATGGATAGCTTCATTCATGTAATGAGAGCTTCATATTCCACTATACTGTTTGTGCAAGGGAACTCAAGTCTAAACGCTTGTGGAATTAAGTCTCCCATGGGAGTGATTAGCACAACTCTAGCACCTGAACCATGAAAGTATAATTTCCAAACTATTCTTCGAGGTACATAATAGATGTGTTTGGTAGTTCTAGAATCAAGGGTTCAATACCTAGTAACAGAGATTCTGCTAGTTGATCTACTAACACTTGTCCCTTTACCGACTTTTGATGAACGTACTCAATGTCAAACTCACTCAATAAGATGATCCAATTAGCCATCTTTGCGGTTAATGCTAGTTTAGACAATAAGTACTTTAGAGGGTCAAAATTTTAAATAAGCTTGATTTTTTTGTCAAGCATATAGTGACGTAGCTTCTGGAAAGAAAACACCATGACTAGGTAAGCTTTCTCAATTTGTGGATAATTTAGCTCATATGCTACCAATTTCCTGCTCAAGTAGTATACAACCTTTTCTCTCTACTCTTTATCATACTGGGCCAACAGTGCCCCAATTGTAGAATGTGTAGCAAAGATATAAAGTAACAAGGGTTCTCTTGCCTTGGATGACATGAGAACATGGGGTTTGGCCAAGTATTCTTTTATCAAAGCAAACACTTGTTGTTGTTCTAGTCCCCAGTTGAAATTAACATCCTTCTTAAGAAGATGTGTAAAAGTATGACACTTATTTGCTAACTGTGAAATAAACCCTTTGATGGCCTAAATTTTCCCTTGTAAGCTATGCAGTTGTATGATATTCTTAGGAGGAGGCATTTTTGTGATAACCTTGACCATTGTAGTGTCCACTTCTATTCCTCTCCTTAACACAATGAATCCTAGTAGTTTCCCAGATAGCACACTGAAGACACACTTCTTCGGGTTAAGTCAGACTTTGTAACCCCTTAGGCACTGAAAGATACGCCAAAAATTTCTAGGTGTTCCTTTTGGGTTTTAGATTTAGCCAGTATATCATCTACGTAATCTTCCATGATGTCACTTATCATATCGTGAAATATTACAATCATCACCCTTTGATATGTAGTGCCTGCATTTTTAAGGCTGAAAGGCATGACTTGGTAACAAAATGTACTTCATGGGGTTGTGAGAACTATCTTGTGCTGATCTTCTTCCACAATATTTATTTGATTATAACCTGAGAAGCCTTCCACGAGTGAAAACATCTCATAACCTACTGTAAAATCAACAATCACGTCAATGTTCAGAAGAGGAAAATCGTCCTTCAGACAAGCTTTGTTTATATCCCTAAAATTAGTACACACTCTAATACCAACTGGATTATTTTAAAAAAGGACCACATTGGAGCTCCACTCTGAGTAGTCAATAGGTTTGATGAAGCCTACTTCTAGTAACCTTTCTAGCTCTACCTTTACCAGTAAGGTGACATGAGGATGCATCTTTCAAAGCTTTGTTTGATAGGCTTGACATCTAGGTGCATAACAAGATTGTGTACCACTAATACAGGATCAAGTTCTGACATGTCAGCGTAAGACCAAGCGAAGATGTCTGCATACTCTCTTAAGAGTCCTGTGAATGTTTTTTGTTCTTTGGCTGAGAGTGAAGCTCCCAACTTAGCCATCCTTGGCATATCCTCCATGCCAATGTTAATATCTATTTTATCTTCAATTAGTAACTTTGATTCGTCCCCCATGCACATATGATCAGGAGGGAGATTTAGATCTTCCTCTACCAAAGGTGGTTCAGGGATATTTTCATCTTGAAGTGGCTATACTATCTTTTCCATAGGTTATTCTACTTGTTTGTCCATAAGTACCTCAAAGAGGTTTTCGCTATAGGACTTCCCCTTTTTATTTCCGCAAGGATTTTCTTTGGAACTTTTTCCCTTGCTCACTTTTTTACTTAAATGTCCACACATCTCTACCTCCTCTCTGAAGTACATGCACATGTTAAGCTGAATGGAGAACCCCTTCTTATGATCATTTCATGGAATGTTGTCTCTGATTCCCAAGAACTCACCTATGGCCTCATCATTTTGAAACACGTCAATAGGTACATGTTGTTGTTGATCCCAATTCACGAGTGATGGGAAGATGAGGGTTAATGTATGAGTTATAGGGGATACAATGGGTATAACATGGGTTATAGCAAGGATAACCATATTGGCGAATAGGTTCGTAGAGGCGAGGTCTTTGTAAAGAATACATCAGGAATCTGTTTCGCTTTCATTTTTGGAAAAACTATCCTCACTCTCAGAAGAGGCATATTTGTCATATGAAGAGTGAGACTCATATAAATGGATGCCTATACCTGACTTACCCACTATATGACAAGGTATTATAAGATCCTCTAATGGACCTTGTTCGTTGTGGCCGCAACCGTGTCCTTTATGCCTCATGGTAAGCATTATCCGATTAGGAATAGGGTACTTAGGTGACTTATATCATGTAGCCATGTCATCATCATTAGGACATAACATAATGTCTATAAGAAACTTCTTGTCTTATAGTAAGCCGCTAGGAGTAATTTTTTTGAAAGGAAAAGTCTCTCTTGGTCTTTGAACTTTGAAACTTGGCATACCATGTGCTTGGGCTGATAGCAGACTGTTGTGAACCATTAGGTCCTACTGCAGATTATACTCTCCACAACCGCTTGGTTTGACCTTCATCTCCCATGTAGCAAAAGTATTTTCTGAGGTGGAAACACCGTTGTCATTGGTAGACAACATATCTGGATCCACTCATGAAGCGAGGGCCTTTGAATGAATAGGAATAACAATCTATGTAGTGGGCACTCATATATTGTAGGAAAATGGCCCAAAAACACTCTACAATGAGAAAATTGTTGGGGGTCCCCCTGTATGGTAAGTTTATGTCCCTCATATTGCAACTTTAAACACTGATGATATGTTGATGACACGAACTACATGGCGTGAATCCATGGGCGACTGAGAAAGATATTGTAAGGGAGTTCTAGGTCCAAGATATGGAACTTCGTATCATGTGTTATGGGACCTACTTCCAATGAGAAAGTGATCATTCCATCTAATTCCCATTCTTCATTGTCACATGCCTTAATGGTGATGACCTTTGTTTCTAGATCATCTTCTGTGCAACCTAGTTAGTAGACTAGTTTGAGATTACATATGTTAAGACCCGATCCGCCATCCATAAACACTCTCTTAACCTTCTTACGTTTGATGATAACGTCAATATGCAAGGGTAGGTTATGTGAAGGATCTTCAACTGAGGCTTCTCTAGTGCCGAAGGTTACATCTTCCAAGGAGCGAATCACGCTACCATGGCCTATAAATGTGTTGGGTCAACATCAATGGATACTCCTGATTCCTGTAAGGTTTTGTAAAGTATATCCTTATGGACACTAGAGATCTTTAAAAGGTCTAAGATTGAAATCTTAGCTATGGTCTTTTCTATTTGGTCTAACATATCATAGTGACTCTCTTGAGGAGGAGGAGGAGTAGGTTCAGAATTTATAATTAGGCAATCTCGTCATGTTGCCACAGTGCACTCTCTTATCTTAATTCTAATTGTATTGATTTGCTCTATGAGTGGGTCAACACAACCTATCAAGGCATTGAAATGGCCTTTTTTTGACATATGGTTAGCATTTTTATTCTGAGATGATTTATCCCTAATCCAAATTTTATTTTCTTTGTGATTAGGAAAAGGATTTTTAAAAATCCCTGAGTTTGCATTTAGAGATTTTGTAGCGGCCGCAAAATCTTCTTCAATATCACCGTTGTCGACTAGGTCTTGAATATAGTGTTTTAATCTTAAACACTTGTTCATTTTGTGACCCTTTACGCAGTGGAACCCGCAGAATTCATTCTCCCTAAACCATGATGGTTTAGGTGTATCATCCATGTAGGTTATGTTTCAGGGTACTTTACCATGTTTACGACCTCTAACTGTTTTAGTATAAATGATATGGATTCAAATAGAGGGGTAAAAGTAAAACGTTTATATTTAGTAGGTGGATTACCCTTTGCAAGTTTTAAAGGTGTGTGGTTTTGAATGGCTTGCACCCGCTTAAAACATACTATCCCATCACTAATAACGTGCTTGTTTTTATTTTGAACAAATTTTGATTTATCTTTAGAATTAAAATCGTTGTGTTTACGGGAGAAAGATTTTAAATTCCCCTTAGCTAACAATGCCTTTTTTAATTTGAATCACTTTTTCTATTACCTCTTCAAATGTCTTTCCATAATGCATTTGCAAGTGGAACGTAATGTCTGGATGGAGGTTGGGAAAAAATATGCCTATCAATTTCTTTTTAGGTATGGAGTAAGGGAAGCGACAAACTAACCCTCTCCATCTTTGTAAAAACTCAACAAAGTTTTCGTTGTTTTGTTGCTTGGCATTGCAGAGATCTAACATGGTAACGCCATTTTCTATATTGAAAGAGAAGTGTCATATGAAACTCTCTGCTAGTTCTGGCCATGTTGATATGGATCCCTTAGGGATATGCACAAACCATTCTAGTGTTGTTTCTCCTAAAATTCGCGAAAAAAAGCGCATACGATAATTGTCGATATGTGCAACCTCTTGACATGCCATATAAAAGTCTTTTATATGATCACGAGGGTCACCTTTTCCATTATATTTATAAAATTTTGGAAAATAAAAATGTCTTTGGAAAGGTATTTGTAGCATGGATTTTTCAAAAGGATAGGGACATAACTCATCAAACTGGTATTTCTTGTTATTGTTACCGATTTGGCCCTCTTGTAATGTTTGAAGGGTGTTCTTCATAGTT
Source organism: Taxus chinensis (assembly GCA_019776745.2). Lineage (NCBI taxonomy): Eukaryota > Viridiplantae > Streptophyta > Pinopsida > Cupressales > Taxaceae > Taxus > Taxus chinensis. Next base: position 73,212,448 of record CM034154.1, on the reverse strand, counting down.
GACAACTATTGATTAAAAAGTGGATCTTGTGTGGGTGGTGTAGGCCTATATGAAGGATTAAATATAAGTGTATTCCCACCTCTATTTTTTGCGAGAATATATTCATAAGGATCTCTTTGTGCCTCCTGTCGAGGAGTGTTTATTGGGAACTCGTAAAATGAAGCTTTTGGTTTCACTTTTGGTATAGCTTGTTTCATAACTATTGGTCGTTCCTTATGTATATACGATGTCAAAATTTCCAATTAGCAAGTGAGGGCTTAAACCTGTTGTTCTAACATCACCTCTTTAATAGGTATTTCATGACAATGTTTATTAGGAGGAGGTTGTCCATGATGAACATAGTCTTCATCATCTTCACAATGAACCCTAACTGTAGGTATGTGATAGTTCCCATCATTTTCAAAAGGTACCCCCTCATTGTTTCATCGTCCAAAAGTAGAGGCATGACCTAGGTTCAATATTTCGTTAAGAGTGCGATGAGGGTGGTCTACTTATTCTTCTTCCCGAACCATGCTGACAATAAGAGAAGGGTCTAATATGGAAGGTAATTTGGCCCCTAGTTCCACAACTTGCATAATAAATTCATGTTTGTTATGAAAAATGTAGTCGTCAAAATGGGAAGAATGAAGCTCTACGTCTGCATGATGAGAATATTCCTCTCCACCACTATGGTCAACCATGAGATTATCCTCTAAAAGAGGGTTGTCACCTCCAAATATATTGTATTCTATCTTTCGTGACCCCATTCTTGTAGTAGGAATTACTTAGACTAGAAGGTATAATGCGAGATATTTCCACTAAGGTTTATTAACAATGGACCCTAGTCAAATTTGTGCAGTGTAACGACCCTAAGTCGTAAAAAACAATGGTGACTATAAAATAAAAATTCAATAGGTCAATGTGAACCTAAGAATTAAAGAATAAGCTACCCTAACAAGGTAATATATGACAGAATTTTTTCTAGAACAATACGATCATGTATAATACTCAAAACTTAGTGACAACAAATAGTCTATTCCCTAAGATTTACCTAGATAAGTTTGAAACCAATTAGTGACAACACAATATCACTAGTTAGGTCAAGTTTGAAACAAACAAGGCCTAAATGATAAGAGAATGTTAACATGAACTTCTAATAACATATACTGAAAACAAGTTTCTAAACACTAACAAATTCTAAGTTTCGTAACATGGACGATACGAATGTGAGCAGTGTAACAATGCTATTTGAACACGTAATCAAGATTTGCAAGAAAGTAAGATTTTAGTATCAAAATGGTGTTGAAGTGATGCTAACAAAGTAACCTTAACACTTACAAAATTCAAGACAAGGCTAGGATGTAAAAAATATGTCTAAGTATAACAAGGAATTATTAAGCGTGAGAGCAACGTAACAATACAATATAAAAAAAAATAGGCCAAGTTTCACAATGGAAATGAGATGTAAATGTCACAATTGTATGGCTATAATGTGGGCATCGTAACAAATCTAGAGAAGATAATGATAAGATAACCTAGCTACAATGATAGTAAGTCTCAAATATGGGTTTTGAGACACAAGGGGCTACAAGATCGTGAAGACGTACTATTCACACTTTTAACTCTTGCATTCCTGTCGCAACATGGTCATGTAAGAAGACTACAAAAGTGGTGGACATGATTATATCTAGTAGGTATACATATGTGTTTGTTTTTCTTTTTTCTCAAAATGAGCAACAAGAAAACAAAGGGATAGACCAAATGGTGTTGAAATAAACTTGGTGCTATTTTGGCAGAGTTTTGCCTTGTCTCAAGATAAGTGAAAAACTAGGAAAAAATGACACTAATTAGATTTCGTGATGAAATATCACGTGGTTTCAACTTTAAGATATTCTTTCCCTTGTTCGAAAAATAATAGTTTGAATTTAACAAATTTTTCACTTTGTGAGAGCTCTCAAGTATAACAACTAAGACAAAAACAATGGCTCCAAGCCAACAAGCTTCCTAGGTGATTCTCTCTCTAGGTGTCACAAGATATCTAAGGCAAGATTCATTTACCTTGGTTTCCCAAGGAATATCTTGGATTTACTTTACCCCTTAAGTATAATGAGCATAGAAGTGCATTCAGTTATACTTTCACTGGGGTCACAATATAGATATCTTTGACTCTAATCTCACCAAGGTGTACTAGACAAGTCGGTAGTGTGGAGCACTTTCCTGTTTCGTTCACAAGGTTCCCTCTTGTGTGAACTACTTTAGGGTTCCTAGGACCACCCCCATTGTTGTACCTTAAGGCTTATGCCAAAGGGGTTATGTCATAGTTAAGCAGACGAGCTGTGGCTCTTAACCAAAACCTGCAAATATAATGTGATGATTGTGGTGTGTTTTTTATCTTGTATACTTAATGTGGTTTTTTTCTCACTCCTTTTGGCAACCTACAATCACACGTGTAGTTAGAAAAAAAATTTAGGTCCTCCTTTCTTTGACTAGCGTTAGGTCCTTCACAAAATGGTTAGTATTTTAAAAAAGATTCACAATATCATAGGAAAATAACAATGAAAAATTATTTGTAAATCAACTAACTACCATCAAAATTTGTAAAAATAAGGTTTCAAAAACAAGGTTTATTCCAAATTCATCCAAGTGTTTTTTAATGAAAAGACTAAAATTGCTTTTGATTCCCAAGATTACACTAGGTACAAGGGAAGAGCATACACAAATTTCAGCCTTGATTTCTTTATTAAGTGAAAAATATATTAAACTAAAAGATCGAGCACATGCAAAAAATTAAGGTTTATTCTCTTAAGCACAAAATGAATGATAATTGTTCCTACTTACTCCCAAGAAGTTAAAAAATGGATTAGAGATGCTTTTGGTTCTCAAGATCACACTAGGTGCAAGAGAAGAGCATACATAACTATATTCTAAACTCAATCAAATTATGAAAACACAATCACTCTTCAAACCCTAACCCAATTTACTAAAAAATCCTTTATCAAACCCTAAGACAATTTTGTTAGGAATATTGTTCTAAAAATCAATAATTTAACAAAATCAACATCTAAAAACCCTTAAAAACTGAGAGGAATCATAAAATTGAAATTCTAGAATTTGAGAAAAATTTACCTTGATGCACATGCACCCCTCTTAGTGCACATGTGCTCATAGTCATGCACATGCACCCCTCTGCCATTTTTCACACAGTCAATGATGCATGGGTGCTTCCAGTGAGGCAAAGGCACTCACAATCGTGCACATCCACCTTTTCCTTGTAGATGGTAAAAAATATGAGTTTTGGAGCAAATTTCTTGAAAAAAGTTCAAATCTTTGGGATTTCTTGGCAATTTGAACAAGGCTTCACCTCCTTATATCCTACAAAAAGCATAAAAACACAACTTCTACCACTAATCTAGTTGAAACAACTTTCAAAAATAGAAATTTATCTGTAAAGCTTTGAAAATTACTCTAAAAATTTGAAATTAATCTAAAAATATTGAGAAACTAATCTAAAAAGCTTGAAAGTACACTAGAAAACTTGAAAGTAAAATAGAAAACTTGAAATGAATCTAAGAAACTTGAAACTAATCTAAAACTTGAAATGAAAAACTTTGAAACTAAGTTAAAATGCTTTAAAAGTTGAATGTAATGGGGTATTGTCCCACTAGGTGCGCTAAATGATGACACCCTAAAATTTCATAAGTAAATTACAAAGCTAAACAAGGAAGGCTAACACCATTTCCACCTAATTAGCTAGGGTTATAAGTCTAGGAATGTAACATTAAGATAGAAGCTCAAAATAATGCTTAACTAGTATGAAAATAATGCACAACTAACTAAACATACCTATTAATATGATTAATTACCTAACATGGGCCTAAATAGACTTAAGGGGAAATCAAATGGTTATGGTTGCTACTTCAAACAATGGTGAAATGACCTCTCCAAATGACTTGTTAAGTCACTTTAGATTATTCATCTACTAACCTTGTTGAAGGTTTTAGGCAAGGATTGAACTTGGCTATGAATCATATGTATTATATGAGATGCAAATCAAAGCATGGTGTGAAGTATAAAGGAATGAGGTGCATTCTTTTTATAGTTTTCCTTTTGGGAGAAACTTGTATTTTGGTGCATGTGGGACGAAAAGCCCCAAATTAGATTAGAATTGTTAATCATGATTAGGCCTTGTTAATCACAATTAGTGAATTACCAAGTGATTAAGGGGTGTGGAGCCTTAACCAACCTCTTAGGGTCAACTAAAAGGTTAGGATAAGATTTTGAAGCTTGCTGAGACGTTGTGGAGGTGAATGGCGTGATTTTGAGTGGTTGGATGAGGTGTTTGAGTCAATACTAGGGAATATTTACCAAAACAAGGGGAAAATAGGCTTAATTAGCTTATAAATGGTAATTGTCTATTTTGAAGAGGATCTTGACTTACAATTCGTCGTAAAGTGGCATCCTGAATGTGAAAGAGGTTTGGTGATCAACGAAGTGCTTGTTAACTGACCAAAATGGTAAGAAACATTAGTTAATTAGTAAAGATCAATAATTATAATGGAATTGGGAAGAATAAGAGTGATTTGTGTGTGTTTTGGCAATAACATTATAAAAGCAAAATTTAGGTGTCTACAATATGTTTTGTCTATTGTGCATGAAACTTAGACAAATGAGTTATAATTGCTTGAGGGACAACAATTTTGGGAAGGGAGGATTGTAATATCCCCTTCTCCGTTGAAGACCCCAAGCCTATTTTGTCTACTCGACGGCTAAGGGATGAACACAAGAGTGACTTAAGTCATAAGTAATTTATTATAAAGTACAAAAATAAAAAGAAAATTATAAAGCACTTATATTAAATAATTTTGACTTAATGTTAAAGTGAAAATAGAAAGGGAAGAAAATCACTTAGCAAACTTTATTTATTCTAGGGGAAAATGTGACCTCCAGTGGGAAGAAATACAAGTGGGAAAAAAATTAAATTAGGAGAAAAAATATGATTGGGTGTTGAGGGAGGTTAGTTGGGCCATCTTCTCTATATAAGCAAGTCGACTTGCTTGAAGAGGCATTACTTGTCTATTTTATGAATTCAGATTTGTATGTGGAGCTTTTAGCTTGCATTTTCCACTCTTGAGGACGAAACCCTCTAAGAGCCTTAATTGAAGGACGAAAACCCTTGTCCTAGTTGAGAGGATTCTCTACACAAGAGTTTCCATTGTGCATAAAGGAGATAGCTGATTTTCTAAGTATTTTCTGGCAGTGTGAAGTTTGTAATACTGCATATTTCTACAAGGATTTGAAAAATGAGATTGGTTGTTGTGTTTCATCTTCATTTCCAACAGTATTCTTGGTAGAGTGACCTATCTATAGAGCTAGTTCATGAGGTTTTGGAGCAATCTAAAAGATGATTTTTATTGCTACTTATAGATCTGATTTTTAATGATTAAATCAACCAAATTTCATAATTTTTGGTGAGAAAAAGGTACCATTTTCAGCTGTGTCTAAGGAAGCTTGTTTGCATATTTTAATAAATAAATTCATCCTCTCTTCAAGGTTAAATCTAGTATTTCTATTATGTTTCCATTCTTAAAATTTTTATTGAGTGATTTGGGCTAAATATTCAGAGGGTTTGCACTAGTTTTAAGTGATTTTTATACCTTATGCAAGTCATACTTCCTCTAGAAAATTTAGCTCTGCATTAAATAATTTACAATAATTTCTCTAATCCACATCTTTGAGTTTGGATTTTCCTCAAATCCGTTTGGGGGTATAAAATTTCCATTTGGGGAGATTACCGTGGTATCAAAGCTATGTATCCTCCCAACTTGTGAGAAAAGAAAAGAGAAAATTATATTTGAATATGAATAAGGTGACCATGGATGGACATAATCATCAAGATCATTCAAAAAATAGGATAAACTATCTGAGTAAAGAGATCACTAGAGGTCACAGATAATGCCAAACCTATTGGTCAGATGCTCAAAAATATTTGAGAGACTCGGTCATAGGAGCCATTACTGATTTGGGTAGATCTATACAAGGAAACAATGGTGAAGGAAAGAGAAACAAGTTTCTGCAAAAGGGGGAACAACCAGCTGAGGATGATGACATGGAGACATGGGGAAAAGAGTATGCAACAATCAGTCCCAAGGTAAAAATCTATGTTGACCTTCGAAGATTTTTGTGAATTGAAAGATAGTAAAGGCATTAGAAAAAATAAAAAATATCAACAGGAAATCAGCCCATAGAGTATTCCACCATGCCAAGTGAAGAAGAAGAACCTTCTAAAGAAAAAAATAGGTATGACTTCCAGTGAACAAAATATTTCTAGGGAAGGCAAAGAAGAATGCAAAATTAAACAAGATGTTTCAATCCAAAAGCTGCAAACAACACCTTTGGGGCAGCCAAAGGAATCATTTGTGTAGCCAAAGATTTCTTCAAATTGTGGGCAACAAGGCATGAGGAATGACATTCCTCAAATTGAGGCAACCAAGAACATGGAAGGATCAATCCAAGAAGAGATGATTGCACAAGATGAGGATGACGAAGAAAGGAACATGTTATCGCAGCAGTTGTCTCATGAAATAATTCAACCATTGTTGATCATAGAGACATCACAAGGTATGGGGAAAATAAAATAATGTCATATATATTCATATTTAGATTTGTTTTGCGAAAAATGATGAAGTAGAAGATGAAATCTGCAATCTGAATTATGTGATACCTTGGATACAACCTTGTATATATGAGCATCTTGTGAGTGATATATAGTGGCAAGTTTTAGCTCACTTGATAGGTACATGGGCCTGACTTTTGGATCACCTTGGTATGTTTTGTCTAATGTGCATAACACTTAGAAAAATGAATTACAATTGCTTAAGAGAAAATAATTTTGGGAAGGGAGGATTGAAATATCCCCTTTCTAGTCAAAGACACTTAGCCTATTTTGTCTACCCGACAGCTAAGGGATGAACACAAGGGTGAATTAAGTCATAAGTAATTTATTATAAAGTGCAAAAATAAAAAGAAAATTATAAAGCACTTATATTAAATAATTATGATTTAATATTAAAGTGAAAATAGAAAGGGGAGAAAAACACTTAACAAAGTTTATTTATTCTAGGGGAAAATGTGACATCCCATGGGAAGAAGTACAAGTGGGAAAAACATTAAATGAGGAGAAAAAATATGATTGGGTATTGAGGGAGGTTAGTTGTGCCATCTTCTCTATATAAGCAAGTCGACTTGCTTGAAGAGGCATTACTTGTCTATTTTATGAATTCAAATCTGTATGTGGAGCTTTTAGCTTGCATTTTCCACTCTTAAGGATGAAAACCCTGTAAGATCCCTAGTTGAAGGACGGGAACCCTTCTCCTACTTGAGATGATTCTCTACAAAAGAGTTTCTATTGTGCATAAAGGAGATAGCAAATTTTCCAAGTATTTTCCAGCAGTGTAAAAGCTATAATATTGCAGATTTCTCCAAGGGTTTGAAGAAGGAAATTGGTTGTTGTGTTTCATCTTCATTTCCAGCAGTATTCTTGGTGGAACGACCTATCTAGGGAGCTAGTTCATGAGTTTTTGGAGCAGTCTAGAAGTTGATTTTTATTGCTGCTTATAAATATGATTTTTAATGATTAAATCAACCAAATTTCATAATTTTTGGTGATAAGAAGGTACCATTTTCAGCTGTGTCTAAGGGCAACATGTCTACATATTTTAATAAATAAATTCAGCCTCTCTTTAAGGTTAAATCTGGTATTTTTGTTGTGTTTCCATTCTTGCAATATTTATTGAGTGATTTGGGCTAAATATTCAGAGGGTTTGCACCAAGTTTAAGTGATTTTTATACCTTATGCAAGTCACACTTCCTCTAGAAAGTTCATATCTGCATTAAATAATTCACAATAATTTCTTTAATCTACATCTTTGAGTTGGGATTTTCCTTAAATCCATTTGGCGGTATAAAATGTCCATTTGGGGACATTACAAAAAACCATATGACTATAGTAAATAAAAAAAATATTGCCAAAAAAAATATGAAAAGCATAACATACTATGTGGATGGTGTTGTCTACAAATATGGATAGTGAAGAAGTGATCTCCAAACACGATAAGGGAAAAAATCATAAATATCTCTCAATTTATATTAAAAAATATCGAAATAGACTCAATTTGTAATTAAATTGCAAATGAATGACCTCGCAATAACTACAACTTAAAAAATGATCCCGAGATAAATGGTAATGTTTACAATCAAATTATAATGGAAATTCATGAGAGAGTAGTGAAAGCTAGCAAACAACAGGAAGGGAAAGGTACAAGGGGCCCCTCCTCATCCTCTTCCACTTCCGCCTTACCCTTGCAGTCAAACACAAGGGTTAAATTTGATGTTCATTTACACGTAATTCATGATTTTAGTCTAAATAATACCCATAAATTTTTAAACAACTGCCATGTATGACTTGTATATTTTAAATATGGTTATCATTTTTAATATAGATTTATACTCAAATTATATAATATAGATAAATACATATTCAAAAAATTGAAAGTAAATAAATTAATCTCTTATATATTTTACTAGTGTCATTTAGTGGCCCGATGAGTGATATTGTTTGCTCATGCCAAAAGGCTCCTCATAAATATTTTATTCTTTCCAATAAGAAGAAAACTTGTTTTAAATGTATTCATCGATATAGGTCATCAGAATTGGTTCTAACATGAAATTAGGTACTTTCTTAATAAAATGACCAATTTCATGTTCCACCAGGAATGTCTCACTTAACCGTATCTCAAGTAAAACCAAGTGTGGGCAGCAAATACCTTATAAATAACATGGTCTTGTTGCTGAAGACCAAATACGTCCTCATTACCAAAAAATATTTAGAGACTGAAAAATAAAATTTGGTCCCTTTTTTATAACTGTAAGTCTTACACGTACTTTGTTATAGTGTTAGCCTATGTTTGTAGATAAACAATAATCTCTCAAGAAGAGTCATTTTTTGCAATGATGGAACCAATGTCCATTTCTCATATAAAAATGACTAGCAAGAATATCGGAGATAAAATTAATTGTAGTGTGACAACCAAAACATATACAAGATCATTACAATCCATGAGACCATATTTCTTTCAGGCATTTTGTTGAACAATTCTCATGCCTTGTGCATGCTTCCAAATTTTACATATACATCTAGAGGGCACTTGTAACTAAAACATCTAATAAAATTCCCTTCTCCATATTTTTTTAGCAAATCTCCATACCATATTTCAAAGCTCCAAAATTGACACTGGATATGAGTATGCTCGCATTCATGCCCAATTACACCTTTCACATCCTCACCTCCTCTGTTACACTACTCATACCTATGGTAATCCCAACTATACCCAATTGTGCCTATTTGTGAGATGTTGCATCAAATAGCCATTTTGATCATATGTTTTATTTCTTCCTTGTTTATACATTTTTCTGATCGGTTTTCTCAAATAACAACAGGTGTTGTATTCATAAGCCATCAGGTTATAATTCAAGGTAGATTTTGTTTCTACAATTGTAAAAGAGCATCAACCTTAAAACTAGAAATCGCATGTGTACAATGCAATGTGAACACTGAACGGTATATGTTATTTGATTTAGAGGGATAGTTATTACTTTTGTAGTTGATGTTGATAAGGGGCTTGATTGATTTTGTAAGTGTAGATATCACTTCATTTAAAGGTTCCATCTCTACATTTAAAACTTGTTACAAAGGCGTATATATACATTTGCAAATCTTATATCATGAGTGGTAGCATTATGGAGAGTATTTTATTTGAACTAAACATGAATACATGAAGTCTTCTGTACACTCGATAAGGCATGTGATTGATAGTGGTAGTGTAGGAATATAGATGTAACATTACATTGAAATGCATGTTTAAATTTAAATTTGCTACAGATTCGTACACATGTTGTTGCAAATCTTATATCACGACATCTAAACTAAACATGTATACATGAAGACCTTAGTGAATTTGAAGAATTATATCATGAATGGTAGCCTTTTGTGGGAAATTTTATTTCCGGTAAACATGAATACATTTGATACCCCTTGAATGACAATGCTAATTTTGATAGAAGAAGTGTTGAGTAAAGTAGTAGCGGAGGTGCTATCAAAGTAGAGTAGTATTTACGATGGGTTGTGTGATAATAGTCTTGCTTCCTCCTTTTTTCTTTCTCTAAGTATTGGTACGTGCGCCATTTTTTAGTACCTTTCGAATGAAAAAGGAGGTGAAATGTGCATATTTGCAAGTGAGGGAACTCTAGAGAAAGTTGTGAATGTCAAACCCTGCCTTTCATTGGTTCCAATGTCGACAGTTGCTTTATGCAAAGTAAGTCCCTAAGACTTGTGGATAGCTAATCCCCAGGCCATTTTAATCGGCAATTGTCTTTGATTCCCTCTCGAAATAGGGGGTATCGAAATATGTAACGGGTTGGAGGGATCCCAACATGGGCCATTGTATCTATCAAATTTGACAACAATAAATAAAGGTAATGCTGGTGGTGGCATTGATGTGTCATAGACAATGTCGGTGATTGTTCCTGTAGCACCATTTACTAGGCCTGCGTCAACCCATTAATTCACAATAAGCATGATTTTTTATTGTTTGCACAACAGAACTTTGTGTTCCAACTGATCATCATCAAGATCTCTTGGTCCAGCCTGCCTGTTACTTTCAGCAATGGATTGGACGATTGGAACGTTCAATGCCTTCAACATTTGAAATCTTTCCTTTGCATGATCAGAGAAAAGGAAAGTAGAGAATCGATGTGAAGTGTTGGGCTACATAAGTAAATTGATGTCCAATATTAAAAATTATCAATCCATGGATGTACACTAAATGTGAGATGAATTACTAGAATGAATTTGAGTAGTGTAAAATTAATAAGTACAAAGTAGTGTCTAGAAAGGCAAATTTTCTGGTGTAAGAAATGGAAATCTCTCTAATTCTAGACCTGAGAATACTAGACCTTATAACAAACAATATACTAGAGTAAAATTCCTCTGGAATCAAATATGATTGATTTAGTCCAATGTTTTGGATTACACTTGGATCCTTCCTCGGAGGAATAAAAAATGAAGCCAATGCTTACTGCTTCCTAAAATTTTTCATGTTTTGTGGGGAATATATATTGGTGTGCTAATCAAGGTGGTACGCTTCTCCTTGTAAAAATCACATAAAAGGAATTAGGTTTATCTGTTTAGTATTTTTTGTCAAGTTATTTTTAGTATGACATATACCAGTAAAAGTAAAACTATAGTAGTCTTGCTTCCTCCTTTTTTCTTGCTCCAAGTGTTGGTACATGCGCCATTTTTAAGTACCTTTCAAATGAAAAGGAGGTGAAATGCCAAAATTTGCAAGCGAGGGAACTTTGGAGAAATATGTGAATGTCAGACCCTATCTTTCATTGGTTCTAATATTGACAGTTGCTCTATACAAAGTAAGTCGCTGGGACTTGTGGATAGTTAATCCCCAGGCCATTTTAATTGGCAATTGTCTTCAATTCCCTCTCGAAATAGGGGGTATCGGAATATGTAATGGGTTGAAGGAATCCCAACATGGGCCATGGTATCTATCAAATTTGACAACAAAAAATAAAGGTAATGTTGGTGGTGGCATTGATGCTGTCGTAAACAATGTCAGTGATTTTAAAGTTCTTGTAGCACCATTTACGAGGCCTGCGTCAAAACCATAAATTCGCAATAAGCATGATTTTTTGTTGTTTGCATGTAATCAAAACTTTGTGTTCCAACTGATCATCATCAAGATCTCTTGGTCCAGCCTGCAATGTTACTTTCAGCAATGGATTGGGTTGATCGGAATTCTATTCAATGCCTTCAACTATTTGAAATTTTTCCTTTGCATGATCAGAGAAAAGAGTAAAGTAGATGTTATTTGGTGTGAAGTGCTTGGGCTGACTTAAGTAAATTGATCCGTCCAATATTAAAGGAGTATCAAATAAAATTATCTTCCACGTTAAGATGCGCGTTGAAGAATGAAATTATAGTGTTACAGTGACCAGTATTTAAAGGCTATTGCATGCAAAAGCTTAAAAACAAAACTTAAAAATAGCGAACCCGCCGCAACATGCAAAAGCTAAAAAATAAAACTTAAAAATAGCAAACCTGTCGCAACATGCAAAATACATATTCAATTAGTTTTTACTTGCATGTAATCAACATGATCTTACTATGAGTTGAACTTCATTCTAGGTCAATTTTTAAAGTCCAGTGTAACGAGGCAAACTATCTTTCTTGAAATATTGGGTTGTTAGAATATTCTGTTGTCAAAGAAGGTTTTGACTGTTGCCTTTGATTTGGTTAGCTCTGAATTGGTTAGCCTTAGAGCTATAGAGTGTCAACTATGTCTAGATGTTATTTGGGTAGAAAGATCAGCTTGGGGAGACTTATTACAAATTGCTCCATTTAACATTTATGAGGAGTATAAGCCTCCCCTATTCATCTGTTGCACTCAAGATTCAACATTTGTTATGCTTATCAACCTTCTTTGTATTTTAGGGCTTAATAATATCCTTCAGTCTATATTCAGATGAATAGTGGATATCCTTAATCTAATGATTTCTCAAAATCCTAATCATTGACATTATGTGTGACCTATAGCTTATGAGAAGCATCAATTTCAGTTTTATTTTTCAAATGTTCATAGCAAAAGCCTGCTAAAAATTCTCTTCAACAGTGTTGGTCCTTTGCAACTGGATTTTTTTTTTTTGGATTGAATACAGAAGCTCAAGACTCTACAATGTTAAAACCTACCTTGAAGTGTAATGCAATCCATAAATAACAATACCACCAAAATAGCGAAGAGAAGATTACCTTAACAGTAGTTTGCACTTGATTAACGATAACTACCCTAAAGAGAAATACAATTAGGACTCAAAATAAACCCTCATATTGCCCCCCAAAGTCCAGATCCTCAACCCGGCAAAACAAACAGAGGCATCAAACATCGGCAACCCAAGCAGAGGCATCAAACATCGGCGACCCAAGCAGAGGAATGAAGAGTTAGGAGTATATGGGACGAAGCAAAAATAGATTTTGCTCAACTGAAAGATCAAATATATCAACGACAATCACTACTAATCTTACAATTATTGCAACAAATATCAATAAAAAAATATTGAAAAAATATAGTGATGGTAATTGTTTTAGTAAATCCTCAATCCTAATGACCTAATAATAGTCTAAATTCAATCTGTACAACCAAGAAATTCAAGAATCCAAAAGAAAAAATATTTAGGGCCATACAACCTGAAAAATGATTTTTTGTTTTTTATAGGAATTTGAATATGAAAGGAATATACAATAAATATCTACTTTAGAAGTGGCTTCTTAATTAATTAAGAAAATAATTAAGTTGAAGTTGAACCACAATTTTCTCACCTCGTGCAAAGAAAGCTGCGTTGCTAAGGATTGTTATAGGGATCTCCTCCCAATGGTTGCGGCTCGCTAGGGTCAGGGGATGACGTCAGGGCCGTACGTGTGCTACTGCGGTGAAGAGAAACTACGCACTAGGTACTCCATCGTCATGGGCGTTGGTCCATCATAAGAAAATACTGATCCATACGGACACTATCTGATTAAAGCAATCAATACTCGATCCTCTCTTTGAGCGAGCAAACGGGATCACATACCCACCCTGATAGTCAGTCCATGCGCCCTCTATCCAGGCATCGATCGGATACTAATGCTAAGCGCCTCTCCTAATCAATAACTATGCTCTACGCTCTATGCCCCTATGGCAACGGATATGTATCTCCTTCGAGATGAAAAGAAGGATGAACTCCCTGTGCCATGTGTCCCATTATTTAGGTGTCCTCTGAAACGGAATCACGATCCCACTCTACCTACCATCCACGATTCCCTATCCAAATCAACAAGTTGCGGATAAACAATAAAAAAAATCAACAAGCAGCGGATCCAAGCGGCGGATAATTAAAACCATAAAAAAAATCAAGAAGCGGAAAATAAACAATCGGATCCAGTTTCCACGGGAAACTTAGAATCCGTCCTCTCACAATCAGCCACCTTAGTTTTTCAAACCTTCATTTAGGCCCTGTCAAATTTGACATATTCCCGTGAATGTCTGCAAAGTCCTTTCCCAGAGGGAGAATGCCTTCAACGTAAATATTTAGCAAAACAATCTCATCATAACCACAAACGGAACAAGAATAGTTGGAGTTGAGGAAGCAAGAAACATCATGTGAGAGACAAAACCCACAAAAATGTCAATGCAAAAATGTGTGTTATCACATGTTCATCAATTCATGCCAAATATCTCTACCCGTACCCAAAAAATACCACCAGTTTCAGTTTTCCACAATTTGAGGCTAGTCCCTTTCATTTCCAGATCATAAGCCTCCATGAGTTTCAGTCGTGAATTTTACCAAGAATTTCAAGACTAAGAAAACAAAGTGATAAAGCAAGGAATAAAAAGGTTAATGGAAATACAAATTTGGTGATAGGATTTGACGGAAAAAGATTTTGATTCAACAACTCGATCAAAAATTATAAAATCTCCCCTCTCTGATCAGAAGGGAGTTTTCCATATCTATTAACTTCAAAGAAGAGAATGGATTTAGTAATAAATTCTATAGTTGAGTGTCATTGATGGGATGCACTTCTCTTAGCAATGTCATTGATACTGAGATAAAATCCGATAAAGGCCCTAACTCGATAACTATTTCCAACCATAATCTATACATTTCTAAAATATCATGCACTTAAAAACACAGACATGTAAATTTTGTAATATATACTCACTGATCTATAAGAGGATTTAATGGAGAGTGAACGAAGATATGAATTGTCAATAAGGATGCAACAACCTTTTTGAGGTGGAGAAATATATGTTGAATATGATGCATCTGTAATTTGGAGGGATATTTTGATTATTGTCTGATACGTGAGCAGGGATGATGCCGAGATATTTAGATGCCTTAAATGTGAAAAGAAAATTTTTAATGGCAGACACCCCACAATCACGCAAACCTACTCCACATTCAACTCCATTCTCGTCTACTATACGTAACTTTTCTAAACAAGTTGATAGTAAGCACAATAAACTATTACCAGCAAATCTTACCAGGAAATATTCTCGGAAATGCTTGACACTTTTCGGCAAGCTCTCCCACGATAGGGAATGCCTCCGGTATTATAAGGAGGAGAGAAGAATTCTCCACGTCAGAGAATATTTTAGGGTTTCGTACCTATACAACACTGGTGTTTACTATCGACCTCCGATAGATGTAAACATGATTTTAACTATTTTATTGTGTTGAGTCGATCCTTCAATCCACCCCTTGGGTGAAATTTGTAAAAAAAATCCCCATCTTAACGGCCATCTCCTCGGCACACGCGTCTTTTGGTGAAGAATTCGTACTTCAGGTTTTTTTTTTGCAAGGTATTGGTTCTGACGTAAAAACATTTTTACTTAATGTTGTGCTTTATTTTCCAAGATTCACTAAAGCTTGTAATTAGTTTGAGTCTTTTATTCTTGTTGGTTATTTTGTTGGTCTAGTCCCTCCTAAAAACTTTCTTAAATAGTGAACTCAAAACCATTGGTAGCCCTGTGGCATAAAGTTTGAGGGGGTGCAAAATACAACCAAAGGTTTTTTATTTTTCTTTGTTAATGTTGACCATTATAAGTTTATCGTCAACTGTGGCCAATCATTTATTCATAATACTTTTATTGTCTTTTCTCATGGACCAGGAATTTCTAACTTTCTATATAGGCGAAGCTCAAAATCCCTATTTGGATTGAGTTTCTAGATCTCCCTCTTCCTCTTTGGGGTTTTGTTGAGAAACTCATCAAACACTTGGGGTAGTTCATATGCCATGAACAACCCAAATTCTACACAGCTCGTCCACATAATTGAGTATTCATCAAAATTGATCTAGCTAAGGACCTAAATGAAACTATTGAGATTTAGATTAGTGGTAAACATTTTTTGTAGCATGTGTTACATATCAACCTATAGAATATTTGTTTACATTGCCATATCTTGTGATTCAAGACTTCCCTTAAATGGCCAACTCTTGATAGGATCCAAAGGAAAAACATGCAACAAAGAGCAAGGCAAATTATCTTTGTTTGTGATGATTGGACCACTATTATGAACAATTTTTGTCTTCTCATGACACATCTAAGTTACAAACCACTATGTATCTACCCATAGACATCCCATAGGTGGTCCCAAATTTAACACCTTAGCCGATAATGGTAAACAAGTCGGACCCACTACCACCAAAGTGACGCCACCTCTTTCCCAACCTCCATTATTCCAATGCAATCTATGATGTTAACTATTAGACCCATAACTTCATATTCTTTATTCTTTAAGTTCTGATGGGGCTAAGCGTTCTTTATTCATGATCCACTATTCTCTGGAAGGATGTGCAGAAATTTGAAGAGGATGGGTGCAGTAGAAATGTAGGGAAGGAGCACACACGATGAGAAGGAGTAGATGCACAAAGAAGCAGGATAAGGGACACACACACAAGAAAGGAACTAAAGGTTGTGTAAGGAAAGGATAACACCGATAAATAAAAAAAGACATGTAGTAAAGGTAAGCGTGTATAAGGACATGCAAGATAAAGGAGGATAAAAATGGACATAAGTCCAAGAATAAACTTCAAGTTATTGTTTGGACCACTTACATAAAGACAGTAGAAGACTAGATATAATTAGAACTTGGCTAAGGATAAGAAACGATCTTCTAGGAGTGTCACCATGTAGAGCAGGGTGTTTGAGGTGGATTTTAGTTCGTTGATATTATAATGAAACACCAAAAACTCTAAAAATAACAGGGTTTAACAATACCTACGCCGACAAAACAATATCGGCATGAATGGATGTAATAGACTCGAGAGACTCCTTCCAATGAACGAAGGAACCTACACGTAAAGACAACTAAATAAGGAAAATATTAGATAATGATTAAACAAGTTTCTCAACAACGGATTATCCTAGGAACCAATGGGATTCCTCGTGGGATGTCAACTCATGTTTACAATCAAGTGATATGATATGAAATAAGATAATGAAAATATGATTAGAATTTGAGAGGGATGGAGAGATCCTATTCTGCTTGATAGGTGGCCCAAGAAAGATGAGCTATCAAAGTCCAAGAAGTACTCGAACCCGAATTGTTTTTCTATGTCCTGTATTTAACGTATCACTTCAAGTTGTCTTCAATGTATTCAATCTCGGGAGTCAAAGTGATGGGAAACACAGGGCTAGAGTTCATGTGTGCGATGTCGAACTATTCCCACATGAAGGGTTGTTGCACGATTGGGAGATCGTAGATATCTTGTAATGGGGTGTGACTCACCTGGCAATGTCATCTACAAGGAAATACATCTTGAACATAACATATTAGATAAAAATGAATAATGTTAAATGACTAAAATGGGATAAATATGATAGAATGATAGGAATCATGGGCGATTCCAGAAAGAATCATTGGTGATTCAAACTAATCGCTAATTATGTGTAAAAGTTTATTTTGATAATAATGCAAATTGAATGTAAAACAGATGACTATGATGATTTAGATAAGATTTTAATATGATGTGTAAATAAACCAAAGATGATAATTGAGATGAACCTAACATCACCTTTTGATGCGAAAAAAGATGAATAGAGCTTGTGGGGCCTTATGGAGGTTCATGAATGTTCTTGGGGCTGATTAGGGGTACTGACCGTGCCTTGATGTTTGTGTTGATTAGTCATCTTGTCCTGAATGCAACAGAGCTTCGCTATGGATGGTTGAGGATCAAAAAACAAGGATTTTGATGTTTTTTTTATAATCATCACTTGATTCTAGTTAGAATCATCATGGCGATCTGGGATAAATGTGGAGCAACCCATGGGTTGGAAGTGGTTTTAACCACTTCCAAAATGGGATTTTTTTGGGTATAAGGACTGTGAGAGGTTAGGAAAAGGTTAGGAAGGGGTTAGGGGGTTAGGATGTTAGGATAAAAATGGGTTAGGATGGGTGGTAAATGGATAGGGAGGTCTAGGTTGAGTAAATAGGATAGGTAGATAAGTTTTATGAAAGGTAAATGTGATTTCACAAGGGTAATTCATGATTTAAGTTAATAAGGATTAGATTAATATTTAGATTTTTGAATGTGAGAGTGTGAGGCGGTGTGACCTAGGAAATAAGGTGTCTACATTTTCCCCTTGTTTTAAAGTGGTTTGTGTTGAACGGGCTGCTGGAAAAAAATCATGTGAAATAATTGTTTTGTTTGGATAGGTGGTTCTCCCTCAAACTAGGGATCATTGCGACGAAGGGAAATGATCTTGAGTTTGAAAAGGTTACTAGATGAGATAGGTTTGTATGATGGTGTGTTTTGATTTAAGATGCCCCAAGACTAGGTATGAAAGAAAATTGACACAAAGGTGGTATTTGGTGCCATTAAAGAGTTAAGGGATAGGGGAATTAATGGGTTTGTAACCTATAGACGTATGAATCACAAGAAACAACCGCATGAAATGATCCCAGGCTGGGTATGATACCCATGAGTGTATCAAGAGAAGAAGACTTGATAAATGATGTTGCCGCAAATGTGGGCTAAAAAAACCATGAAGTCAAATGTGAGGGAACAATGAAATTATAGACATATGACAAGTGATAGGGGAAATGATTTTCCAAAATGGATTTGATAAAGGAAGGTTTGATATAGATCAATTGATTTTTTATTTTTTATTTTTTATTTTTATAGGGCCTTGGGGCACTAGAAGCACATACTGAAGAAATGTGTTTTTTTGGCAAGGGAATGATGAAAGGATAGTTTGATGAGGTAAGGGACCAAAATTTGATTTTTAAAGAAAAGACAATTTGGCGATTTAGACGGAATCATTAGGATTTCATGAACCACTGGTGATATGGGGTAAGAAAGGAATGCTATATAAAGATTTTGAAAAGATCATTTGATATTTAGTATTTTGAGATAAAGACTTGGAGACCCTAATTTGTGATTTTTGAGTGTATTTGAACATGCTGGAGGATTGCATAAGGTGCATAGAGGAAACACATGTGAGGTAGGTTGTATGGAAATGTTGGGGTTTTTGCTTGTTTTTTTTATTTTCCTGAGAATATAGAGCTTAGGAACCTTTGTGATTTCACATGAAATTAGTGATTTGGGAGTCGCCAATGATTCTTAAAGGATTGTGATTTTAAGATTCACTGGAAATTCTAAAAAGTTGTGATTTTTGTTAATTTTTTATTGATTGTTGATATATTCGAATTGATTTTGATGGATTGAGGATTAATTATTGATTGTTTTGTTGTTGGATGTAGGCTTGGGAGAGACTGACCACATGGGATAGGGTCTCAAAGATTCTAAATGAGGTCTGAGCATTGTTGTCACTTTCTGATTGGGATCACTTAGAGGAGGTTGGATTGTGTGGGATGCATCATTATAAGCATGTACCCACAGAGACATGGGTTTGTTATTGGTGTTTTTTCAAGCATTGGGACCATGCGATAGGAACATTATAGCTGCCTACATGAGATATGACAATCATTTTGGAGGATGTGCACCATATATTACACTTACCAATACAAGATGATCAGATCTATGTGATTGATGAGGATGGTAGGGGTATAACTATGCAAGGTTTATATGGTGATGATGGGGGATATTTGGTATATACTTTAGGGGATTTCTCATATGGGGCCCTATTCAATGAGGATGATGAGGGGAGGGCCTTATTGACTGATGATGATGATGAGGATCAACTATTAGGCCCTTTACCATATTTAGTCTGGAGAACGAATTTTTTGTGGACGTTGACAACGGTTGGTGGTAGATATGATGGTGCACATGATAGTGTTGTCTTGGGGCTCGCTGCGTTGTTAGTGTAGGTGCATAGGGAGTATGTTGTCTTGGATCATGAGATGAAGGTTTAGATTGGATGTATCTTTTTTCCTGGAGTGTTGGGCATTCAAGCAAATTACTACTGGCTCGTTTGCATAGGGTGTATGATATATGAAGTGGGTGGAATTCCTATATTTTAGTAGGTTTCATGAGGTAGAAATAAAACTTCTTGTGGCTACAGGGACTTGTTTAAGGGGAAGGACTAATATAGGAAGCTCCTAACCGGTTTATAAGGTGGAGATGATGTTTGGAGGCCTTATACAAGTTTCCTGGTATGGCCTAATATAGAGAGGGAGTTTGTGGCTATGAAAATAGGATAAGTGGGTGAGGAGGGTAGAGGGAGGGTGAGTGGGAGTTGATCATATTTAACCATGTTAGATGGTATTTTGGTTTATTTCAGGATGTGTCGGAGGTAACAGTAGCCTATTAGAGGGATGATATAGAGAAAGATGTGACACTACCTACTGTTACAGAGGTAGTGGATATGGCAGATGAGGAGGGGGTTGGTGTGAGGGTTGATTTAATAAAATCTGAAATCTGATATATTAAATCTAAATTTAGAAATCACTACAATGATATATAATAAGATAAAGATGTTTATCCTTTTAAATATGTAACTATGTAATCAAATGAAAGAGATGGGGAACTTATCTATTTTTCACTAATCCTGAAGTACACCTGAATTGGAAGAACTGATGAAAGGGCTAAGAAAAATGTTGGAAATGTTTGATGTAAATTATGGAACCTGTAGACTGGTCAGGACACGAGAACCTAGGTAGAGGCGAGGGCGCCTTGGGTGCCTAAGACCTCTTCTAGGTGCTGAAGTCTAGAGAAAAGCTCAGAACCTAATTTCTTTAGTGTCGCAAGGGTTTCGTTACCCTTCATTGTTGATCTCTTGTAGGTCACTAGAAGATCGCTGAATTTCTAGTAACCTACAAAACAAATAATACCCTGTAAACACCCAAACTACATCAAATCCTTAAAAAAAGATGCAAATGGGGAGTCAGACTTTCGTCAGTAGTCACCCAACAAAGTGAGCTTACAAACTAGTGCTACACTACATCTTAGACTCCATGTAGTTCTACGTGCTTGTGTGTACAATAGTGCTCCTAGGTTTCCCTCATGCTGATGATGCCAAGATAACGAAATGTAGATAGATAGAATGTAAATATGTGGGATGAAATTCAAAAAATTCCCCTTCCTATGCAGTGTATGCAGAGTAATAAACCTAAAATTTAGTCCCTTTGATAGTATGTAGATAGATATATCTTGATAAAATTTCCCGCCATTATAATGGTATGTATGTTGTGTTTATATAGGGATCTCTTGCTTTAATTTCAACACTAGCGACACGACATGCTGACTAGGACCTTTGGATAGGAGTAAGAAAACCAAAAATGCTGACCACAAATGTCAAAAATGTGAACAAGAACAAAGAGGACAAGAGCATCCTGGGTGGACAGAAGCACCTGAGCGCTAGTGTCCATCCCTAGGTGCTAGTGTCTTGGGAAAACTAACGACAAATGTGAGAATACTGACAGACTAGGATCCCTATAACCTGACCAGGAACAAGTGTAGAATTGACATATATGAGAGATAAAAATAATTAAAGTAAACATATGGATTATACTGTGTGTCACCAGTGATCTTTGATCATCATTATTGCACCCACAGTCAAAGAAAACATATGGAATTCTTACTTTGGCCAATTCCTACACCCACTGATCATCATCTTCTTGAGGAATTTCTTAACACATGTGACTATGTCTTTGGTCACTTGATGTTGCATGTCACTATACCTCTCTGTATTCACGTGGAAAACTCAGATCCTCCTTACCGCATCTGGAGCATTTTTCAATATTTATTTGGAGACCCTTCACATACTGATGTTATTGTTGTTGCTACTGATACAATTGTCTCCTCTTCTTCTTCATGTGATGGAAGTTCCACTAAAACAGAATCGTTTGGTTCTACTTTTGATGACGAGGATTTTGCTTCCAGTTCTAATGCTAAGAGTACACCGAGCACTCCCTTCCTCCTTCTCTCACCTTTTCAGAGAGTGTTGACACCCCTTTTATCCCACCAGGCATCGAGAAGTCTCCTTCTCAACCTCATACCTTCATTACACTCACCTCCTTTCTACTTCTAGTGTGCAAGGTCCTTTCCAATCCTCTTCCTTCATGCATGGATGACTCATACTTGTCCTACATCACTCTTCTGTTTGTCGAGCCCGCTCACTGGGACGAGTATCTTCCAGACCTTGGTCATCTTTTCACAGTGTCTACTTGTGATGTACTACATGTTCCCCATCCTTCTACAGGTGTTTTAGAGGAGTCCATCATATCCTTTATTGGGAGTTCCCATTTTGGGACTCTTATCAATTCCACCTTGTAAGAGACCTTCTTTGATCCACCCTTGCTTAAGGATCCTCTTTCTGTTGTGGGGGTTGTTGTATTTCCTTCACATCACTTAGGCATCATTTCAACAGGTGTTCCTTTTTCACACTCTGATAGTTCTACGCTCATGGCATTACCTTTGGTTATTTGGTTCTCACTTGCTAGACCTATTACACACTTCTGTGGACCAGACTCAGAGTTCTTTATGTTTTCACCTTCAGTTTCCTTCGCAGAGCAAGAAGACTTTCAACACTCTATTTCTGCCCTTCCTAAGGGCATGCACATAGCTCGGTGTGGGTGGTTCTTCTTTAGTCTAGAGGAAAAGGACCACATCATCAACACTCTTATGGGAGACTTCATAGAGTTGCAGAGTTCAAATCCATCCATGACATCTTCTACGTTCCTCTTGTCTCCCTCTTCTTATTTTCGAGAGATTTCCCTTTTGTACGTAGGTACCTTATTAGGATCCTTAGTGGCCATGACCCATTCTTCTTAGATTAGAGAGTGTGTTTTTCATCTCTTGTGGTGGATATTTTTCCCACTTGGTTTTCCTCCATTGCATGTGACCCTTGTTGTTCATGGGCACGTCATCAGGCTTGAGTGCCGAGACCCATTTCTAATTTCTGACTTTCCACCTCATCCTAAGTTATAATGAAGGGGGGGTGTTGGTGTGAGTCATTTTCACGCTGTGTGGAAGGTCATATCACTTAGGTCAGGTCATAGGTATAATATCATTTAGGGTTCAATATGATATTCCTTACTCGTCAGTGTGTCATATGTGTCATAGGGAGTTACTTTCCATTCCGGGAATGTAACTGCCCTTCTCCACTTGAGAGGTCATGATTATAGGTACTGAGGGTTATACAACACCCTCGATATGTGTTATGTTTGTGGAGCCTATTTTCATGTTAGAGTATGGTACACCTTCCATGTGTTACACTCGGGTATTTTTACGGCGATCCCGCTCGCCGGTGAGCGGGTCAGGGGGGTTCGGGGGGTTGAAGCCCCCCCGATGAAAGGGGGTTCGGGGGCGAAGCCCCCGAAGCAAATTTTCATGGGTGGTTCATTAACCCATGGGTAATGGGTAACCGTTATGGGATGTTTTTGGGCCCATGGTTTTTCGGTCTTTTTCCCATTGTTTTGATACCCACGGTTTTTCCCTTGGTTTTGATACCCACGGTTTTGTATCAAACTGCTTAAGCAGTTGTCTATTTATATGGTCTTATGCATATGATAGATGTACAAGCATATGTATTACAGATGTGTTTTGAATTCGGGTTTGAATTCTGTAGAGTTTGTTGAGCATAGCTCCAAACGGATCTGGGTATTGTATTGAGAGAGTGAAGGCTTGTAATAAAATCTGAGCAAGTGATTCTTGGTGGACGTAGCCCAAATTGGGTGAACCACGTTAAATATTGTCTCTCTGTGTTGTCTTATTTATTCTGCACTTTTATTTGAGATCTGTAATATTTTCTGCATATTAGTTTCTACTGTTGCGATTCTGTAAGAGATTATTCCGCATATTTTATCTCTTATTTCCTAACAATATGTATAATACCCTTTAGATCTATGAGTAGGTTTAATGAGAAATTCCCCTTTAGAATATTTGCATGCACGTTGGTTGATGATCGCTCTCCATGAGACCTCGTCACGCTTCTGGACCATAACTCAGTTGATGTTCACACCATCCCACATGATCCTCATGCTTCATATTTTTTTATTCTCCCTCAGGCTCTCCTATTCAAAAAATTGATGAATGTTTGCTCTCATCCAATGTAGACATGATTGGTGCTCCATCCTCTTCTCATTATACGTGACGAAAGTTTTCCTCATGAACATATAGATGATAGTGACTATGCTTCTAATAACGATAATTCACATGTTAATGATGATATTTCTTGCATTAAGATTATTGAATGTGAATCTATACCTCATATCTATTATGCTTCTGAAATTGTTTCCAAAGATTGTCATGTTGAAACTAATGAAAGTATAAGTACATCTCATACTATTCATGTTGATCATACACCCATTTCCTCCTTACATAGTACACCTTTAGATCCTTCACATACATCTTCTCCTTCCACATCCCATTCCCCTCCTCAAATCCCTATGATCACCCATAATGGCAAGACCTAACTTCTCAATGTGCCTCTCACTGCCCAAACCATTCCTCCGCAAGACATCCTATCTCTCGTGTAAGTTGTTGGTGATTTACAAAATAAAAGTCCATACCCTTACCTTAGAAAGCAAAGCCTATTATTCCTTGATTGACAATATTACCCTTCCTGACAATCCCATCCCTAATAAAATTCACACTTCCATTTTTTCTAAGGGTTTTATGATGCCTACTCTCTCATGTTTCGATAGCATGGGAAATCCTTATTTACATCTTAAATCTTTTCAATTAGCCATGGCTTCATTTTCCAATGATAGGTTGTTACTAAAATATTTCCATCATAGTCTTGTGGATATTGATCTTCAGTGGTATACTCATTTATCTC
Source organism: Taxus chinensis (assembly GCA_019776745.2). NCBI lineage: Eukaryota > Viridiplantae > Streptophyta > Pinopsida > Cupressales > Taxaceae > Taxus > Taxus chinensis. The sequence goes on along the minus strand of CM034154.1, from coordinate 73,187,624 downwards.
ATGGATCTATTATCACTTATTATGATATAGATGATGCATTCCTTAAACGTTTTATTTCTAATAATGGGCCTAAAGTTATATATGAACGCTTACCTTTTTTGCATCAAGTAAAGAAAAAAAAAAGATTCTGTTTTACGTTTTAATTCTTGCATGCACCATTTACATTTCCAGCCTATTGATCTATAAATGCAATATATCTTTTTTCGTGGCTTAATTCCTCCTTTAAAAGAAATTCTATTATATGATACATGTGATTCCTTTACTATTCTTTGTTATAAAGTTATTGACTTGGAAAAATAATTACTCGTGGATCATGTTACCTCTTCTACTCCTCCCCTACCTACTAATTTCTCTCCACTACCACCTATTAAACCCCCATCATGATCACCATCTCCTCCTCCGCATAAGCGTCCCTCCCTTCTTCCAACATATCGGCCCTCTCCTATATATTCCTCACCTCCCACCAGTGGACCATTATATTTCTCACATGTTTCTCGCCCACATGATATATTATGTACTTTACTTGATAAGTAACTAATTCATTTACCTTCCAACCAACATCATTCCCTCACCAGTTACACTGTCAGCATGACCACTCCTTTCGAAATTTCCAACACATTAATGGCCACTACGACAATGACTGTTATGCCCTTCATGATAGAATCCAATAGTTAGAAGATAGGGGTGTCATTTCCTTTTGCACTCGCTCTCATGATCACTCTCTCTCCCCTATTCCATGTATACAAGCCTCTATAATCATTAGCTTATCTCATTCACCACATCCTACTTGGTCATTATCCGTCCACCTCCTAAAACCATCATTCATCCACCTCCTTTGTTTTCCCCACCTCTTGTCACATCCTATCAACCTACCCCTGTTAGTATTACACCCCAATGGATTCCTAAGCAGCCCACTTCCATATCTCCCACCATTACACCTCCCATTGTTAGCACGGTTTCCTCCAACATACAATTTGGTACATACCTACACAATCATGTTATTTCACATGCTCCTGATGTGTGTTGCTGGCCTCTTATCCTATGGTAGATGATTCTCATATACATATCATTACCCAATGACACACTTGTGTTCTCGAGGTTCAGACTTGACTTTTAAGGGAATTGATACTTAAATGAGCCTCACTCTTACACTGGGGGCAATCATTCTTTTCTCTCTCCATCCACATCACATTCTATTATCTCTATCGTTAAGAATCTCATTTTCACAAAATTATCATTGCATCATCATTTTATTATTCTATATTCCTATATAATTATCTTATCACTTACCCATTTCTAATTATTTTCTACTCATTGTTATGTTTCATAACGTATAGATCTCTTTTGCAATTCCTATTCAACCCACCAATTAACTATAATATTATTAACAAATCATTTCAAATTCTAAAAATCAACATTATTTATCAAATAAAATATACCAACAATGTATATAGAACCAACAAAATATATAATCACTTTCATTGCATCAATCAGTCTTCACATAGTACACAATAGACATCAACACCAGATAGGCCATCTATAGGTGTATATATAAACCAGAATCAAGGTTACAAAATAAAATCATTGGTGGGTAAGTCCTCATGGCTCAATACATCCTATATAATACATCAAGTGTCCTCATTGCTATCATTATCCATAACTGCAGGAGCTTTAGAAATCGAAGCTTCACCACTAACCCTATGTCATCGATCTTGGGCTTTGTGTCTCTCCAGCTAGCTCCGCAAAATGGATTTCTCTACCACCTACTCTACATATCACCCCTGTAGCTACACATATCATGCAAACAAATACCAGGATAGGCTACCCCCTCCTATAACATATCTCTCCCACTTTATCTCTACATAGCTCAAATAAATAGGCAAGCTCACCCGCAATCGCATCCATTCACTCTAACATCCCTCCACCCATGAGCATATCTGGGGGATGATTAACTAAAATATGAAACTAAGAAGTTAATATAATAAGTATAGTAGTAAATAAGAGCTAACCAAATAAGGAGAAATGACCCAATCATATAAGAAAGTAGATATGTGAAACCCTAGAGTGCAAAGAGAGTTAGAAAGAACTCCGCTAATTTAACCAGCTTTCTAGAATGTGTCGTGGAGATGGATGGAGAAATAGGAGGAGGAAATGACTATGCCAGAGTCTAGAAAAGTGCATATCTGGGAAATATGAGTGTACTGGGGTGCCTTGATAGGTACATGGGCACCTGTGGACACCCTAGTATGAGATATGGGTGCCCTGGTCTATAAAAAAGCTTTATAAACCTCCTCTAAAGTGTCACTAAGTGATCACGTGTGTTCGCTTCCTACCACACTAGCTTTGTTGGACTGCATAATATTTCGTTTGAAATCAAAAATGAAGATGACACCAGAAAAACCCCAAGACAAGCATCAAACCCCTAAAAATGAAAGATGTATATGAAGGGGTCAAAATGTCCTCAACTACCACAATGGTGGACTTACTAACTAATCATTGCTCTAGATCTCAAACCTGATGTAGTTCTGTGTGTGTGTGTGCAATCATGTCCTAGGTGCTCTTGTGTCATTCACACTTTGTGAAGGTAGAGAGAAATAACTGTGTAGAAAATGTAATAGAATGGTGGATGGAATAGAATAAACTTCCCTCCTATGATGTGTGATGCAGATGAACCAGCCTTGTCCAATGTGATGGAGCTAGATGGATATAAATGAGATCTAGATGCCTTAGATGCAACCTTTAGATGATGATAGTAGTACCTAGTGCTTGGTGCCTTATTATAGTCTCATAAATTTATATTTATATGGGTCTCTTATTATATCTTTTTGATTAACCTCGAAGAGGCCGACCATTGCCAAAAATATAGAATGCTCAAACGGCTAGAAAGGGCCCAAAAGATGGAGATAAAGTGGAAAAAGGATCTGGGAACCCCCAACGGGACTAGGGTGTCTGTGGGTGCTCTAATACTGGCCTCAGGTGCCCCAATCAAGGCTAAAATGACGTAAAACGAAAAAAACAGACTCAGCATGTATGTGCGAGAAGTCGAAAGTGATGATAGAAAGAAAAGTAAAATGGCCAAAAGACTGGTGTTAATTAATACTTTCTTCACTCAAAACCCATATGAATACTAGTATGAGACTGGGACTAAATTATACCCAAAGTGTGTGATTTAGTGTCTACATTTTCCCCCACTTTATGTTGGTGAGTGGAACACGCTCAGTAACATAAAGTAGTTAGAGATATGCCTACCTGATGTCCATGTAGAGTGATGTAGGAAACGCACCAAAGGAATAGAAAAACCGTGGAGTGACAAAAAGATGATGGAACATGGAAACTAAAGATACCAATGATCAAAAAGTGGTGAGAGTGAACCTAGTGCGGAAACATATGTGTAGTTGTTTATGTGTGTGTTGTACCTGCACTTTTATTATGGTGTGTGTGTTGCTACAAAATGTTGTTGTTGACACCATTGTTATTTTCGTTTTTTGTTTTTTGAGTACTTACTTCTCATACGGTCAGACATGCAAGGAGACGATTATCAAGTAGTCAAATATGTATGTATATATGTCAAAAACACATGTAAAGATGCATGTATATAGTAAAAAGTATGTAATGGAAATGAAAAATGTAAAAGTAACATGTGCACCTGATCCATGATGAAAGAAAGGGTGTAGAGAATATATCCTATACTACAAGTTTTTTGGGTGATCTCACACCACCCTAGCCGAATAATTGTAGGGATAAATTTGCATTATTCTCCAACCTTTAAATGCTTCCCTGAAATCGTGTGTAAAGAGATCTTTGTACTACCTAGTTTTTTGGGCGATTCGATGCCACTAGCTGAAGTAGTGTAGAGATGAAATCTGTTGTATCCTCTAACCTGTAACTACTCCCCATAATGTTAAGGAAAACCATGTATAAATATCCATTGTGTACAGAGTTTGTAGACTAGTTTGAACCCACTTGTTGTATAACCCAAAATGGCAAGGGTGGAAACTATACTGAATTGAACCTATGTATAGGTGTTGTGTAGTATGTAAAACCCCAAATGATGCCCCCTCTTTGGAGGCATGTGTTGAGTCATTGAATAGGAGAATGTGGCTTCCAAAATAGGTCCAACTCACGTAAACTATTCCCTTCAAGGGGAAGGGAATGCTCTTGGTAGAAAATAAGGCACACATAAACAAATGGCTAGAAACACGTGTTAGTACGAACAAACATGTATGTATAAAACAAGTGTAAGCTACGCAGGCAATGTGTAAGATAGAATGCAAGTAAACACGTAAGAAAGCAATATAGACCACCAAAGTGGGTTACAAACATGGGACACCACTCATGATGTCACAAGACACTCAAGGCCATATTGGCTCACATACAACAAAAAAGTGTGCATACTAAACAAAGGGAAATTCTTGCATTCAATAACAAACAACACAAGTAAGTACAAATAACAGATAGCCATGGAAATAAATAATCCTACAAAAAAAATTTGCACATGAAGCACCCATTATCATGTTATAGAAAGATAATTCAGTATGCCGAAAGCGTGTATAAGCAAGTAATGTAAAGTGCTAAGTACAAAATGAAACAATAAAGCACCTATAAAAGATGAATTTGGATGTTTCTAACAACCATTTTAGGAGTGGTAGGAGGTGAGCATCCATTTTGTGTGTAAGAGACTTTTATTTACGATCACAACTAGAGAAAGACATGAACACACATGTGTGTATGGTATAAATAAATGACATTTAAGAGATCTAACTAGTATGTGTAGTAAAGTGAACATATACAAGCAAGTGTAAGAAAGAAGTAAATTCAACCATAGATATGCAGTAAGTTGTGGATGGATGGAATGGAATGCATAGATGGATGGTAGGATTTTTTTGCCCCCAAGTGAGTGGAAGTTGTATGCAATGAGGTTCATATTTTAGTATGCCCCCTGAGTATTCAAGAATGAACCGTAAATGAGAGTACGTCAAAAGGAAATTGTTGAAGTAATATTTATTGGGTCTAACGCTGTTTTTATGAGTGTGTATGTGTGTGATGATATGCGATCTAGAGATGAACACGTGATGAGCTATATAGCCTAAAGCATATCATGACAGGATGATCGAAAGAGTGATGAGCCTAAAGTGTATATCACTAGAAGATGAAGAGTGGTGATGTAACCTAAAGCTTGTACCACTACAAGATGAAGGAATAGGTGATCATTTAGCCTATAGTGTATGTCACTAACCTATTAATGTCATGCATGATAGAAGGTCAAGAATGATGAACGTGTGTGTATGATAAGGTCTATTTGATTTGTAAATGCTCAGCAATCGAAGTATGGACCGAGGAACTAAATTGCGTCATAAGGTAGTGAGCGCAGCACGTATGAGAATATGATGTAGTATGTGTGATGATGATAGACGACCATGTGATGTGTAGAGATGTGAAATACATGATGTATATTATGCAATGCAAGAAGTGTAGATATCTAATAATAATGTGGGATTGTGCACGATGTAGTATGTAGGATGAGGAAGAATACTAGACTCATAGACAATAGGATTATGACACACATATGATGAAATACTAGTATGGTGTGTAGATGTATGTAGAATGTGTAAATGTGCAATGGTCGAAATGATGTAGAATAAATGTAAAGTGTATTATTTAATATGTAAGACATGATGACACGCGATATGTGAAGAGACACGTAATGTGTAGTACCTATTGTGCAGTGTGTGGGGTTCATGTGTAGTATGCCCTCAAAAGTCAAGTATGAACCAAAGACACAAGAGTGTGTTATCATGTAATGATGACACTTAAGTGTAGATGAATATGTCCTATGATAGGAGATTGATGTATGATAATGTGAAGATGAGAGGTGTGTTGATTGTGAATATGGGGGGGATGTGTGAATGTTATACCCCCAAGTATATAATCGATCAAAGTCTAGTCAAAATACACTAAGTGGATCAATGTAAGGAGTGGTTTCCTTAACAAAAGTGATGGGATGTTGAGGGTGATAGAGGAGTGTGACCATCAAATGGTTCATCATCATAGTAAGCTTCATGTTGGGATCCCAGTCATCGACATAGGTATGGTCTATAGAAGGTGTAGGAATTACAAGTTTAACTTAAGAAGGTGGTTGTTGAGCATGACCGTGTGATGTCACGGATGACCTTTGATGGAGGAAAGGTATGAGCTCAACCTTAAAAGGAATTTGTAGTACTTTGACTTGGTAATTTTGTGTATGAATTTTGATAAAGAGGCATTGAACTCATTGCATTAAATGAGGTTTCTTATGTTGAGTTGGTGATACTGTAGGTGGTGCTTAGGTGGATCTTGACTTTCCTTATTAGGACGAATCAGATTTAAGAACCCATTGAGATGTAACAAGTGGAGAGGACCATGTAACAGAACGTTGTATTGTTAATGAGATTAAACCTTGATGCTCAAGATGTTTGATTCTTTGTTGTAGCAAGCCTAGCAACCATTGTCATTATGTCCATTGATTTGATGATAGTTGCAATAAAAAATACCTCGATATTTAGTAAGTTGATAAGGAGGATAACAATGAGTAGATGACAAGATAATTAATTGATGAATGATGAGATTTGAAATAATATATTATTTTTTAGCATTAGTTGAAACTTGTAGAGGTGTAGGAGACAGAAATATTTGAAATTCGATAACATGAGCACATGTACAAGACATAGAATGAGATATAGATATAGAAGGAGAATCAACATGTGCTTGAGAAGCATCCTTAAGTTGTTGAATTTTAGATTTGTCACCTAGATGTAATTGTGGATTCCGTGGCCGTAAATTTGTCTTGAAATAAATCATGTATGGCTTTAATTAGATTGAAGAGTCACTAGGAATAAGGTTGGTCATGATAAACGATCGAATATAGGACTTATTTCGTGTGGCATGTGTATTTTGAGGATGATACAATGGTGTCTAGGGCCTTTTGAAGAGATTGCTTAGTAGTTAGGATGCGTCTTAAGAAAGTAATACAAAGAAACTTGTAGGAATTTTAGGATTACTAAACATGATAGAGGGAAAATGAGGATCATAAGTGATGAAAGCGGTTAGGCTCACCAAAATGCTTAACAAAAATATGTAAATTTTAAATAGCTGATTTAATAAGTACAGTAGTAAATAACAAATAAAAACATAAAGAAAATGACCCAAGTACCTAAGAAAGTAGATATGCAAAACCCTAGAGTGAAAAGAGAGTTAGAAAGAACTTAGATGATTTGATTCAATGAGCTTGTTGGACTGTGTCGCATAGATGACTAAAGAAACAAGAGGAGGAAATGACCGTGCTGAAGTCCATAAAAGTGCAAATCTGGGAAATCTGAGTGGACCGGGTGCAGAGGATCAGGGAGCATGTGGGCACCCTAGTCATAGATATGGACACCCTGGTCTATGAAAAAAACTATGTAAACCTCCTATAAAGTGTCACTAAGTGATCGCCTTGTGTTCACTTCTTACCACACTAGCTTCGCTAGACTGTGCAATATGTCGCTGGAAATCAGAAACAAAGATGACACCTGCAAAACCCCAAGATAAACATCAAACCCCTAAAAAATGAAAGATCAATATGAAGGGGATCAGATTGTCCTCATCTGCCACAATGGTGGACATACTACTAAGTTCTACACTACATCTCAAACTCTGATGTAGTTCTATATGTGTGTGTGCAATCATGCCCTAGGTTCTCTTGTTCTAGTCGCACTTTGTGAAAGTAGTGAGCAATAACTATGTGTATAAAATGTAATATAATGGTGGGTGGAATAGAATAAACTTTCCTCCTATGATATGTGATGTAGATGAATCAACCTTGTCCCTTGTGATGAAGCTAGATGGATGCAAATGAGCTCTAGATAGGATGCAACTGGTGGATGGTAGTAGTCCTAGTGCTTGGTTCCTTATTATGGTCTCATAAATTTATATTTATATGGTTCTCTTGTTCTAATTTAGTAATTAACCCCAAAGAGGTCAACCACTAAAAATATAGAATTCTCAAATGGCTATAAAGTGCCCAAAATATGGAGATAAAGTGGAAAAAGGATTAGGTCACCCCGAATGGGACCAAGGCACCTGTGGCTGACCCCAGTACTGGCTTGGGTGACCCAGTCAAGGCTAAAATGGTGCAAAATGACAAAAATAGATTGGTCATGTATGTATGAGAGGTCGATGCAATGACGATAGAAAGTAAATTAAAATGGCCAAAAGATGGGGGTTAATTAGTACTTTCTTCACTCAAAAACCATATGAATAGTAGTATGAGAGTGATACTAAATAATACCCAAAGTGAGTGATTTTGTGTCTACAGGGGCACATTATGAGTCAGCGTGCATATAGAGGCATCCATGATCAATGTACAATAAGCATCACCTGCAACCACTTGAGACACACCTCATATTATCAACTACGCATCAACCTAATTAACAAGTAAGACAATAAAAATGTACGATACTTATGCTCCACTCTCATTGCTATTGCATCATCTACCTCAAGTATGGTTGCTTGACCCTTGACTCCTCTAATTGTTGGCTCACCTAGTGCATCTACAACCACTAGAAATAAAAACACCAATCGATGTGTCACCCACCACTAGTTGTATGCCTCGATACACCCCACGTCATCCACTTGTACTGGCCCTATAGACGGATATGGATCATTTGGACATAGGGGCACTAGCTATGCTTCTATAGGGCCTGACCTCCATCCTAGTCATCTCACATCCCTAATAGATCGACATCATACATATAGCTCTGGGGCCATGTCCTGAGCCATCCCAAACTATCGAGATACCCGCTCACCCTAGAATATGTCTGCCACTCCTAGAAACTGGTCTTCCAACCACATGGTGCACCGAATGCACCACAACTCAACATCATCCTCCATCCATCCTCCATAATATCTATATGACCTCCAGATAACCGCCCCAGGACCTATCTAATCTAACATAGACCTATATGTGGTCGTGTCCATCCTCCTACTTCAGGCCCCCATCCATCTCGTTGTAAAAATCTCTAGCCAAGCTCAATCAGCTTGTGGCCCACTAACTGACCTCACTATCACTATTCTTATATGCACATATATGTAATAGGGTGGTCGTTCCTATCCCACCACCATGGTCCTCCTACGTTAATTGATATAAATCCCTGTATAAATGGTCTAACACACATTAGGCCCATGCATATCTCATGTTATGCTCCTCTATGCTCTAGAAAATCTCATGCATCCTATACAAAATACCAACCCCACCACCCTCCATGGGCACTGATGAAGCTAGTACAATTGTAATGAATTTCTACAATTGCGGAACACCAGACCTCATAATCAAATCCAAACTAATATACGTCTTGTCATGCCTTGATAACTTGTAAAATATTATTGTACGAACCTCACATAATTGCGGACATCTAATACTGCCATCACTTGTACCCTCTCTTCGACGATAGGTAACTGTACGTACCCAAAATTGTAAGGTACTGTACTGCGGAACAGCGTAATAAGTTCCCCAATGATGATACAGGTCTCCTCGCAAGGTGTTCAGGATCCAGAAAAATCCCTTGGAGTATGTGTTAACATCCTGCATGCACCGCTTAGCCCCCACGCCCTTTTTTTTCCCATTTTTCCCTCTTTCCTTGGTCTCTTGATCTTCAGTGACGAAACCGCAGCCCTGATCAGGGCGGCGGTCCTCGTGACCGCCGCCCTGCTCAGAGCGGCGGTCCTGTGCGCATTTTCCAGAACGTTCTTTTGACGCGACTCGCATGAAATATCATGATTCACCAGCTTTCTCCTTGCCGAACTTGAGCATGCATTTATGTTTTTGGTCCCCTGGAATAGTGTTTTTCCTTTGTTTATTGTTTAGGAGTTCAGTTTGGTTTTGATCTTTGGGTGATTGAATTCCTATAAATGCATGGTTTGTGCATAAACAAATGGTTGGAAGTTGGTCTCTGAATTTCTCTTTGCATTAGATTTAGCTATAATTTTGCTTAGAGTACTTGTTTTAGTATATTTGCATGCTTGGTTAGCATTATTCAGCTGTTGGTAAGCCACATATCCAGCTTGTGCAAGCAGTGTTGTTTGTTTTAGCCAAGTAGGCATGGCCACCATTTCCTTGTTAGAGTCTTCTCATTTTTAGTGGTTTGGTATGTTAGTTTTCTTAGGATTGATAGTATAATTCATTTCATGCTTGGTTAGCATTGTCCAGCTGTTGGTAAGCCACATATCCAGCTTGTGCAAATAGTGTTGCTGTTTTATCTAATCCATTAGAGTAGAATAGCTCAGGAAGCCATTAAATTTGTAGGTTTTTCTCTTCAAACAAGATAGTTTCAAGTTCTAGACGCATTATGTTGCATGATTTGCAATAGATCCCGCTAGGAATTGCATAAGCCAAGCTCTGTACTCTTGCGCTATCCCTCTCCTATCCGCGTTCTATTCTGTCTGCATTCTGAAGGTTGTCCCTTGTTCCAACACCTATTCCTGTTGATGCAAGCATTACACGCTTTTCTGGATCTACGTGAGCACAAAGAACGAAGAGATCATACTGAGGGGACAAGATCACGCATACCATCAGATTCGCCACTGTTCTGCGGAATCCAAGTTCTAGCTTTCAAAGTTCTAGTTAGAATCATATCAAATAGAGTAGTTAATCGCTTTATTTCAATAAATTCTATTCTCGATAATGCCAGGGAAGCTATGGGGATTGATAGTTTCTAAGAAACTATGATTCATTCCTCACTTCTGAGGTAGGATCGAGAATCTTGCAAATAGATTAGTTATTTCATTGTTTAGAATAGATATACAAATTACACAGACAAATAGCTACACTCGGCTATTTTGTTTGTTTTAAATTATTAGTTTAGTTGTCAAATTCTAAATATTTTAAATAGCTGCTTTCTTAAATTCATATAAATCATCAGAAAATACAAAAGGAAGTCATATATGCTATAAATACGTTTCATATACTTAGAATTCACTTTATTGCAGTTTATCTATATTTTGTTTTCGCATGACTATTACGGGACCTAGGGAGCCCAGAGAATACATTTTTGAGCCAATCGTGCCTCAACCCAATCTCATAACAGCAATAACTGATATTGACCAGAATCTTAGAATCCGGGTCTTCCAAACAACAGCAGACTTCCAACAGGTCAGATCTCAGTTAAGAGGATTAAACATAGAAGACGACCAGGCACATGCATTTTGGTCAAGTCAACCAAACTACAGATTACCCTAGAAAAACATCCACATGACTGTAGAAGGGTTTGAAAGAGAACAAACATTCGGGTGTGATCCTTTAGTTCCACAGCCAGACGCTGGAGACACCCTCGTAGATATAGATACCAGCTTAAGAATCCAGGTTGCGAGAATGCCTGTGAGGTATTCTGAGAAGATTGCACAACTGTTGGTTCTAAACATAGAAGCTGAGAAAGCGTATGATTATTGGATACTAGGAATCAGGACTTGATTCTACGTATGACCATAGCTGGCCCACAACAAAAACGAACCTACGGTTGTGATCCACAAATCCCGCAACCCAATGAATCCATAACAGAATTAGATATAGACACTGGCCTACGCACACTAGTATTTCAGTCCACGCCACTTGCACCTATTATCATTGAACAAATATCCTTGCTGGATACAATAGCTAACAAAGCTAGATAATTCTAGACTAGGCCAGAGAACCGTCCATAGAGTTGACTATATTTACCATTCACCATATGACCCTATCCAGAGAAAGATACGAAACTATACCGGGTCATTTTCCACGTATTCCACAACCCATAGATCAAATCACGCCAGAGCTCGATATTGATTGGAGCCTTCGAGCAGTCATCCTTGCCGATCGATCTATCACGCCAGTCCAAGTTAGAAGGGCCTTCTTTGCCTTAGATTTGTACATATTCCATTAGTGCGCGTCGAAGACATTAGACTGCCTAACTAGTCTGTCCATATACCACCCATATTCCATCCCCACTAGCTGTCTCGGCACGACCTCGAGAGGTCAAGTACACGGAAGAGTCACTTGTAGATTCCCACGCTCACTTGTCGCTTTTCCGGCGTACAAAATTGGTGAACCCGACGTGAAACAAACAAACTGTTTTACCTTCTGCAAACAATTGTTTTCACAAATCACTTTCGCTCCTTCCCATTATTCTGCGGGTATTCATATACCCCCTGAATATGTCAGGATTTGACACATATGGCAGACCCCTCTTAGGTCTTGAGGCATACTACGCCCAAGAGAATAGACAATCGTCACCCTCACTCTCAATGTGGGGTGACAACTATTCAACTAGTCAGTTATCAACACAAACCCCAAGGACTAAATATACTTCATCCTTTCAAACTGAGGGGTTAGAACAACTCGCTAGAAGCACAACAAACAGAGCCTTCAAGCTCAAATAATATGACGTTCACTGGAGAATCTGTCTCATCTCCTCAGGTACTACTTAGACCACACATTAGTAGACAATCAGACCCATACTTAGTTCTAGACGACGAATACTCAGCGCATTATTCCCGGAATGAACAACGCTCTCGGAATATGTATCCACCTGTCAGGAGGTTTACAACCAAAACCTGAGGTCTCTTTTCAAGAAAATACCTCTATGCCACTGCATATAGGAAATACTCTCAGAGAAACTTGGCAAGATAGTGATTAGTTTATGACAAGATATCACATACCTATACAACACCAGGGTATACAACAAATGCCGCTCAGACAAAACACCGTGACTTCACCAAATGAAGTCATTTCAACGTTAGTACAAAACGTGAGAGGGTTAGAACTGGCTCAAGCAAGTCAAAATTCTCCGTTCATACAAACAGGAAGTTCCAATCCTCCATACCACTCTGGCCAAGTAGATCTCCTCACAGGAGTAGGCACATTAGGCATGCCACCTCACTATCCACAACAAACGCCAACAAGGCCCATCATCTCTAACACTATTCCTCCCGGTCTAGTGTCAAACAATCCATTCCTTGACAATACCCCGTCATACTTAAACATGTACTCCAAATCACCACAAGGAGATATTTTCTCCTCTCCTGGAATGTTTTCTCAAACGCAGGGACCTCCTTATGCCCCTGCCAACGCATACGCTGCACCGTATCAACAACCTATCCCACCATCACTCCCTCAGCAACCACCATCAATGGTCGAAAGCTATGCGATAGGGACTTATTCAGAATATCTAAAGGAACCCTTAGACTTCACCATACGAAGCATCATGCTTCCAAGACCTCTTCCTGATCTACCCAAGTTCAAGGGTGAGGGAGATCCAAACGCACATATCAAAGCTTACGCTACAGCCATACGAGAATTACTCCCTTGGGATGGGGTTGTTGCTAAAATATTTCCCAAAACTTTGGAAGGCATCGCTCTCGATTGGTATTACAGGATACCTGAAGCCTCCATCCATTCATTTAAACAACTCGTGTCAGAGTTCATCAAGGCCTTCGACATGAACAAACTGTTGAGAATAGGAATCAGGGAATTCTTGCACATCAAACAAGAACACAATGAATCTGTCGCCCATTTCATCCAGAGGTGGCGTACAGTTCTTTATTCTTTAGCAAGTGCTCCAAACATGGATCAGATGGAACTATGTGATTTATTCCTTCATTCTCTTAGCAAGGAGGTGAAGGAAGAAGTCCAGAAGTTCCCGCTAAGAACTTACGATGAAGTACTTGAGAGCGCTCTTCGAATAGACCAAGCAGCGATAGATAGTGGCCGTAAGACATATGGAACAAACGGGAGGTTAATCACCTCCACTCAAAACACTACAACTATCACAAATGTCAATCAAGGACCCAAAATCCTTAACAAAAATCGTGGGGTAACAACGGATGGGGTAACCGACCAGCCCAAGAGGGTAAATGTTGTTAATACTCCGTCACAAACAAACAACCAACGAAACAACAACTTTACCCCGACGATCAATACAGTGGATTTTAACCATCCACAACAACAACAACAACGGTGAAATCCCATACAAGGGCCAAGCCAAAACTCATTTGGTTATCAAAACCAAAGTCAAAACCAGAAACAACAATTCCAAAATTTTAGTCCTAATAGGCAACAGTTTGATCAGAATTTTAGGCCACAATACACACCTAACCAACAAAATAGGAATTACAATCCCAATTCTTATTGTGGTTTCCACAAAATTCGGGGTCACGATACTAGAACATGTCGTGACTACAATAAATTTATGCAACGCTTGCCAGAAGAACAAAGACAGTTCTTCACAGATTTGTTTTTGGCAGATCCCGTCTCATCATCACCAAATACGCTCGCAGGGGCAGTTTCCCCTCAGAATGCTCCCCTCAAGATCTTTAACGATCCGCTCCCAAATCATGATAGCAATAGGATGAATCCAACTGGAACAAACAAAGGTGCAATGACGGGAAACAATGATCATGAAGCCTCGACTTCATTAAATCCATCAGTTGCACCACAGTTAGGAGCTCAACCGAGACCCAAGATAGTCAGTTTGGTAGAATTAGACGTTGAACTACCTATCGAAGCTATAACAAGAACACGAGAGTATTTCTCTCAACTGATCCCAAGTCCTCTGCCAGAAACAGATAAGAGTCAGCAAATAGTAGAAAAACCCGTAGGTGCCTATGATTTAATTAGCGACCTAACAAAGACCTTCTCACACATTTCATTTTTGGACTTACTAAAGAACTCTCCCCCTCACAGAGCTGTTCTTTTAGAAGCATTAGGTCTAGGCCATCTAATTAACATCACTCCACCTCCTGAAACACAAGTAAATCACGTAGATTTTGATATCCACCCTCCGGGGCAGCCGGACAAGGATGTCGAATTCATATTCGAAATAAGTAAAATGCCCATAGATGCTGAGATCACACGCCGAGGTGATCCAGCCTTACACTTACAAGTATGGGTTTATAATAACTATGTAAAATGGGCAATGGTTGACGATGGGGCCGCAGTTAACATAGTCCCTTTCTCTTTCCTCCAAAAACTTGGATATGGGGAAACAAACTGTTCCACTACTTGAAATACATTAAGAGGCTATGATAGCCTTAAAGCCACTTCGATAGGAACTATAATACTGCCGGTCACCTTAGGGCCCAAAACAATCCTAACTGAGTTTTATATTATAGATCGGGAAACTAATTATAATATGATACTCGGCCGACCATGGATACACCGAATGAAGGCAATCCCTTCTACTTTATTTCAGGAAGTAAGATTCTTGCATCTAGGAAAGGTATTTGTAGCCAAAGGTGATCCAAAACCTTTCGATTTGCACCTAGCTGATTTAAAGAAAAGACCAGGGGTGCACTCAGAATTTGAACTGCCAACAAACCAACTTAATAAACCCACTGACCCAAAACCAGAGGAAAATTTGGTACCTACGACGGATCTTGAAACTACAGCATATCCAAAACAATTCCAACCCCTAAAGATAAAGCTAAAGAAACAGTATCATTAGGGACTACTGCAAAAATCGTTGAATTAATAGAACAAGATTTACCAATGTTCTTACCTTTTGATTCAGTAGGCATAGGGTATTCCCTAGGAGTTGGCTCTCTTCCAGCAGAGGATCTCTGTATGGTGGAAGTAGAGTGTGCAAACACAGCAAATACCCCAACATCTATACTCCCGGCTAAGTATTGGACTCTCCATTTCGATGGAGCTAAATGTCGTTATGGAGCGGGGGCAGGTATAATTCTTACTTCGCCCGAGGAGAAAGTCCTCCCATTCACTTTTAAATTAAATTTTGAATGCACAAACAATGGCGCTGAGTACGAAGCCCTCCTTCTTGGCCTCACCTTAGCCAAAAGAATTGGTATTGATAACATCAGAGTCTTAGGAGACTCGCAATTAGTGACAAATCAAGTTTCTGAAGTATATGAAACTAAAGCCGAACACTTGCAGCTTTACAAAAATGCCGTATTAGATTTAAGCAAGGCATTCAACTTCATATCCATTGAAGCAATCCCGCGAGAGAAAAATCTTCTCGCCGATTCAATAGCAACTTCAGCATCACGTTTTACTCCAAGCAATGAGTTAGAAGATACTCACTTCACAGTATCCATTCGGGACGAACCATTGATAAAAACAATGATAAATCCCCTTTCAAGTGGAATTGAATCTACCGCTCCAAATCATATTAATAATGATATGGCCACTTTGGATTATTTAAATGCCTATGCGGCATTGCATCTCTCCTATCACTATGCTAGATTTATCCTTGATTCCACATTCGTCTTCCTATTTCAGAAATCCCATGATGGATTTTCCCTCACAAATGGAACCTAGCATATACGCAGTAGAGAATGGGGATGATCTAGGTTTACCTCCAGCACCACCTGAGTTCGAAGAGGGTAACGCCTCTTTGATCGAAGAAACAATCGATGTCAACATCGGAATGGAAGACGAGCCGAGAATTTTAAAATTAGGATCTTCGTTAACGCCAGAAGAAGTGGAAATACATACGAGGATCCTCAAAGAACATCAGAAGGCGTTTGCATTTAATTATAAGGAAATGACAGGAGTTGCACCCCACATTGCGGTGCACAACCTCGTCACTAAATCAGATGCAAAGCCAGTTAAGCAAAAATCAAGACCTATGAAACCCAAAGTAGCTCTCATGGTAAAAGAGGAGGTAATAAAACTCCTTCAGGTAGGATTCATCAAGCCAGTTGACTACTCCCAATGGGTATCTAACATCGTTCCCGTTCTCAAGAAGAATGGAAAGATACGCATCTGCATAGATTTTCGAGATATCAACAAAGCGTGTCCTAAGGACGACTTCCCATTACCATCCATAGATGTTATTGTTGATGCAACAACTGGTTTTGAACTCTTGTCTCTTATGGATGGATTCTCGGGATACAATCAAATCAGAATATCCGAGCAAGATCAAGCTAAAACCACGTTTATAACTCCTTGGGGAACCTATTGCTACGTTGTTATGCCATTCGGTCTCAAGAACGCCGGTGCTACATACCAGCGGGCCATGACATACATATTTCACGATCTAATTCATAAAATCGTGGAATCTTACGTAGATGACTTATTGGCTAAAGCCAAGAAGCGTTGTGACCATCCCGAAGTACTCCGCGTCATTCTTTCACGTCTAATAGAATACGGAGTCACGCTAAATCCAGAGAAATGCGTCTTTGGTGTAACAGGAGGAAAGCTCCTAGGTTACATCATATCGTCACGAGGAATTGATGTTGATCCAACCAAAATTCGGGCTGTCCTCGAAATGGTCCCACCTTCCAGTGAATCTGGAATCAGATCATTTCTCGGAAAGCTAGGTGCAATCCGGAGATTTATCCCAGACTTAAGCTTCGCCGTTCATCCAATCAACAATTTACTCAAGAAAGACTATAGCCTTGATTGGACCGAAGATTGCAATGAAGCTTTTGATGCAGTTAAGCGTTTCCTTTTATCGCCACCTACGCTAATGCCACCTAAGCTAGATCGCCCATTAATTCTATATTCACGAGCTACCAATGTCTCGCTAGCCTGTATGTTGGCCCAAGAAGACGATAACAAGAGAGAACGTGTGATTTATTTCATTAGCCGAACGCTGCTCGACTATGAAACACGCTATACACAGGCAGAACGAGAATGCCTTGCCATAGTCTTTGCTACTAAACGCCTAAGACATTATATGCTGAATCAAGAAACGAAGGTCATGGTAAAAACGGACCATTTACGGACTTTTCTCACACAAGGGTCCTTGTCTAAAAAGGCTGGACATTTTATAACCTTAATGGGAGAGTTCGAATTAACATTTGTAAATCAGAAGTCGGTTAAAGGACAAATCATCGCGGATTGGTTAGCTGACAACCCATTAGACAGAGGCGATTTAGTAGATTTAGACTTTCCAGATGAATGCGTATACTACATCGAAACTCGACCCGCTATCTCTGAGTGTCCTTGGTACACTGATATCATTAATTATATCATGGACCATACGTACCCGGAGGCAGTTACACCGCAACAAAGAAGGCGGTTACGCATAATCGTAGCTAAATATGTCATTATAGAGCAGGTGCTCTATCGAAAAGCATTCGATGGAATGCTCTTAAGGTGTGTCGACACAGAAGAGTCCAAGAGGATTCTCCATGAATCCCACAGCGGTATATGTGGAGGCCACTTCGGTGGCCATGCCACCGCTCGAAAAATACATCGAATGGGCTATTTCTGGCCCACTCTAGAACATGACGTGATAGAGTTTGCACGCAGGTGTCATAAGTGCCAAGAATTCTCCCACGAGATCCACATGCCAGCACAAGCTCTACAACCAATCGCAACTCCATGGCCCTTTTCTACATGGGGTCTAGACTTAATAGGGAAATTCTCTCCCTCATCCATAGATGGCCATAATTTTATAATCACGGCCACTGAATATTTTACCAAATGGGTGGAGGCCATGCCTCTTACTACTGTACCTGGTTCTGTGATTGCCAAGTTCATTTTGAACCAAATCATTTGCAGGTACGGTATCCCACAAATCATTATCTCCGATAATGGAACTTCTTTTAAAAATGAAGAAGTTCGTGAACTATGCAGTAAATTTAAGATAAGCCATCATACGGCTTCCTTGTATTATCCCCAAGCCAACGGACAGGCTGAAGCAACAAACAAAACACTGAAAGCCATTCTCCTTAAAACGGTGAAAGAAAACAAATGAGATTGGCATTTGAAGTTATATCCGGCCTTGTGGGCCCACCGAACCTCAATAAGAACACCAATGGGAGAAACTCCTTTCTCGCTAGTATTTGGGGCAGAAGCAGTTCTCCCGCTTGAGGTCGAAATACCCAGTCTCCACATTTCACTACAAGGGATTCTGGATGAAGACGCTTACAGAGAAGCACGTCTTTCCCAACTAGAAAGCCTAGATGAAACTAGGTTAGACGCCAAACAGCGACATAGAGCTCTATGCTGACCGGATGTGCCGGCAGTATAACAAGAAGGTCTATGAACGTGATATATACGAAGGTGATCTAGTTCTAAGACTAGACAGCCGGATCGACAAGAAGACCGGTGAAGGAAGGAAATTCCGGCCCAAATGGTTGGGCCCATACCGAGTCATGAAGGACTATGGAAATGGTGCATACCTCTTATGTACGTTAGAAGGTGAGGAGTTTGGCGAAACAGTCAATTCCCTGCACCTCAAACGTTTCTACGCATAAGCAGCTAATGCTACTTATATAACTATCTACATTGCATTTTCATATAGATTAGGATCATTTTGTCCATTCGTTTCTTACACAAATTGTGATCAAGGAATCTATTCTCAAAGCAATTCATTACAAACTCGTGATGTTTTGGCATAAAACTTTCTAATCATATCTCTCCATTTTCACGATATCATCAATCATCTCAGAATCTTTTATCAAATAATATCAGACATGACGAAGTCTTAACGGTAACTATACCAAGATCTGCAAGTTTGTTCTCGCTTTGATTTCTTCTTAGGATAGGTGTCTTGCCCATGGTCTGTTCTAGAAGCTTCATAGTGTCACGTCTATCCCATATACACATCTCTTTGGGAATAAGCATATACTGACATTTTACTCAAATAGACAAGTCAAAAAGTGATTAAACAGAAAATTTTATTTTTACACATTTCCTTGCCCCACCAACCTTCGGTGATGAGCTTGCATCTCTTACTAGTGACGTAGGGTTGGGAAAGGATGGAAATGCCCTTACTCGCCTATGCCTTGCCCATAGTGATAAGCCCATGCTTCTTACTAGTAGCATGGGGCAAAGTGTAGGGGGTCCTCTTGACAAATAGATACAAATGGTCATACGCAAACAATTCAAACTTTGAGTCAAAAACGAATGAATCAGATGTTCAAAATCCCAAGAGAGTTAAAAACCCAAAAAACCAGATTTTGTCTACTATGTGGCCATCTACGGGTCTAAGTCTAGATAAACCGCAAAGCAAGTTGCATCCAAAACTATGAAGTCATTCGGGTAGAGTAAGCTTGTAGTTTTCAATTTGGTTCCGCCAAAGCTTTGTCTGTCTTTCATCACTATCATTTCACCACATTTCATAACTTGCGCCCTTCTTGGCTCTTGGTGATAAGCCCTCGCATATTACTAGTTGCGTGGAGTTAGGAGTGGGGCAAGTTAATCTGTTCATCATACTGGTTATTTTCATCACTTTGCCAAAACAAACATGAGGTATCCAAATTGCTCACAGAAGCTAAGATTCAAGATCACAATATATCTACAATATCATGTATCAGCATCATGAAACACAAAAAGAAAGAAAACATTTGCATCATCTGTTTTCCATTGCATACATTCTAGAAAGCATATAAAACATAAATCGTAGTATACACAGGAAGCTGGAAACAGAAAGGGAAAACATGAGTGACAAGCTTTTGATCCAAAAACAAATGCATATATATAAATAATCAATGTTTATATACAATGCCATCATGCACTAGGCATGGTCAAAACGCTCAAAGAGCCCGTGATATACAAAAGAATCTATAGTACAAAATACATAGGAGCCAAGTGGTCTCTCAACCCCTACGTGACCCCTCCGAAGGTGCGCGCCCTCACCTAGGACTCCGGCTACGCTGACGCTCTGAATGAACGGAGGGCTCAGGGTCCCGAGGAGCAGCCGCGGTCTCACCACGAGAGTGGCTCCTCATAAGGCACTCAGCTGTCCTATAACCCGCCAACTCTGTACGGAGAGTCGACACCATCCTGGCCACGTGCCAAATGGGAGCAAAGACGTCGGTATGCCTGCCAGCTGCTGAAGGCTCCCCGGCATCTACAGATAGCTCCGCATGGGTCTTATCCATGGGGATCATCAGGGAATCAGTGCATACCCTGCGGATCAGATCCCGCCACTCGTCGACAGTCTCTGCAAACAAAGGAGAAAAATGAATTAGAAACCAAGCAAGAGGCTGAAATATACAAGATAAAAACACAAGGAGAGATAACAATTAAAACAAATCCTAAATTAAACAAACATTGAAAGGAAGAAAGGATAACTTACTCAGATCACCGGGCCTCCAAGATGGATCGCTGGGGCCAGCACCCGCCGCGGATGCCGCTGCCG
This sequence comes from Taxus chinensis, assembly GCA_019776745.2. Taxonomy (NCBI): domain Eukaryota; kingdom Viridiplantae; phylum Streptophyta; class Pinopsida; order Cupressales; family Taxaceae; genus Taxus; species Taxus chinensis. Next base: position 73,166,526 of record CM034154.1, on the reverse strand, counting down.
ACTGAGGGGCTGCTCCTGTAGCAGGGGCAACATGTCACCCCACAACTGACTCGTCCTCTCCACCATGGCCCTGAGAGAGTGGCTCCTCTGAAACTAGAGTGTCCCTCTCTGCGCTCTCCTCGGCCCTCTCCGCCTACATAATATCCTGAGTGTCATGCCACTCAGGATCGCTATCATCAGTCTGCTCCTCCGACCCTCCCTCTGTAAGCTCCTCAGAATCGGAGTCAATGTCTATAGGGTCATCGCTGCTATGAGCAGGACCCGCAGCAATCTGAAGCAAAGGTTCCCGAGGCGCACCGGCTCTCCCTCTGGCCCGAACTATCCTCCTGGCTGCAATGGGAATGCCAGGAGTGACCACTGTCCAACCTCGGCCTCTAGGCCCCCCTCTGGCCTCGCGAACTGATCTGTAAACTGGTGCCACTAGGGGAAGCATGCCCGCATATGGAAGGCCAAACTGCTGAGGAACTCTGCCAAAAGGATGTACCTCCACCCGTCCCACGCGGTCGATGAGCTGCCCTGTGGTGGAGCAAGAGATCAATGTAAGGGTCTCCTCGCCCCATATGCCGGCCATAAGCCGGTACGGTGTCACCTCCATATCTTGCTGTGGTAAGGGAGGCAACTGGCTGGTGAGGTGCTCTAAGCACTGACATATCTGACCATCTGGCTGCCCTCACAGCCCCAGGATCTGCCACCTCTACGCCTCTGCCATAGGGAATAAAATGCTCATACACCCAACTCATGACTAGAGTTGGGTGGCTCAATGACTGTCCCTGTAAACGGACCACCCTATATAAATCATGGTAGGTGGTCCCCAGAATGTCTGCACCCCAGGTGTATATCCGGCCATGCCCCTCTATCTGTGCAATGATGGGGGCCCAGCAGTATAACAAAGTGTCCCCTCCCTTGTCCTCCGATCAATCTCGAGGCAAGGATCCCCATGATGGCCTGTCAAAATATGGGGATAGGCAAAGAAGGGATGGATCGAACTCTCACTCCCTTCTTCGACCCCGTGGAGATAGCTGCATCTCCCATGTAACCTGCCCACTGTGCAATCTGTGCCCGTGAGCCTGCCGTCTCTAATGTGAGTCTCCTCCCGATGATCGGGACCCCCAAAATACGGTAGACATCCTCCAACATGATAGTCCACTCACCGCGGACCCCTGGCAGTCGGAAAGTGTTCCGATCTGCGTCCCAATATGAAAATAAGTCACAAAGGATGTGACTAGATGGTGTGACATGTGGGACGCGCGATATGCGCAGTATACCGGCTCTCTGTAGCGTGTCCTCCTCGTCTTGTGAAAGGGCATCCAGTACCCCTGAGAGCCAGTCACACTCTCTCTCTCGGCTCCATCTGATGTATTCCTCCCTCGCCTGCATACACCCAAAAACACACAAAACAGAGCAAGTTAATATCTGAACAATACCGAGAGAGTCATAAAAATGCGTAGAGAAGTGCAAGAAAATACAAGTGCAATCTCAAAATTCAAGTTCTTTTGCATTCTGTGCAAAACCTCCGCCCTGAGCAGGGAGGCGGTTTTGTAACCGCCGCCTTAAAGGCGGCGGTCGTGTAACCGCCGCCCTGAACAGGGCGGCGGTCACGTAACCGCCGCCCTGGCCAGGGCGGCGGTCGTGGTCTGAAAACCCGCGCGGGTTTCTAATCCCAAAAAGCCCAAAATAAGTAAAAAAAAGACCATTTAACCTAAAAATGGAGCCTACCCAGTAGGCGCCCCCCCTAGGTGGACCTTTTGAACCTAACATTTTCAAAAATAACCCCCCCATTACGACAAATTTAACATTTCAAATTTAAAGGGGGAAAAACACAAAATTGAAGAAAACCAACCTGTGATCTGGTAGGGCGGTGTTCCGCGCGTGGAGGCATGATCACAATCTCACTGCGGACGTTTTGACTATACTCACGCAAGAAACCGTCACCGTGGGTCCCAGAGCTCAAAATCAATCAAATCAACTCGCGCAAATGAATAGGAAAATGGGCCCACTTTCATATATATAGCACTCTGTTTCATTTTAAAATGACTTTTTCACAGGTTTGGAGTGCTGATGGAGGTAAGTTTCTATCCCCGCACGAATGGTACGTTCTCATTCCCTATTATTTTAGCGTTTATTTTCTAAATTATTGTATCTATCTGCACTTGAGTTCTCTTTTCATTTTGCAGGTAGCAGGAATTTCGGATGGCGTCATTTCAACACACGGACAAGTAAGGTATAGCTTCTAACTCCCCATTTCGGGACTGCCATACTCGGACCCACCGTTTTATGCCTCTTCATGGCTAAAACGCTTCTCCGAGGGGGCAATATGTACGTACCCAAAATTGTAAGGTACTGTACTGCGGAACAGTGTAACAAGTGCCCCAATGATGATACAGGTCTCCTCGCAAGGTGTTTGGGATCCAGAAAATCCCTTGAAGTATGCGTTAACATCTCGCATGCCCTGCTTAGCCCCCGCGCCCTTTGTTTTCCCCTTTTTCCCTCTTTCCTTGGCCTCTTGATCTTCAGTGACGAAACCGCTGCCCTGCAGGGCGGCGGTCCTGTAACTGCCACCCTGAGCAGGGCGGCAACCGCCGCCTTGAGCAGGCGGTCCTGCGCACGTTTTCCAGAACATTATTTTGACGCGACTTGCGTGAAATATCACGATTCACCATCTTTTCCTTGCCGAATTGAGCATGCATTTATGTTTTTGGTCCCTTGGAATAGTGTTTTTCCTTTTTTTATTGTTTAGGAGTTCAATTTGGTTTTGATTTTTGGGTGATTGAATTCCTATAAATGCATAGCTTGTGCTGAGGCTTGTGCAAATGGCCACCATTTTTCCTTGTTAGAGTCTTCTCATTTTCAGTGGTTTGGTCTGTTAGTTTTCTTAGGATTGATAGTATAATTCATTTCATGCTTGGTTAGCATTGTCCAACTGTTGGTAAGCCACATATCCAGCTTGTGCAAACAGTGTTGCTGTTTTATCTAATCCATTAGAGTAGAATAGCTTAGGAAGCCATTAAAGTTGCAGGTTTTGCTCTTCAAACAGGATAGTTTTAGGTTCTGGACGCATTATGTTGCATGATTTGCAATAGATCCCGCTAGGAATTGCATAAGCCAAGCTCTGTACTCTTACGCTATCCCTCTCCTATCCGCGTTCTATTCTGTCTGCATTCTGAAGGTTGTCCCTTGTTCCAACACCTATTCCTATTGATGCAAGCATTACATGCTTTTCTGGATCTACGTGAGCACAAAGAACGAAGAGATCATACTGAGGGGACAAGATCACACATACCATCGGATTCGCCACTGTTCTGCGGAATCCAGGTTCTAGCTTTCAAAGTTCTAGTTAGAATCATATCAAATAGAGTAGTTAATCACTTTATTTCAGTAAATTCTATTCTCGATATTGCCAGGGAAGCTGTGGGGATTGATAGTTTCTGAGAAACTATGATTCATTCCTCACTTCTGAGGTAGGATCGAGAATCTTGCAAATAGATTAGTTATTTCATTGTTTAGAATAGATATACAAATTGCACAGACAAATAGCTACACTCGGCTATTTTGTTTGTTTTAAATTATTAGTTTAGTTGTCAAATTCTAAATATTTTAAATAGCTGCTTTCTTAAATTCATATAAATCATCAGAAAATACAAAAAGAAGTCATATATGCTATAAATACGTTTCATATACTTAGAGTTCACTTTATTGTAGTTTGTCTATATTATTGCGCTTGTATGACTATTACGGGACCTAGGGAGCCCAGAGAATACATTTTCGAGCCAATTGTGCCTCAACCCAACCTCACAACAGCAATAACTGATATTGACCAGAATCTTAGAATCCGAGTCTTCCAAACAACAGCAGAATTCCAACAGGTCAGATCTCAGTTAAGAGGATTAAACATAGAAGACGACCAGGCACATGCATTTTGGTCAAGTCAACCAAACTACAGATTACCCTAGAAAAACATCCACATGACTGTAGAAGGGTTTGAAAGAGAACAAACATTCGGGTGCGATCCTTTAGTTCCACAGCCAGACGCTGGAGACACCCTCGTAGATATAGATACCAGCTTAAGAATCCAGGTTGCGAGAATGCCTGTGAGGTATTCTGAGAAGATTGCACAACTGTTGGTTCTAAACATAGAAGCTGAGAAAGCGTATGATTATTGGATACTAGGAATCAAGACTTGATTCTACGTATGACCATAGCTGGCCCACAACAAACACGAACCTACGGTTGTGATCCACAAATCCCGCAACCCAACGAATCCATAAGAGAATTAGATATAGACACTGGCCTACGCACACTAGTATTTCAGTCCACTCCACTTCCACCTATTATCATCGAACAATTGTCCTTACTAGATATAGCGGCTAACGAAGCTAGAGAATTCTGGACTAGGCTAGAGAATCGTTCATAGAGTCAATTATATTTACCATTCACCATATGACCCTATCCGGAGAAAGATACAAAACTATACCGGGTCATTTTCCACGTATTCCACAACCCATAGATCGAATCACGCCAGAGCTCGATATTGATTGGAGCCTTCGAGCAGTCATCCTTGCCGATCGATCTATCACACCAGTCCAGGTTAGAAGGGCCTTCTTTGCCTTAGATTCACAGATTCCATTAGTGCGCGTCGAAGACATTAGACTACCTAACTAGTCTGTCCATATACCACCCATATTCCATCCCCACCGGCTGTCTCGGCACGACCTCGGGAGGTCGGGTACGCGGAAGAGTCACTTGTAGATTCCCACGCTCGCTTGTCGCTTTTCCGGTCTAACATCTCATTCATCATTGGATAATCTCAAACCAAGCAATGTACTCAAATGATGCCCTATGTGGAACTCCCTCGAGTGTATATCTCTTTACAAATTATAAACAAGAAGCAAAACACAATATTAACACACATCCATGCTTCAAAACTAATCATAACAACATCACAATAAAGTAAATTCACCAAGCAGTACCAAAAATTAGCCCTTGGACACTAGTGCCCAAGAGCTAGACACTAACATTGGTCAGTAGCACTACGAACTTATTATTTGCTAATTTTGACTTCGCAAAATTAATAAACGTGAAAATTTTAAGAAAATTTCAAAAGTTTTCTTTCATATGATTTATCACCCTCATCGTGATCGTCTTGTTCTCATGATCATTTTGGTCTTCATTTCACTCATTTCAGGTGAGAACTCCTCCCGGTAGGTCACAAAATGCGTTAATATTTAATTAATTTATTACCCTTTTATTTAGTAAAATTAATTTTATTAATTTTTGGGGTTTTCAATTAAATAAATATTAATTTAATATTTATTAAAAAAATCAATCGACAAGTTCTTCTTTATTGCCGAGGGAAAATAATATTCTGCTTCCAATTGTCAGGGATGTCAAATTGGTTTTCTGCACTCGAATTTCCCCTTTCCTGGAAAATTCTTATTTTTTCCCCACTTATGGAATTTCTCCTACTGACTACCAACCCGAATGGATGGAAAACTAGAAAAATATCTCCCAATTTCCCACATGGGGAAATAAATGGGAATTGTCAGCCTACTTTGCCATTGCAACTGGCAAACGACCAAGTTTTTCTCCCATCTTTCCCTAGCAATTAATGCCCACTACCAAAGAAATGTAAAATTGGTTATTCAAACATAAATAAGAAACGGTTATAGAAGCTTCTTTAATCCTCATAACCATTTCTCCGTCAAACTCGTTGGAAAAAATCATGACAAGAAGCTTTGAAGATTTCAATATTTCTAACTTCTTCTTATTTCTTCTGTAAAAGCGTTTCCAAGAAATATTTTTATCACATCCCTTAAGAAATACACCAGAAGTAAAGGAGATTTCAATACAAGGGTTTTCCAGGTTCAACTCAGTCAGTCAATTTTCCCACATTATTGCTAAACCGTTCCATTCATGTTGAAAGGAGAATTCTCACGCCAAGGAAAAGCAAAACGATTCATCTTGCATTGGTCAGATAGAGGCATTCAAATCCATACACATTTACCTTGGCCATAGTGCATGCACGTGAGGAGAAATAGTAGTTTTCACATAGCCATAACAAAGAAGACACTCCCATGCATTTTAAAAGTCCACACATTTTGCCAAAACAGTCAAGAATTTGTATATTTCCACACATTTCCATGGAGGTTGAAGAGGGGCCCACGTGCTAGAGAAGGAACCCACACATCCAAAGAAAGAGAATTCCCAATTCATGTTTTGGCAAGGAAGACCCATGTGGCCAAGGAGGATCTTTCACACCACAAAAAAAAAAAAGTTTCCATGCATATCTTCAAAGGAGCAGCATGAAGAAGATCAACATAGAAGGAGGAGCTTTGGCACATTCCAGTTAGAGACAGAAGATCCAACGCAAACCAAGTAGGAGTTTTTCTTCTTTCACAGGAGCCAAACAATAATTTCCAAATTCAAATTTTCCAAGGAATTAGTTCCTGTTGATCTTCCGTGTGAGAGAAAAAAGGATTTTGTGGATATCCATGAAAAGAGGGCAATTTGCTGCAAATTCGTTGGTGCCAAGTTCTCTAGGAGGAAAATTCGGAACTGGATTTACTGGTTTTGGGGCAAGGAGGGAAACCTCAAGATACTCTTTCTGCGGAATGACTTCTTTCAAATCTTGTTTCATTTTGTGTCCTCTGTGGAATTTTTTTTAAGGGGGGTTCCTATTTCCTAAACTCCTCTAACTTATATTTGAGGCCTTGGTCCTCTGATTTTGATCTGAAGGTGGAAATTATTCACAGAGCTGCGCTCTAGTTAAATTTCTCGAAACTCCCTGCAGAGTTTCGGAACTCTACCTCTTTAAAATATATCGCCAGCTCACTCGATTCTTGGTGCCTATTTCCAACCCGTCTCTTTTAAAATGGAGAAACCCTTCAGTGCACATTTGTGTTGATATGGACTTGTCTTCCCCCTGCTGATTTCTGTTTTGTTGCCTTCCCATAAGGGTCCCAGATTAGCTGAAATAATCTATGAAGGGATGAGCTTTAAGTGCTTCTCTTACGGGGCCTTGGGTCATTTGAAGAAGGATTGTTAGGGTTTTGGAATAAAGGTTGGATCCCTCTTTTCCCCTCATTCATATGGATCGATATTGGTTATACCTCAATCCTTTGCCCCTTCCCCTCCTAGGTCTCTTGTTGTTGAAGGTGGTTCGAAAGGACTGACTGTCTCTCTTTTAACCCTTACTAGCCTTTCAGAAAACTTAAGTCCTCACTCGTTGTTAAAGGAGACAGAAGATGTGCATAGGGATTCAGGTGCTCTTGTCTCCTTGATTAAGGAATGATTTGTGTAGGGACAAGCCTCCTCGATGGAAACTCTTAGCGGGTGGATTTCAAACAACAATTGTTGGGTTTTCGATTTTCCCAACTCTACAATTGGGAATCTGGAATATGGTGAGATTTTTCCAGAAGATTTAGTTCCCGTCTTAGTCCCTTCTAAACTAGCTTCATGCCAAGATGGTATAGGGGTTGCTAAGTGTGGCTCCGTAGGTAAAAGGGGGAGAAAGTCAAAGCAGGAGGTGACTCAATTAGAGGTCGATGCAAGGAAGCAAAGAACCCTAAAATTTGATCCTGCTGATCCCAGGAAGGTGAAACCCCTTCCTTGTGTCCAATGAAGTTCTTCTCCTGGAATGTCAGAGGTCTTAATTCCTCTGACAAGCAACGCTTGATTAAGCGTTATATCCTCTCCTCGAAGGCTTGTCTAGTTCTTCTTCAAGAAACTAAGTTACCTGCTGCTGAAGCCGAATGACTTTGGAATAGGTCTTTTAGAGGCTAGAAAGGAGTCTTTTCGGATTAGATGGGTGCTTCTAGGGGGCTCAGGATTGTCTGGAAGGAAGGCGTTGTAATGGTGGAATTGCAAACTCAATCCCTCAGCTGGAAAATTGTAAAAGTAAGTTTCCGACACTCTCAGCTTAGTTTTCTTTTATATAATGTTTATACTTCCTCTAGCATTTTGGGTAAAAAAACCTCTGGGGGGAATTGCTACAATCAATCTTTGCCCTGGGTGATCAGATGTTCATTCTTGGTGGGAAATTTAATGCCATCTTTGATAACATGGACAAGAAGGGGGGATTATTTGAAACCTTTAGTCCCAAAAAGATTTATGCTCCTTTATTAGAGAGGGGGCCCTTGTGGATTTAGAACCTAAGCAGGGTTGGTTTACTTGGAGTAATCAATGTAAGGGATTTAGTAACATTGTGGAAAGACTGGATAGATTTCTTGTTAGTCCCAGTTGGAATTTAAATGACATTGTTCTTGAATGTTTCGTTTTACCATGGTTTGGGTCGGATCATTTTTTGGTGTCCCTATCTGTTAATTTCGATGTTTCCCCTCCTAGATCCTTGTTCAAATCTGAGCTAATGTGGTTAAGGGATGCTTCTCTTGAAGGTTGGATTGACCTTTGGTGGAAATCTTATAAAATCGAGGGTTCCAAAATGTTTTTGCTGGTTCAAAAACTAAAAAGACTAAAAAAGGATTTGTAAGAGTGGAAAGTCAAGTATTTCAAAAACCTCTTTCAAGAAAAAGCTAGAGTTGAAGCTGAATTGAAAGCCCTTAATTTCAAAAAATTCAGCGATAGAATGTTCCAGGAGGATTTTTCTCTTGAAAAATCTCTCTTAAGTGAGTTAGGAGAATTGATTCTCAGGGAGGAAATATATTGGAAGCAAAAATATAGGGAGCTCTGGCTGAAGGACGGTGATAGAAATACTAAATTCTTTCATGCCTCTGTGAAAGCAAAAAGGAATTCAAATTTCATTTCAAAAATTAAGAATAGTGAAGGGGTTCGTATGGTGGAGTAAAAGGACATCGTTTCTGAAGGGATTAATTTTTCTCCTCCTTGCTAGCCGGGGATGTTGCCTCCTTTGAGGCCGAGTAGACATCCCTCTTGGATGGTATCCCTGCTCTCATTTTCGAGAATCAAAACACTATGCTCTTGAAGCCTTTCTCCTTCTTAGAAATTGAGAAAGTTGTATTCTCCTTAAAGAAGAATAAAGCCCCTGGCCCTGACGGTTTCCCTACCAATTTTTTCAAAAAATTTGGGGCATAGTGGGATATGATGTATGGGTGGCAGTGGAGGCTTCATGAAGATCCCACTCAGTGCTTAGAATTCTTAATAATACCTTCATCTGCCTTTTTCCTAAATTACATCAACCCTCCTCCTTCGGAGATTTCAGGCCAATTTCTCTCTGTAATACATCTTACAAAATCATTTCCAAGGCCATTGCCCTTTGTTTGAAACCTATTTTGGACCCCCTCATTTCTTCTAAACAAATTGGATTCATGCATGGTCGATATATCCTTGATGGTGTCATTTTGTCTCATGAGCTGACTCACTCTCTATCTTCCTCTAACACCCCTGGTATGATGCTAAAATTAGATATCAGCAAAGCTTACGATAAGCCTAATTGGAGGTTTCTCATTAGGGTCCTTCTTAATTTTTGCTTCTCCAAGCACCTTTGTGAGTTGATTTTCAGTTGCATCACCGGCCCCTCCTTCTCTGTTCTTATTAATGGGAGTGCTAAGGGTTTCTTTGGTAGTAATCATGGTATTAGGTAGTGATCCAGAGGATCCTCATAGAGAAACATTGATCTAATATCTTCTCAGATTAAATTGTAGTCATTTTTAAAGTGTGGAGAAAAATTATACGATTTCGTCGATATCTTGTTTGCAGGAAACGGAGCTCGTTTGCAAAAGTTATAGCCCGCTGAAATTTTCGGGCAACTAGCAAAATTTGGAGTTTTTATGCAAGTTGGACGTGTGTACGCTCACCAAGTGTTTCAATTATATTGTGACATGTGGAAAAATTTTGTGACAAACTAAAAGAGGTTTTTGGGAATGCCGGTCTTGGACACTCGTTCACAGACAAATGGACCCCACTATTTACTGGCTAGGGGCCCTCAGCCAGGTTCGACACACTCGATTATGAAGGGGTGGTCTTGGCCTCCTTCTCATATTATCACTATACCAACTTGTGTATATATATACCTGTAATTGCATTTTTGCTATGCATGTGGGACTAATTGATATGCCATTTTAAACTATGCAATTAATTAATAAATACTTATCCCATTCATTAAATCCCAAGTTACACGCTATTACCAAGTCAATAAGTAATTAAATATTACTAATTGAGGCACCAAACTCCACAAAATAAGGCCAAATATCCTCCATACACCAAATATTGGTAATACAAACCACCATGCTTAACATAAGGTGGCTCTTAAGCCAATCAACACATGCACCGCTCCTTATCTTAAATGCTTTCCTCCTTTCGCGCACCCACAATGTGGGATAAATCTCTACAAATCTGCCTAAGGAGAAGGAGAGGGAAGTGGAGGGTATTTAAACTAGTAACCTCCCATGCAAAATTTTAGGCACCTAACCATTGATCCAACCATTTGGAAACATTATAAAAGGATCTTTATTGTATTTGAAGTACTATTATGGACTGTGTAAAATATTGAAATGCTCATAACTTGAGCTAGGAGGGAATTTTGAGATGAAGTAAAAAGTGACTACTATTATTTTTGGAAGAGGAACTTGATGAGAAGATAAGATTCTTGTAGAAATATTTGTAAATATTTATTTTCAATATTTTAATAGATCGGTCCCATTCAACCAAACCCGGAGACGTAGGCCACAAGCGCTGAACTCCGTTATCAATTCTTGTGTCAAATTTCTGGTGATTCATCTCTTTATCTTTTGTTTTTACACAGTACTTTCATTTTTAATTCTTTTATTAAAAATACAAAAGGATATAATGCTCAATTTTTACATCGAAAATCAATACAAAGCAAAGAAATGTGTGTGCACAATTGCTAGTTAAATTTGATTTTCAGATCATTGGTATCAAAGCTGGTTTTGACTGATTTTTGGTTCAGATTAATGTGTTTTGGATTGCAAGTTGTGTGTTAGATGTTAACAAGGTCTCGATCTAAGAAGGGTGAAGGAGATTTAGTTGAAGGAGATCCCAAAATTGGTACCATAAGGTCTCGAAGCCCTATAATGGAGGATCGAGAGGTAGAAGAATTTCGTCAATCCTTCCAAAAGATGAAGGAAATGGTGGAAGAAATGTACCAAGATAGGAAAAGGGAAAAGGGAACTAGAGGAGGTAATAAAGAAGAAATCTCTAGTTCTGATATTCCAAAAAGTGACTCTTCAAAATTTGATTTTCCTTCATTAAAGTTAGATATCAAGTTTGAATTTCCTATGTATACTAGAGAGCTAAATGCAGAGACGTTGGATAATTGGGTCAAGTAGATAGAAGTATATTGCAGGGTTCAGAGAATTGTTGATGATGAAGAAAAGATTCATTTGGCAACTCTTCGGATGGGTGGCACAGTACTCATTTGGTGGGAGAGTGAACTTCAAGAAGTGTAAGAAACCAAAGGTAAAGAAATCACTTCTTGGTCTGAATTTGTTTCAAATCTTAGGCAAAAATTTTATCCTCTTGGTTATAAGCAACAAGCTATGATGGATTGGAAAACATTAAGACAAACTAAGGGACAAAGTGTTCAAGAATACACACAGGAATTTAGGAAAAGGGCTCTAATTCTGGGAATTTCTCTAAACACAGAAGAAACACTGCTCAAATATATTGGTGGATTGCATAGTTATCTAAGGCATATGATACTTGTTTTAGGTCCTACTAATCTTGATGCAGTATGTGTTCAAGCAACCCATTTGGAAGCACGAGGGAAAATGACAAAGGAGTCCTCTTTCTCTTCTTTTAATCAAAAGAACAAGCAATCTGAAGGAAAAGGTTCGAAAGAACAAGGAAAAGGAAAGGGTAAGCATAAAACAAACTCTACTATTAAGAAGGAAGATGAAAAACAATTTTGTAATCATTGTAAAAAAAACCATGATGAGTCTAAATGTTGGAAATTACATCCTGAAAAGAAGCCTAAATGGATGGTTAAGAAAGGAAAAGAAAAGAAAACAAACACTGTAGTGCATGATCTTGGTTCGGATTCAGGTGATGCAACCAAAATCATAGCTATGAGTTTTCAAGGTAAATCAACTCTTTCAATTTCCAACAATAGTACTATAAATGTTGCATCTTCTTCTAGTAAACAAACTATACATGATGATAATAAAAGGAATGAGCTTTTCCACATTAGAGTAATTTCAAAGCATACGAAAATTGATACTCTTTTTGATAGTGGATCACAAGCTAATCTAATTTCTTAGGAGCTTGTTAAGAAATTAGGACTCAAAACTTAACCACATCCTAAGCCTTATCCTTTGGGTTGGGTTTGTGATGATGCAAAACTACAAGTAACTAAAACTTGTACTTTCAGATTTGCCATTACAGACAAGTTTATAGATGAGGTTGAATTGGATGTAGTTCCTTTGGATATTTGTGGGGTTGTTTTGGGAAGTCCTTATTTGTATGATCGTAAAGAAATATTCTATAGGGAAGAAAATAAATATTTTCTTGTAAAGGATGGAATTGAGTTTATGGTTAGAGCTCATCGTGAAAAGAATAATCTATCCTTGGTAACTGCAGGTCAAATGAAAAGGCTTGTAAACTCAAGTAAAAGTTTTTGTGCTCATGGTAGTCAAAGCCAAAGAGAAAGAACATGAGATGGATTTTGAGGCTTGTGATCTGAAACATAAGGATGAATTGGTAAAAAGTGTTTCTCATTTTGATGATGTTTTTCAAGATCCATAAGGTCTACCTCCCAAAAGAGGGGTTCAAAACGAGATACAGTTGCTTCAGGATGCACCTCTTCCCAATATCACAATGTACAGGTTGTCAGTAGTAGAGAATGAGGAAATCAAGAGATAGGTAATGGAATGTTTGGCTCAAGGTATAATTCATCCAAGTACATCCCCATGTGGTTCACCAATTATATTGGTTTCTAAGAAGGATGGCACTTGGTGAATGTGTGTTGATTTCCGTGCTTTAAATAAGATTACTATAAAGAATCGTTACCCTCTTCCTAGAATAGATGATTTACTGGATCAATTAAAGAATGCAATTTATTTCACTAAGTTAGACTTAAGAAGTGGTTATCACCAAGTAAGAATTGCAGAAGGTGATGTTTGGAAAACTAATTTTAAAATGAAACAGGGATTGTTTGAATGGTTAGTGATGCCTTTTGGTTTGTGTAATGCACCATCAACATTCATGAGAGTTATGAATGAAATATTTAGACCATTCATTGATAATTTCGTTATTGTCTACTTAGATGATATTCTTATTTTCAGTAAGTCATGGGATGAACATGTTAAACACATCCAGAAAGTCTTAGATGCACTAAGGAAAGAGAAATTGTATTTGAAGATGTCAAAATGTGAATTTGGAAAAACATCTTTAATTTACTTGGGTTATATTATAGGAAATGGAGAATTGAGAATTGATCCTGCAAAAATAGAGGTTATTGTGAAATGGCCTAGACCCACTAATGTGATAGAAGTTAGGAGTTTTCTAGGTGCAGTTTAGTACTGGAGAAAATTTGTTGCTAACTTCTCATATATTACATCTCCTTTGCATGCTTTGACAAGTATTAAACATGTCTTTCAGTGGGGAGGAAAACAACAAAAATCCTTTGATACACTGAAAGAGAAGATAAGTACCGCTCCGATCTTGGCACTTCTAGATTTACAACATTCATTTGAGATTGAGACAGATGCTAGTGACTACGCAATGGGGGCAGTTTTGATGCAGAACAAATGACCAGTGTGTTACCATGCAGAAACCTTTACAAGTGCGGTAAGAAACTATCCAACTTATAATAAAGAGTTGAATGCTTTGGTTCAAAGTGTTAAAAATTGGAAGCATTATTTAATGGGAAAAGAAACAATTATACATACCAACCATCAACCACTTTAGTACTTATAAACACAAACCAAATTGTAGCAGTCTAGACATTTCAGGTGGATGGGATTTTTGCAAAAATTTCATCTTGTAATCAGGTATAAAAAAGGTATTCAAAACAAGGTTACCGACATGTTATCTAGACCACCAGTGGTAGTAGCATCTATTATTTTGCAGCATAGTTCTTTGGCTCATGTTAGTTACAAGGAACAATATGTAAATGATGTTGATTTTAGAGAAGTGTATGAGGATCTAGTAAGTGGGAAACAAGTGGGAGAAAAAGATTATCATTTGCATGAAGGATTGTTATATCATTCTGGTAAACTTTGTATTCTAAGGAAAATGAGTGGGTGCATATGATTAGGGAAGCACATACTTCTCTTATTTCAGGGCATTTTGGTATTAGTAAGACAGTCGCACATTTACAGAAATATTGTTATTGGCCTAGAATGCATGAACATGTAAATAGGTATATTAAGGGATGTGCTCTTTGTACCACAAGCAAGCCAAGTAACAGGAAATTAGGACTTTACACTCCTCTTCCTGTTCCAACAAGGCCTTGGGAAAGTGTTTCCCTAGACTTTGTAGGAGGCTTTCCCATGACACAAAAGAAACATGATTACTTATATGTGGTAGCGGACAAATTTAGCAAAATGTGTGTGTTGGTTCCATGTACTAAACAAATAACTGGTGAAGGAACTACACATTTGTTTTTTCAGTTTGTTTGGGTTCATTTTGGTTTACCTACTTCAATTATATTTGATCGGGATTCTAGATTTCTTGGGGAATTTTGGTCAACATTGTGGGGGTTAATGGACACAAAACTGAAAAAGAGCACTGCTTTTCATCCACAGACTGATGGTCAAACATTAGTGATTGGTAAACCGCATAGAGGTACAATTACTTAGGGGCTATAGTAGCAAACATCCTAAATTGTGGGATGAACATCTTTATTATGTGCAACATGCTTATAATTGTGTCTTACATTCTTCTACTTTGAAGTCTCCATTTGAGACTTGTTGTATATATCTTCCCCCTCGAGTAGATATGGGCATAACAAAAAGTCATGCCCAAGGCACAGGTCAGAGGCGCACAACAAGAGGTGTTGACATGAAAATGGATGCGCCCATGGCACAGGTAGGAAGATGTCGACACGCCAAAAGTCACGCCTACAAAGCAGGTTAAGGGATAAATGCAGGTAAAGAGGTGTCCAAGCATGAAAATGGATGATGCACCATGGCTTCAGGTTTTTTGAAGAAAATCTAACACAGCCAAAAGTCGCACCCATGGTGTAAGTCAGAGCCGTAGGTAAAGATGTGTCGACATGAAAATGGATGCACCCATGGCGTAGGTAAGAAGATGTCGACATGCCAAAAGTCATGCGCAAGGCACAGGTCAGAGGCGCACAACAATAGGTGTTGACATGAAAATGACTGATGCACCCATGGTGTAGGTACCTCAATGTCGATACACCAAAATTAATTGCCCATGGCGCATTGTCAGAGGCACAGGTAAAGAGGTGTCAATTTATGAAAATGGATGCGCCCATGGCCCAGGTAAGAAGATTTCGAAATCACGCCAAAAGTCACCTCCCAATGCATTATTCTCCATGTCACTATTGCATTAACAAGAGGTGTCGACATGAAAATCCTGCACCCATGGTGTAGGTAGGGATGTCGACTCACCTAAAATTCATGCCCACTTATGGGTGCATTAAAAAGGTGTCGACATTCAAAATGGATCACCCATTCTTCGTGGTACTCATCTAATCTTGCCCACATTTTCATGCCACTCAAATCTTGCGCCACATTTTCAAAGGTTAGACCCACAGGTAAAGAGGTGTCGACATTTTAAAATGGATTTTCCCATGGCACAAGTAAGAAGATGTCGATCACTCCCCCAAGGCGCATAAACAAGACCCCTCCCAACATGAAACATGGATGTGCACATGGAATAGGCTAGGAAGATGTTGACATACCAAAAGTCTTGCCCATGGTGTAGGTCAGAGGCGCAGGTAAAGATCCTTGTTGACATGTCCTAATGGATGTGCCCATGGTGCACATAATAATTTTTCGACATCTAGTTGTGCCAAGGAGGATCATCTTTGCAGGAAGTGCAACTTGCACCGACTTGAAGAAAAAGCACCCTGACATATCACAGATATTCAGACGGCTAAATTTTCAAGGAATCTTTTAGCCCAAGGTTAGACTTTTAATCTTAATTGGGTGAGAACAAATTCTTAAAGGAGGAGGTAAAATACAATTGGTATTTTACTTGGGTTTGCTAGGGTTCTCACCTACCACCATAGCTTGAATTAAATGGCAACCCCGGAGGTGGTTTAGATTTTACCCTTAATTTCCCAATTCTCATTATCTTCCTATTTGTTTAGGATTGGGCTTCTTTCTAATTTCATTTTTATGTTCCTCTGGTTTCATTTGGTTAACCTTCTTCTCTTTGGGTAGGTGATTTTTGTTGGAGGTTCAAACCTCCCATTATAAACAATGACTGACTGCATCACTCTTTGATCTCCTTGGCATTGGTGTTTAGTGTCCCAGTTGTATCACTATTTTGGAGTAATCTAAGAAACACATCTAGCCATTAGATTCTCTTAACCCTCCAATCTATGTTCATTTGCATTTATTTGATTTACTTTCAATGCTAAATCTGCTTTGTGCATGATCTTGCATTACATTTTAATGGTTTTATTTTATTGGCAAGACAAATTTGTTCATTCTAACTCTTTCACATTTTAGTTTATTGTTCTTATTTTAACCTTGCATCAAAATTCTTAGTTCTCCTTGAACTACAGAAGTTTGAAAATTTTTGAGTAAAACGAGCTCCCTGGATTTTTATTGTGCACGTTCTAAACATTCAGGAATAGGAACCGTAGCCTTCATCTTCCGAGAGATTTCCATAACGATTCACAAGGTCCCACACTTGGAAAAGTTCCATTTTATGCAATTGAACTGAGAGTATCAAAAATATCTAGTTGCAATGAAAAAATCAATTTTGCTGTGATTTAGATCAATACAGACTTGTGATGGTTATCATTTCCTAACTCTCCATTAGATTTTAACATTATGGACATGATGGTTTTTTGTTAAATTAATTTTTATTTTATTTAACGTAACAACCTCACACTTATGTCTTTCCTCGTACTTCAAAAGTGATTTGACAAGGCTAAAATATTTGTGCAGAGAATACAACAGGTTCATCAGTATGTCCGTGAACAATTGGAAAAAAGTCAGGCTAAGTAAAAAGTTAGGCATGATAAACATAGAATTGATCACAAGTTCAAAGTTGGTGATTCAGTTTGGCTTCACATCAGCAAGGAAAGACTGACAGGTGAAGGTAAAAAATTGATGACCTTACGGTATGGTCCATTCCAAATATTGGAAAAAATTCCAATTGGTAGTCTGCGTATGCTTTCCGGTTGGATTTACCTCCATATATGAAAATCACTTTAGTTTTAAATGTTGAGAATTTAAGATTGTATGAACCGCCTATGATTGTTGATCATGATGATGCTAACATAATGCCTTCCATTGATGATTTTGCTCCTGAGTATCTTGATGAGTTGCAGGAAGACATCATTTTGGACAGGAAAGAAAGAACTTCACTAAGGGGTGATATTGAGTATCTTTGTGTTGGGTTCAAAGGCATGCATCAAAACAAGGCTAAATGGATGGAAACTAGAAAGGTGAGGGAGAAATACCCTCACCTATTCCCCAATTAAGTTGACTTCTGGGGTCCAAAAGTTTCTCAGTGGGGTGGAATGATCCAAAGGATCCTCACAGAGAAACACTGATCTAAGATCTTCTCAAAATAATTTGTAGTCATTTTTAAAGCGTGGAGAAAAATTATACGATTCCGTCGATATCTTGTTTGCAGGAAACGGAGCTCGTTTGCAAAAGTTATAGCCCGCTAAAATTTTCAGGCAATTGGCAAAATTTGGAGTTTTGTGCAGGTTGGACATGTGCACACTCGCCAAGTGTTTCAATTATATTGTGACACGTGGACAATTTGTGTGATGAACTAAAAGTGGTATTTGGGAATGCTGGTCTTGGACACTCATTCATAGACAAATGGACCCCGTTATTTACTGGCTAGGGGCCCTTAGCCAGGTTCGACACACTCGATTATGGAGGGGTGTCTTGGCCTCCTTCTCATATTATCACTATACCAACTTGTGTATATATATTCCTCTAAATGCATTTTTTCTATGCATGTGGGACTAATTGATATGCCATTTAAACTATTCAATTAATTAATAAATACTTATCCCATGCATTAAATCCCAAGTTACACGCTATTACCAAGTCAATAAGTAATTAAATCTTACTAATTGAGGCGCAAAATCCAAAAAATAAGGCCAAATATTTGCAATACAAACCACTATGCTTAACATAAGGTGGCTCTTAAGCCAATCAACACATGCACCGCTCCTTATCTTAAATGCTTTCCTCCTTTTGCACACCCACAATGTGGGATAAATCTCTACAAATCCACCTAAGGAGAAGGAGAGGGAAGTGGAGGGGATTTGAACCACTAACCTCCCATGCAAAGTTTAGGTTCCTAACCATTGAGCTAGCTGCTCGGAAACAATATAAACGGAGCTTTATTATATTTGAAGTGGTATTCGAGTCTATGTAAAATATTGAAATGCTCATAACTTGAGCTAGGGAGGGAATTTTGAGATGAAGTAAAGAGTGACTAATATTATTTTTGGTAGAGGAACATGATGAGAAGATCAAATTATTGTAGAAATATTTGTAAAGATTTATTTTCAAGATTTTAATAGATCGGTCCCATTCAACCGGATCCGGAGACGTAGGCCACAAGTGCCGAACTCCGTTATCAATTCTTGTGTCAAATTTATGGTGATTCATCTCTTTATATTCTATTTTTACACAGTACTTTCATTTTTAATTCTTTTATTAAAAATACAAAAGGATATAATGCTTAATTTTTACATCAAAAATCAATACAAAGCAAAGAAATGTGTGTGCACAATTGCTAGTTAAATTTTATTTTCAGATGAAAAATAGAACTCTTTTTAAAAAATATATTGTTGTGGCGGAATCCCTTGGCAGATCCATCAAATTCAAATTGGGGGAAGGTAAGATCAATGGCTTAAATATTGTGGATGGTATTCCTCCTCTCACTCACCAGCAATTCACAGATGACACTTTTCTGTTCGGCAGGGCCTCCACCCTAGAGGCTAAGGAGTTAAAGGATTCTTTGGACAGATACCCTAAGGCGGCAGTGCAAGATGTTAGTATGGCTAAATACTACATTTTTTTCTTCAATTTTGCCTTGCAAAAAGATTCAAGAATTCTAAATATTTTCAATTTCAAAAAAGGGCACCCGCGTATCAAGTATCTCAGTATTCCTTTGTTTAAAGGTGCAGGTAAGAACTCCCTGCGGAATGATCTACTCAGTTCTCTAGATGTTAAATTGAATGCTTGGAAAGGTAAATGGATCTCCCTTTTTGGGAGACTTATGCTGATTAAATATATTCTATGTGCTTCTCCTCTATATCTCCTTTCGGTCCTTAAAATACCTAAGGGTGTTCTTGATAAAATTAAGGGCATTTTGAGAAAATTCATGTGGTAGGGTCTCTCTGAGGAAAATAAGCTTCCCCTGATCAGCTGGGATACGTTAGAAAAGCCTAAAGAGCTTGGTGGCATGGGCATCCTAATTTTGGGTTTGCAATGTTAGCTAATTAATACATTTTAGTTAACGAATAGTTTCATAACTGTTTCTTTCACACGTTTCCTCCTTCGCAGCCTATTTAAAGGTGTCACTTTGTATCATTTTATATAGCAATACATACAATCTTCTGTGTGCACCTATCATTGGTATCAGAGCAAGGTTGCCTGTCCCGCGTGAAGGAGGAGGTTGCCTGTCCTGCGTGAAGGAAGTTTGAGTGCCTGTCCCGCCGTGGAGAGTCCTTTGCTGGTGTGAACCTGTGTGTGCGTGGAAACTGAGACCGCCATTTCTTTGCTGTGCGTGCCTGGAGACTAAGACTGTCCCTCTTTGCTGTGCGTGCGTGAAGGAGGAGAGGAGACTGGAAGACTGTCCCGTTTTTGCTGTGCGTGGAGAGTGCTTGTCCGTGTTCTTCTGCCTGTGCGTGGAGTTCTTTGCTAAGTGGAAGACAAGAAGAAGAGAAAAACTGTGCTTGGTAGGAGCCCTTAGTGACTGTTTTGTTCTTCTTTACTCCATTAAAACTGTGCAAGTGAAGAAAGCCTACAAATTTCGAAATAGTGTGTGCGCGTATGTCACAAATTTCCGATGCACAAAGCACCGCAAGCAATGCACCAAATATTTGGGCATTGAATGACAACGAAGACACCACTGGGCTGTTCTTTGCCTTGGTCAACGAGCTACACAACACTGGTAACATTCTCTTTGACGAGATTGTGCGCTGAGGACTGTTGGAATACTTTTGGTTCGACGTTCGATGTCAAGCACGGCGGATTCATGCAGAACTTGAACGTGGTTATGATGCAGATGATGAACGCGAAATAGAACGCCCACAGGAGCGTCGGCGTCTCACTGCACGAGCCTATAGAGCCCATCTTCGGGATAGATTCCTTCAGTAAGCATTGTAGCCATTTTTGAAAAATAAATAAATAAATAAGATACATTTTTGAGTTTTTGAAAATGTCTGCTCCAAAAATATTGCTATCCGATGCCCAACTCTTGAAAGGGCCAAATTTCGCCGCATGGAAAACCAAAATGCGGATGATTCTTCAATTCGAAGATCTTTGGGGGATTGTCTCTGGCAAAGATGCCCCTCCCACAGACGATGATCTGTTGGAAAAATATGAAAAGGCTGATGCGAAAGCGCTAATGCTCATCACCCTGAGTCTTTCTGATGAGGTGCAGCCATACATTCGGGAAGCAACTGCTTCTTCTCAGGCATGGAGCGCATTGTGTACCATCTATGAAGCTAAGAATCTGACGACAAAGTTTCAACTTCAGACAAAGCTTCATACGATGAGTATGCATGATGGAGAATCAGTAGAAGCCTTCTTGCGGCGTGTAGCTGAGTTACGTGTAGAACTCTCTGCACTCGGTGAACCAGTGGACGACAAGTTGCTAGTCCTGCTCACCCTGCGAGATCTTCCTTCACGGTTTCAGACACTGATCACCACGTTGACAATCACTCAACAGGAGGTGAGTTTTGCAACCCTGGTGAATTATCTCCAGCAGGACGAAGCCATGCAAAATGTACAAGAAGCCTTCGAAGACAAGGCTCTCATCACGAGGTAAAAACATAAGCCTCGGAAAGGGCAATCTACCCCCCAAAATCAGACGCAACATGCTCAGCAGCCATCTTCAGAGAAGCCACCACAGCGGCCACCCCAGAAGCAGCATAATCACAAGGCGGATCGGTGGTGCCACATTTGCTCCACGGAAACACACACGACTGCGAACTGTTATTACAACGGTCACAAGTATGGAAATTCTGGCGAAGAGATCACTTCTGGCTAAGGATATTCCAAGAAATCCCGATGGCATGCTCGTAATCAGAGGCAGAAGGGCCACATTGCTGCTCAGCAGGATGCCACCTCCGATGAAGAGGTACCAGATACGACTCATTCTGACATTGTTCTAGTCTCATAGACTTCACAGTCGTCAGAAGATGTTTGGTTGATTGATTCAGGCGCCAGCAAACACATGACTAGCAACAAGAAGTTGTTCCATACTCTGAGTGACCGGCCCACTGGAGATCGGATCACCATTGCAGACAATCAAGAGTATATTGCAGCAGGGATTGGTGATGTCATCATTCCTCTTAGAACACGAAGATGTACACTCACAAAGGTGCTCTATGTTCCAGGTTTAACTTCAAATCTTTTGTCTGTAAGTCAACTTCTTAACCATAGAATGCAGGTTGAATTCTTTTTTGAAAAAGGGGTCAAGTCCTGCATCATTTCCCAGGGAGAGTCAGTCATTGCTCAAGCATTTCTGAAGGGCCGTCTATTTGCACTGGATGCGGTCACTTCATCTAGCGTTGCTCTCTCTGCATCAACGGAAAAGTCCACTGCACTTTGGCACTTTCGATATGGTCATCTTTCTGCCGGGGCTCTGCATCAACTCAGTGCAAAGGAAATGGTAAGAGGGCTTCCTCCACTCTCCCATTCCTTAACTGTTTGCTCGGGATGTCTTACGGGAAAACAACATAGAGGTCCATTCAAACAAAGCTCTTATCCTTCTACAGAGCATCTTTAGGTCGTTCACACCGATCTGTGCGGACCCCTACCAGCTAGCTTTCAAGGTTTTGTGTACTTTCAGCTCATCATTGATGATTACTCACGGAAAATGTGGGTATATTTCCTTCGGAAGAAGAGTGAGGCACTTGCAAATTTCCAAACCTTCTACCAGCAAGCCACCAGGTAGTCTGGGAAGCCTCTTCTTCTCCTCCGCTCAGATCGAGGGGGGGAATTTGTGTCAAAGAAGTTCTTAGCATACCTGAAGCAGCATGGCATTCAACAACATTTGACTACTCCCTATATGCCCCAACAGAATGGGATTTCTGAGCACCACAACAGGACTGTCATGGAGATGGCTCGTTGTATGCTCTTGACCACCAAGTTGGAGGAACAGTTTTGGGCAGAAGCAGTCCAAACATTAGTGTATTTACTCAACCGGGCACCCACGAAGATCTTGTAGAACAAGACACCAGAAGAGGTATGGACTGGTCGTAAACCTTCTATTCATCATTTGAGAGTTTTTGGTTGTACTGCATATATGCATGTTCCAGATAAGAGAAGGAAGAAGATCGATCCAAAGACACTGCCATGTCTTTTCTTGGGGTATAGTACTACCTCAAAGGCATATCGTCTCATAGATCCTGAGATGAAGAAGATCTACGAGAGTCGAGATGTGGTATGTGATGAGTCGTCCTTTGACTCCCTGCCACACAATGAAGATCCAGTACCGACCTCGTCACATAGATTGCTCACACATCCAGATGATGAGCAAGATGATTCTTCTCAGAGAGAAGAAGAGCTGAGTAGAGACTTGTTCGTTGATCTTGGCACACTGGAAAACACATCTTCACATCAGCAGCGCCAACGTCCGAAATGGGTCCAGAGTACTATCAGGGATGCACACCTGAACTCACTTCCTGGTACTTCTACAGGAGTTAGAACACGAAGTCAAGCAAGACATGAGGTAAATTTTGCACTCATGAGTTCAGTTGTTGAGAGCACCGAACCTGACACTGTTCGTGAGGCATTAGACCAACCACAGTGGAAACAGGCTATGGATGCTGAATATGATTCCCTGATTCAGAATTGGACGTGGGAACTTGTCGATCTGCCTCCAGGTAAGAAATCCATTGGCTGCAAATGGATTTTCAAAACAAAATATAAGGCAGATGGTTCAATCGACAAACACAAAGCACGACTTGTTGCAAAGGGTTATGCTCAGCAAGAAGGAATTGACTATGACGAGACCTTTGCACCCACTGCGAAGATCAAAACCATCAGAGTTGTATGTGCACTGGCAGCACAAAATGGATGGAAACTTCAGCAGATGGATGTCAAGAGTGCTTTTCTAAACGGTGATCTACAACAAGAAGTGTACATGGCCCAACCTGAAGGGTTTGTAGACGAGCATCAACCACACAGGTATGTCGTCTGATAAAGTCTCTTTATGGACTTAAACAAGCACCTAGGGCATGGTATATAAAAATTGATGATCACCTATTGCAGCATGGATTCACTCGTAGCCCCTCAAATACAAATTTGTATATCAAGAAGGTAGGAACAGAGATTTTCATTCTGGTTTTGTACGTAGATGATCTTGTGATTACAGGAAGTTCTGACAATCTTGTAGATGATGTAAAGAATGATCTGAAGAAATCCTTTGACATGACTGATTTGGGGCTACTTCACTATTGTCTTGGCTTAGAGATATGGCAGAAGAAGAATCATATCTTCGTCTCCCAGATGAAATATGCCAAGACACTCCTGGAAAAGTATGGGATGTCAGATTGTAAACAAATGTCCACACCTATGGAAAAAGGTTTGCAACTATCTAGATTCAAGGATTCACCACAGGTAGATGGCACTCGCTACAGGCAGCTTGTGGGGAGTCTCATTTACTTGACTTATACCAGACCAGATCTTTGCTTTGCTGTGAGCTATCTCGCCAGATTTATGCAAGAGCCGAAGAAATGTCATTGGATAGCAGTAAAGCATGTGTTGAGATATGTCCGAGGTACAGTTGACTTTGGTCTGGAGTATCAAAAGAACACTCAATTCTTCTTACAGGGATGTACAGACTCGAACTATGCAGGATCCGTTGATGACAGGAAATCCACTTCAGGATATGTTTTTCATCTCGGATCTAGACCTGTCTCGTGGATCAGCAAGAAGCAAACTGCTGTTGCTCTCTCATCCACTGAGGCTAAATACCACGCTGCATGAGGAGCTGTGTGCGAAGCAATTTGGTTACGTCACATTCTTGCAAATATAGGGATTCCTGAAGAGAAACCTCCCATCATTCACTGCGACAATCAAGGTGTGTTGAAGCTTGTGAAGAATCCTGTTTTCCATGAACGAACAAAGCATATTGAGGTCGAATGTCACTACATTCGTGAACAGGTCTTGAACCACCAAATTCAGCTCCAGTACTGCCCTACTGATTTTTAGGTTGCAGATATTCTCACCAAGCCTCTCGGCAAGGTGAAGTTTGATTTGTTTAGGGGGTACATTTGTAAGAGCAATGTATTAAGGGGGGGAATGTTAGCTAATTAATACATTTTAGTTAACGAACAGTTTCATAACTGTTTCTTTCACATGTTTCCTCCCTCGTAGCCTATTTAAAGGCGTCACTTTGTATCATTTTATATAGCAATACATACAATCTTCTGTGTGCACCTATCGCACTTGGTGCTAAATTGGTCTGGAAGCTTATCTCTAATCCCAACAGTCTTCTCAACCTAGTCTTCGAGAAAAAATATCTGGGTGCTCCCCTTCCTGAGTCCATCCTCTGGGTGAAAAATCCTCATAAGAGCTTGCATATATGGAATTTCATGATTGAATGTAGATCTCTATTTGTCTTTTATGAGGACTGGAGAGTAAGTAATGGAGAGAAAGATCTCTTGTGGGGATATCCATGGAATGGATACCTTGCTCTTGGAGACTCTCCTACTTTCAAAGACATTAAAAGGAGATTGTTGGGTGAATGGGGTCCTTACATTTCCAACTATGGGTAACTGAATGACTCCCTTCCCTCCATGTTGCAACGGAAAAAAGTGGATCATCTGAATCTCTCTGCTGATTTAAAAGCTAATTTTTTATCTATTTTGTAGGAAAGGAATATTTTGATCTCAAATAAACAGGATGAAATTGTTTGGACCGCAGCTCCCTCAGGATCTTATTCCCCTCATCTTGGTTACCTTCTACTCCATGAGAATATTACCCCCAAGAAACTAGTATGGAAATATTGCTGGAACTCCCTATGCCCCCCTCAAGTTGGTCTTTTCGCCTGGATGGCCTTTAAGGGTAAGATTTTAACTCAAGAAAGAAGGAAAAAAATTGGTTTTCAAGGTCCTATCAGATGCCTCCTATGTGAAAAGGATGTGGAAGGAAAATACCATTTGCTTCTACATTGCTCTTTTGTTGTTGAATGTTGGAACTGGTTGTGTGCCAAGCTTAACCTTCCGTGGGTCCATCCTAAATCCCTCCTGGATGCTATCCTAGCTTGGCCTATTAATTATCACTTAGGGGTTTTTTCTTCTATTTGGTTGTGTATTCTGGTACTTTTTTTGTGGCACATTTGGTGGGAGATAAATAAAAGGCTTTTTAGGGAGGAATATGGCATAGTGGAATCAGTTCTCCTTAGGCTGGAAAGGGCTATATCCGAAGTTGTGTCTGCTAATTGGTCTAGATCTTGTCCTTTTACTTCCCATGACAGACTGCTTGAAAGAAGTTGGCCAATGATAATCAAGCCTGGGGATGGTACTATGAAGTCTTCTGCATCTTCCTCCCTAGCTAGAAGAAGCACTTTTTGGGCTCCCCCTTCCAGTGCAGAGGACCTTGAGGTGGTTAAATTGGTTTTGGGTCTAGAGTTTCTAAATATAGAGAGGTAACCAAGGGTAAATAGTGGTATTGCCTCCATCTTCATGAAAAATTTATTGGTTCAGCATCATTTGAAGGCAGAGGTGGTTAATGTCGTGGTCCACAGGATATGCCCAAACTTCTGTGGAAACCTTGCATCGAAGGTGGCCAATTTCAACTTAGCTTCATGGCCTACTTTGGATGTCACCTCGGGCTCATCAGTTGGTGTTTCTTCGGCCTTCCCGGAACTAGATCACTACTTCAAAGTTATGTTGGAGTTTGTTGAGTCCCTCGATTTTTACGCAAATGATAAAAAGGCGGGGTGTATTCACATTCAACTACCCAACGTCAAGGCCCTGGGGGCACTAATTGTTCATGTTCCGTCTTGGTGGACTGATCTACGTTCCTCTATGGGCGATGCATTCGAATACCTCTGGTGTGGATGACTTAATGGAAACTTGGTGGATGAAGAGTCTGTTGGTGTTCCTGAGCTAGATATGGATATGCCCAATATGGGTATTAATATTTCTATCATGTAGGCCCGTAAGCATAATTCAGGCATAGGTATGGTTATAGAATAAATTGTTGTTTTTGTTATTATGCCACCTTGATGAATGTGGTTGTTGTCTGGTCATATTTGAGGTTATGCCTCCTTTTTGTAAATAGGGAACGGGTCCCTTCAACCCACCTTAAATATTAAAAAAAAAATTGGTATTATTAATTTAAAATAATAATAATAAATTAAACGAGCCATATTTCTCTTGTGTAGACGGTGTTTCAGAGACTGAGACATGACACCATTTACATCACTTTGTGTGCCTGACTCATTTTTATATTAAATTCATAATGGCTGAAAAATCTAATAAATCTGTAGGGAAATCGAGGAATCCAATGGAGAAATCAAATAAGTTTGCGCTCAAGTACGAATTCCAAGGAATCATCCCTCCCAGTTCTATCAAGTCTGCATACGACAATATCACTTATATAAATCTTGGTCACATTAATGTACAAAAATTTTATGATAGGGTGAAAGATGAAGGAAAAACCATATTCTTGGATAGGCTCTACCATAGTGTTTTACCCCAAACAGCAGCATTTCCAGTCTCGTTACAATGCCTGGAGCTGGTTATCACCTGCGCAGAGCATTATGATCCCGAGAGACAAGGAATTTATAAAAATAATTGTGAGCCTTTCCTCTTAATCATACCAGAGCACATTGAGGAATTTCTTAGCATACCTGACTTCCCTGAGAATTCTGACATCACTTGAAATTCAACACAATAATTTTTGGATGAAGAACCCCTCAGGTGGAGCAAGATGGTTAATAACAATTGGTTAGTGACCAAGAGGCCTCGAGTTGACTGGATTCCTAAGGAACTGTACCGTGTTGATTTCGTGGAGGAAATTGGGGACATGATCACTCTCATGAGTCGAGTCTTCGTTCTACCCTCTGCCAGGATTTTCCACCTATAGATGTATCAATTTATCTGTATCATCTTTTCCAAGAGAGAGTTTATGGATTGGGCCACCATCATCAATGATACTCTTCACAAACAGTTGATCGAAGTGAAGACGACTGGATGTTTTTACATGACATCATACCTTATTTACGGAGTGACTAGAACAAAGATATTTTTAGGGCTCGAAATGAAAGGATTCATGGGTCTATCAACTAATGTCTTCCATTATTATCCACAGTTAAGTTTCAAAAATAGCTCTCATCATTTCAGAAGAGTTAACAATGCATTCACCTTCTGCGTGATTCAAAACTTAAATCATAATACAGAGGAAATATTCTCCAAAGAGGCCATGGATGTCATTTCCGAATGGGGAACATGGTTCATTCAATTTTCACCATTTTCCTACATTCGTGTGAGTGGATTTACAGGTACTCCATGGAAGCTTCCTAAGTACATCAATGACAAGTGGGCATTAATGGAGCTTGTGCAACAACTATTCCAAGTTCACTATCTTCTCGGTGACAAGCATTGTTCAAGATTTCATTTCCCAATCCAAATTGAGGAATACCAATGTCCAAATCTATTCAGTGCACAACTCATGGAGAAAGAGTTTTCCCTCATTGCTATTTATCCATATGTGAAGAGATTCTAGTTTGATATCAACGGATATATGCAAAAGATTCTTAGAGAAAAGTATCAACATAACCCTACCATGGAATATTTCTAGGTTACCTATTTAGACAAACATGAAGTGAGAAGGTGAGATTTTTCATACCTAACCCTTGCTCAGATCAAGGATGATGATGAAGATGTTATTTATCCCTCATATGATGTAGTTGCATTTACCCCATTGCCACAAATTGATTGGATCAAAAGAGAGGAAATTTTCTCTTGATAAAAAGAATCAACCAATTCTCGAAATAATCATATCTTGGTATGAAAGAGAACTTGCAAAGTTACCATCAATCTAATATCATACCTTAGGATTACAAAAATTATCAACTTGAGGATGTCTCCAGTCAACCAAATCTTCTTCTCAATCAACCTCCGTGCCATCTAGTCATATGCCTTAAGCAAGAAAGGAGTGGTTTCCAAAATCCACTTCACCAAAGAAGGTGTCATGAGGTGAAGCATCTAAGGGTCCTAGACCTAGTGAAGGAAGAGAGTGTGTATCGATAATTTCCACTTCAAGTAGAAATTCTTCTGCTCACATTGTTAATAGTTTTTCAGAATCTCATAACAAACAGTCATCAGTTGTGCCTTGCACATGAGTCCACTCTAAGTGCAAGTAGTCCAGATATCAAACACTTTTGAACCTACAGTTTATTAAGATATTTCTCAAAATCTCCCTAATGTTCAAGAGGTGGATATCGAGGTTATTTCACCAGATATTGAGGTCATGGAAAGGATTCTTGTAGAAACCAATGATGCTGAGAACAATGGGAATGTTGCTTATGACTCCACACTTCTGTATGCAGAAGTTGTGAAGGATACTCCTTTTTGGGTTGATTGTGAGATCAAGAAAAGGAAGAGGATTGTTAAGGCAGTTGACATTCACTTCAATGCCATTTTCAAACTTTCGAAAGACATCATTCCCAAGAAACCTAAAGTGCTCTCCTGAATAATGGTGGATGATGACAGAAATAGATATGTGGATCTTGACATCCCAAAATTTGACAAGGAATGTGATGCCATGACATCTGCTGATTATGAAGTTTCCAAACTTGGACTTGAGAAGCCCACATTCAATAGATATCATGCTAAAGAGGCTTGAGAAATATAAGTCTCAAAACTCTTAGCTCAAGGTTGAAAAGAATCAATTAGTGGATTATTTTTAACATATGATAAATCCCATGTCATCCACTTTTCCGGTACCAGATGCAGTGGTTGCCCCTAATGAGGAAACTCTCAATTTGTTAAAAGAAATAAACACATTGGGCCATGTCATTGAATCTTGGCTTTTAGAGATTCTCATTTTTGGTGGAGAGACGATAAAAACATCTGTTAAGCTTTATGAAGATATTAGTGCATATCTTGATCCAATTATTTCTCTCAAGGAAAATTTTGTTTCTAACATATCAAATTTGGATGAGATATTATCTAGTCTACAGGAGGTGAAAAGTATGGAATCTTAAACTTTAGCCATTGAAGGAATTCTCGAATGTCGAGGGACACTCTTTCTTTGGTGTCTACATCTCAAATCAAGAAAGACACTTCTCGAGGATTCTATGATCCATTACGAGAGCGTATGCAATGAATCCTTCACTTCACTCCCCTTGATTTAGGAGTTCATAACTGAGATCTCTTATGATCTCGTAAATGAGAAAAATTAGAGGTATTCATCAGAACATGTGGAGGAGAAATTTTCACAATTATTCAAAGATATGTATACTCCCGCCACCAATTTATCTTCAGCTTCAATGGAAGGTTGTATCAAATTAAAGAACTTGTTTGAGAATATTCAATCAAATATGATCAATCTGAATAATATGCCATGTAGGATCTTGGAATTGCATGTGTTTTGTGAGGTTGTGCTTCGACCGAATGAACCTCCTGAGGAAGAAAAGATGTTCGAAACATTGGGAAGGTTCAAATCCTTTCAATTGGCAAAGGGGACGAATCCTAATTTCACTGATGGGACAAGGAGATAGCTTGTCTAGTATCTAATGAAGTAGGAGAATCCATTTCTCATACGTTTGAGATAGGCAGACCCCACTTCAATGGATAAGGAATTGGTTTTTGTCATATGTTAAAATGTTACTTTAAGTGGGTTATCATTAAAATCATTTTTGAAAAAATTTAGTTGTTTTTAATAAAGTTGGTTGAAAAAGTCAAAGTCACTTAAGATGCCCTATTTAATGTGCATGTAAACCCTAACTACTTTCTAACCAACTTTTGGATTATTAGTGTTGAAATTTGAGCAAGAGATCCCTATATAAACACAACATACACACTATCTAACATGTGATCTATTTCTACTAAGGGTTAGCTATCTACATAGAGCAAGGGACTACATTTGGGCACTATTCTACATCACACACTACATAGGAAAGGGAAGTCTATTCTATTACATCCACCATTTTGCATTTTATCTAGTTATTTCCCCTATCTCTGCATCATTGGTGCTAGGGCATCCTAGGCACATTATTGCACACAAAATCATGTAGAAATACACTGGGTCTGAGATGTAGTGCAGTAATTAGTTGCAAGACCACCATTGTGAATGCTAAGAAAAGTTTGACCCCTTCATATGCATCTTTCTTTTTTATGGTTTGATGCTTTATGTGGGTTTTTGCAGGTGATTCGTCATTGCAGGTCCATGGTAACATCAACGAAGCTAGTACGACATTAGCATGAGAAAAGGAAAAGTATTACGAAGACCTAGTGACCATCCCAGACTCAATTTCTAAGCTATCCCACATACCAGGGCACCCATATTTCATAGACCAGGGCACCCCAGGTGCCCTCATCCTTCCCCTGGCGTCCCAGTCTCATTAGATCTACTTCTGCTGCAATTTTATGAGGTTCGATGCGACACTCTATTTCACCATTTCAACATCATGTTCAGTTCCATATTACTGCAAGGTAAGTTCATTTCAGGTTAGTACCTTTCCCCTCTCATTTCAATTCATTTAAAATATCAAATAAATTACTTATAATTTGCATTTCAGTATATTTCATTTATTACATTGTTATACTCTTAGATTCATTATAAAATCTAGAATTTAGTGAATCATTTTGGTGAACCTGTAGATTAGAACATTTTTCCTTGCTATCCACTACAGACCCTCATGGCTAAGGATAACTCTTCTCTTTCTTAACCCATCATGTCTCATGTTAGCATCAATCCAATCTATGATGAGGCCGTTATCGCTGAGCACAACGCCATTACATATGAGGTTGAACAATGCATCTCCAACGCTGAACACAATCTACCTGTTAGATTTAAAAATTATTCTGTTGGCTATGTTTTGGATGTGATGGACTTTACTCATTGTACACCATGATATGTGGCTACTCATGATTCTCCTTATGATATTTCTAATTAAATTCTATATTATTCTCTTATCAATTACATGTTTGGTCTTGACAATAGCTCACATGTGAATATTGATTCTTCTCCTAGTCACACCACTGTTATAGCTACATCTCATGATTCTCCTATTTCTGACACTACTTCTCACCATCCATCACATACTAGTTCATATACTCTTTAATTTTATGTTGATGGTCCTATTGATAGCATGCTTAATGAAATTTTCATATCTGATATTGATGAAACATTTGATAGTTGTGATTTTGCTACTTTCCATATTGCAAATTGTGAATATCATACTCCATTGCCACTTTCTCCAGAGGTTGTATCTAGCACCGTGCATGAATCATCTCCATCTATTTTTTCTTCTCCTCCTACCATTTCATCTCGTCCTATCATTTCATCTACATCTGTTAGTTCATCTTCTTCTATCATCGTATTTTCATCGGTCACTTCACCCCTAGGGATATTTCTGATGCTAGTCCTACCACTGATATTTATGTTCCATCTCCCTCATCTCCTATAGATTCTTTGACACCTACACCTAGTGTGCCTTTAGCATTGGAATCTCCTTTATCTTCTCTTGATGTCCCTATTATTACTCATAATGGAAAGTTACTTACTATGTCTATTATTCCTTTGCAAGACATCTTTTCTTTCATGCATGTCATAGGTAAATTACAATATCAGGTTCAATCACTCACTTTAGAAAGTAAAACCTATTATGCTTCAATTGACAACAACTCATTACATGGCAATCCTATTCCTAAGAATATTCATAACTCTACATTTCTTAAGGACTTTTTCATGCCTACGTTCACATGTTTTGATGATACCGGTGACCCTCATTTACATCTCCAACATTACCACATGGCTATGGCTTCCTATTTTAATGATAGATTATTGCTTAAGGCATTTCGACATAGTCTTACTGATGATACTTTACAATGATATAATCATCTACCATTTGGGTCTATTAAGACTTACTGTGACATGGAATATGCTTTTCTTCGTCAGTTTATCATCAACAATGGCCCTAGAGTTACTTATGATCATCTACCTACTTTACATCAAGGAAAATTAGAATCTGTCATGGATTATATCTTACGATTCAATGCTTGTGTGCATCAATTAGTATTCCAACCTATCGATCTAGAGAAGCAATTCATTTTTTTGTCGTGGTTTGACTCCCATACTCAAGAAAAGATTACAATATGACACATGTGATTCATTCATACTTTTGTGTTATAAATTCATTGACTTAGAACAGGACCTTCTCATGACACATGTTATTGATCCTCCACTTCTTACCACTACTGTCATATCATCTAGTTCATCTCCATTACCATCAGTTGAGTGTCCTACACAATCTCCATTTGTGCCTAGCAAACAAGTTCAACCTCCTACATCACAAAAGCATCCTTCTTCTCCTACTCTACGGAAGGATACATATCCATCCACTTTGTCTGTTTCACGTGATCCATTGCACTTCTCTCATCATGCTCGACCACATGATGTGTTGCATACTTTACTTGAAAAGCGTATAATTCACTTACCCTTTAACAAGCATCATCCACAACATCATCTACAACATCAACATGATCGACCCTATTGTAATTATCATCGTATCAATGGCCATAGAGACAATGATTGTTTTTCCCTTCATGATAGATTGCAAAAATTAGAGGATAAGGGCATCATTTCCTTTGGCTCTCACTCATGTGAGCGGTCCATATATCCTCTTCCTTGTCAGCAAGTTATTACTCTGGTTGAGTTGTCTCTTCCATCTAGTGCTAAGGTCATTATTCATCCTCCACCACAGGTTATCACTCATGTGCGCTCTCCACCGCGTCCATCCACTATCACACCATCACATCCATTTCATCCATCCCATCCACCACATCATGATACTGCTTCACATTGGCTTCCACAACCCTTGGCATTTGTACATCCCACCGTTTCTCCACATGATATTCATTTTTTTTTTCATATGTTCACACTACTTTCATGCCACATGCTTCCACCACTACGCATCACCTTGGTCTTTAGTAGGTGATTGTTATCACCTTACCCCCCAATGATGCACTTGTTTTTTTATGGTTGTTACACAACTATTGAGGAATTTTCTTCAATAATAACCTCTCTTCACGCATTGCATCGCTTCATCTAGCGCACTTTATCAAATCATTTATTGATGACGCTCTCTTGCTTTACGTGGTTCATTCTTAACTACATAGGGGTATTATCTAAATGCACCTTATCATTTATATGTTGGGGGCATCTTTAATTCCCCCCTATCTTCATCTTACTAACATACACTACATTATACTATTATGATCGCATCACACTTTTCCACATCACCAAGCATTCATCACAAAAGGTTATATTTCAATCACACATTATACTATTATCATCACATTAAATACGTGTTATAAGTCAATTCAACAATCATGAAAAATATTCAACACATCCCACATTGCAACAATCATTCATAAATCATGTATCATTAATCACAGCATGACATCAATACATGCGTCCATATATATTGATTACAATCATAGTTACAAATATCTCATCACTGAGGGGCACCTCCCTTATATCATATACAATAATACAAATCAAATATCATCATCACTATCACTCTCTGGTACTACAAGATCTCTAGAACTCAATGCCTCGCCGCTAACTCTACGTTGTTTATCTCCGCCTCAATATCTCTCTACCTGCCTTCATAGTAGTGTACCCTCTATAGATTTCTTTGTAAACTGACACTGCAACTCGACATGACATGCAAACACATCCTATGTGAGGTACTAGCTACTCTCTTGTGGGCCCTGGTCTAGCTCCATCTCTCTTCAGTTCTCTAACAGCTCTCACCCATATATATGGCTCTAGGGGCATGTCTTGAGCCATACCAAATTGTCGCAATACCCTCTCCACCTAAAATAACTCGGTCACCCCTAGAAACCGATCCTCCAACAAACATAGTCCTATGTTTGTACAGTATCTCTATAACATCCTCTAACCATCCTCCATAGTCTCGGTATGACCTTTATATCACTGTCTCAAGCCCCATTCGATCTATTAGTGCTCTATAGGTATCAATATACATCTTCTTATCGTGCACACTAATCCATCTCTTAGCACATATGTCTAGCCTAGCCCGATCTACTTGTGGACCACCAACTGGCCTCGCTACTGATATATTCTCGTAGGCACATACATGCAATAACGTAGTAGCTCCTGTCTCACTTCCATGTTCCTCCTGTATAAATTTGTAGAGATCTCTATACATGTGGGCCAAAACCCATCATTCCCATGCATATCTGGTACTCTTTTCCTCTATCCGGTAGAAAATATCATGCATCTTATATAAGATTCCCACACCACCTCCCTCTACTGCAATATAAGAAGAAATAACCATGGCTATAAAATTCTACAAGTGCATAACCCCTAACCTCAAAATCATGTCCAAGCTAATATGGGCCTCGGAAGGTACTCAATTCCCCAAAAAATTCTACCTTACATCCCTCATCTGCCTCTCCATGTTCTCCACATCCATGACGTGTACTCTCCCCAACAAATGGTAATCACAAAATGTGATATACATCCTCTACTGTGACTGTCATCTCACTTATAGGTAGCCAAAATGTATAAGTGTCTACACACCATCTCGAGAAATGTACTTAAATTTCAACCACCGCATAACTCCCTCAAATGGATATCCCTCCACAAAACACAAAACAACACCAAAAGTAGTATTATAACACTATACAACTACATACATACTCGCTTACGACATCACTACATAGCAAAAATCACATTTACACCACTCTGGACTGAATTAATACTCTCTGGACATAGGCGCCCATAATCAACATTGGGATGCCCATGAGCAAGACACTAGTGCCCATGTCTGGCCACTCCTATCCCAAAGGCCACTAGTGCCTTGACCATTATTGTCTAGGTCCAAAACACTGAGAAAAATAAAAATAACAAATTCACCAAAAATGACTACTAGACGTGCATATTTCGAAAAAACATCACACTTACCAACTTTTTCATCGTATATGATGCCACTGCGTTCACCACCATCTCAAAATGACTACTTCGTGTAACTTACATCATCCTTACACACTTAGAGCTCACTCTCACACTCGCGCAAAATACAAATGAGTTGACTATTCACTTTTACACCTTACTATTTATAGTCACTTTTTATTATTTACTCTATTATGGTCATTATTTCGTGATCGTTTTACCAACTAATACACACCACACAATTTTCATCATATCTTGAGCATTTTTACTCATATTTATACCCCATTTATAACATTCTTTTCATAATTCCACCTATCATTGTAACGTACACATAACACACACATTAGGTATCTTTGACGTTGTTTTCCACTTGATCTTCTCATATTTTTATGATATCTATCATACACTGTCTATTACTGGGCTTACTTTCAACTAAGCGTTTGTTCTCATTATCACTCCACCTTTCCCCGAAGGGGGGGCATACAATTGGGGTCATCCTATAATTACCCTTACATCAATACGTGATCATTCAACACTACCAATCAATCATTTTAAAACATTTACTAATGCACCATGTGACATTTCATCACTTCCCCCTAATGACCTAACCTGGGAGAAACAAACGTAAAATCTCTCCATGTGACATTTCATCCATTTCTATCAATTCCCATTGATGACCTAACAAGGGGGAAACTAGCGTAAAATCTCTTTACGAGTAACCAATCAAAACAAATAATCAATCAATCAACCAATCAACATGTTCAAGTCTCTAACAATAAAAATCATACCACTTAATTGATACAAAACAACACATTTGGCCTCCTAGATGACCTAACTTAGGAGTTGCATTCGTTACTTTCTGAGATGACATAACATGGGAAGTTATTCTACATTTTACATTTCTTCCAAATGAATTGACTTAGAATCCATCATGTATTTCACATTTTCTGCTAGATGAACTAACTTGGAAGCCATCATATATTTCACGTTGCTTCTAGATGACCTAACTTTGAAGCTATCTCACATTACGGTGACACCCATGTAGTGGGGGCAAGATTGTCTTTCCTATACCACTCCTATATGGGTCAACTATTTTGATCAAATTATTTGGATCCAAAAACCCCTGAAACTTTGATCTTAGTCTATCTACAGTGGCTAGATCTTGAGTATGTAATTAAAGGTTGGAGAATAACACACCTTTCTCCCTACACTCTTCCTTTGGTGGCAGGACGCCCAAATCCTTTGGATTTTCCGTATACACAAAATCGGGTTAGGAATTGATCACTCCCTACCCCAACACATCATCATTGTAAAAAACTCAAAATCATCAATCATTCAGACTTCAAAAGCATCACTCTCATTTAGTGCACTTCATCATGGTTTTACATCTCTCGCTACGTTACATGGATCAACTAGCTTATCCATGGTTTATCATGCTATATGGTTTCATTCGGAACTCTTTTCTACCATATCTGCATGATCTTCTACAACATGGGCTTCTCCAAATTTCTCTCAGGTACTTATCTCTAACTAATTTATGTTACCGATCTTTCACTCACCAACATAAAGTGGGGAAAAATGTAATCACAAAATCACACACTTACTATTATTATTATACCGCCAAGTATGTTTTTTATATATGGATCTCAAGTAAGAAAAGTATTCACTAATGACCCATCCCCTAGTCCAGTCATCATTCTAGTTGGTCTTTGTCATTGTTTTTCTCCCACATTCGTCACTCACCTACACAGCTCTGTTCATCTCTCAAGTAGTCTTAATTTTTGTTGTTCACTCAGTCGTCATCTGTAGTATTTGACCAGAGCGCCTAGAGAGGGATTAGGGAACCTAGGGTGCCCTAGTCCTAATTTTTAAGCGTCTTGGTCCCCGTCACACTTGGTTTTAATTTATACATTTGAGGTCAGTCTTTTTAGTATTCCCTCCCATCTCCCTGGGTACTAGTCAACATGTCAGGTCATTAGTGTCGAAATTTGAGCAAGAGATCCCTATATAAACATAACATACACACTATCTAACATGTATTCTATTTCTACTAAGGGCTAGTTATCTACATAGAGTAAGGGACTACATTTGGGCACTATTCTGCATCACATACTATATAGGAAAGGGAATTCTATTCTATTCCATCCACCATTTTGCATTTTATCTAGTTTTTTCCCCTATCTCTGTGTCATTGGTGCTAGGGAATCCTAGGCACATTATTATACACACAATCACGCAGAACTACATTGGGTCTGAGATGTAGTGCAACAATTAGTTATAAGACCATTATTGTGGCTGCTAAGGATAGTCTGACCCCTTCATATGCATATTTATTTTTTTAGGTTTTGATGCTTTTGTGGGTTTTTGCAGGTGATTCGTCATTGCAGGTCCACGACAACATCAGCGAAGCTAGTGTGACATTAATGTGACAAAAGGCAAAGTATTGTGAAGACCTAGCGACCATCCCAGTTTCAAACCAGGTAGCCCATGCACCCTCTTCCTTCCCCAGGCACTCCAGTCTGGCCAGATCTGCTTCTGCTGTAATTTTTTGAGGTTCGTTGCGAAACTTTGTTCTGCCATTTCAGCATTCTATTCAGTCCCAGATCACTACGAGGTAATTTCATTTCAATTTAATACATTTCCCTTCTCATTTCATTTCATTTAAAATATAAAATAAATTACTTAGCATTTACATTTCAGTATATTTCATTTATCACATTTTTGTACTCTTAGATTCATTATAAAAAATAAAATTTAGTGAATCGTATCTCATATTAGCGTTATGAAATTGTTGATGGATGATGTGATTGAAGGCTAGTTGAAGAAGAGATTAAAAGGTGAGACTTCCCATGATAATAACAAGAAGGTCAATATGTAGTTGATGAAGAAGTCCATTATGGATATGGATTAAGTTCTTTTGGTGTGTGGTTGTTATTTCTGTGCATTTCTAGGGTTGTTGTATGTTTTTTTTGTTGTTTTCTTGGTTTCTTGGGATTGTGTTTTGGGCTCATTGTTTTGTTCTCTTGTGGGTCTAGAGTTTCTTTTCTTAGTTATCCTTTATGAGCTTATCTGATGTATCTAGGCTTTAAGGTCATCTTTTTGTAACAGGGTTGGGCCCCTGCCAATTTTCCCCCTTTACCAATAATGAAAAACAATGTTAATTTTGCACCACATTTACATTGTCATATTTGCGTCATACTTGCATTAGAAACAACATTGAAAATGAAAAAAATATGAAACATGATTTGATGCAATTTGAAACAAATTCCAACGTTTTTTTAACTACATGTAGCATTGTATGTTTCTCTTTGATCAAATTATCACTCTCATGCCATTGAGATATACACAATTATCTTCATCTAAATAAAAAACCTTCTTGTAAGAAATACTCCAACTATGGGCTCTTTTCCATACTTAATTATATGATGTCCATGTACCTCTAAAATCTTAATCCTCCTCATATAGTGACTTAAGGAAACCAAATCAAACTTCTTCTACTTGCCTCTCATTCAAAAATATATTCCTTTTAGTCAATGCATATGTAACTCTATTTGACTTGTTACTCCAATGCTTCAAAAAAAGAAAAACTTTTACATAAACTCAACTAAATTCATATGTTTTTATTCAACTTCTCTTGACTATTGATGAAATATAGTGCTTTATGGTATGTGTACAACACAAACTCATAGGCAAAAAAATTATGTCTTCACTTCTTGATATATTTCATTATGGAATTAAATGATCGATTATATATGGAATAACTTCACTTTGCCTCTTGAAATTTATCACTCAAGTAAGTAACCAAATTACCTTCTTTACTTATAAATTAATCTTTATGTAGCCTTGCAGCCCACCTCTTCATAGTTTTCAGCTACAAAATCATCATCACTCCTCTAGTGGAGCTTGAGCTCTACCCCTTTGTGAAATATCATGCTAAGAAGTCAAACTTGTAGCAATGAATCCAAATATTTGCATCTTTCAATGTGGATTCCCTCTCTTTTATAGCTTTCCTAATATTTAACATCTTATATTAGAATTATCATGATACTTTCGAATATTTCTCTATTTTAACAAATCAATTTATAATGTTAACAACTTATATATCATTGTGTTCCATTACATTATATTTTCAACTCATAAAATGGCATACCAAATTCTGCAATACATATACCCTACCTCAATGTTACATTATAAAGTTTGAGCTCTTTTATGCATCATTACACTTGCACCTTTCT
This sequence comes from Taxus chinensis, assembly GCA_019776745.2. Classification (NCBI taxonomy): domain Eukaryota; kingdom Viridiplantae; phylum Streptophyta; class Pinopsida; order Cupressales; family Taxaceae; genus Taxus; species Taxus chinensis. Next base: position 73,126,850 of record CM034154.1, on the reverse strand, counting down.
TCTCTACATATCAATTGTCACCTTAGATTTGTGCTACCATTTTATTTTAGCATTCTCTTGTCAACACTTTGATACCATGTGACATGCCAAATGGAACATTATATACCATCCATTCAAGAGCATTTTTACAACATTCCATGTGTGAGATTGTAACTACCTCAAGAAATGGGAAGATGGAATGGAATGATTGTAACTAGGTATGAAAATTAAAAGATGGAAGCATAAGTAAATTGAAGGAGACTCACAAATAATTATTAATATGGTAAAGCAAGGTAATATTGAAACTTGGAAACTTAAACCCATCATAGAATAAATTGACTAGTTAAAATAAAAATTTAAAAGGTTGAAATTGTCCCATATAAAAGAAATGGAATTCATGTCGCAGATTAGGAATCCAATAATGAAGTGGGTTTTCCTATTTCTACCCACAGGTCATGTCTCTTTGGGAAGCTCCCTTCCCCTCAAAAATAAAAGGTTTATTAATAGGGGATGTTGCACACATTAGAGTGTACAATATTCATATTAATATTTTGGCAAGGAAGTTATGTAATTGAAATGACCTTAGAGCTTACTTGCATTCATCATGAAAGGGGATAGGGGTTTGAGGATTGGAGATTAAAAGGCACCACACCACACCAAGTCATGAATGTGTTAGCACGTGTGGCAATACTTTAGTTATTACTTTAATACAATGTTCTCTAGCGACTAGATGTATTCGATATGACTAGTATACGTTGAACTAACTATGATATGGGAGGCATAATTCTTCCCCAAATAAGATGCAAATAAGAAAAGGAAAGGCAAGTGTGGTTTAGTTTTTTGGGGAATGATTAGATGAAAGGTATGTAGATGAGATTATTGAACTTGGGTTAGAAAAATCTTTATAACAATTAATTAAATGGAGGATAGGGATATCACTAATATGATGAAGGCCTTATTATTGGATCCTGAACAAAATATTGGTTGGAGAAATGTGTTTGATGTCACTCAATCATTTAGCATAGCTAAGATGATTTCAAATTATGATGGATCATTCTACCTCCCTGAGGACCATGTAGATATGTAAATACTTTTTTAGGTTGTAGAAATAGAAGACCGTGAGCACCAACACATTATCATTGACGATTTTAGAAGGGTGAATAGCTAAATTTTTGGTGCAAAACTATCTATGGAATTATAATCACAAAATCACGCACTTACTACTATAGTTATACTATCAAGTATGTTGTTTTATATATGGATCTTGCATAAAAATAGTATTCACTAATGACCCATCCCCTAGTCCTTTCGTTACTCTAATTGGCCATCGTCATTGTTTGTCTTACACAGTCGTCACTTACTTGCATAGTTTTGGTCGTCTCTTAAAGATCCTTAGTTGTCGTTATTCACTCAGTTTTCATCTCTGGTATCTAACTAGGGCGCCTAAAAAGGGATTAGGGCGCCTCGAGTACCTTGGCCCTCATTTCTAGGCACCTTAGTCGTGTTCACAATTGGTTCTCATTTAGATGTTTGAGGTTGGTCTTTTGATTTTCCCTCCCATTCCCCTAAGTACTATTCGGTCTTTCGGGTCATTAGTGTAGAAATTTGAGTAAGATATCCCTATATAAGCACAACATACATACTACCTTATGGGTGGACAATTTCTACTAAGGGATAGCTATCTACATAGAGCAAGGGACTGCATTTGGGCACTATTTAGCATCACACACTACATAGGAAAGGGAATTTTATTCTATTCCATCCACCATTTTCCATTCTATGTAGTTATTTCCCCTATCTTTGCGTCATTGGTGTTAGGGCATCTTTGGCACATTATTACACACACAATCACACAAAAGTACATTGGGTCTGAGATGTAGTGCAGTGCTTAGCTTTAAGACCACAATTGTGGATGCTAAGGACAATCTGACCCCTTCATATGCATCTTTCTTTTTTAGGTTTTGATGCTTCGTGTGGGGTTTTGCAGGTGATTCTTCATTGTCGGTTTACAACGTCATTAACGAAGCAAGTGTGACATTAACGTGACAAAAGGTGAATTATTGTGAAAACCTAGCGACCCTTATAGGATTAGGTTTTGAGCTATTCTATAGATTAGGGTGCCCAAATTTCAAATCAGGGCACCCCAGGTGCCCTCATCCTTCCACAGGTGCCCCAATCCTACAATTTTCTAGAGTTCGACACAACGCTCTACTCCACCAGTTCAACACTCTATCCAGTCCCAGATCACTGCGAGGTAAGTTCATTTCAGGTTAGTACCTTTTCCCTCCTATTTCATTTCAATTAAAATATCAACTAAAGTATCTAACATTTATATTTTCGTATATTTCAGTTATTACCTTGTTTTACTTATTATATTAAGCATACTTCTTCTCCTCCTCCACGATAGGATACTTTGCCTTCTACTCCATCTGTGTTGCATCAGTCATTACACTTCTCTCATCATGCTTGACCATGTGATGTGTCGAATACTTTACTTGATATGTGTCTAATTATCTTACCCTCAAACCAACATCATCCACAATATCTTCTACAACATCAACGAGATCAACCTTATTGTAATTATCATTGTATCAATGGCCATAGGGACAATGATTGCTTCACCATTCATGATAGATTGCAACAATTAGATGATAAGGGCATTATTTATTTTGGCTCTTGTTCACGTGAGTAGTCCATATCTCCTCTACATTTTTAGCACGCTTCTACTAGACTTGAGTCATCTCCTCCATCTAGTGCTCGGGTTATGGTTCGTCTATCGCTGCAGTTTGTCACTAATGAATGCTTTCCACCACATCCATACATTGTTACACCATCACATCCACTTCATCCATCTCATCCACCACATCATTTTATTGTGTCATATTGGCTTCCACAACCCTCGACATTCACCCATCCCACCGTTGCTCCACATGATATTCAGTTCAACTCATATGCTCACACTGCTTCCATGCCACATTCTTCCACTGCTTCACAGTGCCTCAATCTCAGGTAGGTGATTACTATCACCTTACCCACCGATGATCCGCTTGTGTCCTTATGGTTCTTACATGACTATTGATGGTTTTTCTAAAATAACTTTCATCATGCACTTCATCGATTCATCTAGCAAAATCAATCATTTCCCAATGACGCACTCTTGCTTTACGCGGTTCATTCTTGACTGTTGAGGGGTCTTTACTAAATGAACCTAATCATTTATATGTTGGGGAATCTCTAATGTCCCCCCCCCCATGTTCATCAAACTAACATATTACGATCATATCACTTTGTCACATCAACAAACATTCATCATGATAGGTCATTTTAATCATACATTATTTATCCTCATCTACATTCTACTATCATTTTTATACTAACTACGCATTACAAATCCATTCAACAAATAAAAAAATCGTTCAACTTGTTAAGCATCAAATACGGCAACAACAAGTACATTACATACAATAATCAGTGTAAACACTACATTATCATCAAATTACGCATTTTTTCTATCATCATCTACATTGTATCACAAGTCTCAATTAACAAACATGCATAATATCTAACACATTATACACATCATGAAAATAATCGTTAGATTATACATCATCAATCACATCAAAAGTAATCATTATATACCAATAAAACTATCTACATATATCAGTTATAAAAATATTTCATCACTAGGGGCAACTCCCATACATCTTATACATTAAATACAACTCAAATCTCATCATTATTATCACTCTTTGGTACTGTGAGAGCTCTCACACTTGATGCCTTGCCACTAACTCTACATCATTGGATACATCCTCGATACCTCTCAACCTTCCTCTACATTAGTGTAACCTCAGTAGACTACTCTGCAAATTGACAATGTAACTTAACATAACGTGTAAAAACATCATGCGGTAACACCACGACCCACCGCCTCTCTGGATCATTGAGTCTCCTCACGTGCCTCATCCCTCTTGCCTAGCAACACAATACACATCATTGCTATTATGGTCATTGGCTCAAACAAATTGTCATGTTTTCCCACGATGTTGTTTATGGGCTCTAACATACCTCCACCCACAAGAACATTGGTGGGCACATTCCACGTCAATGTGCGGATGAACGTATCCACTATCAAGGACTAATATGTTTCACCTACAAAATAATTTAAAAATGCATTAGATAACCATTACTGTCACGTAGGAAAATAACAAAATACCCTACATAACTATAAAAATACTCACGCTCCATTATAGCTACTACCATATTGTTGTGGGCATGTGCTTCCCCCTCTCCCCCTCCTCCATGTGGTAATCATGTTGCATTTGCAAATAATGTAAAAAAGAATACCCATCGATGTGTTTCCCATTACACAAAGTATTCCTCTATACACCCCTCATCATCTGAGTCTATCGGCTCTATCACCATGTCTACCTCATCTAGCCCATGAGGTACTATTTTTTCTCCTGTGGGCCCTAGTCTAGCTCTGGCCCTCCTTGGTGCTCTAATCGCTCGTAACCATATATATGGATCTGGGGGCATGTCCTGAGCCATGCCAAACTATTGTTATACACTCTCTACCTAGAATAACTTAGCCACACCTGTGAATCAATCCTCTAACCACATGGTCCTCCGTATGCACCGTAGCTCTAAAGCATCTTCTGACCATCCTCCATAATCTTAGTATGGCCTCCAAATCACTACCTCAAGCCCCATCCTACCTATCAGTTCCCTATAGGTATATGTATCCATCTTATGCCCACACACACTGACCCATATCCTCACATATATATCTGGCCTTGCCTAGTCTTCTCGCGGACCTCCAACCGGCCTCAACATTGTTATGTGCTCATAGGCCCATATATGCAATAGTATAGTAGCTCCTATCTCACCTACATGCTCCTCTTGAGTAAATATGTATAAATATCTATACATGTGGGCCAACACACACCGTGCCCATACATATCTGGTGTTATCCTCCTCTATACGACGAAAAATATTGTGCATCTTATACAAGATGCCCAAACCTCCTCCCTCTACTGTGATAGATGAAGCAATAACCACGGCTATGAAATTTCACGAACATGGAACCCCTAACCTCAAAATAGAATCCAAACTAATATGGACCTCAGTAGGTGCTCGAGTCCCCATAAAATACCGTCTAGTAGCCCGTATCTATCTCTCAATATCCTCTAAGGGTATGACATGTAATCTCTCTCTAACAACTGGTGATCGCGCAATATGTGATACACATCCTCCAACGTGATTGTCATCTCACCAGTAGGTAACCAAAATGTATAAGTATATGCACACCACCTCTCGCATAAGGCTATCAACATATGCATATTATGGGGCACATCCCCAATCCATGTTATCTGTCACAAGAAGACACAGTCCATCACCTCCTAATCATCATCTGACAAACTGATCCCAAGCAAATTACTCAAATGATGACCCCACGAAACCCCCTCAGGTGAATATCCCTCTGCACAACACAAAACAACAACAAACCCAACATTATAACATTATACAAACCCATACACACTCGTTTATGACATTATTACACAATAAAAATCATATATACATCGTTCTAGACTAAATGTACACTGTCTGGACTGGGGCGCCTAGGAGCAGGACACCAGTGCCCAGGTTTGGGCGCTCCTATCCCAAAGGCCACTAGCGCCTTCATCACTCTTGTCCAGGTCTATAACGCCAAGAAAAGTAAAAATCACAATTTTGTAAAAATTCCCTTAAATTGACTACCATACACACATTTTTCAAAAAAAATAGAGCACTTACCAACTCCGCTATCGTGCGTGATGTTGCAGCGGTCACTACCATCTCGAATCGGCTAGGATGTGTTGCTCTCACTTGCGGCATATTTCCACACTCAGAGCTCAATCTCACTCATGAAAATAGACAAATGAAGTGACTAATCACTTTTCTACCTTCCTATTTATAGTTACTTTTACCTACCAATCTCACTATAGTCATTATTTTGTAGTCATATCCTCAACTAATACACACCACACAATTTTCACCATATCTTGAGCGCTTCTACTCTAATTTACACCCTGTTTGCGGAGTTATTTTCATAATTCCACCTACAACCGTATAATTCACATGAAAAATGCATTATAACCCCTCAATTTTCTCTTTCACTCAATCCATACACATTTTGGCATAGTTATCAGACAATATGTGTCTTGTGCTTACTTTTGGATTAACATTTACTCTTATCATCACTTCCCCTTTCGCTGAAAGGGGGGGCATACAATTGGGGTAATCTTATAATTCCCCTTATGACATCATGTGATCAATAAACACTACTAATTCATCATTTTCAAACATTTACTAATGCACCAAGTGATATTTCCCCTTAATGACCTAACCTGGGGGCAACAAAATGTACAATTTTTCTATACGACATTTTATCACTTCCCCCTAATGACTTAACCTGGGGGCAACAAGCATTAAAATATTTCCATGTGATCATTCACAAGTTCCTAATGATTCCCCCTAATGACCTAACCTGGGGGCAACTAGCATAAAATCTCTCTATGAGTAGCCAATCAAAACCATTAATCAATAAATCCATCAATGCATTCAAATCTCTAACAATTGAAATCATAATACTCAATCAATAAAATATAACACAATTGGCCTCCTAGATGACCTAACTTGTGAGTTACATGTGTTACTTTCCCATATGACCTAACTTGGGAAGTTATTCTATATTTGGCATTTGCTTCCAGATGACCTAACTTGGAAGCCATCATACATTTCATGTTTTCTTCCAGATGACCTAACTTGGAAGTCATCACATTGTGACGACACCCGTGGAGTGGGGAGCAAGAGTGCCTTTCCTATACCACTCCTATACATGGGTCAAATATTTTATAGAAATTATTTGGATCCAAAAAACCACAAAAAGTTTAATTTGAGTCCATCTACAGTGGCTAGATCTTGAGGATGTAGTTACAGATTGGAAAATAACACACCTTTCTCCATACACTCTTCCTTTAGCGACAGGATTCCAAAATCCTTCAGTTGATTTTTCATATACATGCAATCGGGTTGGGAACTAATCACTCCCTACCCCATCTCATCGTTATCACACAACATTTGAAATCATAAATCATCCAATATTACAATCATCACTCTCATTTAGAGCACTTCATTGCAATATTACATCTCTCGTTACGTCGCATGGATCAACACGTTGATCCATGGTTTGACACACTATATGGTTCTTTCGGCATGCTCTTCTACTACAACATGAGATTCTCCATATTTATCTCGGGTATGCATATCTAACTACTTTATGTTATCGAGCTTTCACTCACCAACATAAAGTGGGGAAAAATGTAGTCACAAAATCACGTACTTATTACTATGATTATATCGCCAAGTATGTTGTTTTACATATGGATCTTGCATAAGAAAATTATTCACTAATGACCCATCCCCTAGTCCTATCGTTAGCCTAGTTGGTCGTCATCATTGTTTGTCTTGCACAGTCATCACTTACTTGCACAGTTATGGTCATCTCTCAGGAATTCTTAGTTGTCATTATTCACTCAGTTGTCATCTTTGTTCTCTGACTAGGGCACCTAGAAAGTGATTAGGGTGCCCTAAATGCCCCGACCCTCATTTTTAGGAAACCTGGTCCCGGTCACACTTGGTTCTCATTTAGATGTTTTAGGTCATTCTTTATGATTTTACATCTCATTCCCATAGGTAGTAGTCGTCACATGTTGATTCATTAGTGTCAAAATTTGAGCAAGAGATCCCTATATAAGCACAACATATATACTACCTTATGGGAAAACTATTTTTACTAAGGGCTAGTTATCTACATAGAGCAAGGGACTGCATTTGGGAACTATTATGTATCACGCACTACATAGGAAAGGGAAGTCTATTCTATTCCATCCACCATTTTGCATTTTATCTAGTTATTTCTCCTATCTCTGCGTCATTGGTGCTAGGGAATCCTAGGCACATTATTGCACACACAATCACACAGAACTTCATTGGGCCTAAGATGTAGTGCAGTGCTTAGTTGTAAGACCACCATTGTGGCTCTTAAGGATAGTCTGATCCCTTCATATGTATATTTTTTTTTGTGGGTTTGATGCTTTGTGTGGGGTTAGATGATTCTTCATTATCGTTTTACTGTGTCATCAATGAAGCAAGTATGACATTAACGCGATAAAAGGAGAATTATTATGAAAAACCTAACGACCCTTCCAAGATCAGGTTTTGAGCTATTTCACATACCAAGGCGCCCAAATTTCAGACCAAAGCATCCCATGTGCCCTCATCCTTACCTAGGCGCCCCAGTCAGGCTAGATCTGCCTATCCTGCAATTATATGGAGTCTAACACGACGCTCTGTTCCACCAGTTCAACACTTTGTCCAATCCTAGATCACTGCGAGGTAAGTTCATTTCAAGTTAGTACGTTTTCCCTCATATTTCATTTCAATTAAAATATCAAATAAAGTTTCTAGCGTTTATATTTTTGTATATTTAAGTTACTACCTTGTTGTACTTCTTAGATTAATTCTAAAATTCAAATTTTAGTTAATCAAGAATGTATTTTCAACCCCATATCATGTTACTATGATAATAATGAGGATAAAGGATATGCTGGCGTCCCTCATGTGGTGGCTACAAACCAGGGGAACTATGGACAGGATGACATGGTGCCTTAAGATTTTATTTATTTATATTGATTGAAATATTCTAATGTATATATTCCTAATACTATATTTACTAATAATTTTGGGCATCATGAGGCCTATAAATTTTCCTTCCCTCATGTTATTTAGATCTTAAACCACTTTCTTTGAAAACTACTATATTTTGGGAGACTAGTACTACTATTTTAGATATATATAAATATGTATACAAACTTTGTTGGATAATGTCCTACGTCAAGGATTGCATGGATATGATTGTTTTCATTATAATGATTGTGTGTGCACAAGAAGATAATACACGATTCAGGAAAATGGTTAGGGTCCATGGACTTGACAAAGAAACAACTAATTTTTTGGTTGCAATTAGTTGTACTTTTCACAATATGCACTACATACTAGAACAATATGATGAATACTTGTTTAGCTTTTTAGATTGATAATTTCTCATTGCTTGACCAAGTTGTCTTAATCAAATTTTCTCTATAATTGACATTTTTATGCCCCTTCGCTCTCTATCTATTGATTGTGGATGTTCCTTAGGTCTATTTTTAAATTATTTTTGTTGTTGTTTGAACCTTTCCCTAGTTATCATAATTAAACATAAATAAAAAAATCACTTAATAATGCTTCCAAAAGTATTTCTTATAGTTATTATTTAAATAATATGAAACCCTTAAATATTCAATTACTAATTAGATTGATTAAGTTTATAAAACACTAATCAATAACATTTAAAGTGGTAAACCTTTTTTTTAATTGGATGTAAAGGCGATGAAAAAACTTAATACATTGGATTATGTTCCATATGCCTCCAGGATTTGTCATATAAATACCTATTGTAAAATAAAATATTTAGGTGTGTTATACATTATATAGCTAGTTAATCTAAGTGATATACTTGATATATGATTTGGGTTGATTCATCGTCATAATAAGTATTTGTGTTTCAATTTAAAATTATTAAAAATAATAATAATAACAATTTAATAAATTTTTCAATATTTCATTAATGCAATGTTAAAAATACATGATATAATCAAAATATTTTATTAATAAAATATAATACTAAATATTTGTATACTTTTACCTAAAATTTTACAAATTAAAAATTTAAAAATAAAAAATATATAAAATATCTAAATAAACATGAGAAAATATTAATCTAAAAAATCATTTATTTTATATATTTTTATAAATATTTACATATTTATTTAATTTGTAAACTATTATTTATGGGTAATTATTTAATATTACATTTCATCGACTAATCATTATAATTGTATTATTTATTTTTATTATTTTATTTATTATGCCGAAGGCGTTACCCCTATGGGAAAGGGCTTTGCGGACATTCATGGGACTATGTCAAATTTGATGGTTTAAATGACGGTTTTGCTATTTTTAACAATTTTACTTTTGTTATTTTTAACAATTTTACTTTTTACTTTTCTAACAATTTTGTTTTTCTGATTTTGCATGTTGTTTTGGTTTTACTATTTTTAAATTTTATTTTATAACTTTTGCATGCATTAATCTTTAAATATTGGTCACTAACACTATCCAATGCTAAATACATTGGCAGGTATTCAATCGGCTTTAATTTGAAGCTCTTCAAAAAGTGTTAGCAAAAACCTTGATTTTCTTTTCCAAATTGCAATTATCTTCTTTCTCTCCCGAGCTTTATGTTTAAAAATAGTTTTGCAGGAATTATTTGAAGTTACACATCTTGTCCCTCTTCAGAACTTGTAGTATGATGGTCTGTAGTAGGAGAGGGGCTCCTATAACATTATTTTCTGTTCATAGCTAATTTTTGAACATTGTTCATTGGGAAGTCTTCACATATATAGAATCTGCACATATATGGAAGTCTTCATGTATTCATGTTAAGTTCAAACAACCTACTCCGCAAAACGCAACCACTAGTGATATAAGATATGCAAATGTATATGTACGAATTTGCAACAAATTAGAAATGTAGAAATAGAACCTTTAAATGTAATGTTTCATCTATATATCTACACTTTATCCATTATCAACGTCAACTACAAAAGTAATAACTATCCCTCTAAAACAAGTAACATATACTATTCGACATTCACATTGCATACACATACGATTGCTAGTTTAATATTGAATACATTATTAAATGTGGAAAAACTTAATTAAATACTTTTAAAAATTATTTGTATGTTCAACTACCATACATCAGAACTCTTCAATTCTAACATTCTTAAATTGAAACTCAAGTCTACAATCTTCTTTTGATGATGGGTTACAAAGTGATAAAATAATGTTGATTGAAAGTCACATATATATTTCATCAAAAAGCTCTCTCTCTTATTGGAATTTTTTTTCAAGTTAAAATCTAATAGATGTAACATGAATGTTGAGATATTTTCTTTTGTGTTATGGACTAACTTTTTTTTTTAATATGAGTGACTCCATTAAAATTATTTAAATTTCATACTTATTCCATATGTGTATATGTTTTCATTTTTTATTATTTTAATTTTTGTGAGTGTCATGGATTATATTAAAAAATTTAATATTTTCATATACTCATAAATATTATTAATAAAAAAAATTATAAGTTCTCTAATAAACATTCAAATTGTGTTATAAAAAATTCGTGTTATTAGTGTGCAATTTCTATTAGATTGTAATGAGTAATTGTTGAGACACGTAGTTGTAGACCTTTAAGTACATACTCTTAACAAGTTAAATTTCACCCAATTTCAATATTATGTTTACCAAATTTGTCATTATATAATAAAAAAATTGTATAGAAAAATAAAAAATAATTTTAATTTTTTTTTTAATAATTTTTTTTTTTTTTTTTTACATTTATTCAATATTTTAAGGTTTTAAAATGTAAGTAGGAGGTGATAGTGTGTAATGGCACGAGAGGCATAAAATTTTAAATATTAAATAATAATTTAGAAATTAAATTGCCGACTTAAAAAAAACTATAATATTTATATATAAGATATTATTGAGAAGTAGAAAGTATTGAAATTTTTTAGGTTTCTAAGTCATTTCGAGAATTAGGGTTTCCAAGTCATTTCGAGGATATTTGTTCAAGTAAGTTTTATTTTTTTATCTTAAAATCTTTTTGACATTTAGGGTTTATGAATTTTAGGGTTTCCAAATCATTCATGATAAATAGAAATTAAATGTTGTAAATATTATTTTCAAAATTAAGTGAGATAACTTTTTTCATTTTGCAGTAACTCTTTTTACTATTATTATAACGGTTTTATAAATTATGTCTTTATTACATTAAATGTTTTATAACTATTTATTATGACAATTGCTTTATATATTATGTATTTATTACATTAAATGTTTCATATATTATGTGTCAAGCGAAAAGATTTTTATTTATTTTCAAAATTAAGTGCCCTAATTTTTTTTCTATTTTAATTATAATAAATATTTTATATACTATGTGTCAAAGAATGATATCAAATATTTTGTAAATGAATTATTTATATAAATACTTTCTATCTTATAATTATGATTTAATATATTATATATTCTATGAAAACTTTGTTATTGTTTGATTTTATTACATATTATGATATAATTAACATTTTAAAAAAAGGTAAGTGATATTAATATTTGTATGAACACATTTTTTGAATATTTAATATATATTGATATATTAATTAATTAATTATTAATTTTTCATATTTAAATGATTTTATTATTATGTATAATAGATATGAATATTACATTTTTAAAATACTTGAATTTGTATTTGGTATATATTCATTTTGTAACTAACTTGTTTAAACTCCACTAAAATTATTTAAATTTCATATGTATCACGTATATGTATATGTATGGATGTATATGTTTTCATTTTTTATTTTTTTATTTTTGTGAAAGTCATGGATCACAGATTTGAACGGGTTATTTTTAAATCATTAAATATACTTATCTTTATTAAACAAGGTTCAAATTGGGTAGAACTGTTTTTAAGCCTGCTTGTTTGTGTAATTTTTTAGTTTTCAAGATTTAGGGTTGGTTTGGTATTCGTGGGCATATTTTCATACTCCTTAAAATTGTATTATTTTATTTATATTAATATAATTATTATTTTATTAAAAAATAGAATAATAAAATTAGAAGTTCAATCTTCTTATTTGTTATTTTATGTCCATATGAACAATTTTATGTGTGAGAGAATGTATAGTAAAAGTGTTCTGACATAGAGCATAATATTATTATGAGATAGAACACATCACTATTAAAATATTACATTTTACATTTTTATATTGTTTTCTCTAAATATTTATGAATCTGGATGTAGGTGTACTTTTTAACATTGCCAGGTGATTTATTTATAAAAAAAATAAAATGGGTGGCCCCTATGAGCTCAAAAGTATATTTCTCAAAGATGAGGTTGATCAATATGTCAATGCCAATGTGGGTACCTCTTTGTTGGGCGGTTCACATCAACAAACAATTGATACCCACGGTGTCCCTATCCTCAGTCCAGTACCCAAATCAGCAACACAAGGCGACCCATCTAGACCCTCAAAGAAGAGCCGGGGCAGACCCAGAAAGGATGATCAATTTGAGCAACAAATTGCATATGGGATGGATCAGAATGCCAGTGTCATGTCATCAGCAGGAGAATTGGTGGATGGATTATCCATACCCTCAAACAAAATGGACGAGGTTGACAGCAAAGGAAGTTCTCTGGATCAGCATATGAATGTCAGTAAACTTGTCCTCCATCTTTCTCCATCCACAGCAGCAGCATTTCCAGGTGGACTACCAGGTAGTTCCTGCAAAAACAGAGGTAGGAAGAAAAAGATTGACCTAATTGTTGATGCCCAAGGAAGTGAAATGGATCCTCATGTGAATGCCAATATAGGCTCCCATTTCCTTTCCCCAACCAGCTTATCAGCAGGACTGCCAGATGAACTATCAGGACCCTCAAAGAAAAGATACATGAAGATTATGAATGAAAATATGGCCACCCCACACCAGCAGCACAACATTCTTGATAGCCATGGAAGAGAGGTGGATCAGCAGCCACCCACAAACCTTCATGCCAATCAAGGTCCTGGAAGCTCCAAATGTATAGTCCCCAAGACCCACTCTGCTTACAGTTCAGTTCAAAAAGATGATTCAAGGAGGGTTGATCTTGTTGCAGACATGATTCATCAGATGCAAGTAGAGGAAAGAGAAGTACTTTCAGCAATTGCAACTGTACTTTTACATTATAGGAGTGGGGACCAATGGATGTCAATGGCAAAGCTTCATTTAGAGCTTCTGCAACGCTATAGTGGAGTTTGGCCTAGGAGTAGAATACAAAAGTTTTTGTCACCTGAGAACCAAGCTGATTTAGAAAGTATGGAGAGACCATGGACTGCCCTTATATCCCTTCTTAGTAAATACAAAGATTATTTTGTGATTTATACAAGGTTTCAACGAGGAGTTCTTACAGAGTTTGTATCACTAGCCCCTCTTGCATAGGAAATTGCAGACAGCAGGGAGCAGGGAGCACTGGTTTGCATAGATTTCTTGTTTATCATGAGTTAAATATGACGAAGTCTTCGGTATTGAATCGAAGAAAGTATTTTGTGCTTTCAAATTTGAAATAATTGTTTGGATGGTAATCATGCAATCTAACTTCTTCTTTCGTGTTTTCATTATTCTGTTTGCTATTGATCCAAATTTACAGTCATTTGTAATGAAATCTTTGTTTGGATGGTAATTTTATGTTCTAATTTCATTTCACATTTCTTTGTCAATCAGATGTTTTCTAATTTTAAAATTTGGACTAGATATTAATTATAAATAGTTACGAATTTGTGGTTCTTAATGTTAATTTTAATTTTAATTGTTTTTATTCATTTTATTTAAATCATAGTCATCAAATACTGTAAAATCTTAGAGATTTTCTGTATTTTTCTGTTTTTTACATTTAATTATACAAAAATTGGTATTTTCAGTGGTAAATTATTAAAATGTAAGATCTAGAAAATTATATTATTTATTATTATTTTATATTATAAATATTTAAATTATGAGCACTTTTAACATTTTATAGTCAGTGATTAAAAGGATTTTCACATTTTTAAATATTTTTAAGAAAAATTTCAATAGTCCTTTGAAAAAATTAATAAGAGGGTAATTTTTTATCCACATCTTTTTTCTATATTTAAAGACCATCGCTTATTACTACCTTGATTTAACCCTTAATTTTAGTATCTAGTTCATAAATATTACTCATATAACTCTTCTTTCTAAAGAATGAGATTGTTGTACAGGTGCCATTATTGTTCTGATAATCACGGGTGGTTATCTCAAGGGAAAATTTTCAATGGATTTACAAGGATAAGGTCAAAAAAAATTGAAATTTATCTTGTTCGAGGGACAAGAAGTGGTTTTATTTTCTTGAGTTATTGTTATGGGGCCTACCTCTGGCTGTTTTTAATTTTATGGAGGCATGGAAAATTTATATCCGTCATGTAAATCATTTATTTGTCATGGTGCTCTCATTTTACTCCTTACAATCCATTGTTGCCATGGAGGAAACTTGCCCTCCAAATCATTCGCATCTCAGAATCTTGAGATGAAGGAAGCTCTATTTGGAATTACATCCGTAGAAAAAGTAAGGAGAATATTATGGGTTTAAATACAAAAGAGGAAATTGGCATGACCAATCACATTTATGCATAACTAAGAGAGATCGACAATCATGTAACATCCAAACATATGGCTATTGTTTCGATTGAGTGTCTTAATGTTTTGTCAATTTCATCATGGATTTGGGTCATGATTAACATCATGTGGCATGGTGAAAAATCAAAATGTGGTTGGCATATTTTGGTTCTCTTCAAAAACTTATACACTTAAAAAATGATTCTAGATTTTGAGCTCGTATGTAAAAGTTATGGTTGTAGAAGTTTTTAAAATTATTTGGTAGTTTTGTAAGCTTGAAAGTATAGAGAGGATTTTGGAACTATTGTTTTGTAAAAAGGGATGATTTGATAATCATGGCATTAGCTACACATGCGGAAGTTTTAAATACATTGATTGTAAGAATAGAGTAATAACCAAATATGTTTTATTTTCTTATCTTGATCATTTTGAAATGTTTGGGAGTTTGAAGAGGCACCACAAGATTCATAGGTAGATGGGGAAATATCAGAATTAGTAATTGGGCAGTAGCTTCAAGGGAGACAATGGGGAGACTCGGAAGAGTTAGCTCAACAAAAAGAGAAGTAAGAGAGGAGAGAGTGTGTCTAAGTGCATAACAAAGAGTGAGCTCAAGTCTAATTATAGGACTAGTGTATAATGTATCATCTTCATGTTAGTTTGTTTCAATAAGTTGTGATAAAAGCAAGTTGTGTCTATGAAACCTATGCCATACAACAATAAAGATCAAGCTTTTACATTTCGAGTCTGAGAACATGTTGTGTTTAAAAGTGTGCCCCTGAAAGGGTGTTGAGTACTCTATGTTACAAGCATAAGTGACGCAAGAACATTCAGGTTTACTTGAAATCTTGTATCGCCCAAAAACATATTAGGAAAATAAGTGGTCTTTGATTTCTCTCTTTTGCGCAAGTCCTATTTTATGCATGTCTTTATAAATGAACGCACAACTTGTAAGCACATAAGAGTCTTGCAATTTTTTTTCCATGAGTAAACACACAAGTAATATAATGTGATTTTGTGCCTATTTTTTATTTTGCCTATATGATTATAATGTTTTGGACAATGTGTAGATGCGTGCAAGTGTCATTTAATAGTTCACAGTTGTTTTATGGTTGTGGCATGTGTCCAAATGAGTTGTGCAAGCTTTGTGGTATCTTCTAGTTTCCATAACATCTTGTAGAAAATAGTGCAAACATGTATTTCAGTAATGCAACTTAGAAGTATTTTTCCAATAGAGTTACTTTGTACATAGAGTTCAATTACTAGTCTGCTGCATCACAAGTGTAGACACCTATAATTACGCCCAAGCAATTTAAATACTTAAATTGCACTAATTATCCCCTTTCTCGCAAATCGACGACGTATCGTCAAAAAGCACTCATATTCCCTCGTGTTGTCGTTAATTGATTACATTACGTTAATTAATTAAGTTGCATATCCAACACATACCCTAATTAACAACCTTCAATTAGTAAATCACCCCTTCTACCTAGACTAATTAATTAATTATTATTAATTAATTAGCCTTCCACTTCATTTAACTAATAAATCAATATTTAATTAATTTAATCCCCTTCTAATAGCCTAAATCATACTAATATTCCTCTAATTGGCTTCTATAAGCTCACATCTACCTATTAGTTAATCACATTTGATTAATTAAAGCACCCCCCAACTCCCATGATTTGCTAATCATAAATTAAACCCTTCTAAAGTAAGGCTACCTTTAATAAAGCAACCTTATCCATTCCTAATCATGTTTTACCTTTATCCCACATTCATGAGGATGTGTTGAATCCTTTATCCTTTGGGCTATATAAAGAGCCCTCCACCTACCTTTCTACTTACACCTAAACTCTTAAGAGAGCAAATGCAAAACATATAGCAAAGATACTAAGAGCTTGCACCTTATTTTCTTGAGAGGTCATCATCTTGAGAAGCTAAGCTTCCTATTCTAGCCTAAAGTGCTTAGGTCATATGGGAGGTGTCAAAAGGGTCTTGTAGCCCAACTTTGATAAGCCCCCCATTCCTAGGTTCTTGGAGATATCAAGGACAACCAAATATTGATTGCCATGGAGCTTATTTAGGTCCATTTACTTGTTTTTTGGTAATCTAGAGAAGTAGAGATTTAAATACTTTAGCATTGTTTAATTCAAAGTTAATGCATTATGTTAGGTATTAATCTTGTTTAGCTCTCATCTTTGATGGTGTTTAGATTTTGTCATTGTCTTGTTGTAGAACTATTTAGGTGTTAGTTCTCATTCATCTAACTATTTTTGATAGCCATGGAATCTACCTAGGTTCTTTCATTTGCATGTTGTTAAAGAATAGAGGTTATTTATGTTAGGAAATAAGAGATAAAATATGCAGAATAATCCCTTACAAAATCGCAACAGTAGAAACTAATATGCAGAAAATATTACAGATCTCAAATAAAAGTGCAGAATAAATAACACAACATAGAGAGACAAGATTTAACGTGGTTCACCCAATTTGGGCTACGTCCACCAAGAATCACTTGCTCATATTTTATTGCAAGCCTCCATTCTCTCAGTACAATATCCCAGATCCGTTTGGAGCTATGCTCAAAAAACTCTATAGAATTCACACCCGAATTCAAAGCACATCTGCAATACATTTGCTTGTTAAAGTATCATATGCATAAGACCATATAAATAGACAATTGCTTAAGCAGTTTGATACAAAACTGTGGGTATCAAAACCATGGGTAAAAACCTTGGGTATCAAAACCATGGGCAAAAAACCGTGGGTATCAAAACAATGGGTACCGAAAAACCATGTGCCCAAAAACAACCCATAACAGTTACCCATTACCCATGGGTTAATAAACCACCCATGAGAATTTGCTTCGGGGGCTTCACCCCCGAACCCCCCTGACCCGCTCACCGGCGAGCGAGACCGCCGTAAATAATACCCGAGTGTAACACATAGAAGGTGTACCACACTCTAACATGAAAATAGGCTCCACAAACATAACAATTTAGATACTTAACATTGTTGATTTCATAGTTTTATTGATAAATGTTAGCATCTAACCCTTGATTAATTCTTATCATGATGGTGCTTAGAATGTTTGTTTAATTCTTGCTAATCAAGACTATTTAGGTGTTAGTCTTCCATTCATATTTAGCATTAGTTAGAAACAAACACTTGCACACATTTGGCACGCCCGGTGGGAGTTAGTCCCATGGCATTTTAGTTTAAGTTTCATTATTTTGGCTAACTTTTTGATATGCACATGTAGTAGTTAATGTCCATTTTTTAAAATTTTTTCTTATTTAATATGTGTAACTTCATGTTTATAGCTTTAATTTTAATGGGTTATTGCCATTTTAAAACTAACTTGTCAAAAGTTAGAGATATTGTGAAGTTTTCTTTGTTTTTTCCATACTCAAGTTACAGGTGTAGCGCAGGCACGATTTTCGAAGCATAGGCATGATTTTTGAAGTGCAGGCACAATTTTTGGGGTGCAGGCATGATTTTCGGGGCACAGGCACAATTTTAGGGGCACACATGTCTCTCTGGTGATGCAGGTGTGTTGTTCAAATCTTTCATTCTGTCTACCGACCCATGGCGCACATACCCAAACCCGCGCGCAGGTGCACTAACCCAGGTGCACATGTTGTTTCGTAATGTACCTTCACTGCATACTAAAACTTGTCATATCGGCAGACACACCCTAACCAAGGCGCACATGTTGTTTTAGTGGTGCAGGCACATTTTTCTAGTAACGCAATTATTTCTGTCTATTTTTTTTAGAGTGGCGCATATGCTATTTTTGTGGCGCACACACCTCTCTGGTGGCGCAGGCACTTGGTAAGTAAAAAAAATCAGCAGAGTGGCGCAGACACTGTTTTAGTGGTGCACACGTCTTTTTGGTGGCAGACACACCTCTTGGGTGGCACAGGTGCACTGCTGTCTAAGACAAAAATACATAGAGTGGCGCATACATATTTTTGGTGGCGCACACACATAAAAGGGGCACAGATATATCTGTTTAATCTGGTTTTTTTGTTGTTAGAACTTTTTAGTGCTCCTTATTTTGATCATAACTTTTGACTCGTTAACCTGTTTTCAAATTTTGAATAAGAGTTGGAAAGCTAACGGAGTGTACTTTGCGAGGGAAAATTCCAAAATTTGACTACCTTTGGTATATCAACTTCTATCAAAAAACTCCCTAAATTCCCCAGAGACCTCCAAAAATGTAAATTACTAAAAATTGCATAAAAAAGTGCAAAAAAAATTGGATTTTTTTATTTTCGATTTTCTTGGTTTTCTAATTCTTGCAGGTTTTATCTAATCACATACTCATTTTGGTAGGGTGTTTTTACATGATTTTACTTGATTAAATAAACTTTGCATGTTTACTTATAGGATTAAGATCATGTATGCTCTTCCCTCGCGTTCCTTTGGGGCGATCTTCATAATCGTAAACGATTCTTAGGTCCTTTTAATACTTTGAGATTGTTAGGGGTATTTTAGTTAGAATTGGTCAATTTGGAATTTGTTGAATTAAAGTGTTGTTCCATTTGGTTATCTTTTGAGATTTGTGAAGACATCACGTATGCTCTTCTCTTGCGTCCTTGGACGATCTGGAGAATCAGAAATGATTCCTTCTCTTTTGATGGAAAACTACTAATCCTCAGCATATAGGACCAAAATTCTTATCAAAGAATGAAGAACTCAAAACAAAAGTCAGAAAACTTCTAATACATGTGTTTCTTGCAGGTTGCCAAATGTTGTTCAAGTAAACCACATCTAATAAAAAAGATAAAAAGAACAACATATTCAAAACATTGTATTTCAGGTTTCAGAAAAGGGTACGTCCCTCTTCGCTCAACTGGAACATAACCACTTTGACATAACACCTTAAGCTACAACAATGGGGGTGGTTCAAGAACCCCAAAGTAGTCCACGCAAGAGGGAACCTTGTGGAAGAAACGGGAAGTGCTCCGCACTACCTACTTGACTAGTGATTCCTTTGTGAGATAGCGTTAACAGTTGTCCATGTGGTGACCCCAGTGAGTACACATAGATGTATTAGTTGTCTATTATTCTTGAAGGGGGTAAAGTAAAGTCGAGATACTCCCAAACTAGTCAGTGTGACTTTTTGGGTAAATCGCACTCACTTAAGACAACTTTGTAACACTTAGGATGAGAGAACCACCTAGGAGAGTATACTTTGGCTAGGAGCCCACTTTGACCATTCTAAAATAGTGTCGAGTTATGAACCATATTTTTATTGTGAAACATGTGACGCGTTACTTTCGCTTAGTTTTTACTTGCCTTAGGGTGAGGTGAAACTCTACCAAAGTGAAGCCAGCATGTTTCATCCCATTTTTGAAACATTCTTTTGACTCACTTCATTCACATTCTTTTGACACTTTGTTGATCAAAAGAAGGGTGACTACCTATGTGTTGCCAATCAATTGTTTCTGCCACTTTTTTGTCCATTTACACCCATCAATGTTTGCGGTTGGGTTAGTTAAACATCTAAAGTGTGTGGAGACGTATTTATATCATTGGTAGCCTTTGTGATCTTGATACCCATGTCAGGATCATCATCATAGTTAGGCATGGTTCATCATCGCGGACTTCCATATAAGAGTTAGCTTGTTTGTCTCGTATCATTAAAATTTCAATATTTACGTCTTGTTTCTTGTAAACTCGACATAAATACCTATATTGTACGGTTACGTTGCACACATTCTTAACTATTCCTAGCTATACTTTGAGCTTTTTGGTTCGGTCCTATTATTACCTCGATTTCAAAAGGTGTTAGGCATTACCATTTGTGCGTGTTATATCAATAACACCTCGATATCAATACTTCACTTTCTTACAAAGTGGGTTAACATATCTTGGTGATATTGTTGTGCCATTCACAAATCATAATTGGCACTTTTTGAGATATAGTTCTTAATCGGATTTGAGCATGCTCGTCGTATATCTTGATTAGGAGATCGCATTTAACTTCGTGTATTTACTTACGTCTTGTTCATTCCTTTGAACTTTGCATAAGTGGAGACATCTTGTTAAGCATCTGACGTCGCAGGTTACTTTGAAACATAGTCTAGGAAATACTTCATTTAATCAAGTTTTGATACCAAACAATTGTTTCATTGGTGACTTTATCACTCTATCACATTGGTATTCTCACACTGTTAATTTACTCTTGACACGTACATCTTGTGTTTCACTTAGAGGTAGTCATTGAATTTTGAACAAATCTACAACTTACCTTAGTGAAACTTATCACGAAAACATGGCTCCCAAGACGCATCTATGGTTAAAGAAACAAACATATGAGGAACAACAGGCGCAAGCTCGAGAAACCTCTAATAGACAAGGATCAAACCCATTCATCAGACACGATCTAGGACCACTATTTTCTACAGAAAAGGAAATAGAAGAAATGGTCGACCATAGTGGAAACGAATTAGAGTCACCACACGCAGAATTTGATTTCGACCCTACTCTACTAGACAAATTTCTTCTTAGAAACAAAGACAGAGTGTTGGCTCAGGTCGTCGAATTAGGGGCCAAATTGCCCATCGAGAATGAACCAATACTACAAACGAATGACACTACTGAGGAAGAACACCCCCTTATCAATATGGAAGATATTTTAACAAGTGGGCATGCTTCCACTTCTTACGTAGAAAATGATAAAGTGGTAGGGCATAGAATACTCCTCATCAAAGTGCCATGGAGAAAAAAAATAGAATTTGAAACAAAGGAAGAAACTCCATAGTATGAAGAGGAGGAACCTTTAGAAGAAGAGGCTATAAACCAAGCCACACTCCAACAACAAATCAAGAACCTCAGCCGACAAATTTCTTTTCTTACTTCCCATGTGCAGAAGGATGCAAACAAGAACATTCAAAAGGTGTGGCCTAAGGTTAAGATCAATGAAATCCATCAGGAAAAACAAGGATAAGAAGACATATGGTACCATTGGGTTTACATCCCTACTTCTCCCACTAAAGAACAATTGCTCGCACAAGGAAGTGCAGTCTATGAAAGTGACGCTTACAAGCTTTACAAGAGAGAAATATAGGGAGCATAAGGAAATATTAAATATGAAGAACTATGCCCCTATCCTTTTGACAAGACAATGACCCTTCAACCCTTTCTAAAGAAATTTGATATGCCCAAAGTTTGAAAAATACAAAGGAAAGGGAGACCTAAGGGGATCATGTCAAATATTTTTACAAGACATGTTAAGAGGTGTCTTATAGTGATAATTGCCTCATCAGACTTTTTCCCAAGAGTCTCGGAGGTCAAGCATTGGAATGGTTTACATGCTTACCATGGGGATCAGTTTCCACATAGCTAAAATTGGTAGAAAAGATTCGTGCGTCACGTCTTGTATAATATAGAGAGTGCCATCACCATGGTAGAGTTGTGTGGTGCCCAAAGCAATGCCCAAATGATACCTTCGCTAGATTCCTCCAACGATGGAGAGGGATAGCCAGTTGCTTCCCTTATGCTTTCCCTGAAAAGTAGTTGTTCAGTATCTTCGTTCCTAATCTCAACCCATATATCGCCTTCCACCTCCAACTGCACTGTTTCCATACTTTTGAGGAGGTTATCGAGAAAGGGATTCAAATAGAGAAGGATCTCATTGCCAAAGGCACCCTTAAAAACCAATCTAAAGACAACAAAAGTGCCAAACCAGCTGGAAAATCCCAATATATTAAAAAAAAAACAAAA
Source organism: Taxus chinensis (assembly GCA_019776745.2). Taxonomy (NCBI): domain Eukaryota; kingdom Viridiplantae; phylum Streptophyta; class Pinopsida; order Cupressales; family Taxaceae; genus Taxus; species Taxus chinensis. Next base: position 73,103,753 of record CM034154.1, on the reverse strand, counting down.
ACGTGGTGGGAGACGTAAATCATTAATTCCAAACGCGTTCAAATGGTCCAAACTAGTCAACCTTTTAAACTAACCAAGGGCCCAATTCAACCACCACCAAAACGATGAACATTAACCTCTCTCAATGAACCGTCGTCAGTCATACTAAAATAGTTGGATGCGGCCCTACATGATGACCTATCCTACAACACAACTGTTTGACGAAAATGCTCCTAGACCTTCATGGTATAACAAGCATGAATATTGCAAAATGCATCACGTTAAAGGTCATAAGACAAACAAATTGTTGCGGCTTCGCCACTATATTTAGGACCTCATTGACAACGTGGAGATAGAGGTAGATAACCTTGGCCACACGCAAATGCCTAACAAGAAAATGGGAATTTATAAGGAACCATTCCCAAAGCATGATAAATCAGAAAAGGCAAAGTCAGATCGGGGAGAGTCATCCCAAACTTATAAAGCCGTGAATTACTTGTATACAAAGAGAGATAACAATCATTACGATTCACTTATCAGATGTATTCACCCCCCTACTGACCATGTCAACACTATCTGGATTAAGGGAAAAGACTGTGCTGCGTTAACAAGGCGCACCCACCTTGTAATTCCGGAACCCTCTCCGTCAACCCCGCATACTGGTAAGTATAACCTTTTAGAACAGCTTGAGAAGACATCCGTTAAGATTTCAATCTTAGACGTTCTCAAGATTTCCAATGTGCATAAGGACATCCTATATAAAAATCTTTAGGGGTCAGGAGTGCCTTTAGAAGTTGATCTTGCACACCTTCAAGCTGCGGTGGCACACATTGCACCAAGTGAGCATCTTAATTTCAACCATAGGGAGATCCCTACCACGAATCCTACACATAATCTTCCCTTGTACATTGAGGTAGTTGTCACCCACAGGAAAATAAAATGGGTGCTTGTGGACAATGGATCGGGATTGAACATTTACACACTTAAGTTGGTCAAACAATTGGGACATACAGAGGAAGATATTGAGTCCCATTTTATCACTATCACCTTATACGACAACATGGAAAGGGAATCAGCAAGGTACCATCGCATTTCCTATGGAAGTAGGCCCCACTTGTCATCAAACAAAGTTTCACATCATAGATTTGGAACTTCCATATAATATGCTTCTCGGTCAACCATGGATTCATGCCATGTAGACCATGCCATCAACGTTTCATCAATGCATCAAGTTAAAGCATGAGGGACATATGATAACAATACCATAAGATTCAAAGCCCTTTGCTCAATATAGAGCTCTCAATAGCGTTGCATGAAAGGGTATATATGTATGTCCCTCTGTAGATATAGTTGTTCCTCTCCAGTCTGATGCTATGGAATCCTGTGTGGATTCAGATTCACTTAGTTCTTGTGCTCATGGGGAGTATACTTCAATCATCTCCATTTGATTCATGGGAGATGAAAATCTTGGAATATGGCTGTGGGGAGTATAATGTATAACAAGTGCTTTTGGTGTCAAATCTCTCATTATCGCCCAAGACTAGAGGTCGACCCAACTACTGCTTTAGGAGGCCTAGAGAAGAACACACTATTGGGTCATTCCTACCAGGAGGCTTGTTAGCTGAGGAGAAATTGCTTAATCCACCTACTAATTAGGTCCCTGAGGACACTCAACCATCCTATTATCGGACCCCGGAATATGAAAATTCTAGTAAAATGATGTACTCCATGGGCTACAAAGGCCTAGAATGTGGGAGGAATGAACAAGGACAATGAGAACCAATTCCTCTTCCACATTTCAAAATAGAAAGATACGACATCAATATTCATCCTTATGGAGCGCACCCCAATGATCAAGATGAGACTTTTTCTGAGCATGATGATAGTTTCGATTACCTAGACAGTGATATGGATTCTTGTTGTAGCCAATATGAGGATCTGGCCTCCACAAACCTTTTCATGAATAACATTGTCCTAACCATCACCCCTACTGAACCAACCCTTGACCTAGTGTACCCTTCCCTTGTTGAATGGGACCAACAATGTCATGTGCCACTAGATTTATTCGAGAATGATGAGGCTATTGTAGAGTTCATGGGCATAAGGGATACAATCCCCATTGGAGATCATAAGAAAGGTTTCTTTATCGACTTAGACACCTGCGCCTACTTCGGCGAGGAGGTTGAACTTCATGGTCAGCAAAATTTAAGGAAAAGCGAGGGAAAAAGTTTTAAAGAAAAGCCTCGATAAAAATTGAAGTCCAAGTTGCACAGTGAAAACCTATTTGAGGCACTGGGTGACAAACAAATAATAAAATCAAAGGAAAAACAAAGTGACCATGCCAAGGATGAAAATCTCGTGGAGACATCCTTGGATGAAGATCTCAACCTTCCTCCCGACCTTACACGTATGGAGGATTTATCAAAATTGTTAGTCAAAGAAACCATTGATGTCAACATTGGTACCAAAGAAGATCCCAAGATAGTAAAATTAGGGGCATCACTCTCAACTAGAGAACAAAAGAAGTTCACCATGTTGTTGCGAGAGTTCATTGATGTGTTTGCATGGTCTTACAAGGACATGCCCGGCCTAGATCTGACTTTGGTCATGCACAACCTAGTCGTGCATGCAGATGCCAAGCCTATCAAATAGAAAATCTTGAAAGATGCATCCAAGAGTGGCCTTGTTGGTCAAGGAAGAGTTAGAAAGGTTTGCTTGCAGTAGGATTCATCTGACCAATTGACTATTTTGAATGGATATCAAACATAGTTCCTATCCAGAAGAAACCTGTCAATATCCGAATCTGTATGGATTTTAGAGACATCAATAAGGATTTTCCTAAAGATGACTTTCTGCTACCCAATATTGATATGATTGTTGACTCAACAATAGGATATGAAATTCTATCGCTCATGGATGGATTTTTTTGGTTATAATTAGATTAAAATTGCTGAGGAGGACCAACACAAAACAACTTTCACAACTCCTTGGGGCACCTTCTACTATCAGGTGATGTCATATGGCCTTAAGAATGTGGGAACAACTTATTAGTGGGCCATGACAGTAATCTTTAACAATATGATTCATGATATCATGGAAGACTACGTAGACGACATCCTGGGAAATTCCAAAACAAGAGAAGATCATCCTGTCATTTTGTGGCGTATCTTTGAGCACCTGTGGGAATACAAAGTCAGGTTGAATCCCAAGAAGTGGGTCTTCGATGTGCTATCAGGGAAATTATTGGGCTTCATTGTGTCAAGATGAGGTCTTGAGGTAGACCCTGCTAAAGTGTCTGCCATCACTGAAATGCCTCCACTTGAAAATATCAAGCAATTGCGTAGCTTGTAGGGGAAAATTCAAGCCATTCGCCGCTTTATCTCATAGCTTGTAGATAAATGTCACTCATTCACCCATTTACTTAAAAATGACGTCACTTTCATTTGGGGACCCGAGCAACATCAAGCATTTGCTTTGCTTAAACAGTACCTGGCTAATCCACCTGTCCTCATGCCTCCTACTCTGGGAGAACCACTTTTGCTCTATATTTCCGCTACACAATATGCTATTGGTGCACTGCTCACCCAATATGACATTAACCATAAGGAGAAAGTGGTGTACTATCTGAGTCGCACCCTCAATGCCTATGAACTTAATTATCCTCAGATTGAAAAAGCTTGCTTTCCCGTTGTTTTTAACTTTCAAAAGCTTCACCATTACCTATTGAATACTAAGACCAAGCTCATATCGAAGGTCGACCCACTCAAGTATTTTTTGTCCAAACCTGCCCTTATAGGTAGAATGGCTAATTGGATCATTCTACTTAGTGAGTTTGATATATAAATTTTCCATTAAAAATCAGTTAAAGGACAAGTACTTGCAGATCAGCTAGCGGAAGCACCTTTGCAAAGCATGGAGCCTTTGAGTTTGGAATTGCCAGACGCCTCTTTTCTCTACATTGAAGAATATGTCGTATGACAGATAAATTTTGATGGATATTTTACGTTTCATGGTTCAGGTGTAGGAGTGGTCCTTACTACTCCTTCGGGTGATCCTATACCGGAGGCTTTCCGCTTGGCCTTCCCTTGCATGAAAAACATTACAGAGTATGAATCGATCATTGCAAGGATGAAGCTGGCCATCAAGTGGAATATTCATCATGTTAAGGTTGTAGGTGATTCATAGTTAATCATTAAACAAGTTAATGATGAGTATAAGGTTAAGGATGAAAAAATCATACCTTACAAAAAGTTAATGGAAAGTCTAAAGGAGTATTTTGTGCACATCACCTTTGAGCAGATCCTAAGAGCGCAAAATAGATCAGCGGATGCTATGGCCATAGTGGGATCTATTCTTCGTATTCCACCAGGGAACAATGATATGCCTTTCTTCGTAGAAAATGTACACTAGCCCACATATGACATGCTAGAATCTTGCCTGGCTTGTGAGGTTGTTGGTCCCCATTCACCATGGTACGAACCCATTTTCACCTATCTTAAGGAAATTACATTCCCTCCCAATATCTCCCACTCTAAAAGGTAGAGCCTAATTCACCAGATAGCCCGTTACACCCTTTTAGGAGGTACACTTTATCGTTGTGGCTATGACGGGAATCTGTTATGTTGTCTGGATATGACGGAGTCAAGCCAGGCAATCAAGGAAATACATGAAGGAGTATGCGGAGCACATACAAATGGAATGGTCTTGGCTAAGAAATTGTTAAGAGTAGGTTACTATTGGCCTACCATGGAAACAAATTGTTGTAATTACGTTAGAAAATGTGTGCTTTGTCAAAAGTATGGAAATTTTTTCCCTGCTCCGTCACAGCCATTGCAACCAATTACTACCCCATGGTCGTTCTCCAAGTGGGGACTCAATTTAATAGAGAAACTTACCCCTACCTCATCTGATGGTCATACACATATTATCACAGCCACCAAATATTTTACAAAATGGGTGGAGGCCGTCCCGTTAACCTATGTCACAGGAGCACAAATTTATAAATTCATCATGAATCACATTATTTGTCGGTATGACATTCCTGCAGCCAATGTTACAGATAATGGGAGGTCATTTAAGAATAAAACTATGAAAATCCTTTGCCATTAGTTCCAAATTATATTAAAATGGTCCATGCCATATTACCCTCAAGGTAATGGACAAGCTGAGGCAACAAACAAGACTTTGGTCAAGATAATGGAGAAGATGGTCAGCAAAACAGGTCGCAACTAGCACCTACAAATTCATCCAGCTCTTTGGGCTTACCGAACATCCATTTGCACCCCTATAGGTGCGACACCATATTCCCTAGTGTTCGGAATAGAATCTATCATCCCCTTAGAAATTGAACTTCCGTCCCTGAGAATTTCTCTTTGAGACTATCTGGATAAAGATGAAGATTATCGAGTGGCAAGGTTGGCTAAGTTGGAGCTACTGGATGAGAGGTGCATTCGCGCTCTTAATCACCTGAAAGTATATCAACACAAAGTCTCCAAAAACTATAACAATAGAATCATCCCTCGTCAGTTTGAGATTGGTGATTTAGTCATGAAGGAGAACCAGTTCAACACCAGAGAAGAGTGAGAAAAGAAAGGGAAGTTCAAACCCCATTGGTTAGGACCCTATGTCATAGTTGCAATTATGGCACAAGGGCATACAAGTTGGCTCACCCCAATGGTGATGAACTCTGGGAGCCCATGAACGCCATGCATCTTGAGAGATTCTATGCTTGAACATGGTGCAAGGAAGTCATAAAAATAAAAAACACAAAAAAATAAAAGAAAAAAAATTAGAAAAGAAAAAAGAGAAAACAGGTCGTCCACTAGTGAAAACCACGCAATTGTGGCACTTTGGGCAAGTCCTTGGGTGCAAACTGGTTTCCGGCGCCTCGGGAGGATTCGTTGTTCACAAGCATTCTTTATTAGAAGGGTAGTTATCTCTGGCCTAGACTTGGTTCTTCCTTCGAGTTTCCTTGTGCACACCATTCTATCTAGCCTTGATCTAGCTTTGCCTTCTTCTATTTGTTTGTGGGGGATGTGGTCTTTCGTTATTTCCCATCTTACGATGGGTGTAGCTCAATGACTTCGCCTTCATGTTCATAACCGTGTGACTTATTCCCTTGTATATTCCCTGCTAATGCTGGGGGAATCCATGCTTTCTTGGTTACATGCACATAGCTTTGAAAACCATCAGAAAACACAAAAACAATGGAAAATTGTTTCGAGAAAACACAAAAAAAAATAAAAAATTGCCTCAAAAAGACCTAAACAATAGAAAATCGGTGCATGAAAACATATGTTACAAAAACATTTACTTGCATTGTCTTGTTTCCTTGCTTTGCTTGTTTCTTGTGTAGTGTGTTGCGTGCTTTCTTTTGGGTTGTTTGTTGCTTGGGTGTACTTTGTCATACTTTATCTTTTCTTGCTTAGATTAGATTCATTCTTGCTTGTGCGTATTGTGGTGAGTTTCAACATGCTAGTGTGTTAATTCATTATGTTCGTTCTTAGGCATTTGGTTGTGTTTGTTACTTGTTAATAAGACATGGTGATTCATGATGTATTGCATTAATTCCTAGTGTTCTTTGTTAGATTGTGTTTCTTGCATGTGCTCTATTTTGTTATCATTACCATCACTATAATCACATCTAGCATCATCTATACATCATATATAAACAAAAATGCTAAGTTTTACATCATGCATGTATGCTAAGCTAATAATCACTTATCGTATCATCAATGGGGGCAAGAGGGGTTGCGCATAATAAAAAATCTATCCCCCCTGCACCAATATCATCATTTCATCCTATCCATCTACATCAAAATAACACATAAAAACAACATTTGATATCATCTACAGATCAATCATCTGCAATCTACAACACATGTATGCATTAATACAATGGAATTAGATACATACAAAGTACAAAATCAGATAATACATCCATACGTGCTGAATCAAAACATGCAGCATGCAACGAGAATCAATGTATGCCCACTCATGTCACAACGCCTCCATACATGTGAATTAAACAAACACAACATGCAATGAGAACCAACATATAGTAATTTTTGGAAAGGGGTATTTCACATCATAGAATTATGCCCACTCATGCCACATGCATAAAAGTACAACAACAATACAATGCGTCATAACAATATCCACAAATACTAAATCAAAACAATAACATGCATCGAATCCAATGCAGGCAATAAACCCGCTCAAGATACATAAACACAATTCATGTCCCGTCATCAATTGGCTCCCCATATATTTACAAACAATGCAAAAACCATCTATATACATGTATCAACAAAAAAAATATGTGCCTCATCTCATCACCATGTGTATCTGAGCCAAAACAAAATGAGTCCTCATATATATATATATATATATATATATATATATATATATATACATGTGTGTCAAAAATACATCTGTATCAAAAATGGATACATACAAATATGTACTCTATATCAAAAATTCCTTCAGCTGAGGCATATAACAGGGATACATCAAAAATGTCTATATAATACACAATGTCATGATCAGTGCTCAATATAAATACATCGGCGATACACAATGCCATCAAAAAGGGGCATGCATCTGAAAGAATCAAGCCTTCATCATGAGGCATCATAAAAAATACATGTCTACAATCACTGTACATCAAAATCAGCCTTCACAAGAGGCATACATACAAATAGAATCTATACAATACAAAAGTGGCTATCAACCATAGCTCTCACCCTCTCCAGGGCTCCCAGGTTGGTCCTTTAGATGCTGGATATCTGTAGGCTGGGCTGGCACTGGTCTCGCTAGTTGATCTGGAAGGGGCTGTCTGACTAATTTGGTGGAATGACCAGACCTTGTGAACGAGACCCTGATGCACTCGATCCTAAAAATTGTGGCAAAGCCACTCTCTGCTCTGGTGACACCACTCTGTAGTATGCGGTCTTGTAAAAGAGTGCCTCCCCACCAAGCCTGATGGAATCCTGAATCAAATCGGCATCTCCCAAGGCAAGCGCTACCTAAAGGGTAGTGTCTCGGTCGCCTATAACCCGGCCCAGGTCTACCTCGGCCTGTCTAGAGGTCACAACCTATCAATCTCTCTCTGTCATCATCAATTGTAGCTCGGCGTGGGCCTAATCCCTCTGGGCTACTGTTTCCTGATAACGTGTATACACATGGTCTCTTTGTGTCATGACCATACGCAGCTGTGACTGGGATTGATGTAAGAGACTCAGTATTTGTGCCCCTTGTGCAATTGTCTCTCAGATTTGGCTCTGCCATGTTACTTTTTCATCTCCTGGCCCGGCCTGGGGCTCGAGCCTGATACCACCCTAAAAGTAATGTAACAATATGGGCTCGGGCCTCGTCTCTCTCTACTGTGGCTGTCTTGCACCAGCCTCGAGCCTCGTCTCTCTCTACTCTTACCACGTCTCTCTCAGCTAAGAGCTGTTGTACCTGTCCCTGTGTTGTGGCCATCTGTGCCACTGGCTGTGAAGCTATGTGGGCCTCAGGGACTGGTCCTTGCGGCACTCTAGATGACTGCCCTTGCTTAAAAAATCTACCTCGGGGAGGAGGCATGGCTACCTGTACTGGGCCATGTGGCCTCGGTCCCTACGGCTATGCGACACCTTGTCCATCATGTGGGATCCCATCAAAGGGATCCTCAGGGTTTGGCCCCAATGCTACTGCTCTGGCCCTGTGCTCTGACCCGTGCCATACCTCCACAGGAGGGTGAATGCCTGCTACCCATGTTGCCTCTGGAATAGTCAGTCATTGGGGTAACATTGTAGCATACCACGCTGCATAATCAACTGTGGTCCCCAGATCTCTAATCTATCACAATGGATCCCATGTCTGGGGGATCCCCTATAGAAAACTAGCCCTAGCTCAGGCTACTACAATCTGAGGCCTCATAGTCTACCTGTCAGAGTCAATGTGATCATGCCAGATATCTGGTTGCGGGACATCCTGTACTCAGCCTAGCTGCTGCTGACACTTGTCAACACAATATAGCTCCATGATGTAACTATGGTTGCTAATCAAGAAGTGCTCCACCAAGCACACACTAAGCTCCGTGGCATCCTATGGCCACTGGAAGTGTCTATATGGACGCCAAATGATGTCTATCGTTGCTAGCTCATCAAACTCCTGCCTATATCTGAATAGGCTATCAAGGTGACCACTGATGTCTCTGCCAACTGCTATCCAAGCCATGTATGATGGCTCCTTGGGGTCTCGAACTCGGAATGGACCGACAGGGCATCCAATGGCTATATGATCCCATGACCATATTTTTAACAATGATGCTGGCCCCATGGTCTTCTGACCGTGGTATGTGATAAGATGTAAATCCCAGTATATATGGGCCATTAGACACTGACCCTAGTAATACCTCTCACCACTATAAATCCCGTGTACTACTGGTAGCAATCCTCTCGGGAATGAAGTCCCTATCTTATCAGTGAGTAGGAACCCACTAATAAGTGCCATGATGTAAAGTGGCCCCCGATGCAATGTTGGGTCCAAGATGCAATCATGTAAGGCCACATTCATCCTATCATGGGGTATGTCATCAACACTTAATAACGCGCTGCATGCTGCTCTAATCAACCCTGCATCTGAGCTATACTTGATCAATGTACCCATCATGGGCACACGCAGGATCCACCACACATCCTCTATCGTCACTATCATCTCACCTATGGGCAGTCTAAAGCATTGAATCTCGTTGTGCCATCGCTCGGCAAACGCAGTCAGGAGGCCGTGATCCAGTAATATGGATGGCATCCGAGTCACGGGGCCCAGCCCCACTACCTCCAGTAATATCAGCCATCTCTCGACAGTCGCGTCGGTGCATACTGCCCTCTAACTCGGCAATCTGGGAGTGACGCTCCCACATCTGCAACACTGGTAGTTGTCTCTGCAAAATAACACACCACTCATTAGTTTCTAGCATTTCATCTAAAAATCTATCTCTATTTTTTAGGGTTAACCCAAAAATCCTAAAAATTCTTCTAAGTGTCACATTTTTGGACACTTTCCTATCTTTTTCTGCCTGTCTAGGGCACCTGCGTGCCCTTTTGGGCATGTGCGCCACATTTCTTGCACCTACGCTTATGCGCGTTGGTGTTTTCTGGCATGTGCGCCCTCTTTCAGGTGCCTGTGCACCCTTTTTGGCGTGTGTGCCACCTATTTGGTGCTTGTGCATGCATATGTGCGCTTCTACCTGTGTGTGCTTAACTCCCCATGCCTGCATCATGCTTTTCACATGTGCACCCCTTTCTCGGTGTGTGCACGTGTGCGCATATGTGCTCGTGTGTGCGCGTGCGTATGTGTGAATGTGATTTTTGCTTGCGCGTGTGCACGCATAGCCCTGGCACCTGCCCTTAAACAGTGCCTACCCCCCAAAGTGGTGCATGCGCGCCCTAACCCATGCCTGCGCCTACGCAGGCACGCCTACATTTTTCTATGCCTAATTACCCTAATTAATGCATTAATGACAAAAATTTAAGAGCAAGGTTGTGATACTCACAAATGGCCCCTCGTCCGCGTGCCTCTAGTACCCCCGGACTGCGTTAGCACACCTCAAACGGTCTTGTGTGATCACCATCTCTCCTGAGTGTCAAAGCCTCACAGTAAATTTTCTAAACTGAGTGGTTACAATGAACTGATTACGATGTTTTTACCCCCCCTGGGGGGTATATTAACCTGTTTTTCACCGTTTGGATGGCTGGGAAACCTGTTTCGATCACTGTTTTCTCCTCGGTTCGCTGTGGAATAATTTTTTTTATTAAATAATTATTTTTCTCTTCTTTTTCACCGTATTGGGGCCTTTTTTGTCTAATACCCCTTTCTTCTCCCTCAGACAATTTTATTGCTCCCTAGTGATTTTTATTCTTCTTCACACTCTCGTAAAATTATTTTTCAAATAATTATTTTTTCTTAATTTTTCCACTAAACAAGGACATTATTTGTCGTTTGTTTCTCCTTTCTTCCACCTAGGGCACTTTCTGTTGTCCCTAGGCCCTTCCTTCATTTTATTCTCCTTTCTTCTATTGTTTACCACGGTTCAGCAATGCCAAAACAATACAAACACTTAATATATCAAAAAAATCCAAAAAACAAGGCACAATTTTTCAAAAAAATCCTAAAAAGTAAACAACCCTACAAAATGGTAACTTGCTTCTTACGGCTGAAACTTGTGTCTTGCACATGGTATTTTATCCATATCCTATTTGTTTGTCTCACATCTTCCCCGATTAATACGACTTGCGGATTGTCAGATTTATAACCATTCACAAAGCTAGCTATTGGCTTCGTCTGTACTCTGGGGCACGTTTGGTTCCTGGTGCTGTTTCGTTGCACACAAACGCTTTTCACGGACCCCATGTCCATTTTCATTTCCCCTTGCATGTATCCTTGCTTAGGGTATCATTTTTAACCCTTCTCGTCAATTACGAACTTATGGATCTCTTCAACATTGATAACAAAACATTTGTACAACTGTCTTGATCGTTGCTGGTTTGGATATGTGTGTTTGTACTTGTTTTCCCTGTTAGATGAGCTTATTTCCTTCTTGTATTGCATTGCATTTTTGTATGTTGCATGGAGTTGGTACTTTCAACAATGGACAATTGTTCGTAGTATGGCTTTTCATGTCATTCTACCTTTGTCGTATGCTTATATTTTTAATAAGGGCCAATGATGTAGTTCCTATGGCAATATGATGACATCAAATTTGTTCCACATAAACAACGGCTAGAGGCTAAGCTCTTCTCTCTCCTCTTCCTTATTTCTTCTACACCACTTCCCTTTTCACCCCTAATTTTCTCTCTCATCAGGGCATTCTGCCTCTTCCCCATTCTTCTACCTATTTCTCATCTTTTTCGATCATCGATCAACTTCTTTCATCACCCCATCGACACTCGAGGGGGCATCTCTCCCTCCTACTAATTTTTCTTCTATCCCTTCAATATTTTTCTTCCGTCTACTATCTTTGAAGTGACATCACTTATGCCACCCCAAAGAGGGGCAAATGTAGACACCTATAATTACGCCCAAGCAATTTAAATACTTAAATTGCGCTAATTATCCCCTTTCTCGCAAATCGACAACGTATTGTCAAAAGTGCTCATATTCCCTCTTGTTGTCATTAATCAATTACAATACGCTAATTGATTAAGTTGCCCATCCAGCTAACAACCTAGTTAACGACCTTCCGTTAATTAGTCACTTCCTCTATCTAAATTAATTAATTATTATTAATTAATTAGTCTTCCCCTTCATTTAACTAGTAAATCAATATTAAATTGATTTAATCCCTTTCTAATAGCCTAAATTGCACTAATATTATTCTAAATGGCTTCTATAAGCTTACACCTACGTATTAATTAATCACCTTTGATTAATTAAAGTACCCCCCAACTCCCATGCCTTGCTAAACATGTATTAAACCCTTCTAAAGTAAGGTTAACTTTAATAAATCAATCTTATCCATTCCTAATCATGTTTTACCTTTATCCCACATTCATGAGGATGTGTTGAATTCTTTATCCTTTGGGCTATATAAAGAGCCCTCCACCTACCTTTTTACTTACACCTTAAACTCCTTAGAGATAAAATGCAAGGCATATAGCAAAGAGACTAAGAGCTTGCACCTTGATTTCTTGAGAGTTCATCATCTTGAGGAGCTAAGTTTCCTATTCTAGCCTAAAAGTGCTTAGGTCATATGGGAGGTGTCAAAAGGGTCTTGTAGCCCAATTTTGATAAGCCCCCATTCCTAGGTTCTTGGAGATATCAAGGACAACCAAATATTGATTGCCATGGAGCTTATTTAGGTCCATTTACTTGTTTGTTGGTAATCTAGAGAAGTAGAGGTTTAAATACTTTAGCATTGTTTAAATCAATGTTACATGCATTATGCTAGGTATTAATCTTGTTTAGCTCTCATCTTTGATGGTGTTTAGATTTTGTCATTAGCTTTGTTATAGAACTATTTAGGTGTTAGTTCTCATCCATCTAACTTAGCTAAAAAGCACAAAACCATGCACACAACAAGGAGCACTTTTAGATGCTTGCATTACCGGAGTGATTTCATCTCACTGATGTGCATCTAATACCAAAATTATAATGTCATTTAAGCTGAATTGTGATACCATTCAAAGATTGATTTGAGGAGCTAGTGTGTAGGCTTACGTGTAAGGGTATAATGTGACATGTAACTTGTGGAATGTGAAAAATTCAACATTGTTTAAGGAGCCAACATGAATCCATGTAATTCATAGTAAGACTGATCGAGGAAACTCATAGTACATCAAGTTGAGTTGTCACTTGGTTTTTATTATTGTATAGAGGATGGGGAGATATCTAATGCTTGATGGGTCACTTATTGTTTTGAAGAAAATTTGTAAGGTGGGTCTTACGTCTATATAGACATGTCCCTATACTTGTGCTAGACACGATTCCCACAAAAGATAGAGCTATAATATGGACTAGTAATTTAAATATATTGTAGAGCTATATTTGTCAAGGTTACAAGTTAGAAATGATATATGAGCATTTATTATGTTTCGTAAAGCATTTCGATTTGTGGGATTGTTGTAATGTTTCCTGATGTATCTAATTATTTTTAAATCAATAAATTTCTAAGTTCTATTCCCTTGTGATGTGTGTTTCAATTATGCATAATTATGATAACTATTTCGAGGGTTGTATGGTATAAAACATCTCTTGATCGAGACTCCTAACTATAAGTGCATCATTTGGTATCATAAAAAGGTTCTACTCCTTGTAATTACGCCGAGAGGTGTTCTACAATGACAGGCAAGGTTGTAATGGAGTGCAGTGTTCACTTTTATTCTCGACATTAAATTTGACATTTATTTAACCGTCATGTGAGAGTTCATTCATAAATTTGAATTCTATTGGATTGTCTGTTAAATAATTTTATTTCTTTTTCTTGGAGTAGTCAATAAAAAATAAGTAATATCTTGACCATTTAGTAATGTTTGCATCTTTTTACTTGAATAGATATTTTTTAGACTAACATAATCATGTAGCTAAATGATTCCATTTGCCACAAATGAATGGGAAATTGATAAAGAATTTAATGAAGTTGTTGATTAAATAGGTATGTAAAAATATCAAATCTAAGTACCTTGAAATTGATTTCTATTGATGTATTTCATATAGATACATTTATTATAATATACTTATTATATTATATTTATGTTTAATTGTTATTTTTTTGGTATACTTATACAACACTTGCATAGTTAGATAAGTGTCTTGTGATTGATATCTCTTGATGTATTTAAGATATCTATACTAGGTTTACATCATCTAGTGTTGATACATCATTTGTTGTTGTTGTTTGTTACATTTTCAAGTGTGATATAAGGAAATTGAAGACATCTTCTAGTGAGAGTTGGATATAATGTAAATGTGATCTTGATCAGTTGTTACCTAATGATAATTGTAAACATTCTCTAAGGAATGGGTTGGATAAATGTTTTTAGAAAATTAGCACAAAGGAACTCCTTTTTGAAGAAAGGTAAAACAAAGGAGATAACAATGTAAGAAGACCACGATATATTGGATTTGAAGGTCCAAGAGAACCCATATTCACATACCTAATATGTTTTATGAAAGGCATGCAATCTCATTTATAAGATATAAAGAGAACACAATGATGAGGTGGTGGTACTGTAGACAATGAAATAGATACTAAAGCCATAGAAGAAGCACATAAATCTCATAAGAAGAATAGGTTGAAGAACATGAAGCTAGATTGTTTAAGGATGTTGCCAAGATAGAGAATTGAATCCTGAAGAACTCTTTGATTGGATAGTTGAGTTGGAAAATTATTTTGACTTTTAAGATATGGAAGATCTAAGGGAAGCGAAAAAAATTCGCATTAAATTTAAAGGTCATGTATCTGTATGTTAGGAACATGTACACGTTAAGTGATTACACAAAGGTAAAGAAAATATCAATACCTCAAGTATATTTATTACAAAATTTAAAGAAACATTCATTCCACATGATTATCATATGTTTTTTTCCAAGAAGCTCCAAGATTTGAGACAAAGGGATTAGGATGTAAGTGACTATATAGAGGAATTTTACAAGCTAACTATTAGATTTGGTCATGTTAAAAATGACAAAAAAATATTTCACAATCTATGAATGGATTATGTATGAAAATTCAAGATGGTTCAATGTTATAAGAATACATTATATTGAGGAAGCCTATTAGTGTGTGCCGAAGGGATAAGAGCCACTAGCGCAAAAAAATAAAGCACAATACAAGGAAAAGGAAAGTTCACACATGGTCATGGAAAAGTAGGAACAAATGAACATTTTCACAAGGAGAGGAAAGTACTTCAAAACATTATTATATTGTGCAAAGAGGTAGAGAAATATTGATATGAAAAGGTCAAGGTTGTGTAGACACTAGAAAATGTGCCTTGTGCATAAGGTCTCCTAATTAAAAATACTAGAAACATCATAACACAAAATAATCCCAAAAAAATAAAACAATCCAAGAAAAGCAACTAAAAATATAAAATCACACCAAAATGGTGATAAAAGACACCTCATCACTCATTTACTAACCCTCACCCACTCACATTTATTTTTTCCCAGCCCACCTACCCATTTGCATGTCCAATACACTATGGACCCTTATCATCTCACCCATCTATGCACGTTGCACCCATATGTGTCACAA
Organism: Taxus chinensis; assembly: GCA_019776745.2. Classification (NCBI taxonomy): domain Eukaryota; kingdom Viridiplantae; phylum Streptophyta; class Pinopsida; order Cupressales; family Taxaceae; genus Taxus; species Taxus chinensis. The sequence continues at coordinate 73,088,035 of CM034154.1, read as the reverse complement.
TATTCTATACACTCAAAAACTATAAAATACCACTCACCTCTATCATTTCACCCTCTTGGAATCCTACACTCTTTGTGCACTTGAACACATACTTGAGTTTTTTCTTCTTTTCTTGCATATTTTGGTATTGCAGGTCTTAGAGAGGTGAAGACGGATCACAAAGGATTAGTGTAATTTACAAGATCATTGTTTTGGAAAAAAATCAATGCAGGTGTTAATCGCACCCGTAACTGGCTTGCAACCTCCAAGCGATTTTCAATGAATCACATTTGTGACTGGTTTGTGACTGAGTCATGTATACCTTTCATTTTATGCATTGTTTTGTCATTTTCCTACAATAAATGTCTTTTATCTCCTTAAATGATTAGGGATCTAACTGAGGTAGGTTCCCTAACCACCAAAAATAACTAACCTTTTTATTAGTGTGTTTGTGTACAAGTTTTAGATTTAGATCAAGAAGTTTACCCAATTTATTCATTGAAATAACCCATGATTTTCCTTCTCTTTTCAATGATAGTGTAATCCCATTTATTTAGTAGCATTGATTTGGATATTTCTATATATCAATTAACACATCTTATAGGTGATCCAAATCTAGGCATGTAGTTTGGTGACCACGGTGGGGCCATTTTAGTTGTGGGTAAATTACTTTGTTTTCCGAATCTAATAGATTTTTATTTAGGATTATGCAGTCCTTTCATTTTGGTTTTATTTGTCCTAGCGTTTTGGTTGTAGATCTAACACTTGGTTTTATATATATGCTAAAAAAAAATTAAAAATAAAAAATTGGTCACAACCACAACTGTGTTGCAATTTTTCTACAAAAAAATCTAACAATTTGGTTGTAGGGTGATCACAAACGCAATTGTTTTATAATTTTTTTTCTGAAAAAAAATATTAAAACATTTGTTTCTTCTTAAGGGAAAGAACTAGGAAAGAACATCCATTAAATACTCTTATAGGTTCATATAAGGGTAAATACCCATCCAAATAACTATGGGAAGTACTTGGGCATAAGCCCTAAAACTCATTGTGAAGAGTACCACAGGAACCTTGAAGTAACTAGCCTATTGAGAGGACATACAGGCGAAAACAGAAATGCCCCATCCTCATTAACTATTTTTCACCCGTGAGGTAAACCAAGAGTTGTCTCCGGTAACGTCCCCATCTCGATTGATTAGGGGGTAAGATACATATGTATCTATTTTGTTACCTATTTCCTTTAATTAGGAGCAAGTTAAAAGACCATTCCATTTTAAGATATGGAAACGGCATGAGGACATTACTCAGTGATTGGACAATTTTTTTGCACTCATTTCATTTGGGTATTAATTGGTTATCAGTTGATTTTAGATTCATAATTATTCTTAAGCATTGCATGATGCAATGTTAAAGTTGTTTAAAATTCAATTATTTGTTAACCTTTTCTCGTAGGGTGTACAGTTCTCTGGTTTTGAAGGTAAGATTAATCCAACATTTTGTGTCTATGAGAAATGGCTATTTTTATGCAGTTTTGGTATTCATATCCATGTTTGGATAACCTTTGGGTGGCCTATTGAAAAAGATATGCCTTATTTTGGAACTATTTGAAAACATAGGTATTCATCACTACCTCGTCAAACAGGAGGTTTTCTATGGTGTAGCTTTCTATTCAATTTGTTGAACCGGGAAGAGGGATCCCCTCATATTAGTAAAAATTGATTTCTTGGATAGATTTCGATTGCATAGCTGATATTGTTGATTAGCATGCATATTTTTCCAAGCATATTTTGTGGGATTCCTGTTGTATATAGAAAGGATATTTTTCCCATATGATTTTGGCTTTGCATCTGGTTAATGGTGTCACCTGCAGTGAAGAGCTAAGTGACAAGTTTAACATGCTCATATTTTTCTTCTCACATTTATGGTTGACAATTTCCATTATGATGCAAATAGAAATTTATACAGATTTAGTGGGCATTTTCAGTATGTCTTATTTTGGATTTGTATATGTTGTCATTTTTAAGACCCACATTTGTGCACATCATGTTTATAGTTACTTCAGGTGATTTTTTGCAGTGATGACAGTTTCATTGATTTGGATGTGACATTTGGTAGGTAGTTTTGACTTTATCCCATATTTTACATTGGATAGATATTTTGATCTTAACATGGAGTTTCAAGGATTCAGTCTAACTCTCAACCTCATTTTGAAAATTTTTACAGTTTGATTTATAAATCATTTCCATTTTGTAGTGATATTTACAATGTTATTTTATCGTGATTGACCATTTCACAGGGTCAGTAGACACCACCTATGTTTGGAATTTGGTAGTCTATTTCATACTAATCATTTACAACACTACGCAGATCACACGATCAATGGACACTCGCCTAAGTTTGGCATTTGGTCATCTATTAAATATTGATCGATTTCAGTGATATTTTGTGTAGTTGACAATTTTTGCAGGGGTCAATGGACACTCACCTATCAATGGAATTTAGTTTCATGTTTCATACTAATCTACTTGACATTACTTTACAGTTCACTGCATCAGTGGACACTCACCTATGTTTGGAATTTAGTCGTTTATTTCATATTCATCTATTACAGTGATATTTTGTAAAGTTAACAGTTTTTTCAGGGTTGGTGGACACCGCATATTGTTGGCATTTGGTCATTTACTTCATATTGATTTGATTTGGGAAGTTGTAGTATTGGCCAATTCACATGGGTTCAGTTAGAAATTTCCTCTTTGGAAGGTGCTTTGTGTATATTTACACTAATCCATTTATTGTGATATTTTTGGCATTTTAATACATTTAGCAACCTTAACTGCTATGATATATTATGATTTTTGTATATTGGGGTGATGTAGAGAGCCATTTAGTAGATTTAATGGATGGTTGGACTTTTGGGGGAAAAAAGTGATTTTGGATTATAAACAGCTTGTCTATTTTTGGAGTAGTAGTATTAAATACCTTCGATTCCACTACAGAGGTCTCCATGAACAATACGGAGTTTACCTAATCCAGTTGAAGCTTTTGGTGGAACAAAAGTTTTCTTATTGGGGAGGTGTGATCTAGAGGTCATTTTGGGCATCATAATTTCCTAGGATCTCCTTGAATTGGTACAGTATGGAAGATCACTTTGTTATCTTTCCAATGCCTATTGGAACGTGTGAAATAGACATTTTATGTGCAAGATACCGTTAGTACATGATCAGAGCTCAGTTGGCGATGCAAAAAGCATAGGTGTCACTATCTAGGGCACTCTTCAAAGTTGTTAGGTAATGCATCGTGGGACCAATAGGTTGGTGATTAGAAAAATGTGGTTTGTGAATCTCTAGTCTTCGAAAAATGTGAAAGGTTTGTTTAACTAAGGGGTCCAACTCTTGTTTCGGAAGGGGACCCGATTTTCATGTTATTTAACAACTCATCATTTTCCCAAGTAGCTCATCAAGTTACAAATCAAGCTAGAGAATCAAGTTAGGAGATTGAGCTCTACACCGAGTTGGGACCGAGTTAAAGGGGAGCTTGCCGCATACACCTTATCACCTACCAACTCGATGGAACCAACTGACTCACCAAACTGATCAGAGAGCTCGCAGAGTAGGGTTACACCCCAAATGGAAAAATATTGGAGGATGTGACTGAATTCATGGTTAAATACACTAGCCTAAATCTATTTCAATCCTTAACCAACCACCGCCTGATAGATGTGGGATAAACCCACCACATTGCAAAATGGCTCAGTCAGCCCAAAGGATAGCTCACAACAAAGGTTAGCGGTGGGGAACTCAAACCCATGACCTACCACCTCCTACCTAAGTGCCCTAACCACCTCCTCACATAGCCTTTGTCTATTTTAAACCTAGGTGATATGGGATTTAACCTGTATTTCAAGGCCACTTACACTATATAAAGGCCCTCCAAGCCCCATTTCAACAAGCCATGAAGTGATTTATAGGCTTTCAAGCCTAACTCTAAGTAGTGTAAAGAGCTCAATGAGCACGTGGAGCTCACAGAGGAGAGAAACACGGAGCTCGCAAAGGAGAATTAGAAAAGTGCAATGACTCAAGGATGGTGTAAGGTCCTTTAATGGACATTTTTTCCATTCTTTCATTTTTGAGCAACCAGATGCAATTTTCAGGACTCAGAATAAACTAGACATATTTTCAAATTCTTAAGACGATTCACCTGAGCCATTGAGTTTTACATTTTTTTAATATTGATTTGAATTTATTTTCCATCACTTCTGACGTAGAACATGTTGGTCCTCACATCTACACCCCCTGTTGGGCTAACAACAATTCACAAGGAAGGGGAAACTTGCATAGGAATGGTGATAGATTGGATTGTGTGGTCATTTTGTAGTCGAGGAGGGGTCTAACACATTCCTTAGGGATCAAGACTTGGGATGATTGAGGGGCACATACAAAGGAGATGGCCTTTTCCTGTTACTTTTGGTCATGCCTTGAACCAGGGTGAGAGGACCCGCGGTATAACCTGAAATGCAGAGGGGGAGATGAGCCCTTTATTCCCTCTTATTTATTTTCAGATGGGGGGTTTATATGGGATAAGCATGGCTAAGGACACAATATTTCAATTTCAGAAGTTATCACACAAATTATTGTGTATGCTTACTACACCAGAGGCAGGTTACTGAAGATTGATGAGACCAAATTAAGTCTCATCAATTGCACTAGATAACATTATTCTTTCTCTTATAAAGTGGATTTAGATGTAGTCTTAAGAACTATATAGCTTATTTAAGATTGAATATAGAATATATTTGATCTATCTTTAAAATTTCCACTGCAATCTGAATGTTTTCATTTCCTAATATTTCTTGTAAGTTAGAATACCGTATTGTGTATGAGCAGGTCATTTGATCTCTTGAATATATTACAGAAAGTGTAACACTCACATGGCTAAGAGTACATGAATCACAAAGATTATAGCATTCATAAAGTAAAGAGCACATGACTCATTACTGCACTGGTGTAGAACTTGGGTGTAGGACTCTAATTGGCATGTCGGCACAGGACTCTAATTAGTGCACTAGCGCAGGACTCGTAGAATCAACACAGAAATTACTATAACTAAAATTGTAGAACTCCAAATGGAAATCTGAGAGAGGTTTTTGTTCCTCTTATTGTTAGGAGAAAAATCCTCTCTCTGTATTTACACAGAAATAATAGTTTTGAAGAAATCATCATTTAAAGAAGAAATTTTTCAAGTATAGTACTAGCAGAACCAGCAGAAGAATTGTTCTAACTAAAATTGCAGAACTCTAAATAGAAATATGAGATTTTTTTTTCCTCTTATTGTTATGAGGAAAAACCTCTCTCCATTTTTACACAACAATAATAGTTTCAAAGATATCATCATTTGAAGCAACATGTTTTCAAGTGCAAGACTCACACATGCAACATCAGATTCACTCTAGTCAAAGTTGACAATCTCCAAATGAGAATCTAAGAGAGGTTTTTGTTCCTCTTATTGTTAAGAGGAAAAACCTATCTCCATTTTTACACAAAAGCAATAATTGAGGAGATATATTCATTTTAAGTTTCAGTAGAATAAGGTTTGAGAAAAGTAAAAAAAAAAGAAGATAAAAAACGCAGGTTCAGTAAAACTATGATTTCTCCCTCATTTCTCAACAAAAATAAAAAAATGCAAAATGTTCTGGAAATCTTACAACAAGGAGCACAAACCCAGAAAAGGTTTGAAGATGTTATTCCAAATGAATTCATAATAATAATTAAAAAAATAGGGATGAGAATATAGCGGGATAGTTATCATGTTTGAAATATTCAATCATGTAAGAGCAAACTTGGCAAATGAAAGTAAATAGTCAAGTGCATGTGGAAGAGATGGTTCAATCTATAATTGTAATATTTGATTAATTCTCTTCCACGTTTATCTCTTTGCCAAGTGGAAGAATAAGTAGTACAATCTAGAGTTGTAGTGTTTGATTAGATCTCTTCCATATTTGTCTCCTTGTCAAGTGGAATAATAAGTACTATAATCTAGAGTTGTAGTGTTTGATTATATCTCTTCCATATTTGTCTCATGGACAAGAGGAAGAAGAAGTAGCAGTTAAATCTGAAATTGTAGTGTTTGAATAAAATCCCTTCCACATTTATCTCATTATAAAGTGGAAGATGTAATCAATTTTTTCCCAAGATTATAGGTAGGTAGTTCTATAATCTTTGAATGGGGATGAGTTATAAATATCTCTCTAAAGCACTCAATGTAACAGTGGTATGAAATGGATGATTTGTGTGACATCATTTCAGATTAATAAAATCCACAGTTTCAACATTTTAATAGTAGTTTCTTTTTTATTTTCTTGACCCAAATCCAAGGGGAGAGCAAGGGCCCACTCTTACCCAAGGATGAGGATGATTTATTATTTTCTTAGAATATATTTTTATTACTTTGTTTTATTTTTTTAAATCTACGTTTTATGTTTTATTTTACTTTGTTTGTGAAGCTTCACTTTTATCTATTTGTCGTTGTTTATTTATTTTCAATTATTCATTTTACTTTGATAGATTAGATTTATTTTTTGTTATCTATTTTAGTTTGTTAAATTAGATTTACTTTCAGTAATTTATTTTAGTTATTTAGATTAGATTCATTTTCAGTTTTAGATCAAATAATTGTAAGATCGTTATTTCTTTTAGTCCCTTTTGCTGATAGTCGTGAACACTGCCTGGTTTTGACATTCTTTGTGATTGAATGATGAGGATTGCAATGACCCTCATCAAATACAGTTAAGTTTAATTTCTCTTGTGCTCTCTTAGTAATGAAATTAAGGCTAAAAAACACCTTACGTGATGTTTAGAGAAATTAAGTAGTAAAATAGAACAAACAGACACTGTAAAATGGGGGATGGGGTCAATTATGGAAATTGTAACTTCATAGAGGGGGAATCAAAGGTAAATAAGTTTATTATGACACAACATTTAACACTACAAGTATCCTGTGATAAGGTAAAGTGCACAAAATTGGATTAATCAGTGATAATCTCAAATAAAAACTATTTTCATTTTTTGAAGCTCGATAGATGTAAAGGATTCGATACAATCTCTAAAATACCTAACACAAGAGCTTGTGCAACCATTCAAAAAAACAATTTACTGCTTCATTCCTCATACACCTAAAATACACTCAAAGGCTTACAAAAATATATCAGCACAAAATGTTCATGGCAAATATTTTACAATCTAGTCCAATATTGTAGAGTGAAATCTCACAACACAATATCAAAATTAATAACCAATGCGTAAACATCAAGGATGGATTTAGTGTATGACAAATAGAAACAATAAACACAAGATTGCAGCCAAATAATATCACTCATCAATGGACAATTTTAAAATGTAAAGCCGAGATGATAGAATTTAAAACTCAAAGCGGACATACTTTATTCAGTTCTTGAATTTATTAACAAGGGAACATCAAAAGAATTCTCTCCAAGCCTATCAATGGTTGTACACTTGCAACCAACTTGACACCGAAGTTTGGGAAACTAAGATCAATATGCATTTCATGTTGGAAACATACAATTTTCACAATTATATCTCTAGCCTTTTCAGAATTTGAAAGACTAAGCCCCTTTAATATGGATACCAAAATTAACTCTCTTAATTATGAGGACAATCCTCATACTTATACAATTATATGTCTTCTTACAACCCAATTCCCGCCCACCAAACTTAAACGAGGCTTTCCATAAATACGCTACAAACAAGATCCAATTATGGAAAATATCTTGTAATGGCAAAGATGCCTTCTTATTTCTTAATTTGATTTTGCTTCTAGATGCTGACATAGATATATGCAGTATTTTTTACTTTTATCACCTAACCCCCTTTTGTCTTATTCACATTGTCACCATCCTCCATGCGCCCATCACAAACCATATGCTCCCTCATGTTGTTATTTTTTAACTGATTTGACACCTTCCACTTTTGAGAATATGCTTTGGAAAATAGATAATCATTTATACTCTCTCGTGTTTGATGCTTTTTTTGTGTGAATTGCCTCTTGAAACTAAAAATTACCTTTTGGAAGATATCAATATGCTCCAGACCCATGCAAGTTTCTTGAATTGATTTCTCATTCAATTCTGAATTGATTTCTCATTCAATTCTGAAGTGATACCTTACATAATTACTCTTGAATTTCATCCTTTTATAAACTCCCATTGTTCTCGCATAAGATCGTATCTCTTGAGTGAAAAGAGAGTTTACGTTCATTCTTCCCAAGCAATGGTGGATATAGAGCTAGGTACCAGAGTAAAAGAACTTTATTCTAAGACTTTGCACTCAATCTTCGACCTTTCTGGCCCGGATGAGGCCTTCGTGAGAATGCTCTTCAAAATTAAGGATTGAGTGGAGACTCATGGACCGCTAACACCTCGTGTAGTTTGGGTAACAATAATAAGAAGGCTCATTAAGATGACTCCCTTATTTTCTATCTTCTAGGTCATGTATTATAATTTGTTTCATGCAGAGGACCAAAAAGATCCTAAACTGCTAAAGAATTTTTGGCTTGGTTGTCATCCTGCCATTAACAAAAACATCATTGATATATCTCCTTTATTATTCAGCGAAGAATTGGTGGAGAAATAAATCCCTACCACTACATATGAAGTGTATGTTGATGATCTTGTGGAGGATATACCATCAATTTCCTATAAAATCACCACGATGGAGCAAATACTTGTTCATCTTGAAAAAGAACCTATGAAATCTTCTTCTGGGAAGGCCCCTAAAGTGGCATTGCCTTATATGAGAAAATTCAAATAGGGCACACTTAATCCAGCTTGTGAAAATCATCCCATTCATGTGGATGAACCTAAATCTACCCATGTGGTACCCACTAATATTCCTAGGTCTTCCTCATCTTCAAAATCTATTACTCGGTGAGGTACTAAGGCCTACCTTAAAGGCAGGTCGAACCTCCTTGAATGGGTCTCCTCCTATAGAAGGAAATTGGAATTAATCAAAATCTTGAAGGGTCCTTAAACCAATATTTCAAAGCTCATGGAACTAGGAATGTCTTGCGACCTTGCGGGGGACATCTTGTATATTCACAGTGCTTGAGAACACAAATAATTAGAGTTCAGGAAGAAGAACCTATTGAATCAAATTCCTCCTTTTGCAGAGGAATGTGTAACCATAAACTAATATTATACCTCTTTTGCAAGATCCTTTCTTTTTGTATATGCATATTATCAGCTATGTGAATTTAAAGGGTTGGGGCCCCTATAGAATCCCCATTTTGTTCGTATTACACAATGTGCTTCTTTTTTCTTACATTTGTCAACTCAACAATTACTTTTCATAATCTTGAATTTATCCATATGTAGCATAGCAATCATCTTTTCATGATTTGAATATATGTGGTAAAGATGTTTCTTTTCTAAACATCTTGCGGTTATTTTAGAACCCACAAAGTATTGACCTTTGTGATAAACCGTCCCGTGGCTTTTATTTTCACTTCCCTTTTACCCGCGGACGCTCAATTACTTCTTGATGTTTCGCAGCCCTTTGGCAAATTTTTGAGTCTCACGCTTCTATTTTTTTGAATCTATGGAGTACTAACTCCTTTGTTAAACCCACTGGACATTACTTCAGTTTGTCACGGCTTCTACTAGATGACTGCCTCTTTTATCTCTTGTGATTAGTGGTTTGTGACATCCCTTCTTGCTTTCATCTCATGTTGCAAGATGTGGAACATTGACTTCTTTATTCCGTGGAATGCCAAGTCAACACATTGCGGACTCCTTAGAATTAATAGTCATATCCATCCTTTAATTTTTTAAACTTGTTTAGGTGAAGGGATGACCATGGAATTTCAAAAGGCTTATTAGTGACAAGGATACATATACAAGGTTTTTAGAAATTCAACTTGGGAGGAATCAAAATGAGCACCAACATCAGCTCCAGCTTGGGGATGGGCACCCCTTATGGGTTCCACAAAAGCATAGACTAAGCCAGATGCCTAATTAGTTGGAAAAGGAATCAAGGGAACCAAATACATAGGACTTTTATGAAAAGAGAAATTACATCCAAACCAGAATGCTGCCATGTTTTGAAACCTACTCACTGTAGATCAGAACACAAAAAAGAGAAACAAAAACACAAGGAAACTTTACATTATACAATGTTTATACCTGATACCTTGGCTCAATCCAAGAAATGTTTAAGGTACCTTCCATTGATAGGAAACTCCAGCAAGTGTCCTTCCATATCCTTCAGAAATAAAGTATGTTCCCCAATTCTGATATCAATAGAATATGGCCCCATCCAGAGAGCATAAAACTTCCCATGTTTACCTTTATCTTCGTGCCTATTATCCCAAAGCAATACTAAGTTTCCAACACTAAAATTTCTTGGGGTGCCCTTCTTGTGAAATATCATCTTCAATTTTTCTCTGAACTTGAGATGACTTCATCTAAATCTATGATTTGACTTATCCTTTCCTCATATGGACTCACTTCTCCTCCATCTTCATATTTTCACATAAACTGATATGAGGGAAGATAAAAGTGTAGGGGTAGAAAGGATTGAACTCCATAAAAAATCTCCTGCAGTTGTTCAAATTTGAGTTGTTCACCCCACTTTTTCTTGTTAGCCTGCAGTGTCCTTTTGAGGATATTAAGTAGATTCTTATTACTTAATTTTGCTTGGTCATTTCCATGAGGGTTATAATTTGAGGCATATGCCAAACTTATACCATATTATTTTCACATATTTGTCAATGGTTTAGCTCTAAATCTCATGGCATTGTCAACAACTATTTTGGTAGGCACACCGAATCTACAAATTATATTTTTCAGGATAAAATCCATGACTATCTGATGGGTTTCTAGTTTGGTGGGAATAGCCTTAACCCACATGGTAAAATAGTTAGTGGCCATCAATATCCACCTATGACCATCACTTTAAGGATCTGACATTTAACCAATAAATTACAAGCCACATTATTTAAATGGAGCTTCAATTGACATAGGTTGCAAAGGTAGGGATCCGTAGGCTTTAAGTTTTCCTAAAAATTATTGACAACTTTAACATATTCTAACTAGAAAATCCACATCCTTAAATAATGAATGCTACTAATATCCTTCCCTTAGAATCTTGTGAGCAGTTACTCCTCCAGCAAAATGGCCTCTACATACTCCCCCATGAAATTCTGTAATTATTTTGAGGGCCTCCTCTTCAGTGATACATCTAAGTAGTACTCCTAGATTCTTCCAAGCTAATCCATGGTCACTCAATATATACTTCTGAGAAACCAACTAAAGTGTCCTTATTTAGTTCTTATCTAAGTGCATAGGACAATTTAGATTTATTAAGTAATATACTATATCCTTGTACCAAAATGAAGTACTTTCTTTTTCAGGAGGATGCGGCCCACCTTTCTCAACATTATGGATCTCTACCACTTGTAAATTTCTTTCTGCAATCAATCTTGCTAGGCCCAACCCTCAAACCAACTTGGTGGTTTGTATTTCCATGTCATACTCTTGCAATTTATTGACCTAGCAGCATCTTTTACTTGACATCTCCATTTATGAAAAAATTCAATTTAACATAGTATGGGGAACATAAGCTACAACTTTAGAGATTAGAATATTGGGCCTAAATATCTTAGTGGATTTCACCAAAGCAAAGGCTTGTTTCTCTATTATAGAATATTTCAGTTCATCTCCCTGTAAGGCCTTGCTAAAGAAGGCAATGGGCTTTTCATGCCCTTTTTCATTCTTCTGCAAAAACACAAAAGCAATTTTGTTTTCTGAGGCAAATGAAAACATTTGAAATTCTTTCTTATAATCAAGACTTGTTAAAATAGGGACAATTTTGAGTGCCTCCTTTATTCCTTTGAATTCCTAAATAGCCCCTTCCTCCCATCTGATAACCTGGTCTTTCTTCAACATATATGTGATAGGATGGTGATTTCAGCAAAGTTGGAGATGTATCTCCTTACAAATTTTATTTTCCCAAAGAAGGACTAGATGCCCTTCTTAGATGCAGGAATAGGAATCTTGTCAATTGCCTCTACCCTTTCATGATCTATCATGACCCATTCTTGTGACACTATGTGCCCCAAAAATTTTGCCTTTTGTACTCCAAAGTGAAATTTCTTGGGACTTGAGGAGATCCCATATTCTTTGCATCTGAGTAACATCTTCTCTAGATGCCCCAAGTGATCACCTCTCTTTTTGGAAAAGGTAGTTATATCATCTTGATATACTATGATAAAATCATTTATAAGGCCAAAAAAATACACATCCATGACTCTTTTAAAATTTTCTCTAGCATTCATCAGTCTAAAAGGCGTCATAGCATAGACACATGTTCCCGAAGGGGTAGTAAAATTAGTCTTGAACTATTCTGATTGCTTCACCACTACTTGGTTATATCTAGAAAAACCATCTAATGTAGATAACACCTCTGACCCTATCACCTTTTGCAACATGTTATCCATATTAGACAATGGGTAATTATCCTTAATCAATGCCTTGTTCAAATTTCTGAAATCCACAAAAAGTCTTATATCCCCATTCTTTTTCCTAACTGGTACTAAATTAGCCACCCAAGAAGAGTATCTAGTGGCCTGAATTATCCCACCATCTCATAGTTTAGTCAATTCTTCCTACATTTTGGTTGCAAGGAGGGGATTGATGGGTCTTTTCTTCTGTCTAAAGGGATTGGAGGTAGGCTCCAAGTGTATCGCATTCTAAAGCAAGTCTTCTCTATAAGATTTCAATTTTGAATAAGACCATCCCAGGAAGTCTCAGTATTTCTTTAGCAACTTGGTGTAAGCATGTTTTTCTTCTTTTTTCATACTACTCCCCAACCACACTTTTCTTGGGTTTTGAGAAGTTCCTAAGTTACATTCTTCTACATCTCTAGACGCACAAACATATTTGTTTAGATTGAACGGTCTTTACTATCAAAGTTTGATTCCAAGATGACTTGTCCTCTAGGAATGACATTTGTCGTTAGCTAGATTATATCTTTTCCAAAGAGAGTCTCCTTTCCTTCACACATTTCCACCATGGGTTCAAGATCAATGAGTTGATTATTGAACTCGCCTTTGCAAGTTAAAAACCTCGAATCTGTACATCATCCTCAAAAACCTGCCAATGTTGAATGTTGTCAGGAATTGAAGGTCTGAATAACACTTTTACTTCATAGTGGTAGTAGGGGGACATAACCTCATTGTTATATGGGGATGCCATAACATCCATCTTGTCATCTATTGTATTTAGAGTTCTCTCATGATAAAGAATGTTGGAAGAATAAAAAATTTCAATGGAATCCCAAACTGTATGCTTGTATTGCTTCAATCTCTTGTTCTTAGTGGTGTACAACTATCTAGCTTGCTTTACAACCAGCTTTGAATCTCCTTTGACAATGATTTCCTTTATCCCATGCTTCCATGAAATTTTTAAGCCAAGGATTAGTGCCACATATTCCACAATGTTATTAGTACATTCAAATTTTGAATTGAAGGAAAAGTTAAAAGAAACCTAATTTAGAGAGTTCATAACCACTCCAAATCCATTTCCAAACTTAGAATACGCTCCATCAAATATCATAGTGTAAGGGACATTGGTAGCTTCTAGGGGTTTGCTATAATCCACTGTGTTCTTTACAATCTATAAATCCTATGAAATTACCCATATCAATGTCAATAAAGAGTACCTCATAAGAAGCATTCATAGGATCTTCAATAAGATGAGGCATTTTCTTTACTCCGTGTAACTTGACTATCTTCCCCTCCAATGGTGTAGAGGCATATGGCATATCCATCTGAACACTACCTCCCACAGTAGTGGCCCACTTTCTTAACAGAAACATGCCCAACTTGCAGGGCAATCCACTATAATTGTGTTCATGGTCAAATACTTTCTAGGGTAGGCAGTAAGTTGTACTACCAAACCTTTGACATACCCTTCAACCAACACCTCCATCAAATCCATGACATAACAAGTCCCAAAGGCTATCATTATATTGATATCTAACTCATTCATAACCTCTAAAGGCATGACATTACGTGAAGATCCTAAATAAAATATACAATTATGAAGAAGCCACCCGTTGATAATTAAATTAGTCAAGAAAGGATCCACATCCAATTAGGATTCAACCAAGGAAGTTCCTAAATATACTTTTGGTGGTTCTTTCATGCTTTCTAGTTCTTCCTTTTTTTCAAATTCAACTATGGCATGCAGAGTCACCATATTATTTGTACCCTTTTCCTTAATGACCATATCATCCTTTAACCCCAAATATTCAAACTCTCTTTTTATATGCTCAGGAATCCTAAGAAATTCTACAATAGGGACTGTAACTTTTATCTAATTTAGAATTTGAACCATATCACAGACTTATTATTTTGGGAGGGCTACATTTGTTATAATGGTAATAAACTTATCTGACAAATTGTTATCTTTTATCTCTTGGGTGGAAATAGAAGTGTTTGGATTTGAAACATTGGCAGGACCTTTATCAGGCATATTTTTCTTAGGAGCATCCTTAGGGATATTGGTCAAGTAGGCATTTTTGCTTTAGCGGGGATAAAGCCTTTGACTTTTCTATTTCAAAGGGTATACCCCTTCTCTTGAGAAACTACAAAACTCATTAACAGTTGCATATCTTCTTCAGATGGGGTCCCACCATCATAATTTTTTATCATTAGAGCTCTTAAGTACTCGAAGTCATGATTTGGAAGCTCAAATGACTGGGCCATATCTATATCAGTATTAACAAAGAAGGAATGGAAAATACCTTATTTATGCAGGCCCAAAAATTTTCCACAGTTTTAGCATACAAGATATCAGTTGAAGTACCTCCAAGCATTGGATCTTTTGGGCATTCCATCATGCATACGTCTTCAAAATCAACTTCATCAATGACATCATCATTCCCAATAAGTGGTTCATTAGGGGAATGTCGCAATAATCACTTATCACACCATTCAATGATGTGATCTTATTCCACCAATGCAACTCTTGTTGTTAGTGGATCAGGGACTATTTTATTCTCATTATAAGCTTGCTGCTTATTTCTTAAAGGCATGGATATTTTTCCTCTATGATCAACCCAATGCTTTCCTTTGGGATGATTCCCAAATCTATTTTTTCCTTGGGCTTGATGTTGAACACAAGAATTTGAATCCAATATTTTCTCTGCTCTAGCCAACTTGTAGGAAATTTCTTTTACTGCTCCGGCCAAGGTCTTAACCATTTCCTCTAAATCCACTATTTTATTAGGATGTAGCTTCTCAGGATTAATCAACTTAACACCTTCCCTCTTTGCATTTTTTCCCACGGATTTGATATTGTTATCAATTTGGACAGCCATAGAGAAATCTTGCCTCAAAGTCTTGTTATCCAATTTCACCCCTCGGGCAAAATTAGGCAAGCGTGACTCCGCATAGAAAAAAGGAGGGATCGATTCAACCATGGGAGATCACATTTTAGGATTGGCCGAATAGGTTGAAGAGGGCCAAGCACATTACAGAGGAGTTTGGGAAATGAAGAAGCTCTGAAGTCTGAAATTTGGACTTCAGAGGTGAGGTTGTTCAGAGGTAGGCCCAAGTGAAAAATGGTGAAACCCAGAGATAGGGAGCACAAAGCTCCTAAATTTGGAGGTCAACGCATAAAAGGTAGGTAAAATTCAAAGTTTTAGAGTCTTGAGAGCTCGTAGTGAATAGTGCCATGCGGAGGGAGAAAATTCTACAACCCGAAGTCTAAAATTCAAAATTCGGGCTTTCGGGAGTTCGAAGTTGGCAATAGGGTCGAGCAGATGAACAGGTCTGAAACCCCAAAATCTCAAACCTCGAACCCCTGACAGATGACGTAACATAGTCCAACTAGTGCCCGAAATCCCGAAGGCGCAAGGCCCTGGAAGAAAAAGATAGGTGTACGAAATAAGAAGTCTTAATTTTGGAAGGCATAGCGTCAGAGGTGCGGAACGCGTTTGCTCGAGTGAATAGGAGACATACTGTGCAGGGGAAAATTATGGTTAAGGGGTCCAAACTCTGAGCTCTAAATTTCAGACTTCGAAGGAGGACGCGTGATGGCAGAAGAAAAGTCGTGCACGCAAGGGAGCCATGAGTAGTAACCTGCAAGCATGCAAGAGGAATACCAGGGACTTAGCCAAAGTTCTAGAATCCCGAAAGTCTGATAGAGGTGTGTTCATAGGTGTGTGCAATGAGGATAGTGAGGAAAGTAGGTGTGTAGAGGGAAAAGCAGAGCCAACCAGTCGAATTTATGGGAGGAGTATAGAAGAATCATCTTCAGGGATAGCCAGAAATTTTGACTGGAAAGCTGCGCGATTTGCACATAGATTGGAACTTTTTGCAAAGCTATGCCAAGTGTCCTCTACACAACTACAACTAATTTTCTTGAGTGCGCGCAAGGCTAAGTATGAAACATCAGAGTTAGAATGAAAATATAAATTATCCAGATAACTAGGAGAGTTTCCAGGTTTGGATAAAAAATCCCACCATCATGAGGTATGGGTTGATCATTTAGAGCTCTTACAAGGTAAATTACAAAGAGGTCATAGATTTGGAATTGGCTTCAAATGACTGTTGCCATAGTCTATATCAATGCATTAACAATAAAACAAATGGAAGCAGGACTTTGAATTTATGCAAGCTCTAAAAGTCCTCCACAATTCTTAGCATATAAGATAGTAGTTTAAGTAGGGGCTCCTTGCAAAAGGTTGGATAAGTTATATGGGCCATTCCATTCATGCATATGTCTGTAAAAACCATCTTGTGGAGATTTCAAACATCCCTCATTTCCAACAAGTGGCAATGCACACGGGGTACCTGTGGAACTAAATGTGATGTATTATCATCACCATTTGAGAGTGATAAAATCAGATCTGTGGATGCTACTAATGACACCTCTTGCTATTGTATAGATCAAAGACTGTTATGATCTTTCATCTAGCATGTATTGCTACTTATGGCATGTACTCATATATCCTTTTCCTCTATCATCAACTTTTGGTAGATCTTTGGGATGGTTATGCAAATCTATTCAACATCCTTAGGCTTGGTGCATGAACTTCCCTTAGAGTGGGTTTGAAACTTCATGCATTTTCTTTAACTCTAGTCAAGATTGTATGAACATTAGATCAGTGTTAGACTTCTCCAATTCTCAACAGTTTTTACAAATTCTTCACTAGGATCAACTGCCTTGTTAGTCAGAGGCTTCTTCTGGAGAGCTTAATCCCGAGCTTGACACCTTCCACTCTTTGGGAGAAGCTTCCCAGCTATGCTTTCACACTGACAGTTTCAATATATCGATTTGGAAAACCATCAGAGGTGTTGTGATCCTACGCATCAACATTTCTTGGATACTTATCCCTTAGATAAAAGGCTATTTGTTTTTGTCAAAGGAATATGAGTACTTGATCAAGAAAGAATCATCACTAGGCCTTAGATTAATAGTCAATCTAGTTAAGATTTTATTAAACCTAGTGTTAAAGTATTACACACACTCATTTGGATTTTTCTTGATATTATCAAACTCAGTCAAGAGAAAAATGGAGATCAATCTTATCACCATATTGTAACTTGAATACATTTTTCATTTTTGCCCAGAAGTCAATTGGATTTTCTAGCAGCAAATTGTACCATTCTATAGCATCTTCTTCTAAAGTATGTATGAATAACTTTACATAGAAATATTCATGTTCTATTTCATAGTCATCCATGATATTCTGAAAAATATAAGATATTGATCTCCACTTATGGAATTATTTCCTTAAAATTTAGACAATCTATTTCTAATTTCATGGGGTACTTCATTTGGATATCCCACCATCCCATGGAATCTTATTGTTATTTTAGTATTAACCACGAAATGATCTCTTGGTGGAGGTTGTGTCATATTATTCGGTAGAGGCGTGTCTCAAGAAGGATTAAAACTGGTGGGGAACTTGAGGGTCTTATGAGGCAAATGGATATGATCTATCCAAAATGTATGAATCTTTCAAGGATTTAGTTTCATAAAACACTCTATTATCGAGGAATCAACAAATGCGGAAGATGAAGAACACCTTTGTTACTTATATATGGTCGAACCCTTTTGAAATAATGAATGTAAATTAGCCCGATGAGCTGTCTTGATTTAGAGCTTCTAAGTGAGCTATAATATTCATCCATTAAAGGCTTGATCTACATTCAATGAGTTTGAACAACCTTCTCTTCTGAGCCTTTGACCACCTACTGGTTTCTAGACCCGATTCTCTTCTTGAATTTGTACTTTCTATCTCTGGAAACAATATTCTGGTAGGATCATACTCGAAGAAGGATATTCTTCCTTCCATATTTATAGAAGGGTGAAGAGCTCATCAACAAGGATGAAAATTATTTGCACTGGTGAATGCCAAATATTATTATTTTTAAAGATATGGAGCCGCCACTAAGGTTTTGCATCTTAGGTGTGTAGATCAATTCAAAACAGACTCTTGAGATACTGGCTTTATAGATTAGCTGACAAATATTTGTCACATCTTTATCAATTTTCCCACGCTTTTCTTAGTAGAAGTCAGATTTAATGGAAAGTATGCTTATACTGAGAGAATATTGGGACAAAACATGATTGAGGACAGATTATATTTTGTCAAATCATTGCAAAGGGAAGAATCATGAACCTCAATTTAAATGTAATAAACAAGTAGTGTTGTCATATGCTTATATATTTCTCAAATCATACTAAATAAGTTCCCTGGAAACAATGGCGCCAGATGTGTGTTGGTCCTCAAATCTGTACCCCTTGTTGGGATGACATCAATTCACTCTAAGGAATGGGAAACTTTCTTAGGAATGGTGATAGACTGGATTGATATGTTCATTTTGTAGCCGGGCAGGGGTATAACACATTCCTTAGGGATCAAGCCTTAAGATTATTTAGGCGAACGCACAAAGGAGATGGCCTTTTTCTTCAAATTTTGATCATGCCTTGAACTAGGGTGAGAGGACTTGAGGTGTAGCCTAAATGAAGAGGGGGAGATGGAGTCTTTATTCCCTCTAATTTTTATTTTCAAATGATGGATTGATCTGGGAAAAACATGGCCAAGGACACAATATTTCACTCTCACAAGTTTTCACACAAAGTATTTTGTATGTTTATCACACCAAAGGTAGGTTACTAAAGATAGTTAAGTTCAACTGCTCTTTCATTCTCTTAGTAATGACATTAAGGCTAAAATACACCTTCAGTGATATTTAGGGCAATTATGTGGTAAAAGGGAACAAACATGCGCTATAAAATGGGGGGATGGGGTCAATTATGGCAATTATAACTTCATAGAGGGGTAATGATAGGTAGAGAAGTTCATTATGACACATTATTTAACACTACAAGTATCATGTGATAAGGTAAAATGCACAAAATTGGATCAATCAGTTATAATCTCATAAAAAAACTATTTGCATTTATTAAAGCTTAATAGATGCAAAGGATTTAATACAATCTCTAAAATTCCTAACACAAGAGCTCGTGCAAACATTCTAACAAAATATTTACTGCTTTGTCCCTCATTCGCCTAAGATACACTCAAAGGCTTACAAAAATTAGGGTAAATTTTAGGGGTGAATATCCGTGAATATGCTAATATTAGGAATTTTGAATTTGGTGAATTTTTTACTACCGTACGGTAACACGTTTGCCAAAATTTTACGGGTCCTAAAAAATTTGAATATAATTTTGCCTTCATGTTTCCATTAAAGGCCGACCAATGTTAGTATATTCGCCATCATGTTATAACATTCTACTATATATAGGATTGATTTTCCATAATATAGTAATACTATTTACATTATAAGCACGTGAAAAAGCCAAAATTATAAGAAAAAAAGTTGAAGGACTCAGGAATAAGTGAAAGACTCAAGAGGTAAGCGAAAAAGAGAACTCTATCTCTATAGACTAGTCAATTTTTTGTGTTGATGGGAATGGTAACAGGTACTTGCATTATCATCTAAAAATAAAAATTTATGCAATGTCAAGGTGATAAGGTAAATGCGTAATGTCGAACTGAAAATAGACAATATGCTACCGGCCGGTAATAGTTATATGTGTTTCCATTCGGTAACACTTATATGTGTTATTAGCCGATAATAGTTGTATTGTGTTACCATCTGACTAATATATATTTTTTACCATGTATGACAACTTCATTTGTGTTATCATTCACCAATGTTCATTTGTGTTGTTGTTCATGCGGTCATCAGTGTTAATTTTTGAAGTTGTATTTCCATTAGTTTTTTAAACTTCCATATATTTTTTCGCACGTGCATAATTTAGAATCACACATTCAATGACCCCCTGTTAAAAATGAGAAAAGAAATCAAGGATAAACAAAATGTGATATGGACATTTTCAAAATATTTTATTCAGCCAATAGTAACCTTAGTGGCAAGAGGTACTTTTGAATCTTACTATGATAATATTACCATATTTTTTGATTTACTTAGGGATGCTATAAAAAAACTAATTTATTTCAAATACAGAAAATCCTAATAGTGACCTTACTCTAGATGAAATTCCCAATCAACAAAGTAAGTCAATTCAAATTAATAGTACTAATAATGTCATTTCCCGTCCAACTCAAACTTCTGATAAAAATTCCAGAAACACACATAAGAAACGTAAGAGTGGAAATTAGACAACAGGAAGGAATTATAAATTTGAATGGTCAACCAAATATCCATTCATCGAACCTCTTGAACTAGAAAATAGTATTGATACTCCTACATAATTTAAATGCACTAGATGTAGTTGGAAATTAGGAAGAGACCACACAATGCAATTAAAGTTTGACACTAATAAAGAAGTATTGTGAGAAGGTGTATGAGTATAAAAAGCAAGATGATGGAACAATTATAAAAACACCTATATGGAAAACTAAGGAAGATTGTGTACATATAAGATACATAATATCAAAATCATCATAAACATCTTCAGAACCTAGTTGATAAAGGTGGAACAATAAAGGATAAATTTGAAAAAGCTATTGATGTAAGTCTTCAAGAAAAACTCATTCATTTCAGAACAATATTTCACATTTTAAAGAAGGGCAAACCAATTTCAGATCTCATTGATTCTAAGATATTTTTTCAATCTAACAGGTTTTAAAATATTCCAAAAACACACTAGTCAGATACCAGTGCATGGGAAATGGTAAAGTGTATGGGAGAAATTTAAATCACCAATTTGAGAGAGAAGGAAAAAAATGTAAATTTTATTGCATTTTCAATTGATGAGGTTACAACAGTAGACAATACATCCTGGGTATGCATACATGTTTACA
Organism: Taxus chinensis; assembly: GCA_019776745.2. NCBI lineage: Eukaryota > Viridiplantae > Streptophyta > Pinopsida > Cupressales > Taxaceae > Taxus > Taxus chinensis. The sequence continues at coordinate 73,066,691 of CM034154.1, read as the reverse complement.
CTTTTAGTTTCAATAACCCTTTTAGGGAAAATCATCTACTAGTTATGAAAAAAATGAGGGATAACTACAATTCTGAGAACCTCTGCAAAATTGTTATTAACATTTTGAAGGAAATAGTTGGTATGGATGATCAATAAATCTTTGCAAAGCTAATTTGTGTAGGAGTTAATGGTATGTATCTATCATACAAGGTCACAAAGCTAGACATTATATTCATTTGCAAACAAAATTGTATCCCCTTAAATGATACCTATTCATTATATGTCTAACCAGAATGAATTTGGCTTACAAAATTGTATGTAATTTTGAAAATGTTTCTAAAGTGGAGGAGCTAATACATGACTTGCATGCATTTATGTCAAGTAGTTCCTAAAAGATTTTTGGAGTTTCAAAGGTTTTCTATGTTGGAATAAAAAATGGTAAAAAAATTCTAAAAGATGTTGACACAAGATGGATATCATTGTATGAACCAACTTTCAGGATTTTTGAGGAATACAAGTCCTTATTAGAGTGTATGTTCAAGCATCAAAGATAAGTGGACAAGGATAAAGATCTGATATTTTGCTTGATAGATTGAGAGATATTATTAGCTTTATGCAATATTTTTTCCGATGCCAAAGAAAATAAAATATCTTGGCGAGACATGACTCAAGAAAGATCCAATATACATTTTTGATTTTATAAAATTAAGGAGAAAAGTATGTATGATTTTGGATACCTTCTATTGCACCTAAGACAGGATTCAGAAGCCAATTTTCAGCAGCTTCAATGTTTATGACACACACACATAATATCCCAAACAACTATTTAAAGCTCAATATCAGATGGTCATTTTTGTATTTTTGTTGATGGGAAAAAATACTCCAATGCACGCTTTATACAGAGATCCTTATATAATAGGTTCTAAAATCAAGGAAGTAGCACAGTCACAAGATCTCTTTTTGATACTGAAGTTTATAATACATGTAAAAAAAAGATGAAGATATCTGAAACATTATCTTATGAAGATCAGAGGGAATTTTAAAAATAATGATCTTCTTGAGGCCATGGAATTGTAAAAATACCATTTTTTTGTAATCTCGATGATTGATGAAGAACAAAGAGCTACAAACTCTGGGGAAATCCATAACTGCTCTTATGGAGTAGTTTTTTAAATATTCAGATGTTGATGGAGGTGAATCAACATGATATATTGGACATAAAAATTACTCATATCACATTCATAACATTTAACATGTGCAATGTCTGATCAATATAAGTCTATTTCTTACTCAATAGAAATAGGAGCTATAACACTATCGTGGAGAACGATGTATTAGAGTAGCATTATAAGAGAAAACATAAGTGAATACTTCAAAGTGTATGAAATCATAGAGACAATTATTCGTAGGTTTTATTGAATATGGAATGGTATTTAGTGCATTTACATTTGTGAAATAAAAAATTAGCAATAGATTGGACAAGAATTTGGAAACATGTTTGAGAATATATATTTGAATGATATGGGGTGAACACATTTCCATATGAAAGAGAACTAGTTCTACATGGAAATATCTTGCAAAGAGCATAGATGTTAATAAAATAGAGAAAAAATGAAGTATATACTAATGGTGAAATTGACTTGGACTATGCTAGATAACAAAATGTAGGATATATAAGAAGTGATGAAAGGATCATTCAGGATAGGGTTTTTTCATCTAGCAGACAATTAAATGTATTTATTTTCTTGACATATATATTATTACTCGATATATTTATTCATTTATATATATTGCGCATATAATGGTTGGAAATTTTTTTAATCCCTTCTATATTTTTAATAATGCTTGCAAATAATATATGGTAGACAGTTCATATTTGTGAAATATGTAAACTAGATAATGTAATGAAATTAAAGTTCGTTGCTAATTAAGTATGTTGAATATTTGATATCTCACTATCAATTCGATAGGCACAATTATTTAAAAATTTATTATAGTCCATGTACGTTATAATGATTATTAGGATTAATAAAAAACATAATAGTATACTCTATATCCCATCATGATTGTTAGAGATAATATTTACATGATGGATCAACTCTCAAGATCGACAATAACATGAACACGCACATCCAAGTTTTAATTATTAAGTTCATACATGTTTGAAACCCAAATTTAACAATGTAAATCTAGATTTCTAGAATCCATGTGCATAATATTCATCAACTATATATTGTATTGTACAAGATTGAAAAAGAGATAAAGGACATAAAGTTTTCATTCGACGACAAACATAAGAGAAATAAAAACATCAAAAAATTTCACATAAATATAATAGTTTCAAATTTCAATTTATCAAATACAATTGTTTATATCATTCATCAACAATTATAATTCAAGTTCATTTGGACCCTTTTTCTTCAATAGATTCCATACCATTGACAACAATTGAACTATATTTTTATCACACCAGAGTCTACTAATTATTTTGTAGTCTGCATTAATATTTTTTAAATTTTCTTTATCTTTGTGAGCTACATCTCCATGTTGAAAGGTGAGAAGGACCCTCATCAGATTGTTTTCTTCAAAATGATATCTGGATCCATTCCCATTCTCCTTTATAATCCTCCTACAAATTATTATTCTTCTTTTTTAGCTGGAATAAGTATTTCTTTAAAACTCAATTGCCCCCGCATAAACACTCTCTCTCACTTGCTTCAAGTTCTCATCTAATACAAGCACCTCTATCTTCAAATTTTGGTATTTTAACTCTAATGACAATCCAATAATTAGTATTTATAAGAAGATAAATGATATAGTATGTATATGTGTGTGTGTGTGTATGTATATATATATATATATAATTTTATAATAATTTAAAAAATAAGAGCGTACCTTGGTCAATTATTTTCTCTACATTAGCAATAGTGACAAGTTTCTATCATCTCTATTCAAATTTTTTGTATTAAGACCGTGCCTCAACATTCAAGTTAGCCAATCTATTAAGCATTATAATCAAAAATTCATCCATATTGTAAATATTAGGGGCGACTTTTTGACCAGATTGTCCTTGAGAAAGTAAAGCATCAACCGTCACTGGTTCATTTTTAATAATTGAAAAAATTCTTTCTCTATCTTAAAAATTACGATATCTATCATCAATTTATTTTTTAAGATATCTTTCACTTTGATCTCCCAAATATTTAGATCCTTAATATTAGTGAGAACATTTTCCGTGTGAAAATGGCTGTAACATTATCCGACACAAGGATTGTCTAATGAAAATTTTGCCTTTCACATCCATCATCCAAATTTTTTTGCAAATCCCTAGGGAAGGAGGATATAAAGATGATGACATATGGATCTCCTTACGTGAATATTGAGTGATCTCTTTGGCATTATTCCATGTCATTGCAATGTCATATAGGTTCTCAAATCCGAGATACTACTCATCCATATCAATATTATTTAAAAACTTAAAGTGCCTTTAGCATTCATAACACACACTCTAAATAAAAAATTGGGGAATCTCTAACATTCTGATATTTTGTGTCCCCCTGCTCAATCCAAGAAAAAAAAATCCTCTTCACCCTAGCATAAGATGGAAGGTGGAAAGGGAAAGGTTAGATTAATGTACTCTTTGAGCACTGAGATAGGAGTATTGAGGGTAGGCCACGGCTATGGGTTTAAATTAAAATTGCATTTGCAAAAGATCCGTGAGTATCAATACTTTGACACCATCGGATTCAATATATTGATTCTTGTAATAACGAAGACAAACATAGAGAACCGTAAAAAATTAAAATTAATAAGAATGATATAAATTGAGATTTCTTACGTTGTGAATGTTGTCAGTAATCAACAAATTGTGGCACTAGGTGGAAGGGGGATAGTGATAATCCAAAACTTGAATTTAGCAAAAAACCAATCATAAAGAATGATAAATACCTAAAATAAAGGAATAATATAAATAAAAATCAATTCACAATTCATTAGTTAGTACCAGAAACGTGAAGGGCCTGAGCAAATGAAATAGTGTAAACTAAATATCTTCCTACTCTTCTATGTATTTAGTGTCTGACACCATGTCACCAATACAAGAATAAACCATGGGTTTTGGAGTGATTGATGTGCCGGAGAAGGATACACATAAGGATAATAAAATATATCATTATCAAAAATTAAACATTAAAATTGTCATTAGTTCTGTAAAATAGTTTAATAAAACTACAAACAAGTATGTAGTATCTATATTATTTATTAAAACCTAGCTACTGTTCCATACTGGTAGCAATGTGCATTCTGTCTTAGTTGTGGGATTGAGATGAATCCATAGAAACAAACGCATGCATCTATTTGGATGGTGTTATCCTAGTGACAACCCAAAGAGTCAATGATTGTGGTGAGCATCATATTAGATTTTTGTCACCAGAAACTCTTAGGGCTCAATAGGGTTATGTGCATGAACAACTGTATTATGGTGTTTCATTATTTCGCTTTCTTTGAATTGTTCAAAACAGATTTACAAGTAACAAAAATAAATATTTTATATTATAAAGTCTTTAATAATTAATTTAAAAATGAATTTCTTCAAAAATAATCAAGAATAAAATTAGATGCTTTTGAAACAAAATAATCACCATATATTGGTCCATATGAATTCTATGTTATACCCATCTTATTATGTAAAGCTATTTTGGAACAATTGTTGATTTCATGTCTGTAAAAACACTCATAATATAAAACAAGAACATAACAAGAAAAAGAACTGTACACAGTAGAATTCAATTTTGGCTTTGGCAAGTTCAACCTGAATCCTTTTTGAAATAAATATGCACCAATCGAATCTAACACTGAAATGGTCTGGAGAAGGTAGTACAATTCCCACTTAGGAATGTCAGTGTATCTTCCATGTAACACGATGCGGGACTTGGAAAAATTATACCATTGACCTAAGAGAAAGGGTTATTTGATAGATTGTGTGTTAATCCCTCTTTTGGAGGGATTATTAACCTTATCCTCAATAGATAGATCATAATGAGACTCTAAAAATTTATTTTTCTCATCAGGTATAACATCTTTTGTGGTTACAGGAATTTTTTTTTGATGGGGTAAAGCTTGTTAGATGATGAATATCGTCAGGTGTTATTCTCATGACAAATTGGTGGGATGGTAACACAACAGTAAAAAGTGCCATCAGAACTATTTATAGGCTTACATTAAATTATTTAATAGATTTTTTTAGGTCTAATATATGGGGCATGTAAATGAGTCCATGGAGCCCTGAGCTACCAACCCATCCAGATTGAATAATTGTTTGAGGGTCATCTATCAATTGTAGTAATTGCAGGTACAAAATGTTTCGATAAACATATAAAGTTGTTTTAAATGTCTTCTTTCTAGGTGTCATTATTCTTGACTCTTGAATCCTTGATGTTTTATTCATTGAAAAAAAAGAGGTGTTGGCAAATGGTAGATACCTATATAGGAGAATTGCATAGAACAAATATGAGAAGTGGAAGAGAATGTTGGAGGCTAAAATACTTGAAGAATGAAGTGGATGAGAAGCCTAAAGACTTGAGGTTGGAGCTCTGAAAAAAATATCTCGGAGAAACCTACAAGTGAAAATGCTACAAAATGAGTGGCAATAGGTATATATATATAGGTAAGGAAAGGGTGGTGGGGCATGGCCCACAGAATGAGGCTGAAGACACTTGGCCTGAGGAAAGACAAACAATATAAGAATGAAAAGTGTCTGGGAATATAAGTGCAATGTTAAGCGTCAACATAAATATTTTGTTACCAACGGGTAACACATGTATCAGTGTTTTGTTACCAATGGGTAACACATGCAGGGATTCTTTTTCCGACTGGTAACATCTATGTTAGTTTTGTTACCAAACGTTAACACATGTTTAGTTACTGGTTGGCAACACTTTTTATGTTACCATAGGACAACCCATGTTGTGTTGTCAGTCAGTAACACTTTTTACTGTAACCAACCGGTAAGACATATATAGCAATATAGACACTAAATTACGCACTTTAGGTAATATTTAGTCCTAGTCTTGTACTACTATTCATAGGGTTTTTTAGTGAAGAAAGTACTAATTAACACCCGTCTTTTGGTCATTTTTATTTACTTTATGTCGTAAGTTCCGACCTTCACCACACATATGCCCAATCTATTTTTTACAATTTCCATCATTTTATCCTTGACTGGGGTGCCTGTCGCCGCACTGGTTTCAGTTGGGGCACCCTGATCCTTTTTACACTTTCCCGCCACTTTTTTGGGCACTTTCTAGTTGTTTCATCTTCATATCTTTTTAATAGTCATCCATTTCAAGGTTAATTATGAAATTAAATCAAGAGAAACCTATAAATATAAAGTTATGAGACCATAATGAGGGACCAAGCATTAGTCACTACTATGATCCACATAGGGTTGCATCTATCAAAGGCATTTGGAGATCATTTGCATTCACTTAGCTCCATCACAAGAGACAAGGTTGGTTCATCTACATCACACAAGCATAGGAGGGAATTTTTTCCTATTTCATCCACCATTCTATTACATTTTCTACACGTAGTTATTTCTCACTACTTTCACAAAGTGCAACTGGCACAAGAGCACCTAGGGTATGATTGTACACACTTATACATAGAACTATATCAGGTATAAGATCTAGTGCAACTCTCAGTAAGTCCGCCATTATGGCAGCAGAGGATAGTCCATCCCCTTCATATGCATTTTTCTTTTTTTAGGGTTTGAGGCTTGTTTTGGGGTCTTGTAGATCTTCTCTTCATCTTGGATTATCAATGACACTTGGAGCAGTACGGTGAATCTGATGTGACACACAACAATGGTTTCAGAACATCTGTTGAACCTGTAAAACTTGGTTATGGAACTTCTGCATAGACTATAGCACCCATACTATAGACAAGGGTGCCCACAGGTGCCCCGGTCCCTCTCTAGGAACCCCATTCTATCCCAATAGCCCAGATCCATCCTTTCTAGGACCTCTATATGTTTTTTCCTACTTCTAGATTATTCAATTTACTTTGCGACACAGTTCTGATTAGCCTCTAAATCAACTTAGTCACTTCCTTACTCTTCTTACATATTAGGGTTTTCATTTTCATTAGTTTAGTTCACTTGTGTCATTTTCCATATTCATTTAGTGCATTTATTTACTATATTTACATGTTGTTATAGCTTAGATTAACTACTATTATTCCACATTTTAGTTAATCATTTTGGTGAACCCAATATCCACGTTTATAGGATCTTTAGTCATTGCTTATCATTCTAGGGATCATTTCATCCTTCTTTCCTTTTATGCCCGTTACCTGTAGCGGTCGTTTTGGGTCCCTCTAATATTGTGAGATCTCTTCATTTACCCATCATACTAATTGAAATATTAGTTGTGGTCTTCTCTAATTGATCTAATACGTCATAATGACTCTCTTGAGGAGGAGGGGGAGGAGGTTATGAGATAAAAGTGAGCTCATTGTGTTTCCATAGCACACTCCCTTGATCTAATCTTGATCGTGTTGATATGTTCAATAGGTGAATCAACAAAACCTATTAAGGCATCAAAATGGTTTGTCTTTAATACATAGTTGGTACTCTTATTTTGAGACGATTGTCCCTGATCCTTCTTTTTCTTTCCTCCATGCTTGGGGAAATTTTCTTTGAAAATCCCCATATTTATGTTTGGATATTTTATAAGGGTGGAAGAATCTATTTCTACATCGCCATTGTCAATCAAGTCCTGAATGTAATGCTTTAATTTCAAGCACTTGTCACTTTTGTGACCCTTAATGCGGTGGAATCTACAAAACTGATCGTCCCTAAACCATGACGGCTTAGGTGTGTCATCCCCATAAGGTATGTATTCAGGGTATCGAACCATGTTGAAGACATCTAATTACTTTAGTATTGACGATATTGAGTAAGATAGAGGAGTAAAAGCACGACGTTTATACTCCGTAGTTGGAGCTCCCTTTGAAAGCTTCAAAGGAGCGTGATTTTGAATGGTTTGTACTCGTTTAGAGTCTACTATTCCATCACTGACAATGCTTTTGTTCTTATTAGGGATAAACTTTGTTTTTTCATTAGTTTTGGAATCGTTGTGATCGCGTGAAAAGGGCTTTAAGGTCTCTCTGGCTAACAACACTTTTTTTATTTGACTCCCTTTTTTTATTACCTCTTAGAATGTGTTTCCATGATGCATTTGCAAGTGGAACATAATGTCAGGGTGGAGGTTGGGAACAAATATATTTATCAAGTATTTTTTGGGTATGGAGAAAGGGAAGCGGCTAGCTAACCCTCTCCACCGTTATAGGAAAGCAACAAATTTTACGTTGTTTCATTGTTTCGCATTGCATTTATCTAGCATGGTAATATCACTCTCTATATTAAAAGAAAAGTGACATACAAAATGTTTTTCTAGTTTCGGCCATGTAGATATGGATCCCTTAAGGATGTGTAAAAACCACTCTAGCGCCTATCCTCCTAAACTCCATGGGAAGAGGTGAATAAGATAGTTATCATTGTACACGACCTCTTGACATGCCATATAAAAATCTTAGATATGATCTTGAGGATCACCTTTTCCCTTGTATTTATCAAAATTTGGACAATCAAAATGTCATGGGAAAGGCACTTGTAACATTTCTCTATTAAACAAATAATGACACAATTCATCGAACTAGTATTTCTCGTTGTTACTACTAGTTTTTCCTTCTTGCAATGCTAGAAGGGTGTTATTCATAGTGGACCACTCTTCATTGAAGATTGAATCTTGTGTGGGTGGCATAGGTCTATACGAAGGGTTAAATCTAGGTGTACTCCCACCCCTATTATCTACAATAAATTCCTCATAAGGTTATTTTCATGTTTCTTGAAGAGGATTATTTTTCTAGAAATCAGGATATGAAGCCTTAGGTTTGGATTTTTATATGGATTGTTTTAGTGGTTTCACTTGTTCCTTGTTTACGTGTGAGGCTAAACTTTCCAATTGGCAAGTGAGAGCTTGTACTTGTTCTTCTCAGGTTACCTCCTAAGTGGGTACTTCATTATAATTTTCACAAGGAGGAGGTTGTTCATGATGAGCATGGTCTTCATGATCTTCACAGTGAAATCTAACCATAGGTATACGATAGTCTCCGTCATTTTCAAAAGGTACCTCCTCATTATTCTATCGTCTAAAAGTAGAGGCGTGTCCTGGGTTTAAAATCTCGTTAATATTGCGACGAGGACGTTCCACTTCTTCTTCTCCCCGAATCATGTCGGTGATAAAATAAGGGTCAATTGGGGAAGCTAACTTAGCTCCTAGTTCCACAACACGCATAAGAACCTCATGTTTGTTGTGAAACAAGTAATCATCAAAATGGGTGGGATAAAGCTACATATCCATGTGAGGAGAATCCTTCTCTCCACCACTATGGTCAATCACAACATTATCCTCTAAAAAAGGGTTGTCACCTCCAAATGGATCAACTTCTAGCTTTCGAGACCCCATTCTTGTAGTAGGCATACTCGAAATAGGAGGTATAACGTGAAAGGTTTCCACTAAATTTTACTAAAAATGGACCCTAGGAAAAATTTTGCAGCGTAACGATGTTAAATCATCACAAAGAATGGTGACTATAAAATAGCCATGAATCCAATGGGTCTATATGATATTCCTTAGCAAGGTAATATACGACATGAGATTTTTATGACAATACAATGACGTATAAAACTAAAATCTAGTCACAACAAAATTTTACTCCCTGTGATTTTTCGAGATAGGTTTGAAACAAATAGTGACAACACAATATCGCCAATTAGGCCAAGTTTGAAACAAATAAGACCTAAATGCTAAGAAAGTGTTGACACGATCCTCTATAAAGGTATACTAAAAACTAGTTTCTAGACACTAACAAAGTCTAAGTCTTGTAAAATAGATGATACGAATGTGAGCAACGTAACAATGTTATTTGGATACGTTAATAAAGCTTTGTAAGAAAGCAATATTTTAGTATACAAATGGTGTTATAGCAATGCTAACAAAGTAGCCTCAACACTCACAAAACTCAAGACAAGGCTACGATGTAAAAACTATGCCTAAGTATATCAAGGAATTATTATGCGTGCGAGCAGCATAGCAATACAACCTAGAGATTTAGGTCAAGTTTCACAATGGAAATAAGATGTGAATATCACAATTGTATGGCTATAATGCGGGTAGTGTAACAACTCAAAAGAATTCAGCGATAAGATAACCTAACTACAATGATAATAAATCTTAATATGGGTTTGAGATAAAGGGGCTACTAGAACTTCATGATGTACCATTCACACTTTCAACACTTGTATTCTAACATTACAACCTAGTCATGCAAGTAGACTAAAAAAGTGGTGGACGTGATTATTTCTAGTAGGTATTTGTATTTGTTTGTTCTTCTTTTGTCTCAAAATGGGAAACAAGAAAACAAAGGAGTAGACCAAGTGGTGATGAAAAATAGTTGGTGTGACTTTGGAAGAGTTTCGCCTTGTCTTAGGATAAGTGAAAAACTAGGAAAAAGTGGCACTATATATATATCGTGATGAAATGTCACGTGGTTTCAAATTTAAGAGAATATTTCCCTTGTTTGAAAACCAAGAGTTTGAATCTAACAAGGTTATCACTTTGTGAGAGCACTCAAGTATAATATCTAAGAGAAAATTAGCTCCAAGTCGGCAAGCTTCCTATTAGTTTTCTCACCGAGGTTGTCACAAACCACCTCTGCGAGCTTGGTTTGCCAAGGTTTCCCAAGGAGTATCTAAAATTTACTTGACCCCCTTCTAATACAATGAGAAATTAGTGTGTTCAGTTGTATTATCATTGGGGTCGTAAAGGAGGTAACTTTGAATCTAATCTCTCAAGGTGTACTAATCAATTGGGTAGTGTGGAGCACTTTCCCATTTCATTCACAAGGTTTCCTCTTGTGTGAACTACTTTGGAGTTCCTAGGAGCATTCCTATTGTTATATTACTTAAGGCTTATGCTAAAGGAAGTTTCTCCTAGTTTAAGTGGACAAGCTTTAGCTCTTAACCAAACTTGCACATACAATTTTTTGCAAAGTGATGTATTTTTTTATCTTTTGGATTAAGCAATTTGGTTTAGACCACCATTGGCAACCTACAACACGCATGAATGTTAGAATTTGGTTTGAAGAGAGTTCTCTTTTCTTTGAATAGTATTAGTTCCTTCACACAAATGGTTAATAGTTAATAGTTAATAGTATACACAGAGGATTGTTATCTACAATTTCATAGAAAGAGGATTGAATGTCATTTTAGGTTCTCAAGATCGTCCAAAGACGCGAGAGAAGAGCATACACAACAAACAATCAACTAGATAGCACTAAAAAAACTTGTAAATCAATTAACTACTATAACACTTTACAAATTAGGGTTTATTCCCAATTAATCCAAGTGCTTCTTAATGGAAGACTAAAGTTGTTTTTGGTTCCCAAGATCACACTAGGTGCAAGGGAAGAGCATACACAAATTTTAGCCTTGGTTATTTATGAAGTAAAAAAAAGCTCTTAAAATAAAAGATCATATACATGCCAAAATGAAATTTTATTCCCTTAAGCATAACAATGAATGGTGATTTTTTCTACTTACTCTAAAATTAGCAAAAAGAAGGTTTAAGGGTGCTTTTGATTCTCAAGGTCACACAAAGTGTAAGAGAAGAGCATACAAAACCCTATTCCAAACTCATATAAAGCATGAAAATAAAATCACTCATCAAACCCTAAGTTAATTTGTTAGAAAACCTTCTCTAAATTAGAAAATTGATAGCAACAGTAGCTAAAAATCCCTAAAAAATGTTGAAAACCCTAAAAACCTGAAGTTGAAATTTCAAACTTTGAGACAACTTTACCTGAGTGCATCAGCATGCTTCCTGGTGTAGTAGCACATTTTTTAAAGCATAGGTGCATCCCTTGAAGCATCAGTGCATATAGTTATGCACAGGAACACCTCTGTCAAATTTACATAGTCCAGCTGCACATGCACGGCCAGAGAGGCATGGGCGCACACTTTGAAACACCAATGCAAGCTACACACAAAGATCCAAAATCCAGTGATGCACAGGCACAGCCAGTAAGGTACAGGTGCATCTACATAAGTGTAGGCATATCCAGTAGAGCACAAGTGCATCCTTTAGAGCATGGGTGCACCCCTTTGAGCATAGGCGCACACCTTCCTGCAAGTGATCAAAACGTGAATTTTAACAAGATAAATATGAAAAAGATCAAATCTTTGGCCTTTTGAGGGAATTTTGACAGCACTTCACCTTCGTATATCCTGCAAAGAACATAAAAATCTAATATCTACTACTAATATAATTTAAAAACTATCGAAATTGAAAATTGATCTACAAAATTTTGAAAATTACTCTAAAAAGCTTGAAAGTAATGTAGAAAATTTGAAACTAGTTTAGAAAACTTGAAACTGATCTAGAAAACTTGAAACTAAACTACAAAACTTGAAGCTAAACTAGAAAACTTGAAGCTAAACTAGAAAGCTTAAAATCTAAAAACTTTGGAACTAAAGTAAAAAGCTTAAGAATGAATGCAATGGGGTATGTCCCATCAGGTGTGCCAAATGAAGACTACTAAAAGTTCCAAGCAAAGTTAAGACTAACACCACATAGTCTAATTGAGCAAAATGCTTATTGAATCTAACAATAGTTACATCAAAGATAAAAGTTTAATAGAATGCTTGAAACAACTAACATGAATATAATTCAAAACCTAGCTAAAACATGCCTACTAGTATGTTCAACTGCTAACTAACATATATCTAAATAGATCTAGGAGCAATCAAATTGGAGGTTTGTTGCTACTCCAAGAAGGTGAGATGGTCTCTCCAACAATGACTACGAGATCATATTGGATACTCATTTACTAACCCCATTGAAGACTTGAGGCAAGGATTGAGCTTGGCTATTAATCATATTTCTTATATGATATGAAATTCAAAGCATGGTGTAAAGTTTAAAGGTATGTGGTTAGTCCTTTTTATATTTTTTCCTTTGATGAAAACTAGCATCTTGGTGGATGTGCCACTAAATGCACAAATTATATTAAGAGTTTCTAATCATGATTAAGGTTTTTTAATCACAATTAGTGAATTAATAAGTGATTACGATGTGAGGATCCTTAATCAACCACTTAGGATCAATTAGGAGGGTAAGATAAGCTTTTGAAGCTTATTGAGATGTTGTGGAGGTAAGTGGGGTGATTTTTAATGGTTGTAAGAGGGGTTTAAGCCAATAACAAGGTATATTGACCAAAGCAAGGGTAGAATAGGCTTAATTAGCTAATAATTGCTAATTGTCTATTTGGAAGAGGATTTTGACTTACGATTTGTCGTAAAGTGGCATCCTGAATGCGAAAGAGGATAGGTAATCAACAAAGCACTGTTAATTGACCAAAATGGTAAGAAACGTTAGTTAATTAGCAGAAATTACTAATTATGATGGAAATGGTAAGAATGAGAGTGATTTGTGTGCTTTTAGCAATAAGATTGCAACAATGGAATTTAGGTGTCTACATATACAACTACATTTATGGCTGATAATCCACACATGCTAGTTAGCTAACTTGTATGTAATTTATATATCATCCACACATGCACGTTCATGTCTTTTTCTAGTTGTGGTTGCAGATACAGGTCTATTACATGCAACACAGAGGCTCACCTTCTACCCTTCCTACATTGGTCACTGAGGGCATCCACATTTGTCTCTCACAAGTGTTATTGTTTCATGTTGTACTTAGCACTTTACATTACTTGGTTATACGTGCTTTTGACATACTAGTTATCTTTCTAACATGTTAACGAGTGATTCATGTGGAGTATTTGTTATGTAAGGATATTTTGCTTCCATACTTGCTTGTTTTATTGCTTATCTATTATTTACTCTTGTTTGTGGGTATTTCCCTTTGTTTGGTGTGCACACTTGTTTATTTGTATGCAGCCATGATGACCTTGCATGTCTTGTGACATCGTGAGTTATGTCCCATGTTTGCAGCCCACTTTGTGCAACTTACTCTCTTCTTGTGTGTTTTACATTACTACATTGTTTGGTAGCTTATACATTGTTTGGATGGATTACACACTACTTTATACAAGCATGCTTATTTGTACTAACACTTATCTTCAGCGAGCCTCTTGTTTTTGCACGCATTGGTTTCTACCAAGCACGTTCCCTTCCCCCTACAGGGTAGAGTTACAAAGTTCATGCACTTGGTCCTTTTTTTGGGTCACATTCTCCTATCAGCGGCGTCACATTCACCCCCAAAGAGGGGGGCATCATTTGGGGTTTTACATTCTACACAACGCTTCTAAACCAGTTTGGTTCAATGCACTTTTTGCCCTTGGCATTATAGGTTACATACAACAAGTGAGTTTAGACCAGTCTACAAACCTCGTACACAATGACTTTTATAGGACATGGTAGTCCTTAACATTCTGGGAAACAGTTAAAGGTTGGAGGATACAACAAAATTCCTCCCTATACTTCTTTGGCCAGTGGTGTCAGATCGCCCAAAAAACTAGAACATACAAAGATCTCTTCACAGATGTTTAGGGAAGCAGTTAGTTTTGAGGATATATTAGAATTACTCCCTGTACTGCTTCGGCCTATTACGTCGGATCACCCAAAAAAGATTGGCAGTACAGGATATCCTTCTCTACTCTCTTTCTCAACATGGATCAGGTGCACATGTTCCATTTATGTTTTTCATTTACATTTACATATATACATATATATATATATATATATATTACGTTTTTACACATACATACATACATATTTGACTACTTGATCGGTTTCTCCTTGCAGATCCATTTGTTTAGGAAACAAGCAGTCAAATGGGGGCAACAACAACATCAAAAAAAACATCTTGCGGCATCACATACGATAATATCCATGCATGTACATTACACACATCGACAATTACACGCACGTTTCCACCCTAGGTTCACTCTCATCACTTTTTTGGATGTTTTCATCTTTAGTTTTTGCGCTCCATCTTTGTGTCATTCCATGTTTTGTCTAGTCCTTTAGCGTGTTTTCAACTACAATCTTCATGGACATCAGGTACGCATCTCTATCTAATTTATGTTATTGAGCTTTCCACTCGCTAACATAAAGTGGGGAAAAATGTAGACACTAAATCACGCACTTTAAGTAATATTTAGTCCTAATATCATACTACTATTCATAGGTTTTTTGAGTGAAGAAAGTACTAATTAACCCCCGTCATTTGGTCATTTTTATTTACTTTCTGTCGTAATTTCCAATCTTCACCGTACATATGTTTTTGACACTTTCCACCATTTTATCCTTGACTGGGTGTGCCCGGGCTAGTACTAGGGCACCCGGCAGTGCCCTAATCCTTTTTACACTTTCCCACCACTTTTTGGGCACTTTATAACCATTTTAGCTTCTTATCTTTTTGGTGGTCAGCCATTTCGGGGTTAATTACTAAATTAGATTAAGAGAACCCTATAAATATAAAGTTATGAGACCATAATGAGGGACCAAGCACTACTCACTACTATCATCCACCTAGGATTGCATCTATCAAAGGTATTTGGAGATCATTTTCATTCACTTATCTCCATCACAAGAGACAAGGTTGGTTCATCTGCATCACACAAGCATATGAGGGAAGTTTATCCCATTTCATCCACCATTCTATTACATTTTCTACACATAGTTATTACTCATTACTTTCACAAAGTGTGACTGGCACAAGAGCACCTAGGGCATGATTGCACATATTTGCACATAGAACTACATCAGGTCTGAGATGTAGTGCAACACTCGATTAGTAAGTTCATCATTGTGGCAGTTGAGGATAGTCTGTCCCCTTCATATGTATTTTTCTTTTTTTAGGGTTGGATGCTTGTTTTGGGGTCTTGTAGGTCTTCCCTTCATCTTGGATTATCAACGACACTTGTCACAGTACAATATATTTGATGTGACAGACAATGAGGGTTTCAGACCATTTGTCGAACCTGTAAAACTCAGTTCTAGACCTCCTACACAGACTAGAGTGGCCATACTATAAACCAAGGTACCCACAAGCACCCCAGTCCCTCTCTAGGCTCCTCAGTCTAGTCCAACATCCTAGATCTTTCCTTTCTAGGACCTCTGCATGTTCATTCCTACTTCCAGATTATTCAGTTTACTTTGCGACACAGTTTTTATTAGCCTTTGAATCAGCTAAGTCACATCCTTACTCTTCTTACATATTAGGGTTTTCATTTTCATTAGTTTAGTTCTTTTGTGTCATTTTCCATGGTTATTTATTGTATTTACATGTTGTTATAGCTTAGATTAACTACTATTATTCCACATTTTAGTTAATCAAGTGGAGTTTTGTTACCGATTGGCAATACAAACACAAAGGTGTTTTGTTACTGGCTAGTAATGCATTCTTTCCTACATGTCGGCCAGTAACATTCATACTTGTCAGCCAGTATCAAACTCAGAACAAAAAAAAAATGTCTGTCACTGATCACTTTTAAAACACCTATTTTCGTCGTCATCGTGAAACCCTCATTCCCTATGTTCACAAACCTTGACAAAAATCTATCAACACAAAATGTTTATGGCAAGGATTTTACTATTCAGTCTAATATTATAGAGTGAAATCTCACAACACAACATCAAACTCAATAACCAAGACGTAAACATCAAGGACGAATTTAGTGTATGACAAAGAGAAATAGTAAACACAAGACTGTAGTAGAACAATATCACTCATTAATGGACAATTTTAAAATTCAGAACCCATAAGACAAAATTTAAAACTCAAAGTGGACACACTTTATTCATTTCTTGAATTTCTTAACAAGGGAATATCAAATGAATGCTCTCAAAGCATATCAATGATTATACAATTGCAACCAACTTGACATAGAAGTTTGGGAAACTGAGATCAGTATGTATTTCACAATGGAAACATACAATATTCACAATTATATCTCTAACTTTTTCAAAATTTGAAATACTGAGCCCCTTTATTCTAGATACCAAAATTAACTCTCTTAAATATGAGGACAAGCCTCATACTTATACAATTAGATGTCTTCTTACAACCCAATTTTCCCTAAAAAAAAACTTCAACGAGCCATTCCAGAAATACGTGACAAACAAGCTCCAATTCTAGAAAATATCTTTTGATGGCGAAGATACATTCTTATTTCTTAGTCTAATTCTACTTCTAGATGTTGACATGGATATATGTGGGATTTTTTTATTTTATTGTCTATCCCCATTTTTGTCTTATTCACGATGTCACCATCCTTTAAGGACCCCATCACAAATCATCTACTCCCTCGTGTCGTTATTTTTTAATTGATTTGACACCTACCCCTTTTGGGAATATGCTTTGGAAAATGGATAATTATTTATACTCCCTTGTGTTTGATTATTTATTTGTGTGAATTGTCGCTTCAAACCAAAAAATCACCTTTCGGAAGATATCAATATGCTCTAGACCCGTGCGAGTTTCCAGAATTGATTTCTCATTCAATACTAAAGTGATACCTTACATAATTACTCTTAAAATTCATCTTTTTATAAACTCCCATTGTTCTCGCATAAGATCATCTCCCTTCAAACATATTGAGTGAAAAGAGAGTTTGCGTCCATTCTTCCCAAGCAATGGTAGATATAGAGTTAGGTATCAGCTTGAAAGAACTCTCTTCTAAGACTTTGCACTCAATCTTTGACCTTTCTGGCCCAGATGAGGCCTTCATGAGAATGATCTTCAAAATTGAGGATCATGTGGAGGTTGATGGACCGCTAACACCTCGTGCGGTTCTGGTAGCACTAATAATAAGGCTCATCAAAATGAATCCCTTCTTTTCTATCTTCCAGGTTATGTATTATCATTTTTTTGTGCGGAGAACCAAAAATCTCTTAAACAGTTGAAGAATTTTTGGCTTCATTGAGAGCCCTCCATTAATAAAAACATCATTTATATATCTCATTTATTCTTCAAAGAATAATTGATAGAGAAATAAATCCTTGTTGCTACCAATGAAGTGTGTGTTGATGATCCTGTGAAGGATATATCATCGATTTCCTAAAAAATCACCGCAATGGAGCAAAGACATACTCATCTTGAAAAATCATTTAAGAAATCTTCTTCTGGGAGGGCCCATGAAGTGTTTCTACCTTATATGAGAAGAATCATACATGACTCACCTAATACCAACTTGTGCAAATCAACCCATTCCTATAGATGAACATGAATTTGCCCCCATGGCACCCACTGATATTCCTAGGTCTTCCTCATCTTAAAAAGTTACTACTCGATGAGGTACCAAGGCCTACCTTAAATATGGGTTAAACCTCCTTAAATGGGTCTCCTCCTATGGGAGGAAATTGGCATTAATCAAAATCTTGGAGGGTCCCAAAACCCATATTTCAAAGCTCATGGAACTAGGCATGTCTCACAACCTTGTGGGGGACATCCTATATATTCAATGCTCAAGACCACAAATAATTGGAGTTCAGGAAGAAGAAGTTGTTGAATCAGATTCCTCCTTTTGTATAGGAATGTGTAACCATTAACTTATACTATACATCTTATACAAGATCCTTTCTTTTTGAATATGCATATTATCACCTATGTGAATTTCAAGGGTTGGGGCACCTATAGAATCCCCATTTTGTTCGTACTACACAATGTGCTTCTTTTTCTTGTATTTTTCAGCTCAACAATTACTTTTCACAATTTGGAATTTATCCACATATAGCATAGCAATCATCTTTGCATGATTCAAAGATCTGTGGTAAAGATGTTTCTTTTCTAAGTGTCATGTGGTTATTTTCCAACCCATGGAGTACTAACCTTCGTGATAAACTGTCGTGTAACTTTAATTTGCACTTCCTTTTTACCCGTGGACGTTCAATTGCTTCTTGATGATCTGCAGCCCTTTGGAAAAAAAAAATTGAATATGTCACGGCTATTTTTTGGAATTCACATAGTATTGACTCCTTTGTTAAACCCGTCAGACATTACTTTAGTGTGTTACAGCTTCTACTATATGACTTCCTCTATTTATCTCTTGTGATTAGTGGTCCGCGATATCCCTTCTTGTTTTTATCTCACATAGCAACTCGTGGAACATTGAGTTCTTTATTCCGCGGAATGCCAAGTCAATGTATTGGAGGCTCCTTATAATTGAATAGTCATGCCCATATTTCAATTTTTTAAACTTGTTTAGGGGAAGGGATGACCATGGTGTTTCAAAAGGCTTATTACTGACAAGAGTACATGTGCCTAATCTGTTGGGAAAGGATTTAAGGGAACCAAATACATAAGACTTCTATGAAAAGAGACATTACATTGAAACCAAAATATTGCCATGTTTCGAAACCTAATCACTATAGACCAAAACACAAAAAGGAAACAATAACACAAAGAAACTATACACTGTAAAATGTTTACACCTAATACCTTGGATCAATCCAAGAAATGTTTGAGGTGTCTGTCATTGACAAGAAACTCTAGTAAGTGTCCTTCTAAATCCTTCAGAAAGAAAGTATGTTCCCCAATTTTGATATCAATAGAATATGGCCCCATCGAGAGAGAATCAAACTTCCCATGTTTACCTTTATCTTCATGCCTACTGTCCCACAACAATACTAAGTCTCCAACACTGAAAGTTCTTGGGGTAACCTTCTTTTCAAATATATTCTTCATTTTTTCTCTAAACTTGATATGTTTTTTATGGGACTCTCTTTTGATTTCATCTAAACTCCATGATTTGACTTATCCTTTCCTCATATCGACTCACTTCTCCTCCATCTTCAAATTTTTGCATAAAATTATACGAGGGAAGCTACAAGTGTAGGGGTAGAAAGGCTTGAACTCCATAAACCAGCTTAAAAGGGATTTTTGTTGTAGACCGCTTAGTGGTAATTATATCCGCCCATAACGCAAATTTGAGTAGTTCACCCCACTTTTTCTTATTAGCCTACAATGTCCTTTTGAGGATCTTCAGTAGATTCTTGTTACTTGATTATGTTTGACCATTTCCTTAAGGGTTATAATTTGAGACAAATGCCAAACATATACCATATTCTTTACACACATCTATCAAAGGCTTAGCTCTAAAAATCATGGCATTGTCAATAACTATTTTGGTAGGCACATCGAATCTACAAATTATATTGTTCAGGATAAAATCCATGACTATATGATGGGTTGCTCATTTGGCAGGAATAGCCTTAACCCACTTGGTAAATAAGTCAATGACCACCAATATCCACCTATGACCAACACTTGAAGGATCTAAGATTTCATCAATAAAGTCCAAGCCCCATTGTTTAAATGGAGCTTGAATTGACACAGGTTGCGAAGGTGGGGCTCTAGAGGCTTTTAGTTTTCCTGAAAATTGTTGACAACTTTCACATCTTCTAACCAGCAAAGTCATGTCCTTAAAAAATGAAGACCACCAATATCCTACCCTTAGAATCTTGTGAGCAGTCACTCTTACAACAAAATTTCCTTTGCATACTCCCCTATGAAATTCTACAATTATTTTGGGGGCCTCCTCTTCAGTGATACATCTAAGTAGTACCCCTTCTGGATTATTCTAAGCTAATCCATGGTCAATCAATATATACTTCTGAGAAACCAGCTTAAGTGTCCTTATTTGGTTCTTGTCTAAGTGCACATGACAATTCAGGTTTATTAAGTAATATATTGTATCCTTGTACCAAACTGAAGTACTTACTTTTTCATGAGGATGCGGCCCACCTTTCTCAACATTGTGGATCTCTGCCACTTGTAATCATCAATCTTGTTAGTCCCAACCCTCGAACCAACTTAGTTGTCTGTATTTCCATGTGATACTCCTACAATTTATCAACCCATCGACATCTTTTGCTTGACATATCCATTTCTGACAAAATGTCCTTTACCATAGTGTGGGGAAAATAAGCTATAACTTTAGATCTTAGAATATAGGGCCTAAAGATCTTAGTGGCTTTCAACAAAGCAAAGGTTTATTTCTCCATGATAGAATATTTCAGTTCGTCTCTCTACACCACTTTGCTAAAGAAGGCAATGAGATTTTCATGCCCTTCTTCATTCTTCTGCAACAACACATAAACAATTATATTTTCTAAGGCAAATGAAAACATTTTTCTTATAATCAAGAATTTCTAAGAGAGGGGTAGTTTTGAGTGCCTCATTTATTCCTTTGAATTCATGAACAACCCCTTCCTCCCATCTGATAATCTGATCTTTCTTCAGCATATATGTGATAGGGATGGTAATTTCAACAAAGTTGGAGATGAATCTCCTTAATTAAAATTAAACTAAACTATGGGGATGTATAATAATATTTAATCTAATATACTAGGACTCAAAATTTGTAAAGTATGCTAAAATGGTATGGAATAACTCTAAATAATTATGCTAAATAGAATTAAAACCCTAAGTATGCAAAGAAGCAAGGAGAAATGACTTAGCTAATTACAAAGGGTTGTCGTAGGGCATCGTAGGTCTGACTGTAGATTCTAGAAGCAATAATAATCCCTCAGAAGTCTTGTAAAGGTCAAATCTAGAGGATCTGAGTAGATTGGAGCGAGAAGGGTACTGGGGCACCCCGGGGAGCCCTAGTCTACAGAATAGGCACCCTGGTCTCTGTAAAAGCTCATAATCTAGTTTTCGCAGGGTCACAATATAATCTAGAATATTCCCTATCTGTCACACTAGATCTGCCGAGTTACGCCAAATGTACTGAGTGATGGAAGATGAAGTAATGACCTATAAAAGATAAAGAAGTATCAAAACCCTAAAAATAAAAGATGAAAGATGAATGGGTCAAACTGACCTTATTTGCCACAGTAGTGGGCTTACTAATCTGAGTGTTGCACTACATTTTGGACCCAAATGTAGTTGTTTTGTGTGTGTACATGTCATGCCCTAGGTGCTCTTGTGCTAGTCACATTTTGTGAAGTACCGAGCAATAATAACTATAGAAAAATGTAATAGTATGTGTGCATGGAATAGAATAAAATCCCTCCCCATATGTTGTGTGTGTTGATGCATATCTCTTAGCCTTGATGCATGGAACTATGTGGATGTAAGTGATGTAATGGATGTAACTCTAGATGGAGTGCTAGTAGTAAGTGACACTAAGACCCTTATTATGGTCTCATAACTTTATATTTATAGGGTTCTATTTCTCTAATTTTGTAATTAACCCCAACATGGCCAACTAAGAAAAAGATAAGGATGAAAAATAGATAGAAGAGGCCCAAAAAGAAGTGGGAAAGTAAATCAAGGATTAGGGCGCCCCAGTACATGCCTTGTCGCCTGGATTTAGGCTAAAATGATGGGGAAATGATGAAATAGTTGGGCATGTATATGAAAATACACGATAATGATGAAATAAAAGGTAAAATAAGATGGCCAAAAGGTGGGATAAATTAGTACTTTCTTCACTTGAGAACCTTTGAAATAGTAGTATGAGACTAGGCTAAATAATGCCTAAAGTGCATGATTTTGTGAATACAGGATGTCCTTGTTAAATGTAGGATTATGAATCTTGCCAATTACCTCTACCCTTTCAGGATCTATCATGACCCATTCTTGTGACACTATGTGCCCAAATTTTTTTGCCTTATGTACTCTAAAGTGACATTTCTTGGGATTTAAAAAGATTCCATATTTTCTACATATGAGTAACATCTTCTCTAGTTACCCCAAGTGGTCACCTCTTTTTTTTGAAAAAACAGTTATATCATCTTGATATACTACAATAAAATCATTTAGAAGGCCAGAAAAAGCCACATCCATGGCTCTTTGAAGATTTTCTCCAACATTCATGAATCCAATAGGCATCCTAACATAGACATATGTTCCCCAAGGGGTAGTAAAAACAGTCTTTAATTATTCTGATTGCTTCACCATAACTTGGTTATATCTAGAAAAACCATCTAATGTAGATAACAACTCTGACCCTATTACCTTTTGTAACATGTTGTCCATATTAAGCAATGGGTAATTATCATTAATTGATTCCTTGTTCAAATTTTTGAAATCTACACAAAGTCTTATGTCCCCATTATTTTTCTTGACTGGTACTAAATTAGCCACCCAAGAAGATTATCTACTAGGCTAAATTATCCCACCATCTCATAGTTTAGTCAATTATTCCCACATTTTGGTTATAAGGAGGGGATTCATAGGTCTTTGCTTCTATCAGGAGGGCTTGAAGTGAGGCTCCAAGGGTATCTAATGCTTAAACAAGTCTTCTCTATAAGATTTAAATTTTGTATAAGACCATGTCATGCAGTCTTGGTATTTCTATAAGAACTTGATGTAAGACTTTTTTCTTCTTTATGCATACTACTCCCCAACCACACTTTTCTTGGGTTTTGAGAAGTTACCAAGTTGCATTCTTCTACATCTCTAGATGCACAAACAAATTTGTTCAGAATTTGGTCTATACTATTACAGTTTGATTCCAAGTTGACTAGTCCTCTAGGAATGACATTTGTCTTTAGCTAGATTATATCTTTTCCAAAGAGAGTCTCCTTTCCTTCACACATTTCCACCATGGGTTCAAGATCAGTTAGTTGATTATTGAACTCACCTTTGCAAGTTAAAAACCTTGAATCTATGTATTATCCCCAAAAACCTACTAATGTTGAACGTTGTCAGGAACTGAAGGTCTGACTAACACTTTTACTTTGTAGTGGTAGTAAGGGGACACAACCTCATTGTTATAATGGGATTCCATAACAACCATCTTGTCAGTTGTTGTATTCAAATTTCTCCCATGATAAATAATGTTAAAAGAATCAAAAACTTCAATGGAATCCCAAATTGCATGCTTATATTGCTTTAATCTCTTGTTCTTAGTGGAATACAACTATCTAACTTATTTTACAACCATCTATGAATATCCTTTGACAATGATGTCCTTTATCCCATGCTTCCTTACAATTTTTATGCCAAGGAGTAGTGCCTCATATTCAACAATGTTATTAGTACATTCAAATTTTAAATTGAAGGCAAAGTTAGAAGAACCTGATTTAGAGAAGTCAGAACCAGTCTAGCTCCATTTCCAAACTTAGAACATGCTCCATCAAACATCATAGTCCAAAGGGCATTGGCATCTTCTAAGGGTGTGCTATAATCCACTCCATGTTCTTTACAATCCGTAAATCCTATGAAATTTCCCAAATCAGTGTCAATGAACAGTACCTCATAAGAATCTATATATGTGGAAAAGATTAGATAAAATTTAGAAACCAAAAACAAAGCAATTGATTCCTAAATCTAATCTATTCAAAAATACCTCATATTGAGCTATATGGAAGGGAGAAAGAAATGCAATACCTTCACTTACCAAATGAAGAGCTCCCTTGATGCTTTGATGTGCTCAAGATGGTGGATTGAACTTGGTTGCTTCATATTTTTGAGACACTTGGGTAGCACCTCCCCTTTGATTTGCCTTGATGATTAATGAAGGATGATGATTTATTGTAGATGAATAATGGATTGATTGAAGATAAAATGGATGATTGATGAACAAAATAGTAGAGTTTTTCTATGGATTCTTAATATGGATCTCATAGAGGATGAGAGCTAAATTTACAGCTAAGGAGTGGAGGTTTCAATGGCTAGGATGAAGCCATATTGGAATTGGATCAAGGGTGGAGAGATGATGAGAGGAATGGAGTATTTTAGAGTTGGAGGATTCTAGAATTTGAATTCAAATTATATGGAGGGAAGAGGCTTCCATATTCAATGGAAGGAGAAGGTTAGAGAGGCTTCTAGATTTAGAAGCCTCTAGATTTAGAGGTGTAAGAATGTGATTAGATTAGGTTGATTAATGATGATTGGGGATGTGATTTGATAGAAAGTATAGGTGTAGGGATGTGTAGGGTAGGTGGTAAGTGAGATGTAGGAATATTAAATTCCTATAAAATTTTAATGGGGATTAAACTAAGATAATAGGATATAATAATGGATTAATGAGATTAATGATAAAATGGGATAAAATAATGAAATAAAAAGATTAATGATGAAATGATATATGATAAAGGATAAAAATGATAAAATGGATTAATATTAATAATTAATCTTGCGATTAATTATTATATGGGTGATGTTGGGATATTTGTGGGACATGTTAATCATAAATAATCATGTTGACATTTTAGATGTCTACATTTCACTTCTCTTTGAAGTGTTATTGCGAAGAAATGATAGTTCAAAGAAAATAAGAGAATATGTTAAGATGGTGATATGATGCCCCCTCAAGGGGTTAGGTGGGGAGGAACGAGTTGGGTAACCACTAGAAAAGAGGAGAGACCCAAGTTAGTTAATGAGAGAGGATTAGAAGATGAGAAGATTGAGGATTTAAATGATTAGAAGATTGAGACAGAGGATTAGAGGAGATTATAAGATTAGAGAATGAGGAGATACGAGAGGGGTTTATACGAGAAGGAGGCTAGATGATTTAGAAGATATTAGGAGATTAGAGGTGGTGGTGCAAATTAACTTGTAACAATCAATATGTTGTTCATTACTCTACAGTCTTTTAATTATCAGACCCAGGGACATAAACTTTCAATATTTCTAGTGTTCTATGCACAGTTACAGATGTTTGAGAGGTGTAAAGGTAAACTATTGTCACTACAATTAGGAAATAACAATACTAGAAATGAACTAGACTATGAATGAAACAAACACTATGGTTATGGAAAAGCATTTAAAAACGCAATAAAGATAAAGGAATAAACTACTGAAATTCTAACCATACAATGAATTAAAACAACAAACAAAGGGAGAGGGTTAGTAAACCGGAAGTGGGCCCTACCTTGGGTGCTAATCCCTCCTAAGGCCTGTGTCTACAAAAATTTAACAGAATTTATATTCTTATTTCATCATCATGAAGATCACAAGTGGAAAACATAAGAAACTCCCTATCTATGGATCTATCTCTATCTTCTTATATCTTTTTACACCAGTAATCTTTCCTTTTTATAGCCTTCATTATAGCACAGGCGTGAAGAGATAAAGTCCTACTAGGAATTCTAGTTGGATTAAGTAAAAGATCTTAACCAAACAATCTGGAAACTTACATACATGCAATAGAACTATTCAATAGATGTTCTCATATAATCACATAACTTAGCTAACTGATCAGTCAATCAACCAGTTATTAAGTTATGACTTAAATCAATTAGTTCTTTGTTTGAGTTGCAACACATAATTAGGTGATGGTGTTGATTCTTTTTCTTGTTCACATAATTGCTTCTTCTATCAACACATACATTCTTAGGTGTAGTGACCACGTTGTACAAGCTCCTCAGAATCATGGTTTTATGTATGCGTGTGACATCCTTTGGCTATGAATGCTTTTTTGTAGATGGGTTCTTTTGGCTGTATGTTAATTACTGTAGATGACCTCTTCCCTGTGAATGAGTTCCTTTGGTTGCATGTATTTTGATGTGTATGGATTCTTTGTTGCATGTTAGTTGTTGCATATAACAACTTCTTTGCAAACAATGATGAGATTTATACAAAGCATCATTTGACATAATATTGTAATCAAAAGAATAAATTCCTACTCATAATCCACAAAATAAAGTAAACCTTAGTAGTAATTATACTAACTAATATCTATGCCATGATTTCAAGTTATAATTGAAGGCACTTAAGACAAAATAGAAAATTAAATCAATACCTTGAATTAACATGAAACAAGCACACCAATAAATACAATGCATAAATGGTTCAGGAAGGAGAACCATATGACATGAAGGAGAACAATTGCAACACCTAACTACCACATATGCATAACTATTAATACTAAACAATGTATTAGATTTTGCTAACAATAATGGAAATGTTAAGCAATATCACCGAGAGCTACAAGTTCAGGGGTACAATTAGCTAAACAAAATATAGTAGATGAGGTATTTAAAAAGGAAATAAAACGAATCATCACACCCCAAAACTTAACATATTGAATTTCCTTATTCATTTTTATGCGTCTCCTCCTCAATTTTCTTTAGCTCCATCTGTATGATGCTACATAAACGCCTGAAGTTATTCGGTGTAGATGTTCCTTCTAGCTCGGTGAAGAAGTACCCTGCATTCCTTATGTATCTTTCCATGATCATGTGTTGTATGTCCTCATCTAGTTCCTTGTTTCTAGACTAATGTGGTATAGGATAGTAAAAATTTGGTGGATAATAACCAATAGGAAACCAAGTTTTGCCACATCCTTTAGAAATTTCAATGTATGCATTTATCCTCATGAAAGTTGGAATGATATTATGATATGAATGCATTTATTTTCTTTACATTTCAGGTGAAATTTCTTACTTGTGCATCTTGCAGGCCTGTACTATCCCTTGGCCATCAAATTTGATGTGATCCCTGACTTCGCTATGAGCTTCCTCCATCATTTAATATATTTGATGTCTAATTTCCCTGTGTTTAACGTATTTTCCATATTGTTCAATAGTTGCCTTTATATCTTTAGCTTCACCCTTGATCATTAATGGCTACTCCTTTGATAATTGCATGTACTCTTCCATCTACTTTTCTCTGTATAATTTATTGTTAAAATAAGAACACAGTGCCCTAATTAGAACATATCTAATGTAAAGTACTAGAATCCAGTATCTTTCATATTCCAAGGCATAATTGTACATGTACAACTCACATAACATCAATTGAATTTCATGAGGCATTTACACGTAAATTCTAAAGAAACTTCTAGATCCACTTTTATCAAACCTAATATCATTGTTGATACAAGTATACTTTAATGAAAACCTTTATTATTTCAAGAAAATGGCATAAATGTTAGACGGTGGTCTGCATTTAAATATTTCATTGGTCACTTGAACTGTATCTTCCCGCTTCTTCTTGATATTTCAATTTAATTGTCCTTTGCCTTGATTTGTTTATCCTTTTCTTCCAAGTCTTGTTGATGTTGGAAGATTAATTCTTCCTTCTCCCTTTCCCATCTGTTTTACAGCTTATTAACATAGTTTTCAAATTACTACACCCAGTAATCTAACAAGGTTGTCTGAGTGGCCATGTTTCTACAAGCTAGTTTTAGGGGTTCTTTGAAAACTTCTCTAATGATAACATGTGGTTGCAGGCTAGCTTGTGGCAACAATGGGGAAGCAGGCTCTAATATTTTCTTAGTTGTATCCTCTGTAACTGTAGGAATATCCCCTTGTAATATTTCATCATGCTTAAGTGGTTGTTATGTCTCAATGCAATGAAGAATATTTTTTATAATTTCTTCAACATTATGGGGCAAATCATCCCCAATATCCATTTTATATGTCTTTGTTTCAAGCACTACATTGTCATGAACTTCCTCTATCTTCTCTGCATGGGTTGTATCTTTAATTTCCTAGGCAATTACTTCTCCTTCATGCTTCTCATGGGTTTCCCCAGCATGAACTGCCTCTATTTGAACTTCAATCTATTCAGCAAGGCTTTCTTGGGCATGTTTCTCATTGCATTTACACCTTTCTTTTCTTCCATACCCTCCATGGGCTCCTGAATCTCCACATTAACAGCTTCCCAATATATGTCCATTAACGTGGCCTCAATATCATCCTCTTCCACTTCCTTATCACTATCAAGTGTTATGGTTTCAGTCTTTGTGGCTCTTGATTTTTGTGGTTTTTTAGTTTTTAGGTGATGAGAATGCCTAGGTGGCACAAAAGTGGATTTGGAAGATGAAGGAGTAGTCCTAGAACACTTCCTCTTAATTTTCGAGGTGGATGATTCAGGGGTTGAAATTTCAAGTAGAGTTTTTGTAACAAGAATCCTCTCAAGAGAAATAGACTGAGGATTTTACTCTAGAGATGGTGGTTTCTCAAAAACAGGGGTTTATGTGGCCAAAGAAGTGTAAGTTATGGGTTCAAAATGACAAATGGAAGTTACGGGTTCCACTTTATGAGTGTAAGAACTACCTATGATTCTTCTTCTTTTCTTCCCTTTGCACAATAACTCATCGATATTTTTAGCACTTAAGAAATCTTCCCATTTCAATGCAAGGCATTCTTTTGCTAGTGTATGGTTTACAATCAAAGTGACAAGACAATGCAAAGATAAAGTTGGTCATCCCCTTTGGGACTCTCTACTCATTCTTTTCAGGGTTTCATTTAAGAAATTAGGAACGGTTATGCATTTTGCCCGTGGGTAAAATGGACAACAGGGTAAGATAGGAACCATGCACTAAACAGGGCCTTCATAGTAAATATAAGGTTTACAAGCACAAATTCGTGTTTCAGGAGCTTGAAATCATTAAGAGGGTTTTTTTCCTCTTTTGGGTTTTAAAATGGCTCAAAGTTTACCTAAGATAGAAAATAGGCTCCGGTGGGCCCACATTCAATCAAGAATGAGACAAATGGCCAAATTCAGGTGATGGTCTCAATGATATTTTCCTTAGTCCCCAGGGGCCTTCTGGCTTGAGAAAATTCAAAAAAATCCAAAATTTGACAGTTCTGGGTAAAAAAATTACAAAAGGGGCTCAAGAGCTAAAATAGCTCGGCGAGCTAGTTTATTGTATTAGGAGAATAAGCTTGATCAAACTAGCGATGTGGTCGGTGGGGTTCATGTTTGGTGGGCCGCGTCAAAATTGAGAAAATCGGTGAGTTGCTTGGCGAGGTTCCATGTTGAAGTTACAGCAATTCGTCGGGGCATCGCATGAAGATCGGGATACATGGGCCGAGATGTGTGGGCTGAGTCGGCACCGAGTTAGGTTCGGCTCGACCGTGGAGTTTACAGTGTGGGGGATCGAGCCAAGGCAAAGGTTGTGATATGGCTTGGGAGTAGCACGAGGGACCCCACACAGATGGAGCTCGAGACTCAGTTGTGGGACACATTGGGGAAATGGCTCAGGGTGTCCACTCGCATGTGAATAAGGATGGATCACCGAGTTACTCGGAAATCCAAGCTAGATTTTTGTAGAGAGGATGAGGGCTAGGAAGGGTCGAGCTACGAGAAAGTCAGGGGATGAGTCGTGGAGTTAGCCATGGATGGAGAAGCCAAGGTATTTTACAAGTTCAAAGCTTAAAACTAGCTTGGGAGGTGTGCATGTAGGTTGTGAGTTGAAGAAGCATGGATCAGTAAGTGGGAGGAGGTCAGGTGGGGAAAACATGAAGATGAAGTACTAGGAGCTGGAGGTCATACCCAGGTACCCATAATGATGCAAATGAAGAATGGAAGTCATTCCTTCTTCACATGACAAGGTACAATCAAGCATGGACTGTATAGATCCTCCCATAACCATTACAAGAAAAATAAATATTCTTTGTGGGTTTTGAATCCGATTTCAAAACTCTCCTCTCTCCTCTCTTCACATTTTCTTCCTATAAATTGTAAGGAGGGGAAATTTTCAAAAGATTGGACATTCTTACATCTACCACTCCCTTCTTTCTCAACTGTGAGAAATTTGTGGAATCTCAAGCCTCCATTTTTAGAGCCTTGTAATAGAGAAACTTGTCTTCTGCCCATGTAATGAGTTAATGTGTAAAATTGAATTGGAGCAATAAAACTATTGTCTTATGATTGTTCTCTATCCTAACTTAGTCTTGTTATTGAAACTTACATTTATTCATGCTTGTGGGTATATTGTGCATCTCATTTTGTTTATTGCGGGTTCAAATTTGATTATGCTTAGTGGAAAATGGGTTTGTTACATGTATTATGATCTGTGGTGCTTGATCACCCTTCTCATTTTCACCTGTTTCCATTATCATGCAGAAAAGATTGTTCAACACCCTTTTCTTGGTGCATCACCACCCATTAGTGTATGTTTTATTTATGCAAACCCTCAATCTTTGACTCCTTAGGAGTGTTAAATTAGGATTATATTAAGTGTTTTCTACATTTAGGAGTAGTGTAGTGTTATGTTTAGGAAGAGGAAGCCAGACTTCTCTGGAGAGTTATCCCATTCGCAAGGTCCCACACTTTAGGGTAACTCCATGTTACCCAATCACATTGAATGCCTCAGTCACATGTTAGTAATTCAGAGGGTGTTATGACTTGGTGATAACAGTTCTGGCATGCCCGATGGGACCAAAAGTCATATCTTCACAACCTTGGAAGCACTTGCAAGAAAATTCAGACTTCGGAAATTGCATAGCACTTTGCATTTCAAAGATTTCAGATTTTAGACTTCAGAGCTTACACTACATGGTCCAAGTTTCAAAATTGATTTTTGGGGGTTTCACATGTATGAAAGAGGCCTTAAGTTCTGAAAAGAATAGATCCGGAGTTAGAGGTTGCAAAATTGGTCTTGAATTCTAATTTTGACATTTCAAAATTTCTGGGTCATTTTACA
Organism: Taxus chinensis; assembly: GCA_019776745.2. Lineage (NCBI taxonomy): Eukaryota > Viridiplantae > Streptophyta > Pinopsida > Cupressales > Taxaceae > Taxus > Taxus chinensis. Next base: position 73,035,287 of record CM034154.1, on the reverse strand, counting down.
TTTTGGACTTTAAACTTCAGAGGTTCATTTCAGATTTTGGATTTCAAAGTTCCCCTTGCATTTTGGATTTTAGACTTTGTAGATTTTAGAGATTTTTTGCACTTTCGGAAATCAGACTTCAAAGGTTGTTGTGCATGAACCAAGTTCCAAATTTTGGATTTCAAAGAATGACAACTGCAAAACAAGGTCTAACCTCTAAAAATCAACATACAGTCCCTCCAAGGTTTACATTTTTAATTTTTATTTAGTTTAGATGTGTGACTTGGCAAAATTTTAGCCTTTGGAAGCTCATTCACAATGCATCTAGTGACTCCCAGGAGAAGAACTCAATGGTGTAGCAGCCCAGGTTTCCCAAACTTGTGAGAATAATTTGAACCAGATCTGAGACAAGAGAAGAAGGAATATTTGTGAACTTGTAGTTATCTCCAGGCAAAGGAAGGAGAGGAAGATAAATCCAGAGGTCTCCATCTCCACCAAATAGAACCTTGTCAACACCTCCACCTGGTAGACCTTTCCTTCAATCAACCAGGGTCATTAGACCAATCAGAATGGCTCATCAAGCAACACCAAATCCATTTTTCAACTTCACAGGCAATAGTCCACTTGCCCTCAATGCACAGAACCCTATTTTGGTGGCAGCATTAAAGAACATTCCCTGTTGCACTAGGGAGAATCATACAACCCCTATTGACAATATTCAAGAAATTGTAAATGTCTGTGCCATACACAAGATCAATGAAATGGATGTTACAGTTAAATTATTAGCTTCCCCTTTCAAGGGCAAGGCTTTGCAGTGGTTCATAAGCTTAAAAACTGGTATCGGTTATGAATTGGGATCAATTGTGCACAATCCTTGTAATCAGTTCGGAGAAAGGGAAGATAATCTATCTTTATTGGAGTAATTGACCACAATGAAGAGGGCCCCTAATGAGCAGATGACCATCTTCAGCTTCAGATTTCAAAAGACATGGGATAGAATCCCAGTGGCTGTGAGACTAGCTTCCCAAGGTGTGTTCCTCTACTTCTTGAAAGCTCTAAATTCTAACATAGCTATGATGATACAGTTTATGAGAGGGACGACATTGCCGGGAGCCTATAACATAGTCATTAGAGTGGAGAATTACTTAATTCAAGCCGATAAACTTGCACCTAGGCCACCTATGTCTCTATATCCAAAAATGGGAAATCCCACTACTAGTCAAGCACCTAAATTGAATCCCATTCTAGCCCCTAGGAATCAAAGTTGCAGTGAGGCCTCTAATTCTTCTAGCACTTCCAAGGAACTCTAGGATGTCATGAAGGAACTACAAAATGTAGGAAATGAGTTGGTGACTATTAAGAGGCAACATACCCAGAATTTAGACCATATCAGCCTCAAGCTCAATCAAATATGCCTCCATATCAATCAAATATACCTCCAGCTCAAGCTGCAAATCAAAATTTGAACCAAGGACAACCTCAAGCTGCTAGGCCATTTCAACCATATAATCCAAATGTAGTTTCAACATCTAGGGCCTTGGTTCCAACTCAAAACAATATTGCACAAGAGTATGAATGGTTCTTCCCTTATGCACAACCCCATAATCAGGAAACATGCTTCCATGATGCTCTAAATCAAGCCTTGATTCTACAAACTATTGGTGTGACTCAAGAAAACAACGAGGATAAAAATCAACAGCAAGTGGCTACTCAAGAGACACCTCCAAACGAGACCTCACTTATGAATTGGCAAGATGGGGATTTTTTTGCCATGAATCAGTCCCCTTCTCAAGGTGTGGCAGCCAATACAAGGTTTAAAAAGAGAAATATAGAGGAACAAAAGTCCTCTAATCTAATTATTTCTCATCCTCCTATCATGCCCCAAGGTAGTGGCAATGTAAAAGTAACCTCAAACCCACCAAATCATCCTAAGGCATCGGTTGTAACAACCCATGTACTAGCTCATATGCAAGAGAAGGTTGTGTTAAGTAAATGACAACACAAGGACAATATATCTCCTTTTAACATTATCAATCAAATGAAGAGGATAAACGTCAGCATTTCCATGTGGGAATCACTGGCAATTCCTAGGCAACGATATTTATTTCAAGTAGCCATGGCCAATTGGTCTGCTTCAAATGAGTCATCAAGAAGTCATGAAAAGGTAATAACTAATGTGGTTCAATAAGAGGGAGGTAAACCAAGTAAAAATTTGAAGCCTCCACCATTTTATGTGTCCTTTATTGTCAAAAACAACCTAGTGCATAATTGCATGATTCACTTAGGAGTGAGTAGTTTTGTAATGTCGAAGCAAATAGCATATCAATTGGGCATTAATTACGAACTAGTATCCAAAGGAGTGGTATAGTTAGATGGGATAGTAGTGGGGACAGTTGTAGTGGTCAAAGGATTAAGCCTAATGTTACATGCATGTCCCAATGTCATAGTTTTGCAAGATGTACATCTGTGATTGACATACCACCATTTTTTTCCTTGTGCTTGTTAAGAGATTTCACGGCTAAAATTAGTGGGTACCTATCTACAAATTAGTTGCACATGCTCTTTAGAACAAGATATGGAGCTAAAGCCACAATCAGGTCAGAGCCAATTAAAAACTTCCACATTGAACCCCATGTGCCAAGTTTGATCAACGCCAATTGCTTAGTTTTTTATCAGGAAGATTTCCTAAGCACTCCAAAAATAGGTACTAAAGTTGGAGGCATTACATATTTAACATTAAATGAATGGGAAAACAAAATGAATACTTTTGATCCCTTTAGAGAGATGGAAGAAGCTGAGTTAGGCATTTATTGCTTGCATGAAGAAAATCCACCTCTCTCTAACATCACCAAACTGGATGATAAAGATGATAATGAGGTTTGACATTTATTCGTCGACAGTTCAAGGAGTAAGCAAGGTGCAGGAGGAGGATCCATGCTTCTATCTCCTAAATGCAATAAGTATTATTCATCTTTCTACTTTCAATTCAATTGTTCCAACAACATAGCTAAATATGAAGCCCTTATCCATGGACTTCATTGGGAAAGAAAAAGAGGCATCAAGAACTTGCAGGTATTCAGAGATAGTGAGCTTATTGTAAATTAAGTCAAAGGTCATAATTTCACTAAAAATCGCCTCCTCAAGAGCTACAAGAACCGGGTATGGGACCTCATCAAATACTTTGAGGCATTCAACATAAGTTCCATTCCAAGAAAGAAAAACAAGGCTGCGAATAGGATTACAAAAATTGGGGCAACATTTTATGTGGTGGATGGTATCAAGAAAGATCAAACTTAGCCTCATATCAAAGTGGTTGTGAGACTAGTAGTTCCAGAAAAGAACACAAGCTGGTAAGTATTCAAAAATGATCAAAAGATCATCACTTTCCTTCTAGAATAAGATGAGTTATGAACCAGGATAAATTGGAACAACAATATGGTGATCAAGTGGTTCAACTAAAGAAAAACAAGCTCCCAAAAAGGCCTGGTGACCCTAGATTCAATCTTCAATCCCAATGACCAATTCCGGAAGGAAAAGGCAGATATTCAAGTAAAGGGGGAAGATTCAAAGCCCATCTTGGTTTGAGAAGGTAAAGTACTCCAAATTGGCAAGGTGAGTACTAATAAAGAAAAAATTGATTTCATACAACTTTTCCAAGAATTCCCAGATGTCTTTGCTTGGAGCTATGGGGACTTAAAGGGATTTAATCACAAGTTGGCACAACACACTATTGAACTGGATCCAGAAGCTAAGCCCATCAAACAGAAACAAATACCAGTCAACCCTCATATCAAGCCTCTCATGAAGAAGGAACTGAACAAGCTCATAGAGGTAAACATCATCTTTCCGATCAAGCACTCCAGTTGGGTTACAAATCTGGTGCCTGTCAGGAAAAGAAACAGAGAAATCATATTATGCATGGACTTTCGAGACTTGAATAGGGATTCTCTCAAAAAACACTATCCACTTCCTTCCAGGGAGCAAATCCTACAGGTGGTAGCTGGTTCAGAATTATTCTCTCTCTTAGATGGCTACTCAGGCTACAATCAAATTATGGTGAAAGAGGAAGATCAATTCAAAATGGCCTTCACCACAAAATGGGGTACATACGCCTATAGGAAGATGTCATTCAGGTTGTCAAATGTTGGAGCTACATTCCAAATGGAAATAGACATGGCATTTAGAGGGCTCATAAATAAGATAGTTATGGTGTACTTAGACAACATCACTGTATTTTCCAAGAACATAGCAAGTCATCTTTTTCACCTCAGGCAAGTGTTCCAAAGATGAAGGAGATTCAAAGTGTCTCTAAATCCGAAGAAGTGTATATTCCTAGCTCATGAAGGCAAGCTCTTAGGCCACATTGTGTCTAAAGAGGGGTTGAAAATTTATCCAGAAAGAGTCGAAGCTATTCGTGCTCTACCATTGCCAAGTCATAAGAAGGCTCTCCAAAGGTTTTTGGGGAGAATTAATTTTTTCTGAAGGTTTGTTCCTGATTTTTTTGCTCTTCTTAAGTCACTAACCATGATGTTGAAAAAGAGTGTGATATTTAAGTGGACAATGGAGGGTAAGGAGATTTTTGAAGTTATCAAGCATGTCATATCTCAAGCTCCAACTCTTATAAATCCATATTTCTCTAAGCACTTCATTCTCTATGTTTTTGATGGTTCAAACACCATCTCCGCAATCTTGGTGCAACAGGATAAGGAGAGATCTGAGCAATCAATTGGCTTATTTAGTCAGAGCTTGGAGGGTTATGAGGTGAGGTATTATTTTATCGAGAAACATATCCTCATCGTTATCAAATTTTTGAAGAAGTTCTAACACTTGGTTTCAAATAATAAAATTCAGTTGTTATTGTCTCATGCTGGGGTGAAGAACTTCCTCCTAAACAATGACTTGAACAAGAAAAGGGTGGGTTGGATTACCCAAGTGATGGAATATGACATAGAAATTAAGATCGCTAAGTTAGTTCATGGAAAAGGATTGTGTGAACAGTTGGATTCCAATCAACATGTTAAGTCAAGTAATCAAGAAGAAGTTGTTTTTGTGTTGCAGGATGATCAAGAATAAACAACAAATGATAGTGTGCCTACTCCTTGTTGGACTCAAGACGTGATGCATTTATGAAAAATAGGCTTATTCCCTCTGAAGTTGAGCAAAGCAAAGAGGAGATATTTTAGACTCCAAGTGATTATGTATGTTCTTTTTTATGGTATTTTGTTTACGAATGATGTGAATGGAGTTCTATTAAGGCATGTCCCAATAAACCAAATTGAAAAGGTGCTACATGAGTTCCACGACGAAGAAGCTGGAGGTCACTTCACTCCATGAGTAACAACCTTCAAGATCATGAAGGTAGGTTACCATTGGCCCACAATGTTCAGTGACTGCTCTACATAGATCAAGAAGTGCAAAAAAATGTACATTTTTCACAGACAAGGAGAAATTGACAACACTACCACTCCATCCAATCTCAGTTGATCAACCATTTCTGTAGTGGGGATTGCATTTCATTGGGTTCATCGATCTGAACTCAAGCCAAGGCCATAAGTGGATTCTAACAAAAATGAACTATTTCACCAAGTGGACCGAAGTAGTAGCACTCAAAGAGGTAAATGAGTATAATATACTAGAATTTTATGAAGGAATTGTTACTAGATTCAAAGTCCCAACTACTATCATATCCTAAAATTCCATAGCATTCCTTGGTATAAATATCACTGAATGGGTTGTTAGGAATGAGAGATACTTGAGAACCTATTCAAACTGTTACCCCCATGGAAATGGGCAAGTAGAGTCCACAAATAAGAACTTACCGAGAATCATCAGAAGGACTCTAGATGAAAACCAAAGGACATGGCACACCAAGCTCAAGTCAACCTTGTGGGCTGATAGAATCATACCTAAAGGATCAATAGACATCTTTCCTTATAAGTTGGTCTACAGGAAACAATCAAGGTTGCCCATATTGCTAGAGTTGTCGGTATTGGAGCTCCTAAAACAACTGGAGTTGTTTAATTTTGAGCCTATGGAAGCTAGGTATGTGGAACTCATAGAGTTGGAAGAAATAAAAGAGCATGTAATGCAAACCATGGAGAAGGATCAAACCTTGATCAAGAGATCCTTCGATAAGAAAGCTAAAATAAGGACCTTCTAAGAGGGAGATTTGGTCCTAAAATAGGATGTGGATCAAGCTAAGCCGAGAAAGCATTCAAAGTTTGATGCCATATGGAGTGGCCCCTACATGGTCATAGGATGTAAAAGTAGCAATGATTTCTAGGTATCAAAGTTGGATGGACAATAACTTCCCATTCCATTCAATGGAATCTATCTCAAGCACAATTACTGAAAGGAAAAATTCTCACCCCTGTATATATTAGTTTAAGATTTTCATTCCTCTAAGTACTTGTGTACATTGCCTTGTTGTTAGATTAGGTTTTAGTTTCCCTAAGTGTTGCAAGCAAAGGTTTCATTGCTCCTAGTTCTCCCATTGCACAAATTCAGTATACCTCCCAGAAAGGAATGTTGTAACAAGAAACTCAAAGTTACAGGGAATAATTGCAATCCTCAAGAGGTTTCAAATGCAGAGTAACTAAAAATCACATTTAGGGACCATCTTCAGGGTTTTCATTCTCTTGTCCCTTTGGATCATTCATGGTTTGAGCTTTTAGCACCTCCACAAAGTCAGAATGTTAGTCTCAAGGAGCATCCTTCCCCAATTCATTCAAGGTCCTCTTGGGCTTCGAGCAGAAGATCAACCTCAAATGCTTCTTGGGTTCATTTTAGTCGAAAACCTTATGGGTTTATAGGAAGCTCCAGCCCTCGGTGGTATTCCAAGTAGTAGGAAATGTTTAGTATTGGCCAAGGAATCATCAATCAATCATGTTTTGGACTTGGCACAAAATTTGGTTTCATAGATGAGTTCAGGCTTTCAATTTCTCCCAAGCAGGAAAATTTGTAGAGATGGAGAAAGAGGGAAATTTTCAAAATCAAAACAATTTTCCACTCATGCAAACATTGAAATTTTCTTATAAAGATTGGGAAGTGCAAGCAATAGATCAACTCCAGGTTAGTGGTGTTCACATAGGATTCGAGGTTAGGTTTCAAAGTTCGGGTCAGTCTTAAGCTACCCACAGTGACTCTATGCCCAATAGAAACATCCGGGCTACCGGTCAACTACATGTAGTAGGCATATTCCGCGCGAGTTGCCAAATTGTTATCCATTTTTCCCCCCGGGAAAAATGGAAAACATGGTAAGATCATACCCATGCACTAAACATGGACTTCACAGTAAATCTGAGGTTGAAAGGCATAATTTGTTATTTTGGGAGCTTGAAATCATTCATAGGATTTTTTTCCTCTTCTAGGTTTTGAAATGGCTCAGAAATTACCTAAGATAGAAAATGGTCTCAATGATATTTTCCTCAGTCCCCAGGGGCCTTCTGGCTTGAGAAAATTTGAAAAAAGTCCAAAATTTGGCAGTTTAGGGGAAAAAATTACAAAATGGTGTCAGCAGCTAAAACAACTTGGCGAGCTAATGCATTGCATTGGGAGGTTGAGTTCTAAAGTAACTCAGTCGAGCTATCCAGATGGCTGGCGGGGTTAATGTTTGGTGGGTTGTGTCAGAATGAAAGCTGCGTAACTCAGCGAGTTGCTTAGTGAGGTGCTATGTTGGAGTTACAGTGAGTCTTCGAGGCATCGTGTGAGGATTAGGTTGCATGGGTTGAGATGTGTGGGTTGAGTTGGCACTGAGTTAGGGCCAGATCGACCGTGGAGTTTGTTGTGTGGGGGATCAAACTGGGGCAGAGGTGGTGGTATGGTTCAGGAAAACGGTGTGAGGGACCCCACACGGATGGAGCTCGAGACTCGACTATGGGACACATTAGGCAAATGGCTGAGGGTATTAGATCGCGTACGAATAAGGATGGCTTGCTAAGTTACTTGATGAGCCGAGCTAGGTTTTTGTAGAAAGAATGAGGGCTCGGAAGGGCTAAACTATGAGCAAGCTAGGGGATGAGTTGTGGATTCAACCATGGATGGAGAAGCCAAGGTATTTGGCGAGTTTGAAGCTTAAACCTAGCTCAGAAGGCATGCAGGTAGGTGGCGAGTTGAAGAAGCATAGCTCAGTAGGTGGGGAAAAATGAAGATGAAGTATCTGGAGCTGGAGGCCATACCCAGGTACCCATAATGATGCAAATGAAGCATGGAAGCCATTCCTTCTTCACAGGATAAGGTACAGTCAAACATGGACTCTACAGATCCTCCCATACCCATTGCAAGAAAAATAAATATTCTTTGTGGGTTTTGAAGCCAACTTCGAAACTCTCCTCTCTTCACATTTTCTTCCTATGAATTCTGAGGGGTAATTTTTAAAGGTTGGACATTCTTGCATCTCCCCATTCCTTCTTTCTCAGCTATGAGCAATTTATGGAATCTCAAGCCTCCATTTTTGGAACCCTGTAATAGAGAAACTTGTCTTCTGCCCATACAAGTTATTGTGTAAAATCAAATTAGAGCAATAAAACTATTGTCTTGTGATTGTTTTCTATCATAGCTTGGTGTTATTGTTGTAACTTACCTTTATTCATGTTTGTGGGTATATTGTATATCTCATTTTGTCTATTGCAGGTTTAAATTTGATTGTGCTTAATGGAAAATGGGTTTGTTTCATGTGTTATGATATGTGGTGCTTTATCACCCTTCTCATTTTCACTTGTTTCCATTACCAAGTAGAAAAGATTATTCAACACCCTTTTCTTCGTGCATCACCTCCCCTTACTGTAGGTTTTATTTTTACATGCAAACTCTCTATCCTTGTCTCCTTGGGAGTGTTAAATTAGGATTAGATTAATTTTTCTCTGCATTTAGGAGTACTGTAATACTAGGTTTAGGAAGAGGAAGTCGACCTTATACAGAGAGTTATCCCATTTGGAAGGTCCCACACTTTAGGATAACTCCATGTTACCCAATCATAGTAAATGCCTCAGTCACATGCTAGCAATTCAGAGGGTGGTGTGATTTGGTGATAATAGGAACATTAACATGTACACCATTCTTCAAATGATTCAACAACTTAAAATGGATAGTATTCAATTTGGAGTATCTACCCTCATAGGTAAATTATTTGATAATGTAATTGGCATCATTAGCCCAAAATGGTTTCAGAGAAGTGTGAAATGTACCTTGTCTATCAATCACGAAGTTATCATATTCATCACCAAACTCTTGTTGAGCTGAATATGGGTTAGCCTTCTTAGGGAACAACTCACCTTCTACAGGAAGCCCTGTGACTGTAGATAAAATTTTGTCATCTACTTTCACTACTAAACCTTTAACAGTATCCTCTCTGTCTTTGAATGTAGCAGCAAATTCTGTCACTATGGATTCATTAAAATCCTGAAACATATTAATATATTCCATCCATTTATAGGTTTGAAAATACTGAAGTATCTGCAGTTGGATGCAGAATTGTGAATGGTCTATAGGCTCATGGAAAATCAGATCTCCTCCCATCCTGAATCTGCAAACTCTTTTAGATATTAGGGATAAATCTCACAATTTGTAGAAATGATGTAAAAATTTGAGTTAGTGTAAATTCTTTGGAGTACTTGTGTTTCTGTAGAAGAGAAATTATCATATACTCTTGTTGCATACTCAACATTTTGTTCACATTAAGTGGCTTGCCTCGAGTAATTTGTACTTTCTTAGAGAGATCAGTCATGGATCATATACTACTACTTACAAATATTCAATATACAATCATGTGGAAGAAGTTGATGGAGGATGCAATTCTTACCTGGAACATTCATAGTGCTTTATTGCAGTAGGATTTGATTCTCAGGACAACTCATACATCGTAATTTGCCATCTACTTCTTCATTCTTCCCATAATTATTTTGTAGGATGTTAGAAAGAACAACATCTTCTTCTTGCCCTTCAATTATGCATGACTTCTCTAGCATCATGAGCTGCTGAACTAAGCTTTGGTCTTCTTTTGGCTCTTCAACCCAAATGGTTTGGTCTTTTTCATTGAACGATTGTGCAGGGGGTAAAACATGAGCTTTTTGGTACCACTTCCATTAGAGATAATCATATTACCATATCTGCATCAGTAGTTGCCAACAATGGTCTTCTTAGGATGATAGGATATCCTCCCAATATTTTTTTTTGCTGAAGAATAATAAAATCAGTAGGGTACTCCCAAGAGTCTACCACTACTACTATGTCCTGTAGGACTCCTTTAGGCTTAACTGTTGATTTTTTTGTAAGCTCTAAAATTGTGGATGTTGGTCTTAGCCCCTCTAACTTCAAATCATCCATGATCTGTTTTTTCATTACCTTAATTTTTGCTCCCAAGTCAATCAAGGTGTTTTTGATCACTGTGCCATTGATTGTCACATTTACCAAAGGACTACTTGGATCTATATATTTGGGTAGAATTGAGTTCCCAAGCATAAAATCAGCTAGTTGTCTAATGACCTGCATAGTAGTTGGATCTTTCTTCTTTCTACATGGTTTCTTTAAACATAGATATTTAACCAATTTTTTATAGATGGGCACATCCTTAATAGCTTAAATCAATGGAATTTTGACACAAATGTCTTTTAGCTGGTTAACAAAATCAGAACCAGATTCTGAATTGAGGTCAGTCTTCTTTTCTTATAACCTTTTAAGAAATGGAGGCTCATTAACCAATGTTTTACCCTTGCTAGAGTGTTTATCAGGTTATTATGGGTTAGCGTGCAACGTCTTATGTTGTTGTTATGGATTTTTCTGCAAAATTTTATTGCTTTGTTGCGGGTCATTCAGCAACATTTGTGGCTCCTCAACAATCTTAGTAATGGTGGGTCCAACTGGTGGAGGAAGTGCTCATCTTGAGTGAAGATGGATATTGTTGATATCAACAAAATAGGTAGGGTATTGAGTTAGTTCAGTGGAATAGGTTGGTTGAAAAACTTTATTGTTAGGGTTAGGCATTGGCTAAGTTGGTAGTTGGGTAGCTTTTGGTTGAGAGCTTGTTTGGGGGTTTGGCATCAGAGCTTGCTCCTGTGGATACAGAGGTTTCTGATAAGATTGTTGGTAATTTCGAGGTGGGTTATTCCACCTTTGTCCTCCTCTCTAAGGTTGTTGCCATGATTGAGGAGGTTGTTGCCATTGTTGTTGTGGTTGGCCTTGGAATTAAGGTTACCACTGTTGCTAATATTGGTTAAGATATGGGGCCCAATCTTGAGGGTTAACCCAAGGTGGGAGTTACATATATTAATTATTAAACCAATTTTGAAATTAATGCATAGGGTCTTTTGTCATGCCTCCTTGCCTTGGTGGTCATGGTTTTCTTTGAGCAACATATAAAATGTGTCCATCCTCTGTCTCCAACATCTTGAACTTAGGTGAAGCCTCCCTTTCTTGAGCAATGCTAGCCATTTCTTTGCATCTATCGTTAGATTTCTTCCTTCTACATGCATGACAGTACTATGTGAGTTTTGCTTCTGCATCTTCCTTTTTCTTTTTGGCATATGGAGCATCTAATTAATTGGCCATGTTAGTGACAATCTCTTATTTTTAAACATGTTGAAAATATCTTATTTTTAAACATGTTGACAATCTCTGACTTGGATATGTCCCCAATTATTTTGGTAGCTGATCCACTTCTTGATCTTACACTTCTTACCCTCTTCATAGTAGCTCTTGAGAAATTTTTATAGGCTTCACAGATTTCTACAAAAGTAGGCTTTCAAATGTCTCCTACTCCTATCAGATCCATAGCATCCATGTCCTCCTCACTGAGTCCCTTCAAAAAGAGTAATTTGAGAGATTCAAGTGGTAGTTCGGTGTGCCTTGAATTCTAAACACAGAACATGAACCTTTTGAAATAGTATTCTAATGGTTCATCCTCTTTTTGTGACATTCTGTAGATTTCATCACCCCCTCTATTGTTTGGTCTACAATAATCATGATACTTATTGAGGAATTTCTCCTTCATTTTTGCCCATGTGGTTACAACATTTCTTCCCAATTCCATGAACCATCTCAAGGCTACATCCTTGAGTGTAACAGGAAATAGCTTTAATTTATGTGCATCAGTAGTATAATCATAAATCCTACACAAAACATCAAACTCAAATTGAAAAGTGTCTGGGTCTTCTGACATGGATCCATGAAAGTTGGACAAGGCTGAGGGAGAAATATTCTTCATACCAACAACTGCATTATTGTCAATGATGGGGAACTCAAAGGTGGTTGCCCCATTTTCAACATTCTAATTTACTTCTTCCACCATATTTGGCCACTCAGGAGCAGCTTCAAAGCTTTCACTTGGAGGATTATCTTCGATTAAAAAACCTCGTATGAAGGTATTTTCTTCAGAATCCTCAGAGGTATATGAAGAGATATGTGCTACTTATGGATTAGGAAAAAATCTACCATGGGCATCCCTTGGGTGGTGCATACATCAACTACTCAACTCTATCAACAGAAAAATATTTGGGGGGTTGGTTAGTAGTGAATTTTCTAAAACCTAAACTACTCTAAGAAATCAAAACCTCTTCAAAAACCTTATAACTTGGCAGTATCCCCGACAATGGCACCAAAAATGGTGGTGTAAATTAACTTACAACAATTAATATGTTGTTCATTACTCTACAGTCATTTAATTATCATACCTAGGGACGTAACTTTCATTATTTACAGTGTTGTATGCACAATTATAGATGTTTGAGAGGTGTAAAGGTAAATTGTTATCATTACAATTAGGAAATATCAATACTGGAAGTGAACTAGACTATGACTAAAACGAACACTATGGCTATGGCAAAGCATGTAAAAACAAAATACAGATAAAGGAATAAACTGTTGCAATTCTAACCATGTAATGAATTAAAACAAAAAACAAAAGGAGAGGGTTAACAAACAGCAAGTGGGCCTTGCCTTAGGTGTTAATCCCTCCTAAGGCCTGTGTCTACAAAAATTTAACAGAACTCAGATTCTTATTTCATCAGCATGAAGATTACAAGTGGAAAACATAGCAAACTCCATATTTATGGATATATCTCTATCTTCCTATATATTTTTACAACATTAATCTTTCCTTTTTATATCCTTCATTACAACAAAGGCATGAAGAAATATAGTCCTACTAGGAATTCTAGTTGGATTAAGTAAAATATCTTAACCAAACAATCCAAAAACTTATATGCATGCAATAGAACTATTCAATAGATGTTCTCATGCAATCACATAGCTTAACTAACCAATCAATCAATCAACCAGTTATTAAGTTATGAATTAAATAAATTAGTTCTTTGTTTGAGTTGCAACGCATAATAAAGTGATGACGTTGATTCTTCTTCTTGTTCACATAATAGCTTCTTCTATCAACACGTACGTTCTTAGGTGTAGTGCCCATGTTGTGCAAGCTCCTCAGAATCACACCTTATGTATGTGTATGACCTCCTTTGGCTATGAATGATTTGTTGTAGATGGCTATCTTTGGTTGTATGTTTGTGGATGACCTCTTTGATGTGAATGAGTTCCTTCGGTTGCATGTCGGTTGTTGTGTATGGATTCTTTGTTGCATATAAAAACTTCTTTGCAAACAAGGCTGACATTTATACAAAGCATCATTTAACATCATATGCAATCGAAAGAATAAATATGTACTCATAATCCATAAAATAAAGTAACCCTTAGTAATAATTATATTCACTAATATATATGCCACGAGTTCAAGTTATAATGGAAATGTTCAACAATACCACTGGGAAATACAAGTTCAGGGGTATAATTGGCTAAACAAAATACAGTAGATGAGGTGTTTAAAAAGGAAATAAAACAACTCATCAAGAGGATTTAGAGGATTAAGAGATATTGGATTTTGGATTAGAAGATTCCTTAGTCAACGATGTATGACAAGGGTGAAGATTTTGACGATGCCCCAGTCAAGGGGTGATGTTGCGTTGATTTTGGATTTGAAGATGTTGGATTTGGAGGATTAAAAGATATTGGATTTTTGATGTGAGGATGTTGGATTATAGGATATTGGATGCCCTAGTCAAGGGGTTAGGATTTGAGGATTTTGGATTATTGGATGTTGGATTTATATTGATGTTGGATTTGGAGGAGGAAAATATTGAGGATGTTGGGATGATAAGAATAAGGATTGGTTGTTGGATTGATTTGGATGAGAGGATGTTAGATAGATAGTTAGATGATGATGAGGATGAGGTGTGGATGATGATAGGGATTAAAAGATGATGATAGAAGGGGGTGTGCTACCATAAAGTGCTTATTGCTATCATCATTAGCAATTATGATATGATATGGCATAAGATGCATCGAGGTATAAAGACCGTGATGATTGAAACTGCTAAATACCCCTATCATCGTATCATCAAAAAGATTAAAAAAATATGGTCCTCATATAATTGGACCGTGCTAAAGAAAAAGAAACAAAAGAGGCCTCATATCATCGACCAAAATGAAAATGCAGACAAACAAAAAAACACACAAGAAAAACATACACATTACATTTTTGTATGGATTTTGGGAATGTTTTGATTTTTAGATTTTTGGATGTTTGGATTTTTTGGATTTTGATGTTTGTATTTTTTGATTTATGGATGTTTGGATTTTGGATGTTTCGATTTTTTGATGTTTGGATTTTTGGATGTTTAGATTTTTGGATAGTGGATTGTAGATGTTTAGATTTTTTGATGTTTGGATTTTCAGAGTTTGGATTGTATAGGTGATGGGGGATGGGATGGAATGTAAGGTTTGATGCAACTTTCTCCTATAAGTCCCAAAGCATGTTTGGTTAGGATGAAAGGGAAGGATTAAGGGAAATTAGATAGGTTAGATAAGATGGGGATATGACGAGGATGGGATGAGGATAGAATAAGGATTGTTTAAATTTTGATTGAAGGATAGGATGAGGATAGAATGATGATTGTTTGATGTTGGATTGAAGGATAGGATGAGAATTATTTAATGTTGGATAGGGATTGATTAATAGGTTAGGATCAAATGGAAGATAGATGAATAGGACGAGGGATGGGGGATACAGAAGATGATAAGATATGCCCCCAAGTACGGAGGGGGCTCCCAAGGGTGTGAAGTAGAGTGGAGTGTGAAGTAGAGTGGCGTGTGTGGATGGATGGATGAGTTAAATTTTCCCCGAGGTGTAGGGTAGGGTGGGAAGTGAGGTATACCTAAAATAGATGATGCTCCCAATGGATGGTAGTAAGGATAACCCCAATCATGATGATGACAATGTAAAAGGGGCGTGAGGGGGATTAGATGAAAAGGAAAGGGTCGTCTTCTACCCATAGATGTTAAATCCTAAGGGGAAAAGGATGTGGATGTGCTGGATGGAAAGAAAATAACATTAATGATGGAAAAAAAGATGAGCCTGACGACACATGTTATAAGGCAAGAGTCAGACTAAAACAAAAGTGTGACCAAGGTCTAAATAATACCTGACAACATACGAGCATTATTTCTCTTTGAGATCAAAGTGTGTGAGATTGTGATGGTTAATTACCACTTGAAGTGAAGACTTAACGGGCAGTATGTGAAGACAAACTAGCCAATGTATAGTGAGTGATTAAGTCAAGTAGGTTAATGGAAGAAAAATGAAAGGATAATCCATGCATTGCTTCGCTGTCAGCTATGCATCCATACCCCCATGGAGATACATTTGATTCTTGTCACAACATTTCTCTACTGCCAACCAGGCATCCATAGCCCCAATAGAGTTGCTGGAAACACCCCTAGAGAGAGTTTTGAGGTGGATTTTATTGGATATTTTTAACTTTGATATGATTTTTTTGCTTTTTGATATTTATATTTTTTTGCATAAAGAGCTTCCACTCTCTTGAAAACTCTCAAGGGGTTAAGAATCACCAATGGCTTGATGGGGGGATGGAAATGAGTGTGGTGATGACATTGGCTAGAGTGTCAAAAGATGCACCCAAAGGTCTTCACCACAAGTTGAATAAGCGTGTTAAAGTGAAAGGATATCAAGGAGGACAATGAAGCTGGAATGTTGGAGGTAATGATAGACCAAGGTTACACACATGTAGTACATACTATTATCTTGCAACATATGTGAGCAAGCTGATCAAGTGTTCAATTAAATGGATTGGAAGAGGATATAAATGGAATCTCAAAGAATCTTGGAAGTGTTGGCGGAAATTTATGAAAATTTAGGCATATTATTTAGGGCTTAAGGTTTAGGGTTTATGGCTTAGGGTTTAGGGATCATGGTTTAGGGTTTAGGGTATAGGGTTTAGAACTAAGGGTTTAGGGATCAATGTTTAGGGTTTAGGGTTTAGGACGCAAGGTTTAGAGTTAAGGGTTTAGGGTTTATGGTTGAGGGTTTAGAGTTTATGGTTAAGGGTTTAGGGTTTATGGTTCAGGGCTTAGGGTTTAGGGTTTAGGGCTTAGGGTTTAGGGTTTAGGGTTTAGGATTTAAGGTTTAGTGTTTAGGGTTTAAGGCTCAAGGTTTAGGGTTTAGGGTTTAGGGTTTAGGGGTTAGGGCTCAGGATTTAAGGCTCATGGTTTAGGGTTGATGGCTTAGGGTTTAGGGTTCATGGCTCAGGGATTAGGACTGAGGGCTTAGGGCATATACATTGTTTGCAAACCATTGTAATATAAGGAATATGTGTATGGTGATTATATGATGAAATTTCTAATGGTGAATCCAAATGTTTGTTCAAGATGGTGTTTGTAGACTGATGGAGAGATAAGTTGTCGCTACCTTTGGGAGTTGTGAGGTTTGTAAATTCTAATTTTGACACATTTAACACTCCTACAAATGTCAATAACCAATCCAAAAGGCCCCAAAACATAAACAAAGACTACATTCTTTCACAAAATAGATATTGATTGTATAATTTAAACCCTAAAAGTTTGAAGGTTAAATGCTAAAATCTTGAAAAATACATATGTACTGACCAATTAAGAATATGAAAAACTATCTTCTAAACCGTGATAGATGGAGTTGTGAGTCTAGTTCCATAAGGTGCAGAGTGAGCCTAAATTCTTATATTTACTAAAATAAATTTAAAGTACAAGAAATAATAAAGCATAAAGATTACTAAAAGAACCATTTATTTTAGTAAATATATCCCTTCCATAAGCACATATACCACATAACAAGTAGGAACATGCTCACGTTATAGCTCGGATTTACCGAGCCATAATGCACTTGCATTATAACACAACCCTAAATTTTCTCTAGTTGAACCATAACACAAGCGCGTTATGGCCAAAATGGCCAAAAAATAGATTTTGTGTCCGCTTTTTAGCCCCCATTTCCATGCACTTATCCCTATCGCCACATAAGGTTACATCCAAAGGATATTCAAGAGAATTCAGGCATCCATTCTAACATCCATTCAAGGGTAAGGGACTGCATTATTCTTCATAAACATCATAAGAGGGGAAGTTTATTCTATTCCATGTACACATTTACTTACATCTTCTACATCTATCTATTTGCTTGCTATTAAGTGTGACACACACAAGAGTCACTTGTGGCACGATTCCACACACACACACCGAGAACTACATTAGGTATGAAATGCAGTGTAGTGCTCAATCCTAAGATCACTTATTTGACAATTGAGGACAATCCGACCCCTCGTTTGTATTCTTTTCTTTTTGGGATTTGATGCACTTTTGAGGGTTTTGCAAGTGAAATCTTTATTGCAGGTTTTCAGCAACATTGGTGAACTTGGTGCGACATATTAGCAACAAATGGTGAAAGATAACAAACATCTTATAACCCTTCGAAGGAGGTTTTATGAGGATTTTAGCAGCCATAGATGCCCAACGCAGGTCCAGGGTGCCCTTGCCCCTTTCTAGTAATCCTAGTCTAGGCAGATCACTAACTTACACATTTTTCTGAAGGCTTTGTGTGACACTTCCCCCTCTCTGTTCATCAGATCAGCACTTCGGCACAATCTATATTTAATTGCGAAACAACTAAGTCATTCTATCCCTTCTTTGCAACTAGGGTTTCATACTTTCTAGCTTAATTTGCTTGGGTCAAATTTATTCTTATTGTATATTCATTTTATTGCTACATTGCAATTATAATTAGGCATCTATAAATTATTTTTTTGCTTAATTAACTACAAAAATACATTTCTTTGTGTTAATCGATATTTGTAAATAGTGGCATATCTCAAGCATTAACCACAAATTTTTGTGGTAGTCACACAATAATCCATACATATTATAATCTTCCAGATAGACTTACAATAAATTGCGGATAAAATACTTGAAAGCTTTGACAACTTTGCGAGAGAACATCATTGGTGCATTCTTTAACCCAAAAAACATCACATTATATGTGGATGAACCCCATTCTATCAAAAAAATTGTCCTAGCTTTATCTTCTTCCACAATTTGTACATGATGATGCCTAGCGAATCCATCCATGAAAGTGTATACTTCGTACACTACAACTCCTTCCAACACTTTCTCCGTGAACAAATTTGGGAAGGCGTATTGAATGTAAGAATCATTTAAAACTTGGTAATCGATGAAAACAATTATGAATCTAATCTTTTTATGATAATTACAATTATAATAACCCAATCTGATTCCTCTACCAGGAATATAACTCCAGCGTCTAGCTTTTTTTTAATTTCTTCCTTCACCCTAGACTATAAGTTTGGATTCATCTAGTAGGGTTGTTTCTTTACTAGATTCATGTCATTAAACAACTTGATGCACACCTTCCCTAAACTTGAATGTAACCCCTTCATCTCCTTATATCTTCTAGGGAGCATATCCCTAAACTCACTCAATGACTGTATAAGACGTATGAAATATTCATCTCCCCAAAAATTACCAAGGCTCACCATTCATAGATGTTCCTTTGTCCCAATGTTTACTTCCTCAATACTCAAGGGCTGGTTGTAGTATTTTTTGAAATCTTTACGCATGTAATCCACCACTCATTCCCCCTCTATTAGCTCAATCTATGTTACTCCTAGATCTTCTTCCATCTCCCCTACCTAGTGGACATTTCTACATTATAGAGATAGGTCTTCCCACACTAATTGATTTGATTCATCCTCTACAAAAATCCAATCCATGAAGTAGTCCTCATCATCACAAACTTGGTGAAGTTTATCTTCCCATATAACATCTTGATGAAATACTGCATCCTTAATTCTCGTTAGAGGCTTGGTCAAACTTTCATCACGTGTCTCAAATGTGAAGGACTTTACAAACACCTCATTGAAATCCTCCCAGTTCAGAGTTTCTTTTCACATCTCACTAAGAAAATACCATGATTTTTCCCATGTATTGAGAGTTTCATAGAGCACATGAACATAAATCCAGGTTGGTATGAAATAATTGCATAAGGTCCACACCCACATTCGTGGAGATGTTCATACGGGATAATAATTCTTGCATAAATCAACAATCATGTCATGACATCACTTCCTTTGAACCTGATATGTAAAGATTACTTGATTTGCATCTACTCAGGTAGTAGTGGTCCATGCAATTCCCACCATCTTGTAGTAGTATCTTTCATCGTATATGCGCTAATGCAAAAACCTTATCTTCCTCCTTCGACATCTAAGCTTTGAGGTCTACTGCATAAGTTTTTACACACACCAATCCACCAAAACTAGGTAATTTATCGAGGTAGCCACTACTAATTCTCATGGCCCACTTTTCCTATGGGACCTTCCTGTCCCGCCTCATTACCACCACCTTTATGTTCACTATTGTGAACGAATCCACTCCTCACATCTATCAACTTATTTTCCCAATGCCTTATTCCACGCATTTTATTTCCAACATTTGTTTAAATAAACCACACGTTACCATTTCACATGGGATGAAAGAGTGGGAAAGGGTAGTGGAGTCTCAAAATACATTTGCCAGTGGAATTTCATAGGGCCTTTAGGACATACCACCAATCCCAATTATGTAAACCCTTCAATCATCAATTTCAAAGAGGCCACCTCTCTAGAGGGCATATGCTTTGTAAGGGTAGCCATATGGTCCACAATTGGACACCACTCACATACCTTCCATATGCATTAAATGTAAGGTGAACCTTTCAACTACTCGCCTAATTGCGTTCAATAAACCCTTCTTTCTCACTCCTTTGAATACAAAAAAAATTCAACTTGTACTTTATTTATCTTGCTTAGTGGAATCATTTGGATTTATCATAGCATGTGATGCTTAATTTAAATATTTAGACCCATACAAGTAACCTGACATATTGTTTGGGAATATCTAAACTTGATCAAGAATCATTGTATTCAAAATTGTAGAAAATTACTTGTGTTTAGAGACACAAATGTTCTACACATTTTTGAATTTAGGTGTGGATTTACAGTTACAAGCTAATTGATTTGAGATTAAATTTGATTGGCCATGTCTATGTGTAACAAACTTTTTAAAAATTGTAAAAAAAACTTCTAAACATCATACAAAATCAATCCCTATAAATGCCTTGACAGGCCCCTGCTTTAGTGTGGACTTATGTTTAAACTGTAATTGATCTCATGGTATTTGAACAAACATACACTCTTAACGGAAGTACAAATTCCATTTTTAAAACTTAATTCTCTACATAAATTTGAGTGTTTGTGCAACGTATAATCATGCACTATCATTCATACTATTACCATTAGAGTTCATACTATATTATCGTTTTGTCTGGAATGAATTAAAGGGTCTTCATTTTATTCTTAATTTATGTGTTGCCGTTACCTTCATTTGCCTCTTAATCTATTAATGCACCAACCACATCTTATGAATAATTATGATTGATATAAATTAATATTACAAATTTACTTATAGAAATAAAGGCATAATTTATATCATAGATAAATGAAAGTAAAATTGTCTGTAAACATTTCATGGTTGAAGACTCAAAAAATTAAGTAGAACGAAGTCAAATTAAATCTATTATACTAGTTTTCCAAAATATAAAAAAACATTATACAAACATTTTACTACACATCCAGAAGAAACACGAAAGTGGTACTCTATTGTCCCCTTATGTTTATAATTTAATTTAGTTTTTATAGGGTAAACATTAAACATCTATCGTATTAATATTCTCAAGTTTTTTTTGCTTGTTTGTTTTTTTTAAAACTGTTTTTATTCATAAATGTGTATCTTTATATGTATGTTGCACTTAAATTAGAGTAACAAACCAAAACAAACTAATTAAAATTTAGTCATAGAATTTGGTACATTGAGTTTGCAATTGTAGATTCCTTTTAGTGGGTTCAAATTATTATTGGTGTCATTTTCAAAGTGATACGTTAGCCTTATTTCCAATCTAGGCCTCTATAACAATTATGTCTTTTGTGCACATTGTGATTTCCACTGTTTGGTTATATCTCTACACAAAAATAAAACCGGCCATAGCTTACGAGGTTTATGTGATAAATGTAAGAATAAATAAAGATAGTAGAAATAAATTATACAAAAGAAACATGTAAATCAATAGTTATTTCATATTCATTCTTTTCTTTACGGGCAATTTTACTTATTCTACTCGTTGAACTTGTAAGCCATCCCAATATATATATATATAGTTTCTTAGGTTGTTTTGTAATGGAAGATGTGTAATAATATCAAATAGATTAGAGGCGATGATATATTCTTAAAAAGAAACACGTTCATGCCATAATTAGTTTAGTGAAAAAAGCCTTACACATTTGTCAATTTGTCAATTAAGTACTTCATTGATTTTAATCATTAATAGTGACATGAGACAACCAATGCCAAAACGCTCATATTTTATGAAACCAAATTTATAATCTTATAGAGGGGTGTGATTATGAATTTTGATTGACCTTGTCTTGGTTGTTGCACTGTGTAAATTGGTTGGACCAATGAAAGTGTACAAATGTTTATATACATGTACATGCTTATAAGTTTTAGATTAAAGCCAAAATAGATTTTGATTACTTTCCACATTTATTGAAAAAAAAACATTAAGAATATTATTATAGAAAAAATTATTTACTAGATTGTTACTTTCAGTCAATTTGTATTCACAAATGTAAAACAGAGTAAATCTATGCTTTATATATTTCATGGTGCAGACTTATACTATTGAGAGCAACTACTACTTAGAGTGCGGCTCATGTTGGGGGATAGTCCTCTTATTTATCTGGGCAATGTGGTCCCATGTAAAAAAAATTATTGTTGCTCCTAAAACCCAACAACCTCTCAATTTTTTGTTGTAATAATTTATTTGGGATTCATAAGATCTATTTATGGAGTGTTAAAGACTCCTATAACATCTTTGGAGAGAACAATAAAAAATCTTAAGAACCCTACCTAATAAATCTCCAAACATTGATTGAAATTTTTTAGCTTGCATATATACTAGCAATCGCATGTGTACAATGCAATGTGAATGCCGAACAATATATGTTATTTGATTTAGAGGGATAGTTATTACTTGTGTAGTTGATGTTGATAATGGGTGTGATTGAATTTGTTGAGTGTAGGAATATAGATGAACAACTTCGTTTAAAGGTTTCATCTCTACATTTCAAACTTGTTACAAATTTGTACATATACATTTGCAAATCTCATATCATGAGTGGGAGTGCTTTGTTGTCAATTTTATTTGTACTAAACATGTTACATGAAGACTTTCGTACACGTGTAGATTTTATATCATGAGTGGTAGCCTTTTGTGGCCATTTTTTTTTGCACTAAACATGAATACATTTGATGTTTTTTTGGATAGTTAATTACTTTTATAGTTGATGTGGTTTGTAATTATTTTGGGGAAATTATGCTAGTGTTGCATCAGTTGTTTGGTTGGTCTTTTTTTGAAAAAACCTTTTTTGTATAGTCGATAATGGGTGGGATTAATAGTGGTAGTGTAGGAATATAGATGAAACATTACATTGATTTGCTCTATGTGTACATTTAAATTTGTTACAAATGCGTACATGTACAATTGCAAATCTTATGTCACGACATTTGATCTAAACATGTATACATGAATACCTTTGTACATTTACAAATTTTATATCATGAATGGTAACCTTTTGTGGGAAATTTTATTTTCACTAAACATGAATACATTTTATACCCCTTGAATGACATTGTTGCTTTGGATACAAGAAGTGTTGAGTAAAGTAGTAGTGGAGGTGCTATCAAAGTAGAGGGTAGTATTTACGACGGGATGAGTGATAGTAGTCTTGACTCCTCCTTTCTTCTTGCTCCAAGTGTTGTTATGTGCTCCATTTTTAGTATCTTTCGAATGAAAAAGGAGGTGAAATCCAAAAATTTGCAAGCGAGGGAACTCTGGAGAAAGGTGTGAATGTCAGACCTTGGATTTTAGTGGTTCCAATGTCACCAGTTTCTCTATGCAAAGTCCTTGAGACTTATGGATAGTTAATCCCCAGGCCATTTTAATCAAAAATTCTCTTCGATTTCCCCTTGAAATAGGGGGTGTGGGAAAATGTAACGGGTTAGAGGGATCCCAACATGGGTCGTTATATCAATCAAATTTGATAACAACAAATAAAGGTAATGTTGGTGGTGGCATTAATGCATCGTAGAAATTATGCCAGTGTTGCATCAGTTGTTTGGTTGGTCTTTTTTTGAAAAAACCTTTTTTGTATAATTGATAACGGGTGGGATTGATAGTGGTAGTGTAGGAATATAGATGAAACATTACATTGATTTGTTCTATGTGTACATTTAAATTTGTTACAAATGCGTACATGTACAATTGCAAATCTTATATCACGACATTTGATCTAAACATGTATACATGAAGACCTTTGTACATTTACATATTTTATATCATGAATGGTAGCCTTTTGCGGTAATTTTATTTTCACTAAACATGAATACATTTTATACCCCTTGAACGACACTATTGCTTTGGATACAAGAAGTGTTGAGTAAAGTAGCAGTGGAGGTGTTATCAAAGTAGAGGGTAGTATTTATGACGGGATGAGTGATAGTAGTCTTGACTCCTCCTTTCTTCTTGCTCCAAGTGTTGTTACGTGCGCCATTTTTGAGTATCTTTTGAATGAAAAAGGAGGTGAAATCCAAAAATTTGCAAGCGAGGGAACTCTGGAGAAAGGTGTGAAAGTCAGACCTTGGATTTCAGTGGTTCCAATGTCAATAGTTTCTCTATGCAAAGTAAGTCCCTGGGACTTATGGATAGTTAATCCCCATGCCATTTAATCAAAAATTGTCTTCGATTCCCCCTCGAAATAGGGGGTATGGGAAAATGTAACGGGTTGGAGGGATCCCAACATGGGTCGTTGTATCAATCAAATTAGACAACAACAAATAAAGGTAATGCTGGTGGTGGCATTGATGCGTCGTAGACATTGTTGGTGATTTTTCCTGCAGAACCATTTATGAGGCCTATGACAACCCAAAAATTTGCAATGTGGGAGGCTTGCCTGGATTGTGGATGGAGAGATGTTGAATGCTGAAACACTAGTAGGGGAGAGCAGAAAGAGAGGTGAGGGAGATGTGGTTGATGATGTTGTGAATGAATTCTATATTTTATTTATCAGAAATTATTTTTGTGTGCCAGTTGTTCCTTGAATTATCAATCTTAGTGGAGGTAGAAGGGATTTGTTTGTTGAATGGTGTAGTATGGTATCAAGAGGTAGTTGTTGTTCTGAAGACAAAGGTAGTGTGGAAGATGGTGGTTTGGCCTATATGCTGGTGTTAATTATGTGTGACTTTTCTCAAGATACCCAACTACCCAAAACTACCCAAAAAAATCAAAATTTAAAATAAAATTCTAAAATCGAAGCTAAATACGTAGATGCAAAATCTAAAACCTGCTCTTATTTGAATAAGTTTTGTAGTTATGGAATGCAATGCAATGTATCTAATGCTTATCCCATTCTAAATGAATAGCTTTACAACACATCAAATAACAACTACTTAAGAGACTTGTTTCTGACTGTGATTGTCAATGCTGTCATCCCAGTCAAAAATAAGTCTCAATGACTGGAGAAATAGGGATGTTAAAGCTTTGTATATTTTGCGTGGATTAACCAACAAGGAAAAGCTTTGGAACTGATAATGTGAAAGTATGAAAACTGAAGCTAACTTACATAGATTTAACACTCCTTATTCAAATATTAAATACAAATGTTTCATGCATCTGATCATAATTGGGTGCCGAAAACCCTTGTTGATAAATGTTTCAGCAAATAAAAGCTTAGGAAATGTGTCATTGGAAAAATCTAAAAAAAAACACAAACCTCTAAAATTTAAGGAATTGGCACTTGGAATTGATTCCCAGATCGAAGAAAAACCTCTTATGCTTGGTCCTGATAACGTTGGCCATCACCACTCCACCTCTATCTGCAGAAGCCGTAGCCAAATCAGAGGATTTGTCCCCCATTTCGCGATCCACATAATTGCCCTGTGAGTGTGATATGAATCCTGGAGCCACCGGATCTGACAATCCTCACAACTGCAGTTGCTCTAATGTGCCGCATGCTTGTGCTTATCTTTCTTATAAAGACCAAAGCCATGTCCACTGTATAGATTTCTCAGTTGATGTTTTATGATATTGAAAAGAATTTATTTTGGACTGATTTATATAAATTATGGTTGATGCGATTCTTTAATTTGATTAAATTTAGAACCGTAAAAGACTCTGAATCGCACTGTTGGTTTTTTCTATTAAACTTGATTTTACTAAGTATTAATATTTAATTATTTTAGGCTCCATCAATAAGCAACCCATTCATTGCTATTTAAAGATACACTTCTAGTTTTAGAGGTCGACATGATCTCTCAATTTTTTTTAAAAATTAAATATGTTAGGAAACTAAGACTTTGTACCAATGAATAAATAAAAAAAATACGATTTACAGAGATAGAGTCAAATTTGACACAGTCCCATGAATGTCTACAAAGCCTTTTCCCATAGGAGTAACCCCTTTGGCATAAAAAATTAAAACTAAACTATATGAACCACTATTTCAAAACTCCA
Source organism: Taxus chinensis (assembly GCA_019776745.2). Classification (NCBI taxonomy): domain Eukaryota; kingdom Viridiplantae; phylum Streptophyta; class Pinopsida; order Cupressales; family Taxaceae; genus Taxus; species Taxus chinensis. The sequence goes on along the minus strand of CM034154.1, from coordinate 73,009,306 downwards.
ATAAACTCTTCGGAGAGTAGATGTCAAACATGGAAATAAAGTCTTAGGGTTTATTGACATTAATCAAACGAATCGAAGGTTCAAACTCGAGCTGGAGGGGTTTAAGGTTAAGAAGGTTATCAATGTTCATAACACAGGATCAAGGTTTCAGGGTACATTGCCATTCACCAAATGGATTACAGGTTCAACGCTCAAGCTTCAGGGTTTAGGGTTTAAGGTTCAGGCGGTTATTGATATTCGTAATTACAGAGAAACGAGACCGCATTTTGGAGTGCAAAGGCCAGAGTCCAACCAAGACAGGCATAACAGAAGAAACCTTTCAGCGCTAGCGCTATCTCATATTCATCTTGTTGCCAATGTGCGATCTCATATTCATCTTGTAGGGCGTGTTTTCGGCGAGAAGCATGGTTTCGGAGTGATTATAAAGAAACCTTTCAGGTTAGCATGTCATCTTGCAGTTGCAAAACCGGCACGATTTTGCTGAGAAGGGCGTGAGTGCTATAAGGTTTAGGGTTTATTTGCATTGACAGAATGAATTACAGGTTCAAAAATCTGCTGGGCGCCCCCTACAGAGGCGGCAACGCCATACTGTCAAACAACACACATCTCTTGACGCCCGTGGGCAACCGTGTGACACTTATCGACCTCGTCAAATCCGAAACAGTGACACTTCCCTGCGAGAACTCCGAAAACATCACGAGAATCGCTGTCTCCCCCGACGGCACCCTACTTCTCTCAGTTGACGAAGCAGGCAGATGTTTACTCATAAACATCCACCGCCGCGTCATTTTGCACAGAATCTCCTTCAAAGGTACCGTAGCGGTCGTGAAATTTAGCCGCGACGGCGCTCACTTCGCCGTCGCGGTGGGGAAATTCGTGCAGGTATGGAGAACGCCGGCGTTTAGAAAAGAGTTCATGCCATTTGAACTTGTGAGGACATTAACGGGCTGCCATGATGTGGTAACCTGCCTGGACTGGAGCCCCGACGGCAACTGGATCATTGCCGGTTCGAAAGATTTATCTGTCAGGGTTTTTTGCCTCAAAATTTTGGAGAATTACCGGCCTGTCTCGCTCCTCGGCCACCGAGACGTTATTGTCGGCGTATTTTTCAGGGTTTCGAAAGGCGCTGTTGATGGCGCTTATTCCGTTTCGAAAGACGGCGCAATTTTCAGCTGGAAATTTTATCTGGACGAAGCACCGCAAAATAATGTAATTTCTAACGATTTTCACGCTGCCTTCAGTGTAAATGTGAGAAATTTAGATACAAAGAGGAAGTGGGAGGACGAAGAGGATGCAGAAGATTTCACCTTGCTGATAAACTCTAACGAAAATTGTGAAAATCTAAAAACCCTGAAACCTAACGAGACCTTAACCGCAGAAACCACTAAAACGTTGAATCCTAATGACGTCCGTGCTGCAGAAAAGTTAAAAACCCCAAAGCCTAACAAAAACCTTTCTGCTGAAATCCTCAAAACCCAAAACCCTACCGAAACCATACCTGCAGAAACCCTAGATGCCGAAACTCATACTGGGCCGGAAAATAGTCATAAGAAGAGAACTAAGAGGCAGAAAAAGAGTGACCACAAAACCGAGCCAGACATGATGGAAACGCATGAATTTTTCACTTCAAAAACGGATGGTAATTACAAAGAAATGGAAAGTCGGGACCCTTTCTCTTCAAAAACGGACGGCGATTGCGAGGAAATTGTCAAAAATAATCAAAATGTTCCTGATCTGGAGCCGAAGGCTTCAGGGGAAGACTTGATGTTACCTCTGCAGAAAGGGCGATGGGAATTGCTGAAGAAGGATTTTTTCATGCAGCCGGGAGCACGTTTGACAGCTTGCGATTATCATTCGGAGCTTGATTTAGTAGTTGTTGGGTTCTCTTCTGGAACTTTTGGGATCTACCAGATGCCAGACTTCACTTGTATTCATTTACTCTCTATAACAAGGGAGAAGATCACCACAGCAGTTTTCAATGGACTAGGTAATTGGTTGGCTTTTGGTTGTGCAAAACTGGGTCAGCTGCTTGTGTGGGAATGGCGATCTGAAACTTATATATTAAAACAGCAGGGTCACTATTTTGATGTTAATTGCCTGGCCTTCTCGCCTGATTCTCAACTTATAGCAACAGGTGCAGACGACAACAAAGTGAAGGTGAGTTAAAATAACTAGATTTCTTCATCTTCACGCATTTCTCTCACTCTGGATATGAAAATAACTGCCAGATTCTACCTAGTGTCATGCTCGATTGCATGAGAGCATGGAGTTGACACTTGACAGTTATGCTGTATTTATATACAAAATTATCTTGGCCTTTTTTGTGTAAATAAACGGTTATCTTGCTGAAGATAGCCTTGCCCAAATTGAATATTTTTTGTTTCCGTTGTGTGTGCACATGTTGTTTGATCTCAGTGCATTTTGCTGCTTCATTTGATTGATTTGAAGCATTTCGAGTTTTAAGTTTGTACTTGTTTCTGCCAATCAATTCTTAGACAAGCTCCGACTTAAAGCTCTGTTGTATCTACTTGCTGTGCATTTGATAGGTTTGGACTGCTTCTTCTGGCTTCTGCTTTGTAACATTTGCAGAGCATACAAATGCAATTGCTGCTGTTCATTTTTTGCCAGGCAATCATGCGCTCCTTAGTGCATCACTTGATGGGACAGTGCGTGCTTGGGACCTGTTTCGCTACAGAAATTTTCGGACTTTTACAACTCCGACTCCCAAACAGTTTGTTTCCTTAGCAGCAGACCCAAGTGGTGAAGTAATTTGTGCCGGTACCCTGGATTCTTATGAGGTAAATTATTACTGAGATTGGTTCCAGAAGATTGTTTCTGTAGTTCATTTTGTGACATTGCAAATCGAAACCAACAGAATTCAGAATTATTTCATTTTCTTTTGAAAGGTAAAAGTTGTTTTGACTTTTGCCATGTTAATTAATTGAAATTGCAGATTTTTGTCTGGTCAATGAAGACAGGGCGACTTTTGGATGTAATGAGTGGTCACGAAGGACCTGTACACGGATTGGCATTTTCACCAACTAATGTATGCAGTATATTTTATTTGGTGTTTAAGCTCTTTTAAAAGTTATGATTCAGCCTTGTACATGGATTGGCATTTTCACGAACTGATGTATGCAATATATTTTATTTGGTGTTTAAGCTCTTTTAAAAGTTATGATTCAGCCTTGTCAGCTTTGTTTGATGCTTAAGCATATTCTACAGAATGTAGTTCTGTTTTTCCTAAAGACAATGTACTAGAAATTTTAGCTTGTAGTTTCTTTCCACTCACCACAGTCAGGATTTTTTATGTTTCAAAAGTACTACTTCTTTACTCACCAATTCAAAGTCAGTTTAGCATATGGCATTCTTGGCGTGTGAAATGATTTCTAAACCGTTATGCCATTAGGTTTGTGTTAAGATAGAAGGAATCTATCTGTAATAAAGCAGTATGTTTAGTGTCAGTAGGCTTGTGGGCATGACAACATCATGGGCAACACACTACCAGTCCCAGATGTGGTATATAAATGATTTTCTGGTTTGAATTCTGATATCATAATGAGCAGCAGAAAAAAGATAATATCCTTAACAGAAATTATAAGGTTTGCCAATATGTATGCAGGATCAAGGTTTTTTAGATGACAGATGGATAAAGATTGAACCCTGCTAAACTCTTTTATGGATATGGTCAATAACTATTGACAGCTGTTATGTCCAGGCTGAACTTGATATTATGGCCTGATGGTCTAGATATTGAAATAAAACGAAAACATTTCGTAAAATAGTAAACGTTTGAGTCTCTACACAAGGCAGATTACAAAAGAGGTGGCTTGATTCAGCGTGCACTGAGCAACACACATTTTGCAGTAGAAAAACAACAGCAATGGAAAGCAGAGGTCATCGATACAACCGTCCATGTTAAAAATGAATGCATCTTGATCACTTTAAAGAAGATTGTTGTTATTAAGGTTAAATGAGGAAATTGACATTGATTAAATTTGGAGTTTGAAGGTTATTTGGTTGATTGATGGAAAAGTAATCTTTGAATCGCTTTCTGGATCTTATAAACATGCTCGGGGTGGGGAGTTACCTCTCCAGGTTTGATGAAGGAGGATTTATAGATTGAGTTATCACAGCAATGCATGGAAGCATTTCTTTCTATAGGACAGTTTGACCAGAAAGAAGAGTTTTGTAGTTGTTGACTATGTTTTCTGGACTGGCTCGACTTTGAGATATTTTCAAGAAATTCCCAGTGTATTGGTTAATTCTGTGTTTCTATAAGTGACAGGAAAATGATGATGTCGAAATTGAAGATTGTTGTTGCGGCAGTAAAGAAATCAAGCTGGTGACATTGAATTTATTTGGAGTTTGAAGGCTATTTTGTTGATTGGTGCAGTTTCCTTCTAGAAGCCATCTGGGTCTGGAAGTCATGCCTGGAACAGCGAGTTACCTGTCTGGGTATGGCCAAACCACTTGAGGATTGTTGGTTGAGTACAGGTAGTCCTGGGAAAATGATGTGGGTCACTGTTATTGTCAAAAAGGATTTCCAGATTATCTGAGTGGTGCCGTGCAAGCAGTGCAGTGCTATAGGACGGTTCAATTAAAAACAACATTGCACCCTAATGTTGTCAATGATGATCAAGGTAAATGTACGGGGATTTAGTATAATGTTTATTTCATAGTTAACAATGACTAAGTCAGGGTTGGGATAGGACAAGAAGTGGAATGGACAAAATTGGTATTCAAATGTGAAATGACAAATCATTTTGCATTCTCATAGGAATTAGAGGGTCATCTTAGAATGTGGGAACTCATTGTAAGGTGTATAAATTGCTTGTATATTAATTTTGTCGATTAATGAGGATGTATTTGTATCTAGAAATAGTTAAAAGAGGATAATGGTTTGTGTTTTGAGCTGCAAGTCCACCCAATTATTCTTGTGTGATACAGTGCATGTAGAACTGTAATTTATAGACTTTTTGTTCAGTGCCAGTTTTTTTTTTTTTTTTTCTTGAAGTACTTACATCAAGGGACACCAGACCTGAAAAAAATGGAAAGCCATTGGATGACCCCAAAGGTCACCTTTATTTACTCAAGGAGTGCCTCCAAAAAAAAAAAAAAAGATGGCCTTTACAGCCAGACGCCGAAATTACAGCCTTTTTTCAAAACAAAACCTCACAGGCAATTGATATCAACTTTCTACGAATGAGAGGTTTGCTAAAAGTCCCAATCAGATCGGGTATTTCCATAAACATTTTAAAAACTGGATAGAAACAGAACCTTTTGATGCATCCTCTCAGTGGTCCCTCCCAAAAGAAAGATATTGAAGATAACAGAGAGCCCAGCCAATGCAATGCAATACCCACCATGCAAGGCCTCGCAGGCTAGTGACCTTGGAATTCTCTTTTTCCAAACATATACTGCTCCTGGAATCGCAAGCAAAATCGAAAGGGCTGAAAAGAACGCATTCATTCCTCTCAACGCATCTCATCTCATGTCATACTTCTCATTTACTCTCATTATGAGTGATAAGATGACCCCAATGCAAAGCCTCATGGGCTAGAAATACTCACCCAAAAGATTTAGACTAGAAAAATATGGGAACCTTATGCGTGACTCCCTGGGCCATTCATAATCATCAACTCCTCTCTCCTCTCTTAATAAAGATAAAATAAGAAAGACATGAAGATAACAGAAGCTAACCAAGTGCAGGGCCTAAAACCGCACCTAGAAACATAATGCATACAACTTATAGAAATCATCATGGGGTAGGCATGCAAAAACCCCAGAAGTTTGCAGATTGATTCATTAAGTATACAGACCCATTATAAGGTATAAATTCTTTATATGTATTGATGTTAAGACCTAAATGTCCTAACCATCTATTATTTTTGCATTGAAATAGTCATAGTTATGTTTGGCTCAAGCGCTTATAGTGTGTGTGGGGCTGATCCTTGTGTGTTAGGGTTAGTATTTGTAATGAAACTCAGGTGCTTATGTGTCGTAAGGCCAATCTTTGAGCATAGGGTTAGGGTTGTAATGCTTATAAATTGATGTTGTAAAGGAGAACTCAATCATCTTTTTGGCATTATAACGTGCTCTGCTCAAAAGGAGGTTGCCCCCTCGAAAATGCCTGCAATATGTGAATACAAACAGGTTTGAAGCTATTTTCTAAGTTCATTTAATATTCTAGTTCTTTTGCATTCTGTTATTTTTGTGTTCACTAATATTTGGCAAACAAGATCATAACAAGTGGGATTAGAGCTCTTTCCAGGGCTGCGCTCCCATAGCAACACCAAGTTTAAGTGGTTCTATGACTGTACATTGTAAGCTCTCACCTTGTCCATTATGGATCTTGTTGGTCAGAAAGTGGTAACAAAAGTGGTGGTGCATTTAATTTTAGGCCCCAAGTCACCTATTTTTCCCTTTGGCATTAGGTTTATTTTATGTTTTTAGATTAGAAATTGTGTTCCAATAGTTTTAGAATTCTCAAAAAGAAGTTGTTCTGGGCCAAACAATTATTAATTTTACCTGATTTTGTGGAGTGAGGGGTAATGGCCTAAGATACAATCCGTTAGACAAGTTTCTATACAAACTTGAAGTATATTAGAAGACCCTCGAAGTTTTTTTTTCAAGCTTAGCCATAGGAAGCCATCAACTGTTTGTCATTTGTGGTGTACCGTTAAGCAATTAGCACCAGGAAGTTATTCACATCTTACCTTGGAGACGAGATAGTGGGCTACCGGAACGGTAATCTTCCATAGTTAGTGCTCTGAAATATTGGGATGGCACTATTTATGAAGGGGTTCAATATATCTATGAGCCCACAAACCAAACACACTATGTAGCTAACCCTCCTTGCTGTAACTCTAATTGTGATAAACTCATCACTAAGTTACTAACTAAACTTTCTAAAAGGCAGTAATAGAGACATTTATAGTCTTATAGATGACAAAAATGTCAAACAAAAAAAATTCTTGCCACTATTGAGCCTGTTAGGTAACAAGTTAGGTCAGGAGAAAAAAAGAAAAATGTTTGGATTTTTTTTCTGCTTTTTTCCACCTATCCCAAATCAATTCTCTTTTTGTTCTGATCATTTTGGTAAAAAAAAAAAAAAATGGGGGTCTCTTGTATGATGGTAGTGACCTACTCCAAAGAAATGGACCGACTTGTGGACAACATGAAAAATCTCCAAACCGAATGCTCCTCCATAATGGATAAATTATCCAAATTGGACAAACTGGATCTTATAGATGACTTGGACAGCAGATTGACATGTCTGAATGTCAAGTACAACTCCTCCATGGTGGACATAGCTCTGACTCAGGATCTTATGGTCACAACACCCACCAACAATTCGGGGGACAACCTCCGAACTCCTCGACTGGATTTCTCAAAATTTGCTGGTGATGGCCCTGCAAGATGCCTCCATAAGGCAGAACAATTTTTTTCAGTTCATCATATTCTCATGAAACTCCCTATAGCTTTGTTCTATTTGGAATTGAAGCAATCCAAAGGTACTAGTGGTTGACAAATACGTACAGTATACTCACATGGGCGGAGTTCCATAAACACCTACTTATCAGATTTGGCCCTATTGAATACAAGGAGATTAAATTGAGGCAAATTCGATCTGTCCATGATTACCGAACTGAGTTTGAAAAATTGGCCAACCAAACAATGGGGTTGGGCAAGGACTTTTTCAAAAGTTGCTTCATTAGTGGATTGAATGAAGATGTCAAGGCCAAAGTAAACATGTTCAAACCAACTACCTTGATGGAAGCCATTGGGTTGGCTAAATTAGCTGAAGATAAATATACAACCCAACATTGCCCACATAGACCATCACAAATCAGGAATTCACAACCATCACGACTGAATCTCAATCTAGGCACCAAATCACCAATTTTAAGGGTGCCAAACTCATATGGAAATGCCCACTTGCAAAGCCAAAGGGTTGTGCTATAATTTTGATGAAAATATACAGTCCAGACCATAAATGCATTGAATATAAATTATATCTGCTAGATGTGGAGGCACCTTTCATGTATGACATTTGAGTTATGTGTTAGAATTTACGGTGATAACATACTCTTGTTCAGAGAAGGCAGAGCTTGAGTTTTTGTGGGGGCCTAGGGCATTGTTCCTTGCAGAGATCCTGTTATGGATAAAAATGCTCCTTCTGGATTTGGGATTTGAACGTATGTATATGAGCGCACAAATTGCTGTTGAGCTAAAACTGAAGCGGACCACGACATGTTTAGGGTTGTTTGAGAGTTTTGCGATGGAAGACTTGATGGAAAGGGAACTGCGGTTGAGGAGGTATGTAGAGAGCAAACAAAAGGAAGTCGAGTTGAGGGATCCGAGTAGTGCGGGAAAGTCTGCCCGGGAATATGTTGAGAGAACCTACATAGGTCAGGGAGAGTATGGGGTCGATTTTGGTTTAGGAGACCGCCTTGGGGATACTAACATACCACAAAACTAAGAGTTTGAAAGTCTGCAAAATGTGGAAATTCAAGATGAGGATGAAGAGTATGTGGATTTTGAGGAAGACCTTGAATGGAGTCATCGACCAGTGGATGTTGATGCGCAACACGGTGGGAAGCCCTTGCATGAGATGTTGGAGTTGCTAGAAGAGAAGTTTTTGAGCGGCACTGAGCCATTTGTAGTAGAACAAGTTGCAGGGATTGGGGCTAGAAAGACTACTTTTGCACCAGAGAGAAGGGGGGACTTATGCATCGATCGAAAGTTTGGAATGGATGAAGATAATGTTTCCAAGAGCAAGTGCAGCTTTGGGATTTGGGGCATCAAGTTCTCCATAGATAACTGGTACATTGGTAAGTTCAATTTTTGCACTAGTGGCCCAGAGAGTATTATTGGCACCAGGACAAACAACACAGTTCTCTGGGAGCACGGTAATTGTGCCAATGAGGACTGGAGGGAGCAACCCTGTCTTGCAGAGCCTAGCTATGGGTGTCCAGAGTCCATTGCGGTTTCAGGTGGTTTACCTGGTGAACCTGAAGTTGCCAGAGTACATTGGGATCGAAGATGCTGCGAAGCATGCCCGCAAATGTGAACTTGCGTGGAGGGCGAAATGCATAACAACCTCTGGTGTTAAGGCAATTCTTTTTGTGACAACTCTATAAGGAAGGGCACATATTTGGTGTATGAAGTATAAACCAAATCATACTGCAGTAGATTTCGATGCGTTGAAAACTGCCTTCCTAAAGGAGTTCCATATCCCTGAGTTTGAACAGGAAAGCATTTCTGTGCTAAAAGAGACAAAGCATCTTACGAGATACATACACTATAACATGCGCAATGGTTTATGGGAGGGTTGTTGACCCCCTTTCATAGGTAGCTGGCCATGAAGAACTTTAAGGATCCGTGGGAAGCCTTGGATGCAACTTTGCGAGTGGAGCTTGCAAGAAACTTCGAGATGGGCAGCAGCCCACTCGTGGAAGTTCAAATGTTGATGATGGCATTGCAGCTTCAGAAGCTCACTGCATTGGAATGCGCAAGAGACACAAAAAGGGCTGTGGTGTATCGAATGCGAAATGGAGTGGCATAGGAAACCAAATTGTTTGTGGGAACAGGTCCGTTCTGTGGTAGTCGGGTGCAAGATTTTCTTAGCAATGCATGAGACAAAGGCCTGCCTGAGATTGTAGAGGTAAAGTAGGTAGAAGTCTCATGTTGGTGAAATATTTGCAATGCCAACACACATGATTTAGACACCCCAAATCCGCCATGCTAAATTCACTCTAAAATCGAACAAATCATACTAGCATACCTTGAGGCTTCAGCCCAGAAGGCTGTAGTGATCAAGGCAAAACAAGTACTATAGGAGTTGCAGAAAGAGTTACAATCACGAAGGAATTGCGGGATTCTCATGCTCTAAGGGGAACTGTGGGAATGGGGTCCGCAGAAATGAGGGGGCTGACAAAACTCTGGGCCTTACTAAGAACATAAGGCTCCATGGGTATTTTGAAGACATGGTTTAGGCGTAGTATGGGGAACCCCGGAACAAGAAGTCAAGGATTTGCGGCACCAGTAGCACCGCTAGTGAGGGTTGGAAATTAGATAGACTTGAGCACACCTTTCGACCAGAAACTTTCAGTGGATGCAAAGTTGAATGGATGCTATCTCCACAAGATTTTGATTGATACTGGGTCAGAAGTTAACCTGCTAGCTAAGAATGCCTGGGTGATGATGGGAAAACCTGCTCTGTGTTCTACATGGAGTACCTTATTCATGGCAAACAAAACCACCGCAAGGCTGATAAGAGTTTTGCATGACGTGGAAGTTAACATCATGGTAGTCCCCTTTTATGGTGACTTCGAGGCAATATAGATGTGGTGTAGCTGTCTGTGTCTTCTTATATTCTTCACCGTTCTCAAAAGGTCAATGAGCACAAAACAGGATTCTTGACCTCAGGATAGTTGAACAGGGTGTTAGAAGTTTTAAATTCACTAGAAGATCAAGATATTGGATTCCAAGTCATTGAGCTTCTTCAAACGAGTTTACAATATGCTATACATATTCACAGGCCTAATACCAATGATCCTTCACTAAGATAAGACTGAGGGATGAACTGAAACAAGGTTTTAGTTTGAATTTGCAATCTGACCGAGACTGTCACTGTTGTAATTGTACCATGGGATTTCTTAGGCCTCTCACCCTGTAACATGATACATCTCTCCAGGTTTGTGACAGTCCTTCTCAAGTCCATTAAATCTGATAGCATCTACTTACTCTGCTTAGCACACTCACCAAAGCCTTTTCCAACTTGCAATTGATGAGAACAGGCAACTATAGCAATTTGACACTCTCTGATGCTCAGCAACAGGGGATTATGCTTAAAAACAATGTTTAGAACCTAGGACTGACTGCAACTGTCATGAGACTATGTATAGATGGTTCAAGATTCTAGAACAGGGGGTTGCACAGGACTGTAAACAAGGGTTCCAATCTATTAAAACTATCTTCATAGTCAACTTGATTCTCAGTGCTCCTTTCTACACCCCGGATGACACTCAAGATGGAATTGAATGAATTCTGAGGTTTTCCCTAAAACATGAACTTGACCTTATTTCCTTTTTTCATCCTGCTTCTAGACCTTTACACAGGCATGAATTGAGACTTCCAAGGTTTTAAGGGAGTTTTAGTTGGTTCTACCTGGATTAATAACATAATCGACCCAGTATCACTGGACACAGTTTTACTACCCTGAGTCAGGGGTCTTCTGATTGCGCATGACAGAGAACAGGGGATGTGGTAGAAAATAACTTCCCAGTCAAGTAATCAATGTCCATATCTAATTCAGTCCCTTAAAATATGAATTGCTATATAGATGGATTCCTCTTGTCTTCCTCGGGCTCATTCCCCACAAGGTTTTCAATGAGTAACTCTACAGTGGTTGTCTGTGTTTTTATCCCTTAAGCATGAAACGGCTAGATATCAACTTACCAGGCATCTTCAAAAGTTCTTCATCTTCCTTTCAAGCTTCCTAGATGCTTAATCTTTCTCACACAATCTTGAAACACTTATACAAATCAGTAGCTTGTCGCATTCAGAACAGAACCATATCTCAGGAAAACTCAGAGTTATTGCCAATTACAAACATAAAATCAAAAGTAAGAGAAGAGAATTTGTGGTTAGGTATTAACTTCCCATGTTATTAATACTTCAATACTGATTACCCTCCTCCAATAAAGGTAAACCTTGTACAAAACTATGCAGGCACTGTAACTAAATTTCCATAAGTCTATAGCTAAAATTCTAAGAAACCCTAACTGCTTCCTTCCATTACCCTTCTCTATGACTCTCTTCTTGTTCCCAAACTCTGTCCTCTGCCTCCGCACTTCTCCTTCCTCCCTTCTTTGAATGAGTTGATCCCTCACTCCCCTTTTTGCATCTCATTTATTTACAATATAACTACTCTTGTTCTTATGAACCCAAGGTGATAAGAGTGGTGATTTTGCTTGGGTTAGGTCTATGAAGTAGGATGTCATGGAATGTTTTACATCACCAATCATGTTATATGATCTCCCTAAATAAAAACACAAGAATTCATACCTAAGGTCCAAGGAGACTCCTAAACCCCAATTCACAATTCAAATTTTCAAAATCTTAGTTTTGGAGGGAAAAATACAAATTGAGGGATTTACAAACCATGGAGAGGAAATACGGGTTGGAACCCATTCCCAATGACCCTAGATGACCTCTAAAACTTACTCAAGCCAAAATAGCTAAGAAGAACCCAAAATTCGCTCCTTGATCTTGATGCTCTTGCATCAAGATGGCCACAAAAGATCGATAATCCGCCATCCTTGGGGGCCTTGGTGTTATGGTGGCTGTGCAAAGATGTGCTTCAAGGAAAGGGTTATGAGTTTTGAGAATGAAGAGCAGAGTGTGATAATCTCGTTCGATGCCAATTTAGGACTCACATATACAGAGAGTGCCACAGAGATGGAGGATGATGTGGAACTTCGCAAGTTAATGACACATGAAGAGATTGATTGGGACCTAGAAGAGGCAGAGTTCTCCAACTTGGCATGTGTAAAGTGGCTCCAGGAGTCGTATGACACAACAGGAAGGAGATGCACAAGGGTGCTTTGATATTACGACACAAGTACAATTGTGGGAGTGGTGAGTTCGGTTTCCAAGTTAGTCAGTAAAGAAAAGGGCCTGCAGAAACAGACATCACCCTCCACAAGGTTAGTTGCAACTGAAACTCATTGTAAGACGGTTTTGTGTTGAATGAGAAAGGATACACAACTTGTGGACAAAACTCCTATCCACTCGGCAAGGGAAACATGTAACTCAACTCTTTTGCGGACAAATGAGAAAGAGAGTTGGGGCCCCACAAAATGAGAAGAAACTACAAGAGATGTCTAGGGAGATTAAATGATTAGGGGCGAAACTACTAAGCTTTGAGGTGCAAAAACAATAGGGGAGGCTAGTGAAAGGAGAGTCCCTAGATGATGAACGCCATAGGAATATACAGGAAGTGATCGTAGGGGATCAACCGCGAAAGAAGAGATTTGCATAGGAAGTATGGAAACGACATCCATCTCCATGCCACAAATTCAAACAACATAAATCTATCATAGATGGACTTGATCATGCACTATGCAATGCATGCGCACTCGTGACAATGCCACAAAAGTGGATACCACATGGGTTGGGTCCTCTCAATGCTATCCGAATGCCAAACTAGATGCAAATGTATTATGGGTACGAGTTTTAAGGACCGTCAATAAGGTTGACAACCAAGAAATGCCGTTGTAGTTAATAAGGAGCACTATACTCAAGTAGATGTACATAAGTAGGGTAGATATAAAATTATAGAACCTTATTTTATTATATATTTTTGCGGAAGCCATACTAGATGGACAACAAATGAATACTTTTGTGCGTACAAATCATTGCTTTTACATACAAGATTGGAGTTATGGGGTGGTTGAAATTTTGTGCATGAGGATGTAGCACAAGATTGGAAGATGAAGAGACGGTCTGGCTGTTTTGCAGAAGCTTGAAGTAAAATGAGCCTTGGCTGTTAGAAAAAGGCGTGAATCTTGAGAAAAGAGCGAGAAAAATATAACAAGTCTCTTGTGCGAAGTTGGTGAAAATCATAAAAGCATTTATTACTCAAAGCATGTGACTTAATTAGAAAAAGCATGATACGATTATGGGGTATAATTGTCAAGTGTGGCAACTTTTGGGAATCATTCATGACAAAGCGTAAGAGAGAATTAGAGCCAAGAAACTAGTTCGAGAATGGAAAAACTAAAAGAGAAAATGGCCAACTAGGACATGAATTGAGAGGGAGAGAATAAAATGCCAGTGAGACTCGAAATTCACTGCTACTACTAACAGAGTGTGCGTGGAATTGGAGATACATCAAGCATATGGGAGAGTTTGAGTGACAATGTAATGAAGGAGCTTTCATTATACAAGAATACCTTGACATGGAGGCTATTGAAGAGGAACTCAATGTAAAGTGGTGTAGAGGTGAAGTAATTACTTAGAAAGAGCAGGAGAGAGAAGAGAAGAAGAAAGGTAGAATAAGAAAAAGAAGCAGTGGTGGAAAGGCGAAGGTTACAAGAAGCAATTGAGAGTAGGCTTCTTTTGATGGAGTTCCTTGACACTGTGAAAGCAAAAGAAAATATTAAACTTGGGTAGGAGAGAGTGCAATCATTGGTTTCAACCATCGGTTGATTCAGATTAAACTTGTGGAGTTGGAGGCAAGAGTAGGCGTGTAAGGAACAATGCAAGAACTCTTCGTACAAATAGGAGTATTAAGTTTGATGAACTTGTCATACTTCGGAAATCTTGATAAGTTGATTCGGTTGTGTTTGACACGAGCGCACAAAGGAAAGATGATCCTCGTAGGGTGAACACTTCCCCTTATTGTAGAAAGGCTATCACAAGTAGCCCAATTACCAAATAAAGGATCAACTCTTGCGGACACATTGATGAATAGACAAATGCGCTCAAAGATGATGAAATCATTGCGGTTGAGTGAACAAGGAAAGAAGACCTCGACAAGTTCAATCAAACATCTTGAGATTTGAGCGGCTGCAAGGTTGTTATCAACATAGATTATGAGGGAGGATGATATAAACTCTATCTCGCAAGCAACGCTATACCTGGTGGTGAAGATGGGGTTGAAAGGGGAGAGATACAATCTTATAGAGCATGTGGGTTTTGAATTAAATGAGGCGGTAGCTTTTGCACATTAACACGAAACAAAATTCCGATGGGGTAACTACTTGGTGTTGCTATAGTTTGATGTGATTGGGGTACCAATGTCACCCTCAAAGTTTGAGAAGAAGGTTTTTAGGGAAATGACTCCTTCGAACAAGTACAAAGCCTACAACTTGGAGGGGAGAGTGGCTCCAATTGTGCAGGTAGAAATGCGGGAGAGCTAGTTCACCAAAATGAGAGCCTTGGTAGAAAACGAGGAGAGAATCTCGAGAGGATTATCAAAGAGCTATTTTGGAATCGTAGAATTTCCAATGATGAACCATTTTTGTTGGGGCAAGGTTGTGGCGAAGGGTGGAAAACCCAAACCTTGGTTGCCACTCCCGTATGCCTTCAACCCAAATTATTGGGAGAGAGTGTGGAACAAGATTGCATGAGTCGAATGTGTGAAGATAGATGCCAGAGTGATGAATTGACGACGCCTCACCTCGATCTTGTAGATTGAGGGAATCGAAGTGACAAAGTTTTTTTGACTATGAGTCAAACAGCGATGAGGTCAAACTAAAAGAGCTGTTGAAAAATCATGTCGATGGGAGCCCCACAAAAGTACCCTATGCTTTAAAGCCTTGAAAGTGTAGTGCATGACGACTGGTTATAACTATGATGGTGTCTGAAGCATCGTGTTATGGGTTGATCATTGTTGAATGTGTTGCGCAAAGAAGGGAGGAAGAGTGGGCTTGCCAGGTCAGACAAGCAGTTGCAGTGCAGGGAAAAGGAAAAGGCACCTGTGGAGCAACCAGGGATAAGGATTGGACAATCATCAAGGGGTTGAGAATTTTGCGGAAGCGGCTCAGGAAATAGATAGGCAAGCAACCCAAACACCAACTTCGGGATGAGCACAAGTAGATACCCCACAAGAACCATAGATACATGTAAGTGGTTTTGTAGTAGGACCAATGATTAGCTCACAAAAGTTTGATGAGGGAGTGGTTAGGGAAGAACCACCGCGTAGAGCTCCGATTGTAAATGTAGAAGAGTTCGAGGGACATAGACCCCAAGGGAGAAGACATTTAAGGAAGAAGGGAAAACACAAGAAACTAGATAGGATGAAAGCATAGGGAGAGTATCAAGGATGAGGGCTTTGGTGAAGGATTGCTAGGCATTGTTGACAAAGCACCACACGATCGACCCATTTTTTGAGCTTGTGGGGACAAGCTTAACACCGACGACAAGTGAAGCTTTATCTTTCGGTGGACTTGGGGTGCAGATCTGTGATGGATCTAGACTGCCAATTAGACAGGTGCAAACCATGGCCATGTGAGCCGATAATGAGTTGACCGAAAAGTATGAACATTAGGATGCGGAAGCGGAAAGCTACTTCGAAGGGGTTTTGGAGGAACAAGATTCTCATGAAGCGACAAAGGTCACATTAAAATGGTTGTCGAACAAGGTAGAGGAATGCCGTGCCAAGAAACCGAATATGTTCAATACTGATGCGGTTACATCCAATCATTAGGAGTGATTGTTCTTTGCCCTCGACAAAATTTTGGAGGAAGTTAGTGATGAGTTTGGAACTGCAGAGGAAAGAGTTGCTAAACTATGAACCGAACTACATCATAGAACTTTGCATGAAACAAACAAAGACTATGATGAGTCAATTCGCCTTTCGAGAGGAGTATGTGGAGAGAAGATTTGCGGAGAAGCTAGAGTTACAACAACTTTGGGAGCAGAGGAAGATGTGGAGCAGTGCAAAATTCTATGGGAAGAAGTACGCAAAAAAGGAACAAAGTTGAACCACCAAAATAGGGAGTTTGAAACAATCCTTGGTGATTTTGCGGAATTGGGGCTTGATAGGTGTTAAGTCAGTGAGAAATTTGCGAAGGAGGTTTGCAAAGAATGGGACGATGCAAAGAAATATTCGAAGCATGAGGGAAATCTTGGGAGGGTAGCTCTATAGGTTATGTAATTGCAACGATTGTGGGAGGATACACAAGAAGCCTTGGCACAGTATTATGGATATGTTACGAACGTACAAAGTAGTGTGCCAAATTTGTTTGAGCTAAGGGCTGGAGAGCCGGAAGTAGAGCGGGAACACTAATTTCGGGTGGCAGGTGTTTAGAAGATAGCTGAAACCTAAATCTTCAGTATTTTAATTGTTTTTGTGGCACCAAACATTCTTTATTCTTTTGCAGAGAAGAAGTGCAAAAACCTCGTTCGAGGACAAACAATTATTTTAGTATGGGGAGATGTTGACAGGGGAATTTGCGGAATCACCTTCAATACTGTCGCATGAGTGAGACATGCGCAGACAACAACACACTGTAAAGAACATTCACTCTGTGGGAGTAATAGGGACAGGTCTATGGATATGTGGCCGCATAAGAATGAGGGATGGGTGGATGATCAAGGATCACAAGGAGGGGATGGTGCGTGATAGCGAGGATCCAACCAAGCAAGGTAATGTGTGTTAGCTAAGTGCCAACAAAACACGGGATATCTGGGATCGCAGAAGCATTTTTATGGGATGTTTGAGTACTTGGGAAACCTATAAATAGAGGGAAGGATCTGACTTTTGCGAAACAAAGACACACACAAATTGATTCAAACAAGGACATAGGAGAGATAGGTACGAAGCGGTTCGAAGAACAAGGTACGAGGAAGAGCCGAATCATGGAATTCATGAGAGGGATTGCTCGAAAGTTAGGTGTTAGAGGTATAAACATTGATATTGTAATGGAAGTGCTCATGAATTCTGCGCGTAATTGTATAAATGTTCTTCTGTAATGGAATATAATGGAAAATGAGGGTTCTATGTAAACTTTCATGGGAATGTATGGATGTTTATGGATAATGTGTAGCTATATGTTGTGTGTTTAGATTAACACCCATCTTGCATAGTCATTCATCCAATTATGCCCTTCATGTCACTTTACAACATTGAGGCTACTGCATTGCCCATTATGTGTTTCGGGTGAGGCAATCAAGCGCAGCCAACCGATAGGCCAGCATGGGAATGGTAAGCCTGCTAACGCAGAAACCCTAGTGTGCTGAACCGTAGGCACCAATAGGCAGATAAAAATGAATTAAAATTAGTTGGATGGTTGGAACAATTGGGAAGGTTGGGTAGACTGCTAGAAACATCAAATTCCATTGAAAGTTTTTTAGCCTATATATACAGTATCCTTCTATGTAAATATTCACTAAAAACAATTGTAAATGACAAAGAGAAATAATAAAAAGTAGGTGGACAAATGGAACAGCTGGAAAGGTGAGGTAGAGAACTGGTATAGTTTGAAAGGTTAGGTAGACAGTTGGAATAACTTGAAAGGTTAGGTATACATCTAGAAACATCACTTTCCTTGTAAGATTTTAAACCTATATACATAGTATCCTCCTATGTAACTATTCATTTAGAAACAAACTCAGAAATAAAGACATATCAGTTGGTGTTATAGTTTGATGATTGGGCCTTCCAATATCTAAAATTTTCTGCATGTGTTAAAATTTCAGATTACTCGGCCCTTGATATACTCGAGTATGTCCGGCTCATTGCCTAATGGGCAGGCTCTTCGTATTTCTGAACTTTTCAGTTCATTTCCAAATTTCATATTTTGCATAGCAATCTTATTCTAGGTTTCAGCTCAGCCCCATGGCCCTTAATACACTTATGGTGTATTCGGTGCCCTAGAGTTCTTGTCGTCAAATCTCTGGCTACCAATCTTCACAGTCCTTGTCTTACTGCCTAATGCTGATTCCTTTCTGAAATTTACTTTCTGATTTAAGATTACTGATTTTTAGCAGTCGGTGCCCTCTTTTTGCAGCCAAAGTGGAGATCAATGTGTCTTTTTATCAGATTTCAGATTGCTGATAGAGGCCTTTCCATCCTGCAGATTATAGATCTTCATGTTAACTTTCTTTGGTTGCACAATATATTTTTTATTTGCTGATAGAGGCCTTCCCATTTGCAGATTTTAAATCTTCATATCAACATTCTTTGGTTGCAGAATATGTTTTTTATTTACTGATAGAAGCCTTCCTATTTGCAGATGTTAAATCTTCATATCAACATTTTTTGGTTGCACGACATTTTTTTAAATCTTTTCTCATTCTGGTAAAATTTATATTGTTTATTACTGTTTCTATTTTGGGTTTCAAGTTTTTTGCTTGCTGTTTAAATGTTGACTCCCAACAACAACTCTGTCATTATCAAATCTAGTTGTGTCAGATCTGGTTTGCTGCTCTTGTCTTCATGAGGTCCTCCACACTATGCTTTTCCTTCTGGCTTTGTTCTTTTGACAAGAGCACCCTGTTAATTCCCAGATCTTTGGCGTCGAGCTTCATTTTGTGTACATTTGGTTCCTTGTTTTTTATGGAGTAATTATTCGCCTAGAAGCTCCATGAGTGGCAGAAACAACATGAGGCACTTCAACTCCAACCTATGCAACATATGACGGGCATGTTTCTTTAATTTAATATTTATCAAACATCATGTAGAACTATACAACATCTCAATAATGGTTTTTCCTAGCACCTTGGCTTCATCTACAGAGTGAAGCTTGTCACCTTCACTTCCTACAATCATCAAGGAAATAGATGATTCTCCTCCGCCTCCATCTCTACAGGATCCTTGTGATCCTAACCACAAGGCACCATGTACTCCTCATATGGTTGGCCACACGACTCACAGTGAGGATATTGTTTTGTAGACTACAACTCTTCTACAAAAAGTTCCAGTTGTGAGGAAGTCTTTTGATCACCATCTCACAGCCTGCTACCTTCTTTATTGGTTGCACCCATAGGATAGCATTTAATACCATGTTGATCCTGTTCCTATCTCTCCAATTACAGTCCACTCTTCTTCATAGGTCCACTTTGAAATTCAGCAAACCAATGACAAACTCCATATTACTTATTCCCTTTCTCAGCTGTCAGTGACACCTGATCCTAAGAGAGCTTCCTCGTAGCTCAAAGATTCTTCACAACTTCATGTTGGCATGTTCTCTTCTTGCTTTGTTGCCTTCCCTACATTCTTCTCTTATGCAGGGAGGTAACCTACCGTGTTCGTTTTGTACAGCTCCTATGCTTGATTTCCATGCTTTGAATCCAACCCTCTCCCCACTACAAGAGTATCTCCTCAATATGAAGATTTTCCATGCGGATCATTAGGTTCTGGAGTTTGGATTTCCTCATGAGGATCCTTTTGGCTTAGACAAAGAATTTCAATTTTTCAATCTTCAAGATCTTTCATTTTCTGGTGTTCCAAATCTTCTCACTCGACATTGAGAATATATCCATTGGGGACTCCATTGTCACTGTTTGTGGTTTGCACTTACTTCATGTTGGCATGTTCTCCTCTTGCTTTGTTGCCTTCCCTACATTCTTCTCTTATGCAGGGAGGTAACCTACCGTGTTCGTTTTATACAGCTCCTATGCTTGATTTCCATGCTTTGAATCCAACCCTCTCCCCATGGGCCACTACAAGAGTATCTTCTCAATATGAAGATTTTCCATGCGGATCATTAGGTTCTGGAGTTTGGATTTCCTCATGATGATCCTTTTGGCTTAGACAAAGAATTTCAATTTTTCAATCTTCAGGATCTTTCATTTTCTGGTGTTCCAAATCTTCTCACTTGACATTGAGAATATATCCATCTGGGGACTCCATTGTCACTGTTTGTGGTTTGCACTTACTTCATACCCAGACAGATGCCATATTCTCCTCGCTCATCTTCGCAGCCACAAGGCGCTTCTGATTTATTCGGTAAAATTGTGGACAATTTCCTGTACGCAGAGCGGAAACAATGAGGACATCTATTTTAGTTATTAATTTTCCTATTGTTATTTATTGTATCAATGTACAAATGGTTAGATAGAAATAAATCAAAAGAAGGGGTGCAACTGAAATAACTGTAAAGGTAGATGGAACTAAATCATAAGTAGTTGAAAGCTAGAATAGCTGTAATGAAGAAATAGAAGTGAATTAAAAGTAGGTGGACGGATGGAAATGTTAGGTAGATAGCTGGAACTGAAAGATCACCAGCAGATCTTTTTGCCCAAAACTGAATTTTTATAAGTTGCAAATAATAAAATATGATGTTGGGAAACTGCAGCAAGCAAACTAGAAAAATTTTCTACGGCAAAGCGACTAGGGTTTGGGATTGTTCTCAATGCTAATGTCACTCAAAAATTAATCTTTTTATCCCAATTGATTGCTGTTATTTTTCGAAGCCAATTTATATAAAAATCATAATTTTTAGCGGCCAAAATAACTCAGAAATCAGATCTGAAATCTGATTATAAAACTGCCTGAAAACCCTCTAAAAACCACTCAGAAAATTATGAAACTACTGCACTTTTATTCATAAAAATTGGGAGATATTTGACAATGATTTTTGGATGTAAATACCTCAAGAACAATACCAAAACAGTCCCAAATTGGGTTGATCCATCTGCTGCAATTTATCTTCAAAAATACCTCCAAAATACACTGTTGAAATTGACTGGAAATCAGATTATATTCACTGAGAATTTCTGATTGAAAAACCCTGTCAAACTCTTGGGGTTTTCGTCAACAAGAGTTAAATTCACAAGGGGTTTCGTCCTTGGAATTTTCTGCAAAAGCTGGAAGCTCAATGCAAGATAAAATATCATGTATAAAATCTGGAATGTCTTCTACACAAGTCGACCTCTCCTTATGAAGGAGAAATGGCCCCAAATAACCTCTAAATCAGCCAATCAAATTTTATGCAATCCCTAGGCCAGGTCGCATTTTTCTAATGAGGCTTTATGTCACATTTTTCTATTTTTTAACCTCATATGCAAGTCGCATTTCCCCTATAAATACAATTAAAATTAATTGTATTTTTACATTAGTACTTTCCTAACTCTTATTTTAATATTAAGCTTTATTACTTTATTATATGTGCATTTTATAATTTTATATTTTAATATTTGCACAATATAATAAAATAAATAAAACTTAGTCACCCTTGACTCACCCTTTGGCCGTCGGGTAGACAAAAATGGGCAAAGGTCTTCAATACGAACTAATCCAAAAAGAGGGACATTACAGGAACAATGGAGAGGTCATGTAGACAGATGGAACAGTTGGAGAGGTCAGGTAGACAGCTAGAAAGATCAAATGCGATTATAAGATTTTTAACCTATTTACGCAGCCTCCTCCTATGTCAATATTCACCCAGAAACAAACTCAGACATTGAGACATTGCAGTTGGTATCATATCGTAGCTATTATTTTGTGGCTACTTCTAGGCACCCCCTTTTTTTTGTTGCTCTGTTTCTGTCCCTCCCAAAAGGAGACTCACTGGAACATAGTCCAAAAATAACCATGTGTCTTTAATAAGAAAAACATAAACAATAATTTTAGCAAAAAAGAGAATCAACACCAGAAAAGCTTTGTAGTTCAAATATCAGACCCGTGTATCGCTTTCAATTCACATTTTTAATGCCAATTATAGCATATCTTTAGAATAGAAAAACAGGTTGACAGTCATAGGAAACAGCTATGATAGTTTGAGTTTCCACAAATTTTACAAATATTAAACTTGAAGAAAGTTTTTAAAAAACTGTAGCAACTAGATCTGTTTCCAAAGAAGAGTGTACCTGAAAAAAGCTTTACAAGGTTCAATATAAAAAGGTGTATAGTCCTGACCTAGTCAGCTCACCAACATATCACTTGATAGCACCCCCGTGTGGGAACAAGAGGAATTTTCACATTTCCTTGTATATTCTTTGAGTTTGTGTCCTAGGTTTTGACTCGTGATCAATCAGAGGGAACCTATCCTTGCCAATTCATCTACACCAAAGATTATGAAAAATTCATATGGAAAGGAAGTTTGAAATCATGACCTCCTACAAGCTGCTGTATACACTTACTCAATTCTTCTTTAGCAAAGGTGACCAATTCAAATCAAAATAGTATACAGTTTTAGGACAAATTTTGTTAGTGCCATCCTATGATCAGATATGGGGATCTACAGAAGTATTAGAAGAAATATTGTTATATAGCCATAAGATCACCTCTAGATCATCTTTCCTAAAACCAAAATCGGGGGATAGAAGGAAAAAGAGTCATAAGAGCCTTATGGAAGAAATTACATGTCATATTTTCATAGTCAAGGAGACATAATCTGGTTGACAGTTTTGACCAAGAAGACTATACACCAGATTGCACACAATCGTAAATGCCAAAATGTTTGCATAACTTTTCTATGCCAACCAAGAACTGAACATCCTCTTCTACTGGCATTGATGTAGGCCTCAAACGTAAATTCTACCAAGGACTCTAAAAGGGTGAAACTGTCCAAAACTAGCAAATCAGGTGGAAATTTGAAGTTTGATCTTCACAAGTTCCTATGCTTTCCAAAGAGGTTCTGAGGGAGTAGAGCAATGCGAAATAACAGATATATTTATGTAACAGTGAAATCTTCAAATATGATCTGGCCACATCTGTTGCTTATGTAGTTAGATCTGTATGTATGTCTGTCCCTGTGTTTTATCATTAAAAAGAGTCCAGAATGTATTATTCTTTGAAGCAGTTGTGCCCAGTATATCATGTATGTACACCAAGCATTATACATTCACAAATACACGTAATTGGCACATGTATGTGCAAAATCAACAAAGGAATTGAGGATATTGTGTACCATGCAAGGACCATTTGTTGAGACAGAGATAAAACATTATCAAACAGCAAATTAGTAAAACAATGAGACTTGTTTTAATGAACTACCTGGAGTACAGACATTGCATTAAACTTCTCAGCAGTGACTGGATAGGAGGTATGCTGCAGTTGGCAATTATTGTTATCCTAGATAGCATAAGTGGGTGTTGCAAAATTTGGAGGAGTTTCACCCTATGGGAAACTAAAATATATTTGGACTTTGAAGATACATTTTGATTTAGGTGCACTAAATATGCCTATTTTTCGTCCTTGTATGATGCTTGGGGGTTTTCATGGTGTCATAGAGTCAACACTTGCAAATTGCAAAATTACCTCAACCGACCGTGCTGATTCAATTCAGGAACTGCACTAATCTCTTTGTCTTAAGTTGTTTGCAACCTGCCTTTGATGACATATTTCTTGTAAGATGTGTAATGTTGGTGGAGCATGACTTGTCTTTTCATATAAATCTGTGGAGGTGAGCCCTCCATAGCTGTGGTGTGAATAAAATATCTTTTAATGCTATGCTGGCCAGATATTGAATGGCAACCTTTGTTGGTATTGAAGTCAGCATTGAGTGAGCAGGTAGTGACCAAGCTGGCAGGTTGACCCGAGCGTACGAAGTCTCTTCGAATCGCATGTGCTGGGCGCAACCGAAGGCCTAATTGCCAGGGGGTCGCAAGGGGGCTGGCTGTAGCCCCCATGCCACAGCCAAAGGCTGTTCCGATGAGGTTGTTAGGTCGAGCAGGATTTATTTTGGCATTTGTACAATGTGTTTTTGGGGAGTCCTGATGTAGGAGCATCAAGTTTGTAAATAATCACTTTTGGTTTTCAAGACAATTTTGGAGAATGATAGGTTTTAGGGGCATGGATTAGCATGTTTGTATAGATCCCAGCTCATTTGGGTCCTTTCTTGTATGTAATAAGGCCATTTGGGGTTTTCCCTCAAAATGGGCCATTCAAATATTTGAATTTCCAAGTTGTGTTTAGAGGTCTAGGCGATAAGTGCCAGCGGGTTGCAGGGGGGTTGGCTGTAACCTGTAGCCCCCTTGCCACAGCCGAAGGCTGTTTCGACAAGGTTGTTAGGTTGAGCCAGAATTTTTTTGGCATTTGTACAATACATTTTTGGGGTGTCCTGATGCAAAAGCATCAAGCTTTTAAATAACCACTTCTGGTTTTCAAGACAATTTTGGAGAGTGATAGGTTTTAGGGGCATGGTTTAGCATGTTTGTATGGATCCCAGCTCATTTGGGTCCTTTCTTGTATGTAATAAGGCCATTTGGGGTTTTCCCTCCAAAATGGGCCATTCAAATATTTGAATTTCCAAGTTGTGTTTAGAGGTCTAGGTGATAAGTTAGGAATTAGGAAATGTTGCATATGGTTCGCAAGAGCTTAAAATGGAGTAACTCATACGTGTACAGCCTTCTTGTAAAGTTTCACAAACTATGGTCACTTCTCACCATGGTTTAGATTAACTAAACTAGTTGGAAACTACCTCTTTTAGGGCATTTAAAATGAGGTATTCAAATGGTGAAGAGTCTTAGATTTCGGCAAGAAGAGAAAACAAGTGGAGGAAGGTGTTAGAGAGCCATCATGGCTCTGGAAGATCTGTATATGCCTATGAGAATATGATATGACAGGTCTTATAATGAATAAAGGTGTTTGTTCCTGTAATACGAGTTGAATACATAAATGAATGATAGTACAGCTGTGTGTTTATCTTCCTAT
Source organism: Taxus chinensis (assembly GCA_019776745.2). NCBI lineage: Eukaryota > Viridiplantae > Streptophyta > Pinopsida > Cupressales > Taxaceae > Taxus > Taxus chinensis. The sequence continues at coordinate 72,984,189 of CM034154.1, read as the reverse complement.
TGATTTGTATGATTTGAAGCATGAAGGGCCTATGGAAGGCTAAAACAGGTCATTTGGAGGAGGTAAGCAAACTGTTGGTAGTATTTTCTTGTTGAGTTGAAGGCAAGAAACAAACATATCTTGCATTTGACCGGTGAAAAGGGATAATTGGTGGAGTATGAATGGGATAATAAAGAGTCTCAAGAGGGTTTAGGGCAAATGAAGAAGTGTTGATAGGACAAACATGAAGATCTCAGACTGATTGTGTGGACTAACCCAGTTTTGAGAGTTTGAATATAAAAAAGTGAAATTATTACAAGGAATACTCTTTATCACTTATCAAAATACTTGTTAGTATGGTGAATTGATTCCTAATGTAGGTGTAGACAAGGTTTAAAGGAGGAACCAAAAGGCATTTAGGGAAGAAAACTTGAAATAACAGTCAAGAACTCTGTTTTGTGTAAGAAACTAGTCATGAAATCTTATGAATCCGGTTAATGAAGGCGTAATCTCTCAAAACTCACTAAAGAGGAATTTTTCTGTTCATAAAAACAGAACTTATGCAAGTAGAATGAGGTTTTGAAAGTTTATAAAACTCGAGAAATGAATTTATGTAGGTTGCTGCCCTGTGACAGTCCCTGTCTAGGACAAATTTCTAAAAACATCATAGTTTGTGTTTTATCAACTGGGTTCTTGTAAATCTTGGACTATAGGGTCTTCATACTACTAAGAAGATGTGTGTAAAGTTTTATCAGTAAATTCACACATGGGAGAATGATATGATCAAATTTCAGTTCTAAGATCTTGATAGACCTAATTCAAATGGTGACACTCTAGTTGAAGAACTCATCTTGAGAGTTGAAACTTGAAACTTGTTGGTGAGTGAGAACCCAATAAAGGGTGTCCTAATATGTGCTCAGTTTCTCATGGAAGTTTGTGAGTTGTTCTAAACAATAAGGTTTTCATCTAAACAAGGCTAGAAGAATAGGCCTAGCTTGTAATAACATAAAGTGATTTGAAGAAGATTGGTGAAAGTACAGAGTCTGAATGGTTGAGAGTTCTAAGGGCTTAAAGGGTGTTCAAAAATGTATTCATAATGTTCTGAGTCTTTGTTTATTGATCTAGACTATAAGTTTTGCCTATTTTGAGGGCTAGTAGAGCCTATTCTTGAACAAGAAGATGAAATTGAACAAATTGAATCTTATTGCGCTAACGGATGTTCTTGATGAAGGTTGTGACAGCTAATGAAGTGTATGAGGAGTTTGAACAGTGGACATAGCCCTTGAATCCATATTTTCATGATTTTGGCCTTTTGACCTAGGAATTGCCTAGTGGATGTCAAGAAGAATCACATAGTTTGACGATGATGAATCTAACTGTTGGTTTGTTGTGTTGAGTTTGTTCATCCTTTGCATCAAGTCCGTATAGTACAGTACGCAGTTTGTACAACGCGTGGTTTTTACTACATGTGGTATTTTACTACGAGTACTTTCTATAAAAGGAACCCATGAATAGTAAAGCTGTACGATTGTACACGATTGTAATCATTAGAGCTAGTGCGTGGTGATTGCCATTTATGTAACAGTGGATTTATTCCTAAGTAATAAAATACTGAGAGACCTTTGCCTGCGGTTTTTTTCCTGGTACATTACCAGGTTTTCCACGTAATATCTGTGTGTGTTTTAGATCTGTTTTTTTCTTGTTACTTTCACTGTGATTGTTTCTCTCGTCACTGGTTATTTTGCTAACAACCTCTTCCTACTGATTGATATGGATTCAGAGACTAATTGTTCTCTATTGAGCCAGATGCTTATTTCATAATTAGAAACCCAGGTACCTAGAAAAAAATGGATATTAAGATGTTTGATTGTCAACGCTTGAAAAAACGATTTTTCAGAGATCTTTTAAGCACCCACAGTTATAATGTGGTTATTTTTTGTATACAGTTTGACATAGTTTGGGTGCATTTTCAAAATGGCAGTTATCACCATTCAAGTATATCATGATGGGACCCTTCCTTCAATTTTCCTTCAATTTGAATTTATTATTGGGCTTACATGTTTGGTGCAGTACTTTAATCTAGAGCTGAAGGATTGTCTGGATACAGCTTGACAATGTTTTTTTATTTTTGACGTTGCAGACAATTCTAGCTTCATCCTCATGGGACAAAACTGTTAGGCTGTGGGATGTTTTTGAGAGTAAAGGCACGGTAGAGAAATTTCCACACAACCATGATGTTCTTACTGTTACATATCGCCCTGATGGAAAGCAGATTGCATGTAGTACATTAGATGGTCAAATTCATTTTTGGGACCCAATCGAAGGTCAGCTTATGTGGACTATTGAAGGTCGGAGAGACATTGCAGGAGGAAGATTAATGGGTGATCGCAGGACAGCAGCTAATTCAAGCTCAGGGAAGTGTTTCACCAGCTTATGCTACTCTGCTGATGGTAGCTATATCATTGCAGCAGGCAGGAGCAAATACATCTGCATGTATGATGTAGAAGAACAGGTTGGTTATAAATATCTGTCACTTTCTATGAAGGTGTATATATATTGGCTCCTAAATGCATATATGGCTGTTTTCCCTGCAATTTTGCATTTTATAGTATAATTTTGCGAGTTGTTTACAAGAGATTGAAAATCTTTTAACATCACTCCAAGTATTCTTATTGCCTTGTTCATCCCTGTAATGTATGCTTTTGTTTTCAGCTCCTATATTAGTTGTAAAATTTCATTTCTGATTGTTTTCACAATTATTATTGTCTCACCAATCCTTTCTTAAGTCCTACTTCTGTATGAAGCTGTCTCCTAATATACCAGGTATCATTAGTTGATTATAAAATTTAGTTCATTTTAGTATGAGGTTAAATAATGCTACTTATTTTTCTCAACACAGAGCTTCCATATAAATAATAAACCTATGGAGTGTGAAAAGTAAATATCGTGTTATATGATAGCCGACCTTTAATATAATTTTGATCTTTAATGAAAATTTTAGGATTTGGATTTGGTAGCACATTTCAGAATTGTTTTTAGGAAGGGTCCTTAGATAATGTAGATAATTGGTAGAAGTGTTCATAACAGGATAAATGTACCAGGTGTCCACTTTCTCTTGATGAGAATCTGTCCCATTTAATATTTCAGATAAAGTAGTTTTTCAGTATGCCATCATTTTTCTTTATCTAACGATAGAGTTGCAAGTTTTGAGACTGTGATACATACTTAAAAATTTTATGGTTTACCAATAGGTGCTACTAATAAGGAGCTTTAGCCCCTCTTTGAATACCAAGGATGTATTGAATTAATTACCTCAAGAGAAATTGTGTATACTAAATAACTAGTCTCGGAAGCCATTTAAAATTGAAGGCTTGCAATTTTATTTGATTATACTTATGTCTGATGGAGAAATTCATGCATTTTTGCTGGGTTCTGATGCTTTGTATCTTGGTTGTGACTTCCAGTTCTGAACTATGGTGGTGTCCAGTATGTATCCTGACTTAATGCATTGGATAGTCAGGCAAAAGGGTTAGTTATCTGATTATTGTTAGCATATGCAAAGAGAAGAAAGAATTCAGAGAAGGCTGAATGCACACTCAAACAAGTGACAGCGTTTATTAAATAGGAAGAGGTGGTTACAAATTGGTTGAAAAGTTACCAACCAAATGATAACTACATAACTGCATTACATGCTATATAATGCTCTATATTTTAACACCCCTTCTTAATGACTAAACCGGAAACAATACCAAGTTTGTCCTGAAATTTTACAAATGTACTAAAGCCCATATGTTTGGTCATTAGATTTACAGACTATGCCATAGGTTGTACTTTGAAATCAGTAGTCCATTGTTGTTTTGCGGTTGTCGAATGGAGAAGAACCGCAAAACAAAAATCTGGTCTTGTGAACAAAGGATATGGCAAGTGGTCCACTAGTTCTTTGTTACATGATTTATTAACCAGTGATGAATCATCAATGGCTGAGAGTGTGAACCCCATCTCTAGAGTGCTGGAATCACAATCTTGGAGAGTTGGATTGAAAAATCTGTTTCAGGCTTGTGTAGCCTGCTGGAGTTTGTACAAAGACTCAGTTATCCTACAATCGAAGTCACCTCGATCATGTCCTTGCAACACCATGTAGTGCTCATTCAACCTTTTCAGAAATGTGGTCATCTGTGTAGTAGGAGTCAGAACCAACTCCACAATAATAGGAGAAAGAACCATCTCCGTCAGAGAAATAACCATCTCCGTCTCAGCAGTGGGAGAAATAACCATCTCCGCAGTAGGAGTGAGAACCAACTCCTCATCTATCTGCTCATGTATCCCCCTCTGTTGGGAAAGATCTTTCACAACACAATGAGAAAATTGTTCATGCTCTACTGTCCTTCAAGCAAGTACCTCTAAATGAGTGGCTTGGCATGCCAACTCAGCATGCACTGTCAATGCATCTGGAATAGTGGAGTCTCAATCCACAACAAACTATTCTTTAGAATGAGGAAATCCATCCTCCCAAGGCATGTTCGCGTCTCGTACATCTGGTATAGTAGATACTCCCTCCACAATAGGTGCATGTAGGTTGACTGTCTCCAAGTCAATAGATCTGTGAGGAATGGCTTCCTCCCAAGGCATTATAGCCTCTTGAATATCCTATATGGTGGAGCTGTTCTTTCTACACGTGCATTCATGTTGATCGTAGTAGGATCAAAAAGTCGATATTGGCCACCTTGCCCAATACTAAGGGCAATCATCCGTCTCTGTTTCATATCAGAAACAATACACTTCTTCCCACATAAATCCACATAAATATTGGGATTTTCAATTAATAGAGGAGTAGATAGAAGATTCTTTTGTAAAGAACGTACATATCTAACATTCTGTAGCAATAGTTTATGAGTATTATTCAATACAATGCATATATCTCCTATCCCTTCTACTGTAAGTGATTCTCCATCAATTAGTACTACTGATTCAAAACAAATATTTGCAGTAAATGACACATACCAGTCCTTGCGACATGAAGTGTGCGGACGCACCAGAGTCAATGATCCAGCAACTAGTACCACTGTCATGTGAGCATGATGTCGTAAGACAATAAAGAGCATGTTTGTCATTCGAATCCCATTCTTCTGCAACTGCTGCCACATGTTCCTCATCATATGGCTTCTCATTCTGTTGTGAAAGATCATACTTCCGCTTTCGACAATCCTTCTTAAGGTGCCCAACCTTGTTACAGTAATAACATGTGAATTGATACCCAGTGGAAGACTCACCAAAATGATGTCTCCACTTTCCCTTTGACTGAGTGACAAGAGCACTCTCTGATTAGTCACGACTCACAATTAGATTCTGCCTGAATTTGTCTCCGCTTCTTTTGCAACAGGTAGGAACTCACCTTGTCAAACGTGAGTGTTTGACTTTTAGCCATTAAATGGAGTGCCTCTACAAATGACTCATACGAAGTAGGTGCTCAGACAGCGATCCACCTTCTTGTAACTTTACGGAAAAGAGCATATTCTTCAGGTATAAAACCCGACTCTTTTCTGATGTTTGATATTTATCCCTGAGACTAGTCCACAACGTGCTAGCTACAATAACATTCTGCACTTCCGGTATCATATCATCCGACACTGATAACTTGAGGAGCAATAACACTTCCTAATGACGTTTGTCATAATGCACAAAGTTTGTCGTTGGTCAACTTTCACTACTTGTGATTATTTTATCACAATCACGAATGTCCGCAAGCGTTAAAATCGTATGGCTCCTTACATTGAAATTAGCGCCTGTTAATTTTCATGTCTCCGGCAAAGTCAAGTGTGAAATATTTGCCATTTTATTATTCCAAAGTAACGGAAATAGTAAAATAAAAATTTCCCCACACTTAATAAAACAATATTACTTTTTCCAGCAAATAGTATTAAAATAAATTACTCCAGCAAATAGTATGAATACCTTTGTTGAAAAAAATGAATATTAATCTGCCCTTGAATTTTTGCTATCCTCATAAATGGAGAAATAAATCTTTCTTTTCTCCTCGTTTTTAGAGAATACTCTCACGATTCTGCCTTTGCCATGCCCTAGCAACTGCTGGCTTTTCACGATTTCAATGGTGACTGCTGAAATCATGACTGCAGCAACTGTATGAAATATGAAAATCTTTGCCCTCATTTTTCCTTGGGGTTTTGTTCACGATTCTGCCCTCACGACTGTGGATTTGCAGCTTGATTATTTGCCCACACGTCTTTCTTGGACGTTTGCACTCCTTCAAGCGCCATGATTTATTTTTCTTTCACACGGCTGGGTACTCGTTGCCCACGATTCGTGCCCCTTCCTTTACATGATTTGCCATTGGGCTCTCTGCCCACAAATCTTTGTTCACACGACCACAACTCTTCTATTGGTGTTTGTGCAACAAAAAAAATGACTGCAACAAAAATGACTGTTATTTGCCCTTGTCTGCCCTCGAATCACGACTTTTGGGCCTCGAACCACGACTTCACACCCTCAAACTGGATGCTCCAGGTCTGTACGACCTTCATAGGCTTCTCCTTTGTTTGTACTCTTCCACCAAGAGCTTCCTCAGACTGAATGGCTTCTTTCTTCCTCGAAATGCGAACCTTCGACGCTCTGATACCAATGTTAGCATATGCAAAGAGAAGAAAGAATTCAGAGAAGGCTGAATGCACACTCAAACAAGTGTGACAGCGTTTATTAAATAGGAAGAGGTGGTTACATGCATAACTACATAACTGCATTACATGCTATATAATGTTCTATATTTTACAATTATCAATAAAATAGTTCCCATTTCATAACAAGTCCCAGTCAGAATTCTCTGTCAATATCTTACGGGTTGCATCCTTACTATTTGTGAGGGGTAAGATGCTTCTTGTCGTCATCTTTAAGATCAGCATAGTGTGTCATATTGAGTTTATTTTCTCGTATATTGCATTCTATTTATATTGTTCTGCTTTTTCTAGACTAGTGTAAGGGCCTTCACATCCGGAAAGTCATCTTTATTTGTAGTTCAATTATAATCACGTTTGAAAGCACTGATGTAGGAAGGCCTTTCTACCGTGTTTGCTTCCAGGCATTGTTTATTTTGTTTTGTTTTAACTAGTTTGTTTTTTATTTCTCCATGGGGTACATCACTTTTCTGCTCCAATACTGCGATCCATGCATGATTGAACTGTATGGTGGAGCTAACATGTGGGCAACAAAAAAAAAACATGAAAGTCAATACCTATAGAGGAGTCGATGCCAAATTTTATAAATAAAACTCAAATTAGTGCAGACACATAAGATGTGGTAATGAGAGATGCGACTAACCTCTAAGAGTTGGTAACTGCTCTCTGAGTGTGAACATAGATATTCTCCACATAGTTCATTATTTGATTCTCCCAATCTTTCATGCCATGACATGTTCTGCTTCTATCATCTTTTCCTGGTTTTGACCAAGAACATGGATGTTTATCATCTAATAAAGAACCCGTCTTCTTTTCTGTACTGAGGAGCGTGGCTGTTTGCTCTTTTCGAAGCAGTTGATGTAGAAAAATACTATGGGTGGTAAAAATTATTCTTGCATGCCGAGCAACAAGTAGATTGATTGGTAGGATAGAAACAAAGTAATTTCACATGAATAATTGTGGAGGGTAGAAAATAATTGTAATCATATATGGAAACCCGATCTTGATGGTATTTCTCCCCTTAATATTGTTTAAGAACTGTTACATCATCGAGCAATACAATTACATGACAAATCTTGTCCTATAAAGGCGAGAAAGGGAACATTTGTGTCTTTGCTACAAGAGGTAAATATTCTGTGTCTTTCCAAAAACAAGCTGTTTGAGTTTAATATGCAGAGTCAAAGCCTTCTTATGTATACATGTAACTCCCCTAATCTTAGAGGAGTATTGCCCTCATGAACGGTTTCCTTGCATCTTGTCTTCCAAAGGAAAGCAATGGCAGGCAAATCCTATGCCATGTTTCTTTGTAACTATCTCTAATGAGAAAGCATCACAAGAAAAGTGGGGAGGAAAACATCATTCCTCTTTCTCTTAAAGAATGCAGAAAGCATCAGATATACCTGCCTTCTTGAGTTTTGACTTTTGAGCTTTGCATAAGCCCTATCAAAATTTATGTTTCGTGAGAGTTTGACCAGATTTGTGGGCCCTTTTGAGGCCCTTGCAAATTGTCATAAGGGTATCAAGAATAAATTTGCTCTTTAAAAGATTGCCAAGGATGAAAGAAGAAGAAGAAAAGAAATTGTATTAATGTCCATGGATGACCAAAAGTAGGTCAATGGGACTTGAGGATACAACAGTTAATGAGGGAAAGTTCCAGAAGAGAGAATCCTAGAAGCCAAAAAAAGGAACATGAGTACAAAAGACAAAATAAAGCAGTGTACCACTAACATAGGTGATAATGAAGAGCGAACAAGAGCTCAAAAGCATGTGTCGGTGAAGACGGGAAGGAAACTTCACTGAATATCTGTGTCTACGCCTGAAGTGGAGGAGCCGTTTGAGCCATCATCGATCATTGTGAAAGATCTAATAGTGCACATCAAGGAGTACCCGATGTTGGAGGGGTCAAGTTGGGGGATCCTAGGAGAAAGCAAAGCACTTTCTCTAAAATCTCCCTTAATATCCAAGGCTAGTGTAACTTCCATAGTAGAAAAGAAATTTTTAATTTGAGTTTTCCCCTTTGTCCTGGGGGATGGCTGGTAAGTAGTAGATCCATGTCGTTGGGAAGGAGCAGAGCCACATCGACAGGAAGGAGAAGAGCGATGATGTTGAGAAAGAGTAGGCTCAGGGATTTGATTAATTTGAGCAGTAATGGTGAGTTGAAGGTAGTGCCACCTAATTGATCTATCAGCTTTGATGTGTGGAGTACTTGTGTCCAAATGCGGCTTAGTGCTGCCAATCGTCTGGATGGGCTGGAAGAAAGAGGTGATCAATATGGGGGCTCTAGAGCCTCTAGGCTCCCACTGTAAGGATTTTCCCTGAAGGGTGATGGCCTTGCAAAAATAAAGAGCCAAACACCGCTGATCTGGATATCTGAAGAAAGTAAGAAAAGTGTTGCCCGAGTCTCTGTAGAGGCAATAAGAAATAAATATGCAGTTTGAGGCCCTCCCAAATTGTCATAAGGTTTTTTCTAGGATTTTATAGGGGACGTCATAGAATGTAATTTGTGTTGCCGCATTTGCCGAATCTCAAATATAAACTTTGAAATTCGCCATATGTCAAAACAGGGAAAAAATGTTGAAATTTGTGAATAAAGTCGTTTAACATTAGGGCTCTTTCGGGTTAGTCTCTATATAGTTTATTTTCTCTGCTGAGTGTTCGCAACTTCCATTTGACTTGTAAAACCCTGCAGATGCGAGGAAAAGCCGTGAGTAAAACTCCCTATAGGAAACCGCTGTGAAGAGAAAACCATGCAGAAAAACCACCGTAAGCAATCGTGAAGTAGTCCAACTGCTGTGAAGTTGAAGTACCGTGAAGGGTTCAAGCAGCCACAAGTTTTTTTAACTTCTATATATGTTTATAAATTTATAATGTTTGTTTTGAATTTAAAATTATTTTCCAAAGTTATTTTATTATTTTATGTTTTAATTATTTTAGACTTTAATTATTTTATTATGGTTATAAATTTATATTATTCTGTAATTTTTTAAAATCATATTTTTTAATAATTTTGTATAATCATAATTTTTTAATTAATATTATATCATTGTAGGTTTTGTAAGATTTTATAATTTTGTGTTTTTTAATATAGTAGGAAAGTTGTTTTGACATGTTTTTAAATGAAAGTTGAAAATATCTTTCCTTCTAAAATATTCAATTTAAAAAATATATTTCTTTTAGTTGAACTTAATCATGAATTTTATGACTGATTCTTGTATATATCTTCCCCCAGGTAGATATAGACAAGCAGAAGATTATAGAAATCAAAGAATCTCAAATCCCTGACATTTATCGCCTTGGTGCACAGAAATGGCGCATGGAAATGAGTGTCGACAGGGCAATGTATGCGCCCTTGGCGCACAGAAATGGTGCATGGAAATGAGTGTCGACAGGGCAAATGTATGCGCCCTTGGCGCACAGAAATGGCGCATGAAATGAGTGTCGACAGGTCGGGAAATGTATGCGCCCTTGGCGCACAGAAATGGCGCACATGCAATGGAGTGTTGACAGGGCAAATGTATGCGCCCTTGTGTCACACGACAATGGAGTGTCGAAATGGCGCCCTTGGCACACAAAAATGGCACACAGGGCAATGAAATGGACAGGGAAATGTATGCGCCCTTGGCACACGGCGCAGTGTCGACAGGGCAATGTATGCGCCCTTGGCGCACAGAAATGGCGCATGGAAATGAGTGTCGACAGGAAAATGTATGCGCCCTTGGTGCACATAAGAGGATGTCGACACACACAGGGATGCGCCAAGGCGCACCTTCAGGAGGCGCAACATTTTGAGCGCTGACAGGAAGCAGGCCCTGGCGCAGATATTCAGATGGCCATAACTTTTGACTGGGAGCTCGGATTCATGCAAGGTTGGACTTTTCGGAAAGCTTACGAGGTCCTCTGTCCAACTACGACTGGATATCTTTAATTGGGTGAGAACAAATTCTTAAAAATGCAAAATACAGTTCGCCACTTTTGGGTTCGCTGGGTTCTCACCTACCATCATTATGAGATGAGTTAAGTGCATTCTGGAGGTGGTTGGGGCAGATTTCGAATTCCTCTCTCTTTTCTCTCTCATTCTTCCTATAAATTGTAAGGAGGGGCTTCTTTCTAAAGGTTGGACATTTCTGTTTTGCCCCTCCCTTCTTCTCTTTGGCAGGTGAACTTGTGGAGTTAAAACCTCCCATTTGAAACTGTAATGCAACCTTGCCTCTTGGCATTTTGCAGTGTGCTGTATCAATCTTTGGAGCAAATTAATGCATGTCTGTGGATGATTCTCAACCCTCTCTGTATTCATTTGCATCCCCCTGATCTTTCACTGTGAATCTGGCTATCTGTGTATGATCTTACATTGCATTTTAATGGTCTGTGTTTATTGGCAAGACAGGTGTTCTTCATTCCTCGGTGCATCACCTTTGTAGTTTAGGTTTTATTTTATGCATCTTCTTACCCTGTCTCCTTGGCAAGTTAGATTAGGTTTTTAGTAAACCCTCTGCATTTTCTACGTGTGCATCTGAACAGAGGAATAGGAACCGGCCTTCATCCGGAGAGCTTTTCCGATTTCGCAAGGTCCCACACTTGGGAAAAGCTCCATGTTATGCAATCGCACTGAGAGTCTCAACCCATCGTGTTGCAGACATTCAGGGGTGCTGCGATTCGACATCAACAGTTTTGGCACGCCCGGTGGGACCAAGAGGTCATTCTACAAGATTTGAAGGAACTTTCAAGAAATTTGGACTTAAAAAATTGCAGGTTTTACAGTTTCAGTTTTTTCACCTTCCAGGCTGAACTTTGAAATCAATTTTCAAGGACTTAACTTGCTCGAAACAAGTCAAAATTTCACCAGTTGATAGATCGGGGGATAATCTTCAAAAGGGTATTCTTAGATTTTTGAGATTTTGACTTTCAAAATTTCATGGTTTTTTGATTTTCAGATTTCAGGTTTTCGGAAGTCTGGCATTTTTGGATTTTCGGGACTGTCATTCCAAATCAAATTCCAAACTCTAAAATATCAAAAATATAGGTCTTTCAAAATTCTATTTTTTAAATATTGTCAGGTTTGGTGTGTAACTTGGCAGAATCTAGCCTTTTGAGGCTCACTTTCTAACACATCTGGCGACTCCAAAGGGATAGAATTCAGCGGTGCAGTAGCACAAGTTTCCCAGGCATATGAGAAGAATTCAAACCAGGTCTAATACTCGAGAAGAGGGGCTATTTTTCCACTTACAACTTTCACCAGGAATAGGAAGGAGAGGAAGAAGACCACAAAGATCACCATCTCCACCTAACAGGACTTTGTCTACACCTCCACCTGGTAGGCCTTTTCTCGCATCGACCAGGGTTCTTAGGCCAATCATAATGGCACATCTACCACCGAATCCCTTTGTCAATTTCACGGGCAGTAGTCCACTTGCCCTAAATGCTCAGAATCAAATTCCAGTTGCAGCACTAAAGAATATACCCTATTTTACAGGAGAAAATCATACTACTCCTATTGATCACATCCAGGATATTGCTAATGCATGTGCAATCCACGAAATAAATGAAATGGATGTTGCAGTCAAGTTGTTGGCTTCATCTTTCAAAGGTAAGGCCTTACAATGGTTTAGGAGCCTTACAGCAGGGTCTATTACGAATTGGAACCAACTTTGTTCTGCTCTTTGCAGCCAATTCGGGGAGAGGGCGGACAATTTATCTTTATTGGAACAGCTGACAACAATCAAAAGGGCTCCTAACGAACAAATGACAGATTTCAACTTCAGATTCCAACGGACATGGGACAGGATTCCAATAGCCGTTAGACCAACCGCCGAAGGAGCATTCCTTTATTTCTTAAAGGCTATAAATTCAGACATAGCCATGATGATCCAATCAATGGGAGGGACAACGCTGCCAGGGGCCTACGACACAGCTATCAGAGCAGAGAACTGTTTGATCCAAGCTGGCAAGCTTGCACCAAGGCCACCAATGCCTCTCTATCCGGATATGGGAAATGCTACAACCAGTCAAGCACCAGAGTTGAATCCCATTCCAACTCCTAGAAATCAAAGCAATAATGAGGTGTCGACTTCTTCAAATACTTCAAAGGAATTGCAGGAGGTTATGAAACAGCTACAGAACCTTGGAAATGAGCTAGTGACTATCAAAAGACAGCAAGCTCAAAGTGCTAGACCGTATCAGCCTCAAGCACAGTACCAAGCTAGGCCCCCATACCAACAAAATAGACCACCACCTCAGGCTGCAAATCAAAACCAAAACCAAGGACAACCTCAAGCTGCCAGGCCATTTCGACCGTATGATCCAAATGCAACGACGTCCTCAAGAGCCTTGGTCCCGACACAAAATAACATGGCACAGGAGTACGACTGGTGTTACCCTTGCAATCTACCTCACAATCAGTCAGCATGTTTCAATGGTGCACTAAATCAGGCCTTGATGGTGCAAACCATTGGTGTTCCTCAAGAACCAAGCCAGGAGGAGAATCAACAGCAACAAACGCAACAAGAAGGACCTCCAACAGAAACCACATTGGCCAATTGGCAAACGGAAGACTTCTGTGGAGTTAACCAACAGCCTTTTCAAGGCGTGGCTGCCAACACACGGTCAAAGAAGAGAAATATAGGAGAGGGACAACCATGTAATCCAGTTGTTTCTCAGTCCACTCCTACACAACAAGGGGTCAGTAGACCAAACGCAGCTCCAAATGTGCAAAATCAACCTAAGGTACCTGTTGTAGCAACACATGCACCTGTTCAAGCTCCAGAAAAGGTTGCGCCAAGTAAGGGACAACAAAAGGACAATTCATCCCCCTTCAACATCATCGATCAAATGAAGAAGACACATGTGAACATTTCCATGTGGGAATCACTGGCGATCCCAGGGCAACGAGATTTATTGCAAGCTGCAATGGCTAATTGGTCTGCCACAAATGTATCAAACCAGGGACATGAGAAAGTTCTCACTAATGCAGTGCAACATGATGGGGGCCAGACAAGGAAAAATTTGAAGCCTCCACCATTCTATGTTTCATTGATTGTTGGAAACCACTTGGTACACAACTGCATGATAGATTCAGGAGCAAGTAGTTCAGTGATGCCAAAGCAAATAGCGGATCAACTGGGTCTGAAGTATGAGCCAGTGCTGAAAGGAGTAGTACAACTAGATGGAACGGCAGTAGGAACTGTTGGAGTCATCAAGGGGTTAAGCCTAACACTACATTCCTGTCCTAATGTTACAGTTCTACAAGATGTGTCTGTGATTGACCTTCCGCCACTCTTTGCGTTGTGTCTATCAAGGGACTTCACTGCAAAAATCGGTGGATATTTATCTGCAGATTGGTCACACATGATTTTTAGGACAAGGTATGGAGCCAAAGCAACAATCAGGTCAGAACCAATTGCCAATTTCCATATTGAGCCTCATGTACCAAATCCTATCAATGCAAATTGCTCGGCTTTTGATCAGGAGGAGTGTTCAAGTGATCTAGAAACAGGTACTAAGGTCGAGGGAATTCCTGATTTAACTTTGGATGAATGGGCAAACAAGAGTCATGAATTTGACCCATACAAGGAAATTGAAGAATCTGAATTGGGCGTGTATTGTATACACGAAGAAAATTCACCCATTCCCGACATCATTCAGCCTGAACAAAAGGATGAAAACAAAGTTTGGAAATTATTTTTCGATGGTTCGAGAAGCAGACAAGGTGCTGGAGGTGGTGCAATGTTGATTTCACCACAAGACATCAAATATTTTTCAGCTTTTCGTTTCCAGTTTTCCTGTTCAAACAACACGGCTGAATACGAAGCATTGATTCATGGAATTCATTGGGCCAGGAAAAGGGGCATAAAGAACTTGCAGGTGTTTGGAGATAGCGAGCTAATCGTCAACCAAGTTAGGGGACAACATGCTACAAAGAATGACTTGCTGAAGAGCTACAAGAATAGGGTATGGGACCTCATTGAGGATTTCGAAGCTTTCAACATTGTGTCCATACCCAGGAAGAAAAATGAAGTCGCAGATAGGCTCGCAGCAGTTGGAGCAACGTTTGATGTGGTTGACAACATCAGAAGGGGAAAAACACAGCCACATATCCATGTGATTGTGAGGCCAGCAGTTCCAGATAATAACACAAGCTGGCAGGTGTTTGAGAATGATCAACAGATCGTCAATTTCTTACAAGAAGAGGCTGAATTCTCAGCTAGGAATCAGGACAGATTAGAGCAGCAGTATGGGGATCAAGTAGTGCAGCTGCGGACAAACAAGCTTCCTAAGGGTTTAGTAACATTGGAGTCTATCTTCAACCCTAACGACCAGTTCCGTAAGGAAAAGGCTAACATACAGGTCAAGAGAGAAGATTCAGAGCCAATTCCGGTTGGGGAAGGCAAAACACTTCAAATTGGTAAAGTGGCCACTGAGCAGGAGAAATCAGATTTCATACAGCTTTGCCAAGAATTTCCAGATGTCTTCGCTTGGAGCTATGAAGACTTAAGAGGATTCGATCCAAATTTGGCACAACATACCATAGAATTGGATCCAGATGCTAAGCCCATCAGGCAGAAGCAGAGACCAGTCAACCCTCACATTGAGCCTCTAATGAAGAAAGAGCTAAATAAGCTAATAGAGGCAAGCATTATATTCCCGATCAAGCACTCAAGCTGGGTTGCAAACTTGGTTCCGGTCAGGAAGAAGAGTGGAGAAATCAGGTTGTGTGTGGATTTCCGAGACCTAAACAGGGCATCTCTCAAAGACCATTACCCACTTCCTTCAATGGAACAAATATTGCAAGTAGTATCCGGTTCAGAGAGATTCTCTCTCCTAGATGGCTACTCAGGGTACAATCAGGTGATGGTGAAAGAAGATGACCAATTCAAGACGGCTTTCACCACCAAATGGGGGACCTATGCCTACAAGAAGATGCCATTTGGGCTATCAAATGCTGGGGCCACTTTCCAAAGGGCAATGGATATGGCATTTAAGGGGTTGATCAATAAAATAGTTCTAATATATCTTGACGACATCACTGTATTCTCAAAAAATGCAGTGGATCACCTCTGTCATTTGAGGCAAGTATTTCAGAGGTGTAGAAGATTTGGGGTATCATTGAATCCCAAAAAATGCATATTCTTGGCTCACGAGGGAAAACTTCTAGGCCATATTGTTTCAAAGGAGGGGTTGACGATTGACCCAGAAAGAGTTGAAGCAATTCGAGCATTGCCATTGCCAAGTCACAAGAAGGCTCTTCAAAGCTTCTTGGGAAGGATCAATTTTGTCCGCAGATTTGTTCCAAATTTTGCTGCTCTTGTGAAGCCAATAACGCTGATGTTAAAGAAGAGTATGGCATTTAAGTGGACATCTGAAGGCAAGGCAAGTTTTGAGGCAATAAAAGAGGCTATATCTCAAGCTCCGACTCTCGTCAATCCAGACTTCTCCAAGGACTTCGTGCTATATGCCTTTGGTGGTGGGGACACGATTTCTGCAATCCTGGTACAACAAAACAAAGGAGGATTAGAACAACCAGTTGCTTTCTTCAGTCAAGGCTTGGAGGAATACGAAACTAGGTACTCTTTCATTGAAAAGCATGTCCTTGCAGTAATCAGGAGCTTAAAGAAATTCAAGCACCTAGTCTCAAACAACAAGATCCAATTATTGGTCTCTCATGCGGGAGTCAGGGACTTCCTTCTAAACAAGGATCTGAATGAGAAACATGCAGGATGGATAACTCGTGTCATGGAATATGACATCGAGATCAAGGTCACCAAACTAGTACGTGGGAAGGGACTATGTGAGCAGCTAGCCTTGAGTCAACAAGTTGAAGCAGGTGATGAAAAAGAGACTGCCTTGGTACTACAGGATGATCAAGAACAAGAAAATGATGATGTGCCCACTCCCTGTTGGACTCAGAATGTGATACACTTCCTACAGACAGGCCTATGCCCTCCAGAAATGAGAAAAGCAAAGAGGAGATACTTCAGATTACAAGCCATTCCATATGTGCTTGTTGATGGTGTTTTGTTTAAGAAAGACATCAATGGAGTTCTATTGAGGTGCATTGGGACAGGTCAAATTGAGAGGGTGTTACGAGATTTTCACGATGGAGATTCTGGAGGACATTTCGCCCCACGAGTAATAGCTCTCAAGATAATGAAGGCAGGGTATTATTGGCCGACAGTCTTCAGTGACTGCTATACATGGATAAGAAAGTGTAAGAAATGTGCACTCTTCACAGGCAAAGAAAGACTAGCAGCGCTTCCATTGCACCCAATTTTGGTTGACCAACCATTTATGCAATGGGGATTGGACTTCGTCGGGGTCATCAATCCAAACTCAAGCCAAGGCCACAAGTGGATTCTCACGGCAACGGACTATTTCACCAAGTGGACCAAAGCAGTAGCGCTCAAAGAAGCAAATGAGTCTAACATACTAGACTTTTATGAAGGAATAGTGACCAGGTTCGGTGTGCCGGCCACTATCATATCAGACAATGCATTGGCATTTATAGGTTCCAAGATTACAGAATGGGCTGTCAAGAATGGAATCTATTTGAGCACCTCTTCAAATTATTACCCGCAGGGTAATGGACAGGCAGAGTCCACGAACAAAAATTTGCTAAGAATCATCAGGAGGACTCTGGACGAAAATCAAAGAACATGGCATACCAAGCTAAAATCAGCATTATGGGCTGACAGAATAACACCAAAGAGGTCTACAGGTAATTCCCCTTACAAGTTGGTCTATGGAAAAGAGGCAGTATTGCCTATATCATTAGAACTGCCTACATTGGAGTTCATGAAGCAGTTGGAGTTGGCTGAGTTCGAACCAATGGAGGCTAGGTATGCAGAGTTGATGGAATTGGAAGAAATTAGAGAACATGTAGTTCAAACAATTGAGAAAGATCAGGCCTTAGTAAAAAGATGGTTTGATAAGAAAGCAAGAGCAAGGACCTTCCAGGAAGGGGACCTAGTTCTGAAATGGGATGCAGATCGGGCAAAACCAGGAAGGCATTCCAAGTTTGATGCCATTTGGAGTGGCCCCTACATGGTCACGGGATGTAAAAGTAGTAATGCCTTCCAATTGTCTACTTTGGATGGAGGAGAACTCCCGATTCCGGTTAACGGAATCTATCTTAAACATTGCTACTAAAAGGAAAAGGTTTACCCTTGTAAATATTAGCCTAGATTTCAATTCCTCTAAGTGCGTATGCACATTGTCTTGTTGTAGTTAGGTTTCTATTTCCCTAAGTGCTTTGGCACAGGTTTTGTTGCTCTCAGGTTGAATTTCTATAGTTCCGAATGCTGTCAGAGAAGAAGTTGCGGTATCAGGTTCGGGATCAGATATCAGGTTGGTTTTAGGTTATTTCTTATGACTCCATGCCCAATGGATTGCTAAAAGGCCACTGATCTTCTACCTAGCAGGCAGGTAATCCCATTGAGTCACCAAATTGTTGTATATATCTTCCCCCAGGTAGATATAGACAAGCAGAAGATTATAGAAATCAAAGAAGCTCAAATCCCTGACATTTATCCCCTTGGCACACAGAAATGGCGCATGACAATGAGTGTCGATAGGGTAAAGTATGCACCCTTGGCACACAGAAATGGTGCATGAAATGGAGTGTCGACAGGGAAAAGTATGCGCCCTTGGCGCACAGAAATGGCGCATGACAATGAGTGTCGACAGGGAAAAGTATGCGCCCTTGGCGCACAGAAATGGCGCATGGACAATGAGTGTCGACAGGGAAAAGGATGCGCCACAGAAATGTGGTGCACACAGAACAGGGAAATGGTGCGCCCATTGGTGCACACAAGTGAGACAATGTGTGAGTGTCGACAGGGCAATGGATGCGCCCTTGGCACATAGAAATGGCACATGGAAATGAGTGTCGACAGGGCAGTATGCGCCCTTGGCGCAAAGGATGCGACAGGGCAATGTATGCACCCTTGGCGCATAGAAATGCACACACAAAGAGGATGTCGACACACACAGGCGCCAAGGTGCACCTTCAGGAGGCGCAACATTTTGAGTGCTGACAGGAAGCAGGCCCTGGCGCAGATATTCAGATGGCCATAACTTTTGACTGGGAGCTCAGATTCATGCAAGGTTGGACTTTTCATAAATCTTACGAGGTCCTCTATCCAACTATGACTAGATATCTTTAATTGGGTGAGAAAAAATTCTTAAAAATGCAAAATACAGTTCGCCACTTTTGGGTTCACTGGGTTCTCACCTACCATCATTATGAGATGAGTTAAGTGCATTCTGGAGGTGGTTGGGGTAGATTTCGAATTCCTCTCTCTTTTCTCTCTCATTCTTCCTATAAATTGTAAGGAGGGGCTTCTTTCTAAAGGTTGGACATTTCTGTTTTTCCCCTCCCTTCTTCTCTTTGGCAGGTGAACTTGTGGAGTTAAAACCTCCCATTTGAAACTGTAATGCAACCTTGCCTCTTGGCATTTTGCAGTGTGTTGTATCAATCTTTGGAGCAAATTAATGCATGTCTGTGGATGATTCTCAACCCTCTCTGTATTCATTTGCATCCCCCTGATCTTTCACTGTGAATCTGGCTATCTGTGCATGATCTTGCATTGCATTTTAATGGTCTGTGTTTATTGGCAAGACAGGTGTTCTTCATTCCTCGGTGCATCACCTTTGTAGTTTAGGTTTTATTTTATGCATCTTCTTACCCTGTCTCCTTGGCAAGTTAGATTAGGTTTTTTTGTAAACCCTCTGCATTTTCTACGTGTGCATCTGAACAGAGGAATAGGAACCGGCCTTCATCCGGAGAGCTTTTCCGATTTCGCAAGGTCCCACACTTGGGAAAAGCTCCATGTTATGCAATCGCACTGAGAGTCTCAACCCATCGTGTTGCAGACATTCAGGGAGGAACATTTCTTACAGGACTAAATTATTTTTGAAACAAATGGCAACATTCTAGTTCATGTTCTCAGTTAGATAAACAATCGGGCATCTCAGATTTACCAGTATTAAATCTCATATTATCCAATCTTCCAATTTGGGAAATAAAAGTCTCCATTTGAACTATAAGCCTTATCCCTCTGGCAGTTAGTTCACCCCATTGTCCTAAAGAAACCATTGTCATGTGTTGAATGGTTACTTATCCTAAAGGTCTATACTATACTCTGCCCTCCTACTGGTGGATGTAAACAAATTTAAATTTAATTCCCTTTTAGATAGTAAGCGCTTAGTTTAATTCTAGAAGTAAAGGGTTCATTGATTAATTACAAGGGTTAAGGGATTTTAACCTAAACAAGGTCACTAAAATAATCATATAAGGTAGAGGTAAAAAAGCGATCTAACTTGGTTGCATCAATCTTTTGTCATTGAAGTGGCCCCATTAGCAAATGTGTGAGATCCCATGTAATGTATCAAATCTAGATTGATTTCACCTAACTCTCACCTAACTTTCTTAAGTTTGAAGAATTTTTTCCACCTTGTTGATGGATTGAATCTGGGCCCTTAGGTCTAGGACCTCAAAAATAACCCTAATGCCGTGCTTTCAGAAATCTTTTATTCTTTCATTCTAGTCACTTATTTTGTCATTTCATAGTTTTGTAGGTTTATAGAAGGAGAAAGATGATCGCCAAGCCAATTGTAATACATCATGGAGCCCCTCCAGGGTGGATGTTCCCATTTCATTTTATTTTTGTTGTTATATCTATCCTACCCTGGCTCTTAGCATTTGGTTGCCAATTTCTGATCTTGCCAATGTAAATTTATTCAGGGTTGTAGACACTTTTTATTCATACGACCTTTCGTAGGTAACCCTATTTAGGAGCATTCAATGATGGTCATTTACCTACTTTAAATAAATTTGAGTGTGTTGAGTGTTGGATATGGGAATTGATCTCGTGAACTAGCTGCCAGGAACTTGGGACTAACTGCCCACTTGAACTCATGTGCCAGGATTGGAAGCTCATTAACACTTGCAGGTTTTGGTATAATGGAAAGCTTATAGTGTTATTAGAGCCTCAACCTATGTTCGATTTTGCTTAGTTATGTCGAAGGGGGGGGGGGTATTGGACTGATTGCCGCACTTTTGTGAATTGATCTCATTGACTAATTGCCATGCTAGGAACCTGGGACTGATTGTCCACTCGAGCCCATGAGCCGGGTTTGGAAGTTCACTAACACTTGCGGGTTTTGGTGTAACGGAGAGCTTTCAGCTATCAGAACATAAGACTTACCATTTATAATTAATTCACTATCAGAGATGTATTAACTAATGTTCGGTTGTAACCACCTCAACCACTATGTAACTATCTCTTGCATAGTAAAATGATGGACACAAACTGCTACTATGTGTGCATTATCTTTCCTCTTCTTCCTTTCCCTATTCACATTTTCTAACATTGGTATCAGAGCCATTGGTGCTCAAAGGGGCTCAAAGTTCGAGGAAGCTGTGTGTATAGTATGAACATCGAGGAGAAGATTGTAAAAGGCCATGTAGTAGATCGAAGAGAGAGGTCGTGAGGCTGTTCGTGAGGCTCACAAATTTCCAGATGAAATGCAGACTTGACGCCATTAATATAGTCTGAAAATCACAAGTTGCAGAATATTGAAGGCTACAATCATTTCTAGGGCACGTTTTTGAAGAGCTCGTGCAAAACCCAGTCACATTTTTGGTTCAAACATGTCTGTTCATAGTCGTCGGGCATGAAAAACCTGTGCTTAAAGATTAAACTAGAGTTTTCGAGGGTCGTGTGGAGGAGAATGATAGTTGTGACATACGAGTCATGATTTCTACAGTGATAACAAGTTTCAGCAGACATAACGTGAGATTTCAAGGAAATTTTAAACAGCCTTCTAGGGCATGAATTGATAAAAAAGTTATGATTTACAGACTGCTAGGGCACGAATTAAAGTTGTGATTCATAGACAACTAGTGCATGAATTAAATCAGGAACGAATTTGTGATTTTCAGTGTTTATCGTCTGAGTTTGAATGACGTCCAAGCCACAAGCAAATTTACACATTTAGGGCAGGACTGTTGAAAGACCAGACCAGACCAGACCAGACCAGAACATAATGTTTTAATTTCGTGCTGTGATATTTTGGTCTGTAGGTAAGAAATCTGCAGCTATAAATCATAATATAAATCGCGTATTACTGCTGTGCAATTTCCAAGTAAAAATCAGGTTATAGTACTCATACTGTTGCATTTATTTCCATGCCTGAATTGAGAAATTCAGAATATATATATATACTGTAACATTCATTTTTGCTGCATTAATTTACGGATCTATAATCAAATAGTATGTAAAATGGATGACAAAGTCACTATGTCTAGCCACAAAAACAATCTGAGGTGTCTCATCAATTACTTAGCAAAAGTCAATGCAATGGTAGATGTCCAAGATGCGAAGCTATTTTGTAAACAACCTACCTTTTAAATATAGCAAAGGAAAGCTCAAAGACAAACCAAATGGGGGGAAAATTTGCTGATGAAGAATACATAATTTAAGGAGCCCACAATTTGAAGATAGGAAGGTATCTAGTATAGATGAAGCTCAACACGGATGGCTGTCTAGTAGTAGTTAGTTTGGGAGTTTGTGGATCTTGGGAAGTATAACTTTATGAGGGTCATGAGACAACTTGATGGAGCACTGTGGATGTACCTCAATATGGATGGTTGTCTGATAATTTGGGAGGTTTGTAATTTGGGAGTTTGGGGAGGTGGAATTTGGGAACTCGGGAATTCAACTCGGTAACTACATCGTTATAAGGGTTATGAGGCAGCTTGAAGGAGTTCAACCTATTCAAAGAGAAAGCTTCTGAAAAATGTGTGGCTATGTTATTTTAATTTTTTGCTAGTATGTTCAACCTATTCAAAGAGAAAGCTTCTGAAAAATGTGTGGCTATGTTATTTTAATTTTTTGCTAGTATGTTTATTTTTGCTTTCTGTAGTGTAAGCCTTAAGAGGGGGCATTAGAAAATAAGACTCACCTTTTATAATTAAGTCATTATTATTTATATATTAACTACTGTTCAGCTGTAACCATCTCAACCACTTTGTAACTATCTCTTGCATAATAAAATGACGGACACACAAACTACTGTGTGCATTGCGTTCCTCTTCATTCTTTGTCTGTTTACATCATCTGACTGTGAGGAAGCCTAATAAGTGGTCATTCATTGACCCCTCATGGCTCAATGATGAAAGAGATGTCCTACTTGTGACGCATGCATGACCGAATGCCACCATTTGCCAACAAAAATCCCCAATTTTAACCGAAATGTATCTAGAAAGCTTAGGAAGCATTTGTTGGATTAGGATGAACAATTGTGATTCTCATTTCCCTCAATTATGCCCTTTGAATAAATAATTGAGGCACACAGCTCCCTTAGTCATACTCCTAAGAAGCGGTCCTTCATTGACCCCGAATGGCTCAATGATGAAAGAGATGTCCTACTTGTGTCACATGCATGACCCAATGCCACTGTTTGCCAACAAAAATCTCTAATTTTAACCAAAATGTATCCAGAAATCTTTGGAAGCATTTGTTGGATTAGAATGAACAATGAGATGCTCATTTCCCTCAATTATGCCCTTTGGATAAACAGTTGGGGCTTCCATCTCCCTTAGTTGTGCTTGTTAAAGGTAGTCAAGACCCTTTAGCCACTTGTAACCATCTAGGGTGCTAAATACCTCATCTTGGACCCAGAGGTGCATTGAACGATGCCGAAATTTGAGGTCAATTGAAGGGATGTACGAAAGTAAACTTTTTTGCATCCCTTGGGTTAACACATAGATTTTGCCTCAAAAATTGTGCCAAAACTGCATGTTTGACAGTCTATGCAAAATCTTATCCAACCCTTGCACAAGAGATGCAAAGTTTGCATTGCTAGGTGATTATTTAAATGGGAGATAATTGGGTTGAACTTAACTGGTCCAGACAGAATCATGCAATAAGCCTACATAGTCCGATCCTAGGTTGATCAAGATAACTGATGTAGCAACAATACTCCACTATTGATTTATTCTCATGCAAACCAGTTTTGTCCCCAATTCTCCTCGCCTTTGCTAGTATAGAAGGAGGTGACCCCGCTCATTTGATCATACCAATCCAAGTCGAAACATACCCATATATTCACTTTGATTCCCATTTGGAGAAGTACATGCTTGCACATCTTTCATAGCGAAGATTAAGTTTTTCTGAATCTATTGTCTAGAAAGCTTCTTTAAGTTGATTTCAAGAAAGCGTAGCTATTACAAAAGAGGAAAAACAAGCTCCTGCACTTTGTCGAGTTCTTATGAAGCTCCACAAGGCCATTTCTAGTGATGTCTTAGGAAGTCCGAGTTGACAATGGTGAGAAAACATTTGCGCCAATTTTGTGAGAGTAAGCCAACCATAATTTGACATGGTTACCTAAGACTCTGGGATGTCAAAAAATTTCCAAAATTTCGGAACGGCGGGGGGACGACTATTAAAATAATATATAAATTTATAAATATTAAAAATATACAAATATATTCTAAAAAACTTATGAATAGCAGAGTCTGTGACAGTCAACCATCCACACCTGTGCTCGAAAATTTTAAATTTCTGTATTCATATATCACTCTTGATTCTTGTTATGTCTTTGTAAGTCAATACGGTCGGGTTATGGTTAATCAGTAAATGTTTTGATCTATGCCTTACTTCTTTTATCATCTACACAAGCTTTCTCCTCATATATATATATATATATATATATATTATAGCTTTGTAAGTTTGTTAAGTGATAGGAGCTTCCGAAGTGAATTTTAAATTTTAAATTATATTTATACATACAGACTTTATTTTTCGAATAGATGTGAGTGGCTTCCAAAAACAATCTTCACTACATGAGTACAATAGGTTCTTCCCAAATTTATTTCATTTTCAAGTGTATTTGAACCTAACACAATGGTGCAGCTAGATTGAGGCCATGCATAACCAGACATCAGGAAATTTGCGGAGAAGGTGAATGATCATCTGAAATAACAATATTAGCTTTACTTTATCTTTTTTATTTCAAAAAAGTTAGTTTTGAAAGAGAACAACAAAGAGAATAATAATTTTGTTTTAAAAAAGGCTTAGACGTCTGCAAAACAGGGATGTCCCCAAGACGCCCCCAGATATTTAGGGATGTCCTAGGGATGTTTTCCACTAGTAGGAAATGTGGAGGGGACGTTTCCCCCCTTCCCGGGGACGTCCCAGATGTCCTGGACATGCTGTTTGGGGGGGGACACATCCCCGCGTAGCACTGTAATTTGAGGGCCACCGCCACCTTGGCCACCTCCCTAAGCAAAACAAAGCCATATATGCAATTTCTGTGTATTTTCCACTCATTTCTGGTTTATAAAGAGATAGATGTAGTTTCTTTTAGTAATTTGTTCTTTATATTCTGTGCATGATAATTAGCTTTACATTCTTTGTATTAGCTTAGATGGTACTCGACTCCCTTCTAGACTAGTTTGCTTAGTCCAAGCCACCTTAAGTGTCTGGTCTAGTAAATCTATCTTGCACCACCCAGTAAAATTTGGTGGGCCACAGTAGCTAGGTGGCATGAACCTGCCCATGCATAGTGATGAAGCACAACACTGCTTTGTCCAGGGGTGTATATACACTGCTCATCACAAGGGTAACACTGAACAAAACCTCCTCATCTCATGTTTGGCAGCATAATTGTCATCCCACGATGCCTCAATCCCACTATACCTCAACATTGTATTCACTTCTTTATCTGTGATCTAAGCCTTTAACACCCTGCATCCCCATTGCCTTCCTCATGATGCGTAATGATATATTCACCATTCCAACATAACCTCCTCCATCTTTGACTTCTTGTATTCAATTTAATTTCAGTTACGCAAAAAATGTAAATTACTACCTGGATTTCATACAGACTGCTTTTCATATCCCTTTTTCTGAAAAATGCAGAGTTGTGCTATGTATATGATTTTCAATGATGATTATATTGCCTTTTTGTAACGATCTTAAATATGTAAGTTCTGATGATTAAATGTAAATGATTAAAAAGCCAACTTATGAGTGCTTATTTTTTGCATACTAAACATTTTATTGAAGATGTAAAGCAATACAAATGCCCTGCTTGAATCAATAAAATACTGAACTTCCACTTTACTGTTTATCTCTACTGTATGCCAGGTATTACTGCGGAGATTTCAAATATCCAGTAACCTTTCTCTTGATGGTGTTCTAGATTTTTTGAACTCAAAAAACATGACCGATGCAGGCCCAATGGGTCTGATTGATGATGAAGATAGTGACATGGAAGGAGGACTGGATAGACAAGAAAGGGGAAAATTAGGAGAGGATTTACCAGGAACTGCAACTAATCATGGGCCGACCTGTTGTTTATACAAAATGCTTGAGAATCTCACCAACTGGGAGATCATGGGCAGCAGCGACCACAGAAGGAGTTTTGATATATTCATTAGATGATTCTTTTGTCTTCGATCCAACTGATCTTGATATGGATGTCACACCAGAGGTAATATGTAGTTTAGTTTAGGTGTCACAGATAATAATCTGCACATTCTTTTTGAGGTCATAATATGCCTGAATTCTAGTATGAAATCCTGAATGGCACGAGAGGAAAATTGTGCTGTACTCGTGCATTGACATGGAACTTAAAAACTGAATTGACTTTTAGAGTTCATTGATAAATGTTTTGCACTTTTTTTTTAAAAATGAGCATCATTTTCCTCAAGTCAGCAGTATTCTTGCTTTCATCCTATTGAATTCCCATATAATCCTGAAGAAACAGGGTGGAGGTAGATACAAATAGCAATTGTGTGTGCAGAAGAATGCCTTCATTGCACTATGATCTGCAAATAGAGATTGAGTTTGAGTGTGAGATGCCCTTATCATAAATCAACATCAAGTTACCGTAAAGAAACATGGGAAAATTCATATTTTTGATAGACAGAAGGAAAGAAATAATTATAGAAATAACTGACATCGATAAATTTGGATGGATCTGTGGCACCCAAAGTTGTAACTAAACTACCAATCTGAAAAGTAACTAATATACAAGTGTGAGATTAATGACTGAAAGCCATGATAGCAATTTGCTATACAGACCATGCCCATTGGTGTTCATGTTTCCAGTGTAAGCTGAGATCAATACCAACATATTCAGTGATACTATTGTGGTCGTGCAGCTATAGAGAGAAACTCTTAACAAGTTGTTGACATTCAGATTGGCTACTTCCCAGTGTCCTACTCTGTGATAGCTCCCCCAACATTTTTGTCTTATCTGTTTAGGCCGCTAGGTGCACCATTCTGTCATTTGGGTGCCACGAAGGATGGAGCAGTGATGTGATTTCCCATAAAACTTGGAAGTACGTGACTATGTACAAGAAGCTGAAAGAAATATGCTACCATCCTTTGCACTATCCCCTCTGGAAATTTCACAGAAGCCATAATCTAAATATATACAAGTATGTAAGAAATGGAGTAAGAACATCGTCATAGCTAGAAGTAAAGAGTTGACAAGCCACTTAGTTTTGAGATAGGTTGTTCAATCTCCCTTGATGGTAACAAAAAAAATGCTTTTTGTCTTGGGTTTGAGTATAGTGGTAGGTGCTTTGATCTATAGCATATTTTTCAGAATAATTAGAAAGAAACTCTTTAACAATTTTGTTGACATTCAGAGTGGCTACTTCGGAGCTGCCTACTCTCTGATATCCCTCCCAAAAGTTTTGTGAACTGTCGAATCTTTTTAAACCTTTACGTGCACCATTCTGTCATTTGGGTCCTACAAAGGTAAGTATGGAACACTGGAAGTTGTAACCACGTACAAGAAGCTGAAAGAAAGATGTGATCATCTTTTGGGCTACCCCCTCCTTTGGAAATTTCACAGAATCCATCATCTAAATAGAAATAAATATGTGAGAAACAGAGTAAGAAGACTGTCATTATCTTGTAAGTAAAGGGCGGACAAGTAACTTAGTTTTGAAACAGGTTATTGAATCTTTGTTGAACGTATTGCATGCTAACAAAAAATTGTTTGTTGTCTTGTGTTCAAATATAGTCACAGGTGCTTTGATCTATGGCATGCTTTTCAGAATAAGTAGAGAAGATTCTTTGCTCTATAGGGAACCTCTGACTATCTATTACCTGCTCAGACACATAACTAGGATGAACAGTAGTTTATATATAATACAAGAGAATTGATGGCTGAAATAAGCTAGTTTCAGGCAGAAATGCGTGACAGATCAATGTAAGGTTTGAAATGTTGTTAAAGTTGCTTGTTGATTGCCGGATAATCTCTCCTGGATAATTTGTGACCATGACCATGTAAAGAAAATAAACAGGCAAGTTTGTCATAAGTCTCTCCAGATATAACATGTAATTCACATTTGTTTACTTGTAAGTTCTACTTTTGTTATCAAAGTTAAAGCTTATGTCACTTAGAATCAGTGTTACGTGGGGACGCGTCCCCTAGATTTTGGTGACGTCCCGAACGTTTCGGGGACTTGGAGGGGATGTCTCCTATTTTAAAATAATCTTTTAAAAAAATTCTGACATTTTTACTTTTAAAAAGTTGTGACTTTTACCAAGAACATTAAATTATAATCTTGAAAGTACCTAAAATATGTTAAATAAAATTTATATCCTTAAATTCCATTGAATAAAGTTAAAATATTAGTTTTTTATATATTATTTTAATAGCTGTCAATTTTTTTGCCGTCCTGGAAACCCCGTCCCCCCGTCCCCCCATCCCCGAGACTTAGGTAACTATGCTTAGAATTATTATGTCAGAACAAAGCACTAGGTAGTCATATTTTTCTCTGCTAATGTTGGTGTGTTCAACACATTGGTGCTTATTAGGTACGAGATCATCATATAAATCGTGTTTAGACTCTTTGACAGTTGTTCAGATTCTCCAATCACATTGAGATAAGGAACCAATTTTTTGATGTTTGAAGAATGTAGCCATCATTACATGCATAATTTGTTTTCTCCAGTAGTGAGGGTGGCTGCAAATTTGGTTGACAAGAATAGAGAATACAACTATAGAAGCTTTTTACAAGGACAGAAATCAATGACAGTGGGTTGAAGGCATGTTCTGACAAATAGACTCTGGTGCAACATCTACATCAAGTTAGAGCCTGATTGATGATATTGTAGGCATTGCATAGCCTTGACAAGGTGAGAGAATTCTTGGAATTTTATTTACAGATTTTATGTGAGACAACCTCAGTTTTGCTAGGGTTTTCCTTTAAATGTCAGTTACTGCATAATGTTTCCTTGGAGTCTATTTTTGCATACAATATAAAGGTTTTGACAACTATATATACAAATTTTGGAAAACTATTTCGAGATCATATACTTATATGGTGCTTAAGGCAAAAAATTGAGATCATATACTTATACACAGCTAAAAGCAAAACAAAGGATAGTGAAAGTTTTGCGAGGCATGGAGTTTTCCTGAAACATGCAAGATTTGAGTTAAGCACAATGTATTGCTCACCCCAATGTACCAGCATCTGTGCTGCCACATTCGCCAAATCTATAGTTGCAGCAAAAAAATTGTTGAGATTCGCCCTACTCAAATGGGGAAACATGGAAGTTTTTTTGAGTGTTCATGGAGTCTTATTGACGTTGTAAACCCTTGCTGTGAAGGTGCAAAGCCTCCAGAAATTGGAAAACAGGGGCTCTGATGAAATTGAGCCACCACCGTTGTTTAGACAAACCACTGTGCTAAGCGTGAATAAAAATCAATGTGTTGTGTTTTAATGAGGATTTGTAGAGTGGTTGAAGCAATTCCAAGGAAAACTAGTGTGTCGGCATGAAGGAATGAGCCTCTGCTGTGGGTATTGTGTAGTTGCAGCAGGTATTATTTGCATGTTACAAGTTTGTTAGGTTTAGATTTTTTTTTTAATGTTTGTCTTTGTTTTTTAATTACTTTATAAAGTTATATATTTATAACTTGAATAAAATCTTTATATTCTGGATTTTAATAATTTCATGAATTGTTATAGTTTATATTTTTAATAATTTCAAGAAATTTTAAAATAATTTAGGATCTTATCATTTTAATGTTTTTATACACTTGTAAACTTCATGAAGTGTTATAGTTTATAAAACATTATATGAATATATATAAATTTATACGTTTAAAATATAATTCTTTTAATCATTGATAATTTTTTTGAATATTCAATCTAAATAGTAAAAGTTTATTTCTATTAGTCGAACTTAATCACGGATTTTATCGACAATTTTTTTAGCAGCGATTTTTTAATGAATTTTATCCTCAATTCGAACACAAATTCAAATGCAGGAACTTGGACTGGCATTACTGGATTCAGAACTTGCAATTGGTTTGGGCAGCTCCTCACTGGCTTGGGGTTCTCATTCAAAATGGAGTAGGAAGAGGTCCTTATGGTTCTATAACATTCTGATGGAATGATTCGGATATGAAATTGGAAAGTAAATTTAATGTGGTGGCTTAGAATAAAAATCAGGCCAGGTGCAAGGTAACCGAAGAAAATGAAGGGATGAAGCATTGCTCCTAAATTATACTAAATAGATCAAGAAAGGCAATTTTATGAAGATTACCCAGTTATCATCGAGCCTATCTTTTCTTCACGACACTTAACCAAAATTATCCGCTTCATTATTGTCTGTTATCGAGTGGTAAGACTCTTAAGCCCCATAAAATTGTAATTGTGGACCCATTTAAAAAAACTTGTGCTCAATTCCCGTCTTAAATTTACTTTTTGAACTTGCAATATGACTGCTCAATCTCTTTTTTTAACATATAGGAGATGTCTTATCTGTTGTAGTAGAAATTGGTGCACTTTTTTGCTTTACACATTGTTTTTGCTCTTTGATAACTAAATATAGCATTTTGAAGATTAAGTTAGATTAAAATTTAGCACTGCATGATACTGTAATTTTGTCTGGTACCACCCTGTTTCTATTTACAAACTAGTAATAGTAGCAGGTAGGATGTTTATCCTATAAAGTCGTTTATCACTGCTTGTTTTGTTCTTTTTCTGGCAAAATGAACAACCCCATAAATAATTGACAGTTGGAAATTGAATCTGACCAGGTGGTCATTTTTTACTTCTGTTTCAGGCAGTTGATGGTGCACTTAGCCAAGGTCAACATCTGAGGGCACTAGTTCTCGCTCTTCGTCTGAATGAAGCTAGCTTGATCAGGAAGTGTGTTGTCTCAGTGCAACCAAAGGATGTTGCCCCTGTTGCTGCTGCAGTTCCATCAAAGTACTTGCGTAGGCTAATTGAAGCATTTGCAGAGTATTTGGAAGACTCCCCCCATCTTGAATTTCTTCTTCGATGGTGCCAGGTTTGTCTTTTGATGCAGAGTATATTTAAGATGAAAATTTGTGTTGTATGCCAATTCCAAATTCTTATTTTGTTGGTTTGTTTTGTAGGAGCTTTGTAAATCCCATGGCCAATCAATTCAACAAAATTGCAAAGATTATCTTCCAGCATTAAGGTCATTACAAAAGGCTTTGACTAGGTTGCATCAAGATCTTGCAGATACCTGTTCTTCCAATGAGTATCTACTTCGGTATTTATGTATGGCATCATTACATAGTTGAAAGATCATCGGAGCCACTGTAACTGGTTACACAGTTAATTATATATTATATATTAGGGACAGATATATGGAATCTGCCATTTTATTAATATGCACAATGCATGTTCAAGCTTTGAATGACTGAAAGTGCATGGCAAACATGGCATCTGTACCTGAGCCCTGAGTGTAACATAATATTGTAGATTTGGGTTCTCAATGGCAACACCGAAGAAGTTATATTTCTACTTCAGAGGAAATATCTATATCAGTTATAGGGGGCTACAGGTTCAGTAGAAATTCTAAAATCCTTTATATTGTTATGACTGAAGAAGGCTTGGCACAACTTGCTAAAAATACTAAGCATTATAACGGCTGAGAGAGACCTGTACACATAGACCCTGGTGTTTTTTTTCACAGTAGGTAACTACCATCAAATTTTCAGCATTATCATTTTTTTTGTTCTTTTATTCTCAACATTTTCTGCAGTGAATTAAAAGAGTTACTGTTCTACAACAGTCCTAACAATATTAAACTTCTGATGTGGTTGATTTGTGAGGATAAGTATACTTGTCTTGTCAATGTGGTATGTCACCTTCAGTTTTCCAGATATAAAATTATCATAATTTAGAAAAATCATTTTGGTATTTCTTAAAGCTTTTGCTTCTTTCTGTACTCTAGGCTGTGATTCACTTTTATGACTGTGTTACTGCATTTGTTTTGGCCCCAGAAGTATGAATCTTAACGATGCTGTCTAAAGTTTTGACTCCAAGTCGAGACCAATGAGGTAGTAAACAGTGGAATTCATATGGTGTTTGATTTTCAGTTGTATGATATATCAAGGAAAATAATTATGCATTGTATTGGAAGATCACTTGGTATACACCCATTCTATGGTGGTTCAATGTGATTGTTATTATTTTTGACAAAAGGTAAATTTATGTTAAATCAGAATGTGGAGGATTTACAACAAAAAAGAACAGAGTTGATGAATCTGATTGTTATTATGCGCATTTAGTTTTATTGCTTGTGGTTGTCCTTTTCAGTACAAAATTTTAAGAAACTGCCTAGCCATTTCCTAGTCTACTATTCTGGACCACATCATATGATTATGATATGAATACTCTATTAGAAGCATAGATCAACTTTCTTGTTTGTAACTGATTGCAGCTAAATTTGGTGGTTTAAAACATTTAAGAACCACGTTCTTCCCAAAATATAGCTTGTCAAGTAACTCTATATGATGATACTGTTAAATTTTCCTTTATGTCGAACATAATTGTTAATCATTATATGTAAGTTTTTTCTGAGTTGGTTAGACCTTCAAGTGAATTGTTGATTTACATGATATTAGCAACACAAACTGCAACATATGTTTGCTGATCTGTAAGCTCTTCAACTTTGGAATTATCCATAGAAACAAAAATAAACGCTGCTGTTCTACTTTCTATTAGAAAATGACAGAGATAGCTAGTGAATGAATTATGCTTATGCTTAGAATCCACAATTGCAGGAAATGAAAGAATTTAAGCTCATAGACACCAACAAATTTTATCTTGGAATCCTCTAGAGGAAAAACCAATTGGGAAGGGCAATTGTTCTTTCTTCCCACTTTTATTGGTCAATTCAAAATAACAAGTACAAAATTTACAATAAGTATGAAAGAGAAGTAGATGATATCTCACACTTCCTCCCAAATACTTGCTTGCTCTGTCTCAACACTCTTTTCTTCTATAAAACACAATTCCAGCACTAAGAACTTCTTGCTCACTTGCTTTTATGCTTCGATGATCTTATTCTCTTCTACAGACATGTATTTATAACTTTTTTCATGTCCTCCCGTGCACTGGAGAATAGGAAAGGTCATGGAGGAGAAGAGACATAAACAATCGTCCAAATTCTGGGTTGTTCGTTCCATATTTTTGTTTTCTGTCTGAAAGAGCCAGGGCCGTCGCCCAATGTAGACCGGCGGTTCTAAGACCGCTGCCCTGGTTGGGTGGTGGTTCTGTAACCACCGCTCTACACAGAGCGGCGGTCATGTTACTAAAAAGACAGAACCTCCGTGTATCATTTTTCCTTCTTCTTGCTGACTGTTTTGATGAAGTAGATTCATTTTTGGATCCCTATGGATCATTTGCAGAGCTGCAACAAGCATTATGTCGAAGCCATAAATGTTGTGTTGAATGAGCATTAGTCAACCTAAATATCAATGCTACAAATTTTCAGAGAGCATTGTTTGATAATTCTATCTCGACCACATGCTAATAATTTTCAGTCCATTTATCAAACAAATAATGTATATCATGCTTTCAATTTTCAACTAATATATGATATTAAAAAGCATCTTCACAGAATCGGAAAATAACGATTTCAATCTTATACTTTATCCCCTAGAAAAAAATAAAATAATGAATCTACAAGAGGAACCCTTGTAGGGAATATATTGAGAACATTATCTCTAAATGTGATATGTTTCCGCCTATAGCCTAGTTAAGGTTATTTCACTTGGTCAAGCAGAAAAAAGAAATGAACGTTAGATAGATGAAACTCTTGACAGATTCATCTTGAAGAAATCCAATGGTTAATATTATTTTGTAACTTGGACTATATGATCTTTTTAGAAATTCTGTTTAAGGAGAACACCAACCCCACCCGCTTTAGAGACAATCTTGGACTGGTACAAGGAATTACGGGTTGACAAAACAATTTACTTGAACAGGCACAACTAGTTGGAAGCTATAGCCTTAATTCTTCTGTGCATAAATAATTAAAACGCTCAAGACAAATATGAATTCTTGGATTAGAACTTGTTAAAAAGATCCTAGTGAAGAAAGAAGTGTTTTCAACAATAAATTTTAATAAAATAAAATCCCATTTAAAATAGTAGGGATTAAATAAGTAGTTTGAACCCCAAGAGCAACAAATTACTTCCAAATTTTTCAAGGCACTTTTGAAGCAAGAAAACTACTTCAAGTCCAAGATGACTTGGTTGAAAGCTGGTGATGAAGTACACTTTTTTAAAGTGCTACGACATGCTATATTAAAACTCATTCAAATATATAAAGAAACCTTGATTAATGACTTTACTGTGATAAAAACAAAAAAATGAAGCATTTGAGGACTCGAACAAAGAATACATAGGCAAGACTCAGGGAAGAATGCTTAGTTCATCTATGAAGAAGTTACCAGTATTACCCGGGGACGCGTCCCCTAGATTTTGGTGACGTCCCGAACGTTTTGGGGACTTGGAGGGGACATCCCCAATTTTTTTAAAAATCTTTCAAAAGTTTTATGATGTTTTAACTTTTAAAAAGATGCTATTTTTACCAAGAACATCAAATTATAATCTTGGAAGTACCTAAAATACATTAAATCCTGATTAAATCCCTAAATGTCATTGAAAAAAGTTAAAATATTGAAATATTAATTTTATGTATTATTTTAAAAGCCGTCCCCCTGCCATCCCCTGCCGTCCCGGTAACCCCGTCCCTCTGTAGCCCCCTCGCTCCCTCCCTCCCCGAGACTTAGGTAACTATGGAAGTTACCAACCTTTAATACAAACATGTTACCTTTTAAGTGCAAATATCTTGATTAGAGGCTAGGGAATGGGATAACCACATCTGCACCATTACATTCTCTTGGGTCACGTAAATCAAAGTTCATTTTTATTTTCCTATTAAAACATGGGTTCCTGATAAAGTGGTGAAGATTAATTGCAGAGAGGTTAATAAAGGGAGAGGAAATGGGAAACAAGGGGTGTGAATTCTTGAATCAGACTTCGAAAGACCTTGGTGATTAACATATTTTTGTTAAATTATTTTCTTTTCTAATGTGTTTGATGAAATCATTGGATAAAAGGTAAATGGTCATAAAAGGATGAGAGATTAAAGATAGAGAGAGGGGGTGGGAAGGAGAAGGGTTTGGTAAACCCTAGCTACAATGGGTAGTCGAGCTTTTATGCTCTAGATATAGACACAAAATTTTAGCTAAATGGCTCGTAGTCAAACGGTGTGTATGACAGTGTAAAAGGTGTTTCCTAGCCATCCACCAAGCTATAAATTCTACGCGATATTGATAAAATAAGGGATGATGATGAGATCATGCCCTGACTAAATTTGACAGAATGGATGCCCCTTAGTCCTTGGCAGTTAAGCCCAAGCGTTATGTGCACCTAACCTGTGCAAGCTTCAGATTCAATTAAAAAAACAAAAAGGGGGGTTTGTATCGACAATCAAGTTGAGCCATTGTAAAATGTGATTTTTCATCCCATTTTTATGACTTGTATTTAATTGCATTTTTTTCTGTTGTTCATAGAAAATCTATGCTTGAAGTGAATGGTCAACACATGTATTGTGATTGTTGAATCCCCTATGTTTAGTTGTATTTTCCCCAGCTTTGGTCCTTTGTAGGGATTTGATTTGAAGCTATGTTTGCCTTACTTATTAGTTACATTTTGGGTACGTATATTGGCAACCACTAAGCTCTAATCCTTTCAAAGTCTTGATTTCAAAATTTGGAGTTGGTTATTTGGATTGTGAATAATTTCTCATATGCAAAGCATCGTTGTTTGATCTTTGTTGTGTGTTGCACACAATCACTCTACTTCTAAGAGGACAACATCTATTAGTGTGATAATGTTCTAGAACTACGCGTACGAGGATATGCAAAAGGAGACATTGAAATTTCGAATTTTGATTGCATGTACAAGGATCATATCCGCTCGGTCCCCTCCTCTCGTGAGCTTGCCTATGCACCTAGGACACATGCTTAAAGCTATCCTTTGTTTTATGTTTTTGTTAGTAACAAACATTAAAGGGATATATATATATATCTCCCTTTAATGCTTGTTTAAAATAGTATTATGTAAGTTCTTGGGGTAGTGAGTATGTGTACACATGTTTTGTCTTCTGAATCTGTGAGCAATGCTGGAGATTCAATTTTCTAAATATTGCTCTGGCCTCTATAGACACCTAAAATTCACAATTTATTATTTGGCAATGATAACTTCGTTTTTGCACTTAAACTTTTCAAGCATGACTTGTGCTCACATTCCAAGCCTAGGTGACCTATCCTTATCTATCTTGCACAACTTATTTCTCTATTCATGTTGCTCAGTGAATCATAAAACTACTTAAATTAGTCCACACCATTATATTCATACCAATTGTCATTTCTAGAACTTTGCAGAATCCCATAAAGTGTCCATTGTGGACCATCTTGTATATGCTAGTGTTTAAATGCCCAATCTAAATTAATGGTGAACTCACACCTAGAGACACATTTAAATTAATCATTTCTAAGCCATACATTAAGATAAAACATTTTAAAGGAAAGAGGGAGAACAAAACTTAAAATTAAGAAACTCAAACCTCTCCCTTAAATGTTTGGATTCATCTTTGATTCAATGATATCTATTGAACCGAGTGTAAGATGAAGCGAAAACGTTTGGCTGTTTAGGAAAAGGGATTTGACGAAGCAATACATTTATTCAAATTGGTGTTGGTCATATTTGATAACATTTTGCACTCAACAAAGGTTTTTCTCAAATTTGCCTTTGCTTTCCAAGAGTATAACGTCAGAATGAAAATTTGACGTTTTTGGGTGTAGGTAGGAGGTTTCTTATATAAGTTTTCACTTTGGAAAGTGTGGCGATCTTACTGCATGTGGAATAATGGAGATGTGAGATTAGATTTAATTAATTAGAATTATGAGTAATTAAGTAGGATTAATACTCCATGACATCTAGATGGGAAGAAAGAGGGTTTAATTAATCAATTATGAATTGATTAATATGTCTAGATTAGTTTGTAGAAGTTTTTTTTGAGAGGAATTAAGAGGGAATTGATTATAGATTTAGAGGTGATTTGAAATGAGATTTAGTTAATGAAATGTCAGTAATTAATAGATGAGGGAGAAATTTAATTAATTAAGAATAAGATATTGATTAATAAATGAAGTCGAATTTAATCAATGAAAAATCGTTAATTAGTATCTGTAAGGGGAAAATCAATTAATTAATGAAGGATCATCAATTAACAAACAAAGAATGATGTTAGTATGATTTGTGTAATTTACAATTAAATCAGCACAAAGAATTTTATGTGTCTATATTTGTCACTCTTTGGGACAATGTCGTGTGAGTGACACAATTGTAAAGATAGTAGAAAATTAATAGACAATTTAATTGTGAAAAATAGAATAAAGTTAGTTTGGTGTAGCTGATGCCCTCTTGAGTGACTTTGAGGTGATAGAAGAAGCAAATGGGTGCTTGAAAGGTTGAAAATTGATCATGACATAAGAAAAAGCCATTGTGACGGAAAATACGACACCACGACATTCGAAACTACCGTGCTAGAGGCTATATAGAAGGGGAGGGGTAAAAACATTTTGTCCGTCGCGAGTAGAAGAAATAAAGCTCTGAGAAGTAGAGGTGAGAACCGTGGTGAACATTCTGTTCTACTCCCACCATGCGTGCCAAATGTATTCTAGTATTTAAATTCATAATATAAATTTATCAGGAAATTACACCTAGAAGTTCATATAGATTAATCATTTCTATACTATACATCAAGATAAAACATTTTAAAGGAAATAAAGAGAACAAAGCTTAAAATCAACAAACTCAAACCCCTCCCCATCTATTGTTTGGACTTGCCTTTGATTCATGGATGTCCTTTGAATCGAGTGCAAGATGAAGCGACATCGTTTGGTTTTTTAGGAGTGATTTAATGAAACAAAACATTTATTCAACTTGGCTTTAGCCATATTTGATAATCTTTTGCACTCAACAAAGGGTTTTATCAAATCTGCCTTTGCTTTCCAAGAGTAGAATGCTAGCATAAGAATTTTGTGTGTTTTGGAGTATGTAGGAAGTTTCTTATATATGTCTCCACTTTGGGAAATGTCCTGATCTTAGTGCATGTGGGATAATAAAGATGTAGGATTATGTTTAATTAATCATGATCAAGAGTAACTTAGTAGGATTAATTCTCCATAAGAATTGGATGGGAAGAAAGAGGGTTTAATTAATCAATTAGGAATGGATTAATATGTCTAGATTAGTTGTAGATTTTTTTGAAAGAAATTAAGAGGGAATTGATTAAATTTAGAGGCAATTTGAAGCGAGATTTAGTTAATGAAATGCCATTAATTAATAGATCATAGGGAGAAATTTAATTAATTAATAATAGGTTATAGATCAAGAAATGAAACAAATTTCAATCAACACAAGATTGTTAACTAGTATCCAAAAGGGTTAAATCAATCAATTAAAGAAGGGTCGTCAATTAATAATCAAGAATGATGTTAATATGATTTGTGTAATTTATGATAAAATTAGCACAATAGATTTTTAGGTCTCTACATTTTCCTCTCTTGGAGATGGTGTCGTATGAGCAACACAATTGCAAAGATAATAGAAAAATAATAGACAATTTAACTGTGAAAAATAGAAGAAAATTTAGTTTGGTGTAGATGATGCCCCTCGAGCGACTGTGCGGTGAAGAAAGAAGTAGATGGACACTCGAAAGGTTGAAAAATGATCACAACAAAAGAAAAATCCATTGCGACAGTCAAAACCACCATGATGGAGGCTATATTGAAGGGGAGGGGTGAAAACATTTCACTTTCACTGTCGCATGTAGAAGAAATAGAGCTCTGAGAAGTAGAGGCGAGAACCATGGTGAACATTCTGTTCTATTCCCACTGAGTGTGCCAAATGTATGACAATGTTTAAATGTCTAATATATATTAATTAAGTACTTACACCTAGAAGTTCATATAGATTAATCATTTCAATGCTATACATTAATATAATACATTTTAAATGAAATGAAAAGAACAAAGCTGAAAATTAAGAGATTCAAACCTTTCCCTTAGATGTTTGGACTTGCCTTCTATTTGTAGATGTCCTTTTAATCCAGTGCAAGATGAAGTGAAAACATTTGGTTGTTTAGGAGGAATGATGTGATGAAATAAGAATTTTATTCAACTTGACGTTAACCATATTTGATAACCTTTTGCATTCAACAAAGGGTTTTTATCAAATTTGCCTTTGCTTTATAAGAGTGCAATGCTAGCATAAACATTTTGTGTGATTTCATACTATGTAGGAGGTTTCTTATATAGGTTTCCGCTTTGGGAAATGTGTTGATCTTAATGTATGTGGGATAATGAAGTTGTAGAATTATGTTTAATTAATTGGGATTAAGAGTAACTTAGTAGGATTAATACTCCATGCAAATTAGACATGAAAAAGAGTAGGAATTGATTAGTATGTCTAGATTAGTTTGTAGATGTTATTTTTGAGAGAAATTAAGATGGAATTGAATAGATTTATAGGTGATTTAAATTGTGATTTAATTAATAAAATGTTATTAATTAATAGATAAACGAGAAGTCAATTAATTAATAACACGTGATTAATTAACAAATAAAACAAAACTTAATTAACGAAAGATAATTAATTAATAGATGAAGGGGGGATTTAATTGATCAATAATGTGTTATTAATTAACAAATGAAGCAAAATTAAATTAACGAACGATAATTAATCAATATCTGAAAGGGTAAAATCAACTAATAATTGAATGTTGATGTTAGTATGAATTTTGTAATTTAACCTAAATGATTAATCTTTATAGGGGTAGTAACCGATGATAGATTATCCTAATCAATTAGTTTCCAAAGCTAATTGTAGCAATATCAGGAATAATCATTGAACAAAGCTAAATAATGATAAACAATGTGACAAAACATTAACAATGAGAGGGACAAGAAGACTTAGTTAATATTCTAACTTCTGTACTAATCTGGGATGACCTGATGACTAGAAAAGGATGGAAATGATCCACCAAAACTTCGCTACTGAAACTGTGTCTTGAACAACTCCCTGGACCAAAGCGTATGGTGTGGACCAAAATGTACCCCCATTATGGCCCTTTATATATGCCCTTTTCCCTCTGCACTTTCATCTCCTGAAACTTCCTGGGTCGGCGTGCTACTTCCTGATATGCTCTTGTCTACAATTTGGACCTTCGACATTGTGTGATGCTTACTATACAGCTAATTGAATCTTAAAAACCCTATATGGTAAAATAGTCCTACAAACAAACATTAGTTGGGTTGTGGGCAACCCTGTGCACCATTAATGTTGCCACTACTTCGAAGAGGGTTTAAACCACACATCATTCTCTCCTAGCATGTGATATCTAGAATGTATGCAACCATATTGATAATCATGACCCTGCAACAATGTGATTATACTTGAACATTTTCTTTAACTTGACTTGAATTTGATAATGTGCCTTTTGTACTTGCAAATATGAATGGATGAATACCCTATATTGAGTATGCAGAGTATGTGAGGCTCAATAGAATCTTGGAATAGCTTTTCTTGTGATTTCTCTTAGTGTTTTCTCATTGGAATGCTAGGAGTCAAGTAGATAGAGTGCCCTCTCCTAATGAGAGATGAATGACTTGCTTATATATGTGTTCTGGATCTGGAAAACTTGGATAACATTGTCTAAAAGTGTACCAAAGGAATTCAAATTGAGAAAAGTACCTTTAGAGGAAGAGGGACCAAAGCATCTAGGTCGGCCCATAGCATATGGGCGCTATGACCCTTTTTGGATGCTATGGTCCTAGATGTATATGCGAGTAATATGAAAGTTGGAATTGTAAAATGTGAGGGCATAACCTGATTTGATGGATTAATATGAATGTTGTTGGTAATTTGGGACTGCGGAATAGTGCTATGATTTAATAACAAACAAAATCATGCACACATGATCTAAACAATTCCCCAAAACCTACAGCAGTGGAAGTATAAACTAGAATAATCCAAATCAAGACAAAGTGCACACACATAAGACACCTTGTACCATGGTTTACTCAATGCGGGCTAGGTCCACCAAAGATAGAGATCTCATATATATAATACAACAAGAGTACAAACCAACTCTTTAATACAAGAGTACAAACCAACTCTTTAATACAAGAGTACAATGCATCTCTCCAAGAGTATTGTAGACATCTTTTTTTGGTTATAACGCCCCTCCGTCATCTCACATTCACGCTATTTCCATTCTCGCTTCACTTTTTCTTAAATTAAATGAAATCCTATCTATTTTCTCACATTATTTGATTAATTATCAAATGGGCTCCATATAGACCCATTTGATAATTCAAATTTTGGCATATCCCCATCCTTCACATTTTATTTAATCCATGGGTATTAATACACCCATCCGACACCTTTTTTTAAAATGGAATCTTTATCTCACCCACCATGTTAATCATGCTCCCCACTCCATCTAATAATTCAAGTTATGGTCCCCACGTGATCACATCATATCCCTAACTCAAGTTACTTTACTCAACCTCGGTTACTTGTTAACCCCACATCTAAGCTATAAATATGGGTTTTTTTTCCCATATTTCAAGGAGAAAAATAGAAGACTGAAGACTTAGAAAGAGGAGGAGGATACATTTTTCAAGAAGACCTGGAGATACCTAGGCCTAGAGAAGAGAAGAAAGAGCTTAATTAAGTTCTATCAGTTTAAGGAAGAAACCTTTGCCATGGTTCATTATCTTGTCATCTTGATGTCCGGTTCATCTCCATAACAGAGCACAAGCTAAGTTCCCTCGTCATTTTAGTTACTTTTCATTTTATATTCCATTATTACTGTTCATGATCTATTATTATCTTATTTGCGACGGGGGTTGACATCCTCCAAGGGAGTTAAATCCTCTTGGAACCAGCACTGTCTAGGAAACCCCCACATATTGTGATATAATCTTATCGATTTCAGTTTTACAGATCCAACTTCTTTATATCATGCATCTATCTTATTTGCGCCCGTATCATCCATTGTCATCTCCAAGGTACTAAGCCCTTGTATACTCAACGTTGCTTAGTGTTTCTTGATCACTTGTAC
The DNA here is from genome assembly GCA_019776745.2 of Taxus chinensis. Classification (NCBI taxonomy): domain Eukaryota; kingdom Viridiplantae; phylum Streptophyta; class Pinopsida; order Cupressales; family Taxaceae; genus Taxus; species Taxus chinensis. Next base: position 72,942,033 of record CM034154.1, on the reverse strand, counting down.
ACTCATTTGGAGAGGAAGATGGAAACTCAGATCAACATTTGACACGCCAGGTGGGACCAGATCCTAGATCTAGTCATTTTGTTTGTTATTTTATTCATCTTTTCTAACTTGCTTGCTTGCAATATCTTAGTATTTGTCGATTTCAGGTCACTATGGTCACTTGAAGTCACCTTGGAGGTACATGCTCTTTGTTTTCTGTTTACCCACATGGGGAACAAATTCGGAAATTGATCTTATTTTTTTTTGGCTTCTGCTCTCAATCTTAACTAGAAATTAATCTATATTTTGCTTTCAACAAAATCACGCTTTTCAACTTGTGTTTATAGTGAACACGATGTATATATAGATCTTATTTTACATTAAACATGATATATAATCTTTTATTGTTATTCTATTTTGATCTTATATATCTAAGATCTTAAGTTTACATCTATATTTATTTATTTAAATAAACAAAAATTATTATACTAACTTAAGCTTCTTACCTATCTACTTGCTTCCCTAACCAAGCTCCCAACTCCCCTCGGCTCTCTCCCACTCACTCATCTCCTAGCTCGGCCATTCCACCTTGCTCTTCCATTCCCATAGAATTATCCCCATGCCAATCTTTACATCGACTCCCGCCTCATTGTCTCCTTTCCCCCTACGACGCTTCATCTACACGCTCAACTTGCCATCCTCCTCTGCTCGAGCTCCATCCTCCACACCCCCACTCCACACAACTTGACTTCTCACACTTCCTCACGCATACACCCTGCTCTTCGACCCGAGCTCCCATATCCTTCACACAGCTCTGCCTGAGCTCTATCCTCAAGTCACATGACCACCATCTCACCCCTCCACGCTTTTCCCTCAACTCTCACACCTACGCTTCACTCTACTCGCACATCCACCAACTCCCTGCCTCCTGCGCTGCTCCCCATATCCCTTCTATCCCACTCCTCCAACACCACGTCCTTGGCCACTCGACCATGAGATCTCCCACGTCTCGCCCCTTGAACATATTTGTCCCTTTCCACAAGCCAAGACACGAGAATCCTCTCGACTCTCTCAACCACCGCTCTTATCCCATCCCTCACCACAAATCACTCCCTCACTCACCTTTCAAACGCATCTGAATTTTGGTAAGAAAGAAAAACATTCAAATTTTATCCACTCAGGTTCATAAACCTTTGATGTCTAATGTGTCCAATTATTTCTAGCTCATTTTTAGATCCATGCAGGTGACTGTATAATCTATTTATAGCAATCGGCTTACAATTATTTACAACACATTTAAACAATGCTTGCAACACCATAGCCACTTACCTTTCTGTCCCCAATTACGACTCCTAACTCCCTACTCCCCATTCATATCCTCCCTATGTGCTTTCCCTCAAATCTCCTGCTCAGAGCCGAGTTCCCTGACCAGCTCGCTCATCCTTCTGGGAATCCCCACTCTCAATGACTCTGTCCTTTCCCCCCACCGCCTACAACTTCACTCCATCTCATGCTCTACCCAAGCCATCCTCATTGCCTCACCGCCACGTAGTCTCAACTATTTCCCGCTTCATTTCTAATTTAGGCACAACTTTGTGGGTAAGGACTGTCAAGCCTTTCCATAGTAACCGAACTACAATTATTTACTAGCAATTCACGCAGCACCAACATAGCCAATCATACATTATCTATCTCCACTGTCCTTACTTTTTTGTAAAGTGAGGTTTGACGTGACTTGTCACCTAATCTCCACCTGTTTGCATGCATCACCCATATCTCCCACATAGGACAAGTAAAACACATGTCTAATCAGCAATAGTAACACCATCCTAGTTTCCACTTAAGTTTCTAGTTTATTAATTAACTTATTAATATTGATGATCCATTTTCTTATATTTATTGTGTTAGTTAAGCAGTGTTAATAATGTTCTTTTATTTTCACTCATCGTTTTAGTTAAATAATGCATTTTTTTAATCAATCTAATTTGTGGCTTAATTAACTTTTATTTAATATGCTTAATTTGTTAATATTGTTTTTCTTTTTATGTTAAATTAGTATAATTACTTTAATCTATTTTGTTACTTGGGTGGTATTATTATTCGTACTTAAATCTCTGTCAGTTTTGTCTATAAGTGACTAATCAACAAATTGACTAGTTAGACATCTCCCACGACACAATTTTTATTCAATAATTAGAATAATTATCTTTATTATTTCCCTAATTAAGCATCTCTTTCAGTACCATGTCATTATGACCATGGTATTACTTTTCTTATTTTGTCATCCCTGTGGACTAATCGTTTTATTTGCTTCAGCAGGTAACATCCATGACACTACGACCACAACATTACATTGTCAAAGACAATGTTTAAATCAAACACACCGCTTAAAACACATTTACCGACCTTATCTTCAAATATAGACAGTGCCATTTTAGGTTACTCGGGCGTTCTTGGCCACTGACCGTCGCCTCCAAGCATGCCATCATCACATGTGATCAAATAAATAGAAAAAAAAACATTATCCATATCCCTCTTTCCAGTCGTTAATGGTGCACTTTTAAGGTCACTAGACGTTTCGGGTTGGTGATTAATACCTCTAAACACAAAACACTCAAATAACCAGGAAAAACGATTCTCTAGGTATTCGTCATTTTTCTTTATTTTCTCTTTTCTTTTGAAGTTTGGTAGAGCTTCTCAATAAACCAATTTGCAGATAAAAACACCGAATCAAATAATATCAATAAAAGAATTCATTCGGGATGGATTAAACTGAAGAGATTACATACATATATAGGTAAATGACTCCTTAAAATAAGGAGTCAACTTCTATCCCTCATATCTCTCTCATGATCACTCAGCATCCCACAAATCTCTCCCAATTTATCTCATCCCTATAAGATCTCTCACATTCCTATCAACGTGAGTTGTTCTCACAACTTCACAATTATTCTAAACTATATTATTAATAATGTTACACAATATATTCGTAACATTCACTCCCCTATTGTTTACATTATTAATTCCTATTACACACTCCCCTAATGTGAACAAGGTAGAGAAAAACATTCACACGTTTTCTACAACTTGCCTACCTCTGCATGCTCATTCATGATCTTGGTACGTTGAACCTCTGTTCACCAAATACGAACCCCTGTTTGACAAAAAATGGACCTTTGTCCTAGGTATGAGCCCTTGCTCATGAACCTCTGTTCATCCTCTTCAAGAAAAAACATGATGCTGCTTTTTCTTGTGCTTTTATCTTTCTACTACAACATATTTACATCAGGAAGTTGTAAAAGGAAATACAATTCTGAACAGGAATGTGACATCTGTTCTTATTACAAATAATGAAACACACATCTGAAAAAATGCCACAAACTCATTATGTGGCCTCGTCACGTGTGGCTGGGGAGAGGATGCTGGTTGTCCTCCTTCCTCCATTACCTCCAGCCACCATGTGCTGCTACTTATTTAGTATAGAAAATTGTCAAAATTATAACAATCATCTAAAGGTTTTTCTTTATCACTGTCTTCTTCTTCATCAACAGCCATGGCACTTTCTTCTATTTTTCCATCAAGTAAATCTCGTGCTCTTTTCTTGCAGTTTATAGATAGATGTCCATCTTGTTTACAATAGTAACAAGTGATATGTTTCTTTGTATCTCTAAAAGTTGATCTTTGTTTAAAAGAAGATTTAAATCTCCCTTTATCATATGACTTGTTTTTACCATACATTGTAGTTTCTTCAGGTGTAACAGTCTTATCATCTATCAGTGAAGAAATTAGATCTTCTAGGCTGGGATTGATCTTGCTCAAAGTAAAAACAATGTTTGAATAGTGAGATGACATACTATTCAACAAAACAACTTTTGCATCATCATCCTCTACTTTAATTTTTATCCCTGACAATTGATTCAAAATAGACCGAAACTTACTTATATGTTGTACCATGTTTTCTCCTTCATCCATCTTGAGTCCGAACAACTTCTGCTTCAAGGTCACTGCAGCGCTTCCGGTTTGGGATCTAAACAACTTGTTTAATGTTGTCCAAATTAAATTTGAACCTTTTGAAAAGTCTATATGATGCAAATATGCATTAGACAACCTAAGTCCAATGATTGTTGTTGCTTTACGATCTCTACTCTCCCATTTGGCGCTTCATTAGCATCGGTTGGTTTCTTGAATGTTCCATCCACAATATCCCACAAATCTTTGTTAATGAGTGTTAACTGAGTTCGTACTTGCCAAGTGTGAAAATCCTTTCCATCAAATTTTTCAACATGACTCAATTTATCCATTATGAGTCTCCACAATTTGACACAAAAAGGTGTCGGTTTCAACCGAAAATACACCCTTTTTACAAACAATTTAAAATTTTGACAAACACTTTACTACATTTATAATGACAAATGAATTTTAATAAACACATGACTCTTGACTTAAATGCAAACTGACTCTATTGACAATTTGACAAGAGACATAAAATGATACTTGACGAAATTCATTTAAAAAGTAATAAATTGAGATTACTTTTTAAATAACCTAAAACAATATTAGAAAAGCATAATGCTTTATGTCATCTAAACAAGAATTACACGACATGGAAAAAAACTATAATTTTAATTATAGCTTAAAGCAAACAATACAACTGTCAAACAACTGTCACAGGAAACGACTAGAACAAAACCAGAATAAAACTGCAGATCGCCTGGAAACTGCAGATCAAAACTTGGAGAAAACTGTCATAACATAAGGATAGAAATATAACTTAGAGGTGAATTTTCACAAAAAACTGCATGAAGACTGATACATGTGCACCTGAAACTGTAAATCTAGATCGATTATAACGTAGCAGGCATTCTAATGAAGATCCAATGATAAAGAAGGGATGGCAAACCAGATCAGAAACGTAGCAGGAGATCCAAATTTATGCGCTCCAATCAGATTCTACTATGCAGCGAAAGCTTGGATAGACGCCTACAACGTTGCACCAACAAATGTCAACTTTATTTGGATCTCCCATGCAACTATTCATGGATACGTGGCTGATCTATAATATATTCCCCTGCAGTAATAGATGCCAAGATTTATAAGACTATTGGATCCACGGATAAGACGTTTCCTTGCTATGCATGCTTATGCTCCAACCAATACTCAGATTCACTCTCCAATAGATATATCCAGCTCTAATAAAGTCCTCTAGTGCACACGATCTAACTGATATTCACCAACAATATCTTCATGTAGATGCAAACGAGTTCACAACAAATGATGCAAATCTTTCAAAGTAGATCTTTGATCCCATGTTACCACTGATATGTGGACCAGATAGGTGCAAATTTCCCATAGAATGAGAATTTATAATGATCATAAACAATCACTACCCCTTGCAAATTCTCACCGAGCCATATCTACTCTGATACCAAATGAAGTTTGGTAGAGCTTCTCAATAAACCAATTTGCAGATAAAAACACCAAATCAAATAATATCAATAAAATAATTCATCCGGGATGGATTACACTGGAGAGGTTACATACATATATAGGTAAATGAATCCTTAAAGTAAGGAGTCAACTTCTATCCCTCATATCTCTCTCATGATCACTCAGCATCCCACAAATCTCTCCCAATTTATCTCATCCCTATAAGATCTCTCACACTCCTATCAACGTGAGTTGTTCTCACAACTTCACAATTATTCTAAACTATATTATTAATAATGTTACACAATATATTCGTAACATCTGCATTTAACTTTCTCTTTTCTGAGTGACTATTTGCATCAAATATCACATTTCATTTTGGTCTAAAACGAACCTTCTGCATCCTGTGATCACATAGCTTAAGTAAATAATTTAACTCTCTGCATTTCACTTATCACACACTGCCTGAGACTGCACAAACATAATTAACACATCAAAACATTCCTCTCACGTGGTTTACTGATTGGGACCTAAACACCCAACAGGAAACCGTCTCAGACATCTCCCAATCCATAACTACCTGAAACCAGCCTTAGATTCCTTTAGGCATGTTCATTACCTACTTTTTTTTCTGTTCACATCCTCTAAATTAATCACGAGGCTAAAAATATTCTGCTTGATTTTTTTGTCAAAAACATACATAAACAAATGTTTCTCTATTTCACACCTATTGTCGCTCTCTCCCAAATCGAGACAAAACAACAATCTGCTCTATCCAATAAAGTTACTTCCTCTGATGATCTCACTCAATAAGATTCTAAATTCAAAACCATGCCTTCAGTCACTCCATCTCTAGTCTCCATGGTCTCACCTCATGAGAACCATGTCATACAAAATTCTCCCCTCCTTGACACCAACCCTTATATCTCTCGTCAAGCCAGTCTTCCTAGTTCGATCATAACACCATTTCCCGCTCCTTTAGATACACTCAAATCTCCTCCTAACCCCATATATGACTTCTTACTCCAGAAATCTCCTATAATCTTTCAATCCTCCCAATCTCCAAAATTAGTGGATCGCATTCCACCCACATCCCATTTTGAAAATTCCATTAATAGGCCTGTCCAACAGTCTCCAATTCTTAACACACATATCCCTACTCATCGTCATGCCCCTATTGCTCAACACCAGCCTATGCAACAATCCCAACCTATGACACATGTTAATCTTTGCCAAGCAGCTCCCAAACACCTACATATCCACAAATTAATCAAATGTCTTATCAAACCATTCCGTAAACATCCTATCCACAAACTTATCAACCACCTTATCAGAAGCTACACCAAACACCCACACACCCAAAAACACATCATTTGCCTCATCAAACTACTTTTCAAACCACACAGCCGATCCAATCTCGACGTTACAACACCTCGAGTGATTCAATTCATGCCTTAATGAATCAGTTAGCTAGTTTAGAAACCCTTATCGTACCACCCAAGAACACCTTATCCTATGAAAAAATATGTAATGAACCGATTCTTCCATCGGTTCCAATTAAACCTTACCCTCCTCATTGGAAACTTCCTACATTTAATAAGTTCAACAATAAAGAATATCCCCAACAACATCTCCTCACATTTAAACACACATGTTGTCTTATTTACTTCTTCGCACTTTCCCCATGTCTTTGTCTGGTCTTGGGCTGGATTGGGATAACAGTATCCCGCAAAATTCCTTATTCTCTTTCACTCAACTTGCACAACTGTTCTTAGAACATGTTTCTATCAATATCACACATAAAACCACTATCACTGATCTATATACCATTTGACACATATGAAAATGAGCCCATCGCTGACTTTGTCGCACGATGGCATGATGTTATAAACCAACTATCCTTCACTATCCCGCAAACTAAACTCATCGAATTATTCTCGTGTTGGTATGCTAGACATATATCATCTACTTTACAAATCTAATCATTCTAAACCTTTGATGAAGCTTTCACAATGGCTCATAAGATTGAAACCCATGCCATTGAGCAGGGTCATCTTAAACTAAGTTCAACTAAATCAAAATTTGAATCTATTAAACCATTCACACATAACGGAGAGAGTTCAGGGCTGCAGCCAACACTATGGTCATTTATTCCTCATCCCTATCTACACCAAGCACATGGTCTCAACAACGATCTCCTCAATCAACAACCAACTACACTCCTTTAGGAGAATCATACAGTTATGTATTTGATAAGTTGATGAGTGCAAACTTCATCCAACTTCCTCCCATATGACCCGTGGACAACTCACATGCCAAGCCTATTTGGTATCATGAGGCCCACTTTTGTAAATATCATCGAGTCAAAGGTCACGACATTGAGAGATGTCGTTCCTTGAAAGATCATGTCCAACAACTTGTAAATCAAGGGGATATCCAAATATACACTTCCACTACATAAACTAATAAACCACAAACAAATCATGTCACCCCCTTTAAATCTCAACTATAAAACACTTGTATGGTTGACACTATCAATCAATATATTATCTTATCATCAACTCCACATGTTCCCATAAAGGACATTATTCCCATCCCTTATTCAGAACCTGTCACACCTACATCAACTTTCACTACCTGTTCTGAATCTACACCTTCTCCTATCCTTGTCAAATCCACATCAAATTCAACTATATAATCCATTTCCACCACTTCTAATACACCCCAATCTACCACATTCGATTCATCCTTAGCACCTATTTCAACCCCATTGGTATCCACACACATCCCTACAATTCTCACATCTATTTCTTCACCCAAATCTGCCTCAAATACACTTGTTACTACACTTACATTACTCACAACCATCCTAATTAAACTCAGTTCTACAACATGCACCCTTGCAACCCCATCTTCGACATCAATCCCTTTAGCAAAAATATCATTCTTACCCCTTGAAACATTTATGAAACTACCAGTCCCTTCTACTTCTACATCCAAAAATGCTCCTACATTTGCTGCATTACCCATACCCATAAGGTCTACTCCATCGGTTATCACATCACTCACATCTCCACATATTCCAAAAGTGCCTACATATTTATCTATCCTAGCGACCCATATACCTATCATATCAACACATCCACCTATCTCGACCTTGACATATGTACCTATATCTTTTCCCATGACCACATCATCAAATTTATCCCAATATTCTTTACCTAATCCTTCTATCACACCAACACAATCGTCTCGATCTATAACCCTATCAAATATACCCCTTGAATCACATACTATACCAACACATCCACCTTAATCAAATAAAGATGCTTTACCTTCTCCCTCTACAAAATCAACTCTTCCCATGCCAAAATCAAAACAATCTACATCTCACATAGATATCATTAATCGTATCATACAAACATGTATCTCTTCATTAACATCTTCGTATTGTTTTAGGACAGTTTCTCCATTAATAACCACACCACCGCTATCATATCCTCCAGTTAAAATTATAATCATCCCGGCTAAAAATAAATCTTCTTGGTTGAAGTCTAAGGCTTGAGGCAAACATCTCCGACAGTCCCCTGTGCATCCATGGAAATATTCAGGTTTTTTCTCTTCTCATCAATCCAATGCCACAACATCTATGTCAGGATCAGTTTTTCCATTTACGACATCTTGCAATAATCAATCCACATCCAAACAATACCATCCTTTAACCAAATTTTATTTGTCCTCTAAAACACGAAATTCACACATCTAATCTACATCCACATTTTCTTCTAACTCCAAGCTGAGACATCCTATCAAAACCCACAAGAGTTACCTTCCCCATGACACTTTAATGGGGTCATACGCAGATATATTTCGACATTTAACTCGAACATATGCCATCAAACTTCCTCATATTAAAGCCTTTAATCCCTATGGTCCCAAGCCATCATGATTCAATCTAAATTATAGTTGTGCTTATGATCGTACCCCAGGTCATGACATCAAACATTGTAAGGCCTTTCGGTCAATCGTCCACAACCTTATTAAGAAAGATGATTTCCTCATTCAGGGGAAATTCCCTTCTCCATCTACCTTGAATCCAATACATATCCCATTTGTCAGATCTCCCATGATCCCTCCATCCACATCATCCCTTAATATACATCCAGCCCATGTCATTCCTTCTAAGGAATGCCCTCCATTTTTCATCAATGTCGCTTATCTTACTAAGCACATTTTTGGGCTCTAATCATTTATCCCATCCAAATCTAAAACAATCTCATCTAAGCTCTTTCGACATCCTTTACCTCTTTCACACCTTCCCTCGGCCTTGAGCATCTCATATGTACAACCCCTTTGTTACTAGAGAAATTTGCTCTTTAACATTGTTTTATCTACCTCCTTCACATCCATCCAATCTAAATTAATTACATCCAGATCCTCATCTCATTCTAAGTCCTCCTTTGAGGCCATATTTGATCTTTTATGTTTGTGCTCATTTTGGGGAGTATCATCTTTTTCATTGAAGCTCTCCTTTGAGGTCATGTTTGTCTCTCCATTGAAGGATCCCTTTTTCTCCAAGTCCACCATTGTGGCCATATTTGTGTCTCTTTTGGGGCACCATCTATTTTGGAGTCCACCATTGTGGCTATATTTGTGTCTCTTTTGGTACACCGTTTATTTCGTAAGTGAGGCCATATTTGTTCTTTATTTTTATGATCATGTTGGGGGTATCATATTTTTCATCAAAGCCCTCCTTTGAGGCCATGTTTGTCTCTCCATTGAGGGAAATTTTTCTCTAAGTCCACCTTTGTGGCTATATTTGTGTTTCTTATGGGGCACCATCTATTTCGAAGTCCACCATTGTGGTTATATGCATGTCTCTTTTGGGACACCGTTTATTTCATCAAGCCCTCCTTTGAGGCCACGATTGTCCTATGTTTTTGTCTCTCGTAGGGCATCATTTATTTTCATCTAAATCCACCATTGTGGTCATATGTTCGTTTCCTTCAGGATATAGTTTTTGTTTCTTGCTTGGCTATCATCTCATCTTATTGCTACTACATTGTCTTCTCTCTCATGGTGGTAAACCAGAGATGTAGCCTCTTAATGCATTGCACTTGCAACCAGTCTATTGTTAGCATATCTACCAATGAGAACTTAGTTACATCCTTAGATTGTTCTGCCATCTTTAGCCCCTTCCATTTTTCATTGTAATAATCTGAATTATGTGGTCTGATTTCACTACTTTGACGTGATCCTATAACCATTACATCCATTACCTTCTCATTCTCCTATTGCAGCCATGCGAAGGGTCTAGGGCGTCTCTTATACATTCCTTATCCCCTCTTAAGTGGTTTACTTAGCTATTCCCATCTCTCCCCCATGTGAAGCTCAAACTCAAGTATGCAAAATGCAAAATCAAATTTATGAAAAACAGACTAATCCCTCGAAGGACAACTGTTCATGCAAAAAAGAAAAGAAAATAAAAGAAAAGAAAAGTATACAAATTAAAATCCAAGAAAAATCAAAAGAAATAGACCGGTCCCTTGAAGGACGGATATCATATTATTCTTGACATCCATATTATGTATAAAGTAGACCATACCCTCGAAGGATGGCTACTATGTTATTATGGCATCTGGAAGGTTTTCCGCATTGATCAACCTTCTTTTATCATCGTTTTCTGAAAGCTTCCCATATTGATTAGCTTTCTACTATTTTTCTTTCCCTTTTTCAGAGCTGGGGCATAGAATTTAGGAACACCACCTTTGGAGATCCCGCTTCCCACGTGCGACTCACATCTTCAATCCCTTTATCATGTCAACATTAGGATTACGAGCATCTTTCATCCATATTTCCTTCATGATCTTTTGGTATAACTAACTATTGTTGGTTATGTGTTAACACCTGCTATCAGCTGTAAGTGTAATTCTTTGAGTGGTAACCTTTCTTATTTATCTCCAGTTCAAAACATAGTTTCCCTGTACGCCTTTGCCACAACTATGTTCCATTCATCTAATCAAAATCATCTTTTATAAAAAATGCATCAAATTTCACAATATGAATATTATATCTATCTATCATCTCCATGAATGTGTTTGCAAATACACTCTTCGGTTTGTGAATTCTACTTGATCACCATTGCAGTTTGTGAATCTCACTTGAGGATCGTTCTCAAGGAAAGTTCATTATCCTGTAGCTCCTTATCTCTCAACATGTTTAACGCCATCTTTGATCCATTGCTCCTTTCTCTCCATGTCCACTCATCACCATTTGTCTCCAAATCATCCTTCTCACCTTTCTGTCCCCTTGCACGACGCCAGATATCTTACTTATCTTTCCTCTTGATTTTTTCTTTTACTCTTCCGCTTTCAGTTAGACAATCTTGCTTAACCATCAATATAGCCAGGGAACCTTAGTTAAGGTATATCTTCTTCCTTGGATCCTCCCGCTGTAGAAACTTCTCCACCATTTCCTCTTTCAATAGACTATAATCACCACCACAAACATCTTTCTACTCCTCTTTTTCCGCTTAACACTCTTGCATCATCACTACCACCACGTGGGCATCCTAGTTAAGGATTGAATTTACACTCTCCATCTACGTTGCATATGTTCCTCCATCCACTCATGTCACAATCCTTTGATTCTTTTTTATCACTTTAATATCACCTCCTTTCATCTGTTGATCCATTTTGGTATACATTGCTCAGTCTTTTCATCATTCTTCTTCTTCTTCAGTTTGCCTATCCTACTTAACCATCTCCATCGCAGGGTAATCTTACTTAAGAGTTCATCTTAAGAATGGTTGGCCATCTGATCCTTCCATCTCCCATCATCTCTTCCTCATCTTCTATCTCCCACCTCTCATTGTACTCATCCATTCCAACAAATCCTTCCATTCGTGCATCCAATACAATGTTGTCTTTCTCCTTCCATATTTTTTCTTCTGGTTTGGTGATCTTACTTAAATCCTCCTGTGGCATGGCGATCTTACTTAAGAGTACCTCTTAAGCATGATTTTTCATCCCGCACTCCCCCACAATCCCACATTCTCTCCATCTACATTTTCTTGGCATTCCCCATCATTACATCCTCTCACATCCTCTTCCATTCATGCAAACACCACTTCTTACCGGTCCCTTTTTCATCTCCATCATCAGTCGCTGGGTAATATTACTTAAATGTTGCTTCTCTGTTTAGTTCATGTCTTGTTTCTTCATTTCTCTCTCACTCATTCTCATCCACTGCATCCTCTCCTCGTCTTCATCTTCCTACACATCGTTATCCCTCCTTTCTTTACTCTTTCCACTCCGTCTTCTAGAGTTCTCCCACATATCAACCCCCATATTTACCTGTCATTGTCATTGGTCTCCCTCTAACATTCTTTCATCATCATCTTCCGTTTCCATGCTAGTAATTATCAATGGACTTCTCCTAAAAATCACTCATCCCCATTCTACACAGCTTGAATCCTTTTCTTTGACCTCTTCCATTCTATCTTCATTCTTTCCTATGTGCCCTCTGATCATTATCGGAGGACTTCTCCTAACGTCCCTTCAACCTTCATTGGTATTCCTCCTCGCATTCTTCGTTTACTTTCTACCTTGTCTCATCTTTTCCTACTGATCATTATCGGTGGATTTCTCCTAACATCCATTCACTGACATCGCCTTTCCTATCCCTTCCTTTCTTCTTCCTTGCCAATTTATTCACTATCTTCATCATACACCCTCTCTCTATTTTCTTGTCATTAGTATATCCTCATCCCATGCATCTTCGTTTCTTTTCCAATCGACATCATTCCTTCCCTCAAGTTTCTCTTTACGTTCCTTATGCTTCTCACTCTTTGCCAAATATCTTCATTCTTGGTTCCCTTCCGTCTACATAATTTTCTTCATTTTCTTCTCCTCCTTTTTGATCTTCGTCTTATTTTACTTCCTCTACATTTTCCTTTTCCCCATTTTACCTCGCACTTCCTCCTTACTTCCCCATCGAAAACCTGAATCTTCAGCATTATCCCATCTCCTTTATCATCTCATCATCCACATACATTTCCATGCGGTCAGTTCCATATTATTTACCTTGGATTTCCTCACTATGATTTGTTTCCTTCAATTTTCTTTGCTCTATCATATCTTTCGTTTTCCATTACCTCTCTGTTTTCCTCTGCTCCATCCTTCATCACACCTTTCATCTTGAATAACTCTCTCCCTTTTTCATAATTTCATCCTCTGCTATGTTCTTTTCTTGTCTTCTCTTTGTTTTTCCTTCTTCATTTCCCCCTTTCTCTATAATCCTTCTTTGTTATATTCTTCCTCCCCTTCCATTCCTTATTTTCTCCTCCTCCATCTCCGTCCCTCTATTCCATATCCCTGTTGCCTTCATATTCAATCTTTCTTGCTCTTCTCATAATCAACCAATCCTCCTGTCTATTCCCTTTTGTATTTCTCAACATTCCTTACATCTGGCATTCATAATCAATGCCAAGGTTTCTCCGTTTATGTATTGCCATCGATCCCTTTCATTACTTTTCTTGTTCTTCTCTTTGAAACATTGACCTCTTCTCTTTTTGAGAATCCTGTCACATCTTTTATCGTCACCCGTCCTCTCACAGGGACATCATCATATCCATTTCTAAGAATCTCTTCCCATCTTATTTTGACATTTTTGTCTTAGAAGATACCATAATGGCCATCACCTATCTGATCTTGTTCTCTTCCATGAATATTTTCTCTACTTTTGTTTTGTCGCAAAAGTATCTCGACTTCTTATCCTACTTATCGAAGAAACGAGACTTCTTTGTCTTCTTCACCTTCTAATTTACTAACACTTATGCATCTTTCCTATGAAACATGATTGTCATTATATTTATCACCCTTTTAGAAACTTTTATCTCACCCTTCTATCCTATCTGCTCATCATGTCCACATTTATGATTATTCCCTTGGGATATCTTATTTCAACATCCATCTATGTATTATGCAGGGGCACCTTTTCATCCTTGTACTTGTCAACACATATAACGCACTTTGGGTCATTCTCGTTCCCTGTGCTGGGGCATCATTATTTTCATCCACGTCCCTTTTGCAGATGCATGATTTTTTCACACGATTCCTCGCAAAAAAAGGATTGGGCACATATTTCGCATTTATTTGCACATATTTTTTATGTTTTCCTATGACCTATTGGTCATCTCGGTTTACATCCATACTGCAGTGGTCTTCACCCACTCACTGGTCTGTGGAATGTTGTCATCTATCTCCGTTGAGACCGTAATTTTCCTCTACCGATGTGATATTGGAGTCACCACCATATATATTTAGCTTTTAATTACGATCCTTTTTTGCCCGAGGCATCTTCCCTTTGGTCATGTCTTCATCCATCCTTAGACACATCTTTCATCTAACCCTTTTTGTTTTTGTCTCATGGTTTGCTATCGCAAACGACTCAACAAAAGGGGGCAAATGTAGACATCTATTTTTGGTTATAGCCCCCCTCCGTCATCTCACATTCACGCTATTTCCATTCTTGCTTCTCTTTTTCTTATATTAAATGAAATTCTATCTATTTGCTCACATTATTTGATTAATTATTAAATGGGTGCCATGTAGACCCATTTGATAATTCAAGTTTTGGCATATCCCCATCCTTCACATTTTATTTAATCCATGGGTATTAATACAACCATCCGACACCTTTTGTTAAAAAATGGAATCTTTATCTCACCCACCATGTCAATCATGCTCCCCACTCCATCTAATAATTGAAGATGTGGTCCCCACAAGATCACATCATATCTCTATCTCAAGTTACTTTACTCAACCCCGATTACTTGTTAACCCCACATCTAAGCTATAAATATGGGTTTTTCCCATATTTCAAGGAGAAAAAATAGAAGAATGAAGACTTAGAAAAAGGAGGAGGATATCTTTTTCAAGAAGACCTGGAGATACCTAGGCTTAGAGAAGAGAAGAAAGAGCTTAATTAAGTTCTACCAGTTTAAGGAAGAAACCTTTGCCATGGTTCATTATCTTGTCATCTTGATGTCTGGTTCATCTCCATAACAAAGCACAAGCTATGTTCCCTCATCATTTTAGTTACTTTTCATTTTATATTCCTTTATTACTGTTCATGATCTATTATTATCTTATCTGACATAGGGGTTGACATCCTCCAAGGGAGTTCAAATCCTCTTGGAACCGAAACTGTCCGGGTAACCCCCGTATATTGTGATCTAATCTTATCTGTTTCAGTTTTGCAGATCCAACTTCTTTATATCATGCATCTATCTTATTTGCGCCATATCATCCATTATCATCTCCAAGGTACTAAGCCCTTGTATACTTGACGTTGTTTAGTGTTTCTTGATTACTTGTACACTCATTTGGATAGGATGCTGGAAACTCAGATCAATAAGTATCTCCTCTCCTCCAGATCTCTAAACGGATCTCCATGAGTGTACTACAACTGTGCCTCCAAACACCACCAACAGATCTCACATAACTAGGAACTACTGCATCTCTGAACTGCTTCCAAGTTCTATGTGGATCTGTAACAAGACCTCTTGCACAGGTATACCAATGTGCAACCATGACTGTGCACCAAGAAGTAAGTTTGTCTCTCCATCATTGCATCCATAACCTGTGCAAACATAAAGACAACCTCCTCTACAATATCTAGATCTACATGAATCAACAATACAATATGATCTCATGGATCTACAATACAAGACTAGATCCACACAAATATATAATACAAGATCTCACCAACATGTGGATCTACAAGAAGAAACTCTATGTGCTTTGCATACTATGCAAGCCATTACAATGAGACAATAACTATACAAAGGAAATACAATAGAAGATGTTACCATCTTCTCACCATTCAGATGTACCTGTTATTTCCTTCTGTCCAGCTCCTCTCCATGGAGACTCTATCTTCATGTAACCTGTTTTTTCTTTCTCTTCTTCTTCTTCATCCTCTCAATCTAGCAGAATCAAGGATATAATTCAATCCTTCTCTTAATTCTCTTACTTACCCTCATATAATGCATACATGCATATATATCTATTTGGGTAACTTAACTTTTCTTTTACAATCAATAAATCATCTTTAAAATAATTGATTTATTCTAATTTTCGTCAAAAAACACAATCTGTGTCACACAGGTAACCGTCACCGGTTATTGCCTGATCGGCGCAGGTCACTTCCTGACCTGGACTAACCAACGCCGATTACACCTTGACCGACGCCAGTTATTGTCAGAACCAGTAACATGTAAAAACAAGTTTCTTGTGAAGAAATTAAGCTCCATTCTCAACAATCTCCCACTTGGAGATAAATTGCTGAATCTTTGTACCTTTACATGTACCTATACATCACTGTCCTCTACACATCGTGAAGACCATCTATTCTTTCCTTCGAAAATTCTCTAAAAAAAACTAGGAAGATCAAACCATCTTCTCAAACCAAGAAGATAAAAGCATGACGTACCAAACCACCACAAAGCTACAACTGATCCATGATAATCGAGCTATCCATACATCAAGCTCCCACTGAATTATAACACCAAGCCTCTCATGCAACCAAGCCATCATGACCAACACACCTGTAAGATATCCCACTCAAACTGAAGTACTGAGCTTCAACTGCAACCATAGCCATACCTGTAAAACAAACCATGTTCTCCATGCATCTATCCATGTCTTCATGCAACCACCAATGCAATTGTCCAAAGACAAGTCAAACTAGAATATGTGAAAGAAAAACAAGATCCTGGGTAAAAATAGCCCTAAATGAGTTTTACATGAAATAGTGGGTGATCAATCCACAAAAACCTGCATAATTCAAAGAAATCCAAACACTGCAATCAAAAAATCCAACCCTGCATAAACAACTAGCATGTCCAAGACATTCATCTGTAGATAACATATCTATTAAGGAGTAACTTAGTAATCAAGAGGAAATACAAACATCCCCTACTCATGCTCAAGGCAATTGAACTGTGCTCATAAGAATCCATGTGAAAATCAAACATCTGCATCATCATATACTCACAAGACTGAATCTATCCACATGTATAAACTCATCTATACATTCATCCATATCATTGGGCTCTCTAGAAGCACCAAGTCTCTCACCGACTAACTCCAAAGTAATATATGAATCTTGTGCTCATCAATGTAAATAAAAAACAACCATGCTAAACCATGCAACTAATACCAAGTTTAAATACCAGCAAACATGTCATCAACATACTGCACAAACCAAACCAAGGTGAAAGGAAAACAAGGGCTCCATCTAGAAATGGTAAATTAACACTGTTGTCAAACCTGTAACCAAACCGACCACGGTTTCCCTTACCGACACCGATCAATTCCTAACTGACAACAATTACTAGATTACCAACCATGGTTCATCCTAACCGATACCAGTCTCTGTAACAAGCAGATTTTCTCTTTTAACCCTTAAAACTCTGAAAAATTTCTCTATCATCTTCACCCAGTTGAATCTAACCATCAACTATAATCCCATAGGCATATCTAGGAACCACAAAATAAACTAGAAGTGACATCACAAAGCAATAAAATCAATATACATGTAAATCCATGAATGCCCTCCAAAACCAACTAGAGCCTTTACCACTCTGAATAGTAGCATTCTCCCCTCACTCTGCATGTGCATCATGTATCCAATCCTGCAATGCCAACAACCATGACTTTCTCCCATTGAACACAAAATTCCCTGCACTATCTCTAACACCAAGCTCAAAAGCTAATATGTCAGTGAGAAATAAAACCAGATGAAAGAAAATATAAAATTACTCCCTTCTTATCAAAGAATACTCTTACATCATAGAAGTTTGGACTTCTTGTGAAGTAGGTGAATCAACTTCTTTTCATCCTTTGTACTCAACATCTTTTGTTACCTGCAACTGTGTCTAACCATGACTTTTCATTGAGGATCTCATCCTTAGACTAGATATCCTTGTCCTTAATATTCCACACAATTGGGAAATAAAAGTCAAACAACACCAAAAAACATGGTGTAAATTTGTGCACACTATCCAAACATAATATCGGTTGCTCCAAAAGAAAGAAAGAAAACATGAACCATATAGAGATACCTGACCCAAAGTCTCACTGGACTAACTAAGCCAAATCTTTCCTCTTTCTGATCCAAACATTGAAGTGATCAATATTGTTTCTACCTGTACAAACTGTGTGAGAAACATGATCCTCCAAAACAAGACACTTAACCATCCATGCCGTCTTCTACTGTAAGAAACCATGTGCAAACTCATTGTCATAGAGATCATCTATGGTTTGCTGACCAGTACCGGCTACCCTCTATGATCGATGTCAGTTCCCTAACTGACATCGGTGCTATTTGAACTAACACAACACCACAAATTGGCATAGATCAGCAAACCAGGTGCCTAATCCAACCAAAGTCGATAGTTTTGTTGAGAATTTCATTTCAAGAAGCACCCAAATCTTGCATAAAAATCTTAACAACAATAATACATGCAATAAAAATTGCACCAAGATGAAATACATCACCTTACTAGCACCAAGATACTCAACCGCATCTTCAACTTAAGAACATGCTTATCTGATGGAAACCTCGTTTTCACGTTGTGCTGCTATATTCTACCTCTCTAAGAAGACCATGCATCTAACTGCACCAAAGGATGCATAACTACTCCTTTTCTCTCATTCTCAGATCTAGATCTGCAATCCTAAACATGCATGTGCAACCAAAATAATATAAGCATTGCAATACCAAGATAAAATCATACCTCAATAACTAGATCTACAATCTGACCAACATGCTTGTGCCTCTAAGAATTGGGGACACCTCAACAAATAAGATACATTCCATGCATCTTTCCATTTCTTCAGATATGTGATTTTCTGTTTAAAACTAGGTTGCCCAGTAACCAACCATGATCACCCTGTAACCGACCATGGTTACCTTGTAACCGACCATGGTCACCCTATCGACGACAGTTGTCACTTAACCAATGTCAGTCACTATAATTTCTAGCCACCTTACTCTTCCAACTCCCACTTGAGATTGAGTCTCTTCTTGCGATCTTCTCATTAGGAAAAACAAACCCTACTCTCATACATGTCAGTCAAACCACTAACAAAACCATGAAGCAAACCCTTGCTCTAAAATAACCAAGCTAACCAAACTCTGATACCGGTTGTTGGTATCAGATAAGATAACAAACCTAGCTCTGATACCAGTTGTTGGGAATTCGGGACTGTGGAATAGTGCTATGATTTAATAACAAACAAAATCATGCACACATGATCTAAACAATTCCCCAAAATCTACAGTAGTGGAAGTATAAATTGGAATAATCCAAATCAAGACAAAGTACACACACATAAAACAACATGTACTGTGGTTTGTTAGGAAATAAGAGATAAAATATGTGGAATAATCCCTTACAGAATCGCAACAGTAGAAACTAATATGCAAAAATTATTACAGATCTGAAATAAAATTGTGGAATAAAATAACACAACACAAAGAGAAAATATTTAACGTGGTTCACCCAATTTGGGCTACGTCCACCAAGAATCACTTGCTCATATTTTATTACAAGCCACCACTCTCTCAATACAATACCTAGATTTGTTTGGAGCTATGCTCAACAAACTCTATAGAATTCACAGCGGAATTCAAAACACATCTGCAATGTTTTTCATACCTCTATCATATGCATAAAACCATATAAATAGACAACTGCTTAAGCAGTTTTTCAAAACCATGGGTATCAAAACCATGGGTATCAAAACCATGGGCAAAACCCGTCCCATAAACCTATGGGTCAAAAATCTCGTCCATATGAGAAGAGCACGTTTCCCGATATGTCGGCTGCATTTTTTCCAGGCCAAAAAATAAAAATAAAAAAATTTATGCCTAATTTTTTTTTTCAGGGGCTGCACCCCCGAACCCCCACTTGGGGCCCAACCCAGCCCTGAACCCTGACGGGGATACATGAAAAGTGTACAGTACTCTTAGTGTACAATCTTCAACACTTTCACACATGAAAACAGGCTCCACAACCTAACATGGTTCACCCAATGTGGGCTACGTCCACCAAAGATAGAGATCTCATATATATAATACAACAAGAGTACAAACCAACTCTTCAACACAAGAGTACAATGCATCTCTCCAAAAGTATCTCCTCTCCTCCAGATCTCTAAACGGATATCCATGAGTGCGCTACAACTATGTCTCCAAACACCACTAACAGATCTCACATAACTAGGAACTACTACATCTCTAAACTGCTACCAAGTTCTCTATGGATCTATAACAAGACCTCTTGCATGGGTCTACCAATGTGCAACCATGATTGTGCACCAAGAAGTAAGTCTGTCTCTCCATCACTGCATGCATAACCTGTGCAAACATAAAGACAACCTCCTCTACAATATCTAGATCTACATGGATCAACAATATAATATGATCTCATGGATCTATAATACAAGATCTCACCAACATGTGGATCTACAAGAAGAAACTCTACGTGCTTTGCATACTATGCAAGCCATTACAATGAGACAATAACTATACAAAGGAAATACAATAGAAGATGTTACCCTCTTCTCACCATTCAGATGTACCTGCTATTTCCTTCTGTCCAGCTCCTCTACATGGAGACTCTATCTTCATGTAGCATGTTATTTCTTTCTCTTCTTCTTTCTTCATCCTCTCAATCTAGGAGAATCAAGGATATAATTCAATCCTTCTCTTAATTCTCTTACTTACCCTCATATAATGCATACATGCATATATATCTATTTGGGTAACTTAACTTTTCTTTTAAAATCAATAAATCATCTTTAAAATAATTGATTTATTCTAATTTTTGTCAAAAAACAAAAATTACGTCACATAGGTAACCATCGCCGGTTACTGCTTGACCAACGCCGCTCACTTCCTGACCTGGACTGACTGACGTCGGTTATTGTCAGAACCAGTAACATGTAAAATCAAGTTTCTTGTGAAGCAATTAAGCTCCATTCTCAACAAGATTCAATTCAATAGAGTGCCCTCTCATAATGAGAGATGAATGAATTGCTTATATATGTGTTCTAGATCTAGAAAACTTAGAAAACATTGTCTAGAAGTGTACCAAAGGAATTCAAATTGATAAAAGTACCATTAGAGGAAGAGGGACCAAAGCATCTAGGTCGGCCCATAGCGTATGGGCGATATGACCCTTTCTGGATGCTATGGTCCCAAATGTATATGTGAGTAATATGAAAGTTGGAATTGTAAAATGTGAGGGCATAACCTGATTTGATGGATTAATATGATTCTTATGCAAACAAATAGGTTGTGTGTGCAAGAAAGAATGAGTGAGATATAACTAGGGATAACATAATTGGTCAAATTGAGCAATATTGGGTTAGTGCAAGAGTGTTGTATAATTTGTGTTGTTGCAAGACATGAATTACCAAAATGGGTGTCTACATTTCCCCCCTTTAAGTATGAAATTAAAAATTGTTTTCTTACATGAAAAGTCATCTGAGCGTGGAGACACACTTTTCCTTTTCTTGGAGTACCTTGTGCTTGTGCTAGGAATTTATCTTTATTAGGATTATGTTTTTTTTCCAAGATGAGTACATGCAGAGAAAAGTGTAGTCAATGTCCACAGTATAGGAAATCTAACTTTAACATGAAAATCTTGAACTTAGTGTGAAAATATCAATATGTAAGTAGAAAAACAAGACAAAGGAAAGAGTGCACGTGTTTGTTTAACGAGAGAGGGGGGAGAGTACTCCCGTTATCGTTTCCATGGAGATTTGTTGAACTTTGTGTTGGAGATGGTTGGAAGGACTTGGGGATGATAAGTCCCCAAGTGGAATGTGCCAAGGACAATAAAAAGAAATGTAAATGTACCCTACATGATGAAGAGAATTATATGGGAAGTGTTCTTGTTTCCCCGCATCCCTCCACAAAAATATGGGAAATGAGAATTCAAGTCTACGAGGATAAAAGTCACTTCGAAACTTCCTAAGACCCATAAATAAGTGCGACTGCAGATGAACACAAACACAATTGATTTACAAACGATGACACAATGTACTAGGGCAATGCTAGCTTCCATGTACTCTTGGTGCCACCATAATGTGAATTGCGCAATGTATTCTATGATTGGAATTGAATAAAAATTTGTAAATGTCCCTGAGAAACTGTACCAACTGAGAAAATTATTGAATATCCCTCAAGGACAGAAGTGCATGGAAGGGGCCATAGTGTCTAGATGTTATGCTATTTTCTATACGGTTAAGTCCTTATGTGTTTTCTTAACCAAGTTTGTTTCTGAGCCATTTTTTGAACCTCTGCACTATCCAATAATCTACCATGTCATTTTTTCCTTGTTGTGTACACCCGTGAGGGTGAGATATCATCTGATGGTTTCCCCCTTGTTTAGGGTGCACATGAGATGGAACAATGTAAGCGCGACCCAAACAAGAGGACCTGTAGCTAATGTTCACATGTGTGGTAGGATTCCTGCAAGGGAAATAGGGGAGTGCACATTGTGTATACCATGACACATATAGTAATATAACATAAAAAATAACAAAGTGTTAGTAACAAACAATAAGAAATCAACACAGTAGATGAAAACAACAACATGCAAGCACACACAAATAGAACAACATGAAAAACATTATGTTGCATGCATGGGACACCACTTAGGATGTCACAAGACAATTGAGGAACTCAAGGCAAAACACATAATAATTAAGTAACATATGGCATTGCCCACAAACGAGTGAAATAAAAGAGTAAACATGTAAAACAAGAAACACACCATAGTATGAAAATGATTCTGATTTGGAAGTAATATGAAAAATAGATACTACACATAAATCACCCATCATCATGTTAGAGTAACAAATGTTAGGGCACAATGTATGTACTGAGCGAATGAGATAAGATAAAGTAAACTAGAAAATATTGGAATAATAACACTTGCATGTGAGAAAGTGTAAAGTGGATGCCCCCAGAAGCTGTACAAGAATTGGCAGAGAATAGTGTCAAGCATCCTGCATCATGTAAAAATATGTGTGTAGCCTGCATTAAACTCAAGGTACCACGTGATCACACATATGTATAGAAAAAATATATAACATACTATGTATCAAGACAACATGATAAGTAAAGTGCAACATGAATAATATAAGTGTGTAATAGAAACAACCAAGCAAGAGAAATGCAATTATTTTTTGATGTTTGTACCTATTTGAATATTTTTTGGATTTTTAGCATATATGAATGTTTTTGGGTTTTTAGGCCCCCTGAGGGCATAGATGAAAACTTATTCTCCAAAGAGAAGGAAGGGTGATCCAAGAATTCCCCCAGGGGGAAATATTTATACTTTTAGTGCTTTTGATGAATAGAGACTATTTGACTAGAGAGGGAAAACAAGGTTTCCTGAGCTAGTGTGCATGTGTGCAAAGTGAGGTTTGGGTGTGTAGCCATTCCCTTAATAGTCGAGTCCTATAAAAAAATCTTGTCATCAGGAAATGAGGGGAAGTCAAACCCCCCTATGGGTGAGTATCATATGAACTAATCAATGAGAACCTCTTAAGGAGGTGGAGAATTTACTAGGGGAGATGGAGGCTTGGGCCTTATTTGTGCCAAAGAATGTGACCCAAGTGTATCTTCCCATAGAAACTTTGGGAGGAGAGCAAGGTGGACTAGATCCACAATAAACCATGTGTGACTTAGATGATTGGTGAATAAGAGTATGAGGGGAAAACCCTATAGTGACAAAAGGTTGAACCATGTATGAATTAAGCACCGGTGTATTATTAGGAGGAATATGAGGATATAATAAATATGCAAGAGACTCAATGCAATGAGGGTATCTTATATCAACCTCAGGAAGAGGGAGAGACACAAGGCAAGCCACAAGTATAAGAGGTGATATATAAGCATTAGGAACAATAAAAACATACCAAGGTGTGCATAAAGTAGCATATGTAAAATTATCATGAGTGGCACCATGTATATAGGTATTGGCCAACATAGCATAGAGAAGTGCATCAATTGTAGTGGAAGTCAACTTATGAAACTGATTTTGTAAGTCACCTACAACATGCATTAGAGAAAGGACTTCATGTGGAGGAATAACATAGGTAGTAAGAGCCTCATTTGAGTGGTTGCATTGTTCCATTATATGTAGCCATGGGGACACTATTGGGTTGGAATTGGATCTTTGGGTCAACTAGTGGAGAAGTTGCATTGGCACTAGGAGGACTATGAGAAGATCTAGAAGGAATGGAATTTTGGACACCCTTATCAAAAATTCCTTGGCATGGGAAGAATAATAAGAAATATAAACATCATTATGTTCACCATTATGTAAAATATCCTTTTGAAAAGCAATAGTAGAAATACATACATCATTTGTAACATATTTTGTTCACAAGCAACTAAGACATCATGTTGCGAAGAGAGAGAAGGAACACTAACATCATTTGCAATAACATTTTGTGCATGAGTAGATACAATATCATTTGGAGGAGGAAGGGAAGGAACACATGTATCATTTATCAAATTTCACACATGAGTATTTGAAAGACTCTTTTGAGAGGAAGAAGGGATATCCCAGTCAAAAGGATGCACATCAAGGAGATCTTATATAATATCCCAATTGTAAAAGTGAGTAGAGGGTACAACATGCATGACATACAACCAAGGTTGACCTATAATAATATGATAATGGATATTATTAGACATGGCATGGCATAGAATATTAAGAGTACAAGGAGCTACTGTAATTAGAAAAGTGATCTCTCCCAATACTCACTTTGGTGTATTATCAAACCCATAAAGAAATAGTGAAGAGGGGGTTAGGTCATTAGTAGAAATTCCTAGTTGATGTAAAAATGAAGAGATCTTATGTAATATCCCAATTGTAAAAGTGAGTACAACATGTATGACATAAAACCAAGGTTGACCTATAAGAATGGATATTATTAGACATGACATGGAATGGAATATTAAGAGTACAAGGACCTACTGTAATTAGAAAAGTGATCTCTCCCAATACTCGCTTCGGTGTATTATCAAACCCATTAAGAAATAGTGAAGAGGGGGTTAGGTCATTAGTAGAAATTCCTATTGATGTAAAAAATAAATGTTGCATATGTTAAGGCCAGAGCCATTATCAACAAGAACACGTTTGACTAATGTGTTACGAATTTTGACTTGGATATAGAATGGAGGAGCCTCAACCATGATGTGAAAGAATAGAGAATTGTTAGAAACCCTATGACCCTAGAATGTAGAAAAATGACTCAAGAGAGTAGCGATAGATGTGCAACATATAATAGTCATGTTCACCAAATGATTTAACCTAAATGGTTAATCTTTATAGGGGTAGTAATTGATGGTAGATTATCTTAATCAATTAGTTTCCAAAGCTAATTGCAGCAATATCAGGGATAGTCATTGAACAAAGCCAAATAATGATAGATAATGTAACAAAGTACTAGCAATGAGAGAGAGAGAAGAGGACTTAGCTGATATTCTGAATTATGTGTTGATCCAGGCTAACCTGATTATTAGAAAAGGCTAGAAATGATCTGATAGATCTTCACTACTGAAATTGTGACCTCTTGGAATAACATATGGTAGAACCCAAAATCACACCCATGATATGGCTATTTTTGGATGCCCTTATCCCTCTGCACTTTCATCTCTTGAAACTTTCTAGGTCTATGCACTTCTTCCTGATTTGCTCATGTCTGTAATTTGGACTTTTGACATTATGCGATGCTTGTGCAAATGATTAAATCTTCAAAACCCTAGATGGTGAAAGAGTTCAAAAAAAACATTAGTTGGATTATGGGCATCCTTTTGCACCACTGACATCACCACTACTCCAAATATGACTCAAACCACACGTCATTCTCTCATAGCATGTGATACATAGAATGTATACAACCATATTGACAATCATGACCTTACAACAATGTGATTATACTTGAACCCTTTCCCTAGCTTGAATTGACTTTGATAATGTGTCTTTTGTACTTGCAAATATGAGTGGATGAATGCCCTAAAATGAATATGCACAGTATATATGAGGCTCAAGGGAGTCTTGTAGTAGATTTTCTTGTGCTTTATCTTCGTGTTTTCTTATTGGAATGCTAGGAGTCAAGTAGATAGAAACCCCTCTCCTAATGAGAGATGAATGACTTACTTATATATGTGTTCTCAATCTAGAAAACTTGGATAAAGCTTACTAGAAGTGTACCAAAAAAATTCAAATTGAGAAAAGTACCATTAGAGGAAGAGGTACTAAAGCGATCAAGACGAACCATTGCGTATGGGAAATGTGATGGCCCTTCCTAGACACTATGGTCCCAAGTGCATGTGTGAGTAATCTGAAAGTTGGAATTGTAATATGTGAGGGTATAACCTAATTTGATGGATTAATATGACCATTATGTGAATAAATAGGTTGTGTGTGCAAGAAAGAATGAGTGAGATATAACTAGGGATAACATAATTGGTCAAATTGAGCAAGTGTGGGCTAGTACAAAATTTATGTTGTTGCAAGACATGAATTACCAAAATGTGTGTCTACATTGTGTAATTTACGATTAAATTTGCACAAAGGATTTTAGGTGTCTACATTTTCCCCTCTTTGGGATTGTGTTGTGTGAGAGACCCTATTATAAATATAGTAAAAAAATAATCAATAATTTTACTATTAAAAAAAGAAGAAAAATTAGTTTGGTGTAGGAGATGCCCCCTAGAGTGATTGTGGGGTAATGGAAGATACAAACATACACTAAAAAGATTGAATAAAGATCATGGCAGAAGGAAAAACTTTCGTGATGGAAAAAGTGCCATTGTGGCAGTCGAAACTACCATTAAAGTGGCTATATAGAAGGGGAGGGATGAAAACATTTCATTTTCACCGTCATGAATAGAATAAATTGAGTTTCGAGAAGCAGATGTGAGAACCATGGCGAACATTCCATTATATTGCCACAAATTGTGCCAAATGTATGGTAGTGTTTAATTTCCTAATCTAAATTAATTGAGAACTTAAATCAAGAAGTTCATTTAAATTAATAATTTATACAATATACATCAAGATAAACCATTTAAAAAAAAAGAAGAATAACATAAATTAGAATTAAGAAATTCAAACATCTTCCTTATATGTTTGGATTTGCATTCATTTTGTGGATGTCTATTGAATCAAATGCAAGATGAAGCATAAATGTTTGGTTGTTTAGGAGGAGGGATTTGATAAAGTAAAAAGTTTATTCAAATTGTTGTTAGCCATATTCGATAACCTTTTACATTCAACAAAAGGTTTTCTCAATATTGCCTTTTCTTCGTAAGAGTATAATGTTAACATGAGGATTTAATGTGTATTGGGGGTAGGTAGGGGGTTTCTTATATAGGTTTCCACTTTGAGAAATGTGTTGATATTATTGCATGTGGAATAATGGAGATGTAAGATTAAAGTTAATTAATTAATATTATGAGTAATTAAATACGATTGATACTTGATGAGAATTAGATGGGAGGAAAGGGGGTTTAATTAATCAATTCCCAATGATTAATATGTCTAGATTAGCTTGTAAATTTTTTTTGAGAAGAATGAAGAGAGAATTGATTAGATTTAGAAGTGATTTTATATTTGTGTTGGTCATATTACTAATTGATGTGTTGAGATTTGTCGTGTTATACAAGACTTTATCGATGTTAGTTTTATTGAGAGGGATGCCCTCACTGAATCTAAACCTACTAAAGATAATGTAAAGCTCGAAATATTAAATGACCCGCTTCCTAATCATAAGATATCTAAATCTACTTTAGATGCACACTGTACTCATCTTGTTGTACCGCCTCCACGTTTTTATGATCACCTATTGGATGTTATGATTGGTAATATTACTACTACAAAACCTTATCCACTAGTTATTAATTTTGATAATACTAATATGGCTTTGGATCTTGTTTCAAATACACTTTACATTCATGCTTTTTTTGAACAACATCATATATATATAGTATTTTGGTTGATAGTAATGTTAAACATAATATATGAACTCTCAAGTTGCTTCGTACACTTAGGTATATTAAAAAGTATGTAACATTTGATATTGAGGCCAAAAAAGTGCATATTGTTCTCTCTCTCATAATTGGATCTACTTCTATTTCTATCCACTTTTTGGTTGCATCTTCCATTCACTCATGTGACATGTGTTTAGGTTTCCCTTAGATACATGTTTTTGTGGATATCTTATCTATATTACATCAATGTGTTAAGTGTATTCATAATAAATAACTTATTATAATTAGATGTATACCATCTAAGGCACCTCTACTTAAGTGGATTGGACCAAAATGTACAATTAATAATCCCACTCCTAGTGCGGCCACACATGGGTCTTCTAGTTGACATGATATTTCTAGTTGCTCACTCCCTCTTAGGCCTCCTATTAGGTCTTATAGTTCACATGTTTCTTCTAGGGGCTCACTTCTTCCTAATCATTATGTTAGGTCTTATATTTCACATATTACTCCTAGTAGGTCACTCTCGCCTAGGCTTTTTGTTAGGTCCCTCTCTATGTATATTACTTATCACAAGTCTCTCCATCATATATCTCCTATGGTGCATAGTATGGTTTTTGCAAAACTTATGCAAGAGTATTTTTCTTCTCTTATGATACTTATGGGGCCTAAGCCTCCTTCACCTATTGGGTACATCTTGCCTCCTGATGGGGAGCTTATTGGGTAGCTATTGTGCTACCCCCTTTCATATACATTACTATTTTAAAAAATATAAAAAACATTCAAATAATCACATAATACAAAAAAAATCACATATTTGCAAAATCAATATTTCCACATAGCTTCATTGGTTAGATTTTTATTTTAGATATGTATTTTATCATATTGGTTTTCTTGATAACATAATTTTTCCATATACTCTTTACACATAAGTGTTCACAAGGTATATTAAGCTTGATGTAGGACACATACATGTTGGTACATGATGATATTTTCCGACTCAATTCCTTCTCATTGACCCTAATATTTGGGGGTATCTAATACAATATACAAGTGCTTTTGTTTCATATCAATTACTTTACACTTTTTAATTACACTTGCTTACATATATTATATATATGGTATCTTTTGAGCTAAGACGACTAGAAAATTTGTTTTCTCCATTACTAACCTATCTTGTTTCATGTGCCTACTTTTTATACTTACTTATGTGGCCTACTTGATTTCTTATTGTATATGGCCTTAGTGACTTGGTTGTCTTGTGATACCATGGGTGCCCCATGCTTGTGGCTTTGTACCTATCTTATATACACTTGCTTCTTTGTATGTGTCCTATATTTCCTTTTCTATTGTGATTTTCTAGTGAGACCGTGGGTGTCCCATGTTTTTGGCTCTATTCCTTCGTTATTGCTTATGTTAGCTTGATTGATTATTTATTCACTAGTGTTCTTACTTCTATACACATGTACTATTGCTACTCTTGCTTGTTGCTTGTTTCATATTGCATGTTGCATGTTGCTTTCATTTTACACCCTAGTATCCATAATGTGCAACCTCTTTTGTAGGAACAAGCTCTCATCAATGAACACCATTACAACCTTCCATGTGATCTAACATAGATTATATACTTCTTTGGCATGGGTACACATCTATTCTTTTGAGCCGCATGCTCAAATGCTTTATCACGTGCACCTTCAAAAGAGAGAACATCCATTGAGATATACTCTACGTCTATACTCGGTATAAATAAATTACAAGACACATGAACATGTTTTTACAAGGTATAAATCCTTAGAAATGGGTACAAATATCTAAAAGTAGCATTAATCAATACTAGTCAAAACCATACACATCATTGTTATGAATAATCTAGATTTCTTTCATTATTAGTTATGAGTTTAATATTTGTATAATATAAACTTGTATGAGTGTGTGAAAATATAGCAATGAGTTACAACAACTCATATAATAAGTAGTTTGTGAGAGATTTAATGGGATAGGAAAAAAATAAATAGAGCCGTTTATGGGGTAAGTAGTTAAGCAAACTCCTTATTTATAGGAGTTTCATTCCTATATATACGCTTGTAATTATTTGATGAAATTAACGAAGTTATATTGTGTGTGTTATTTGATAAAATTCTATCCAAATTTTACATTTGGTATTAGAGTGATTTTGTTTTCTCCAATGGAATATTAATTTATTCTACAAGAGAAATTGATACTTGTCATTGCGTTAAAACTGAGAGATCAATTTATGTGAAGAATTTGTATTTTACCTTATATTATTTCTAGATTATAGTAATCTGTAAGAGACCTCTTTTGCCATGGTTTAGCACAGATCCAAATTTTATCTACCAAGAGATCATTGTGCTTATATATTTTGTAATTGAGGTCATACACTATCATCCCTAATTTTATTCGGGTCACTATCAATCAATTTGTGTTGATATTCTCCAGAATACTAGTTTAGTTTCTGATTTAAGATCGTCTAAGAAAGAAGTCAGAAGGTGTGGGATGTTTTGAAATAGCGGAATCCATCTGGACCACCATATATGCTCAGACCTTTCATATTTCTGTGATTCAATTTCTCTTTTGTGTCGACTTGTCAGATATCTGATTCTATCATTGTCAAATCTTGGTGCCTCTGTCAAATTATTAGTACCTCTGGAAAAATATGTTTTCTCCATTTACAAACATCGTGTATCGACTGTTGAAACTGTTAAGGAATGGTAATTAAAATAGTGATAGTGATCAGAAAAAAAAGATGCACGTGGATTCATTGAGTGCTACTTTACCCGCTTTGTCTAAAAAGAGTGAGGTATTGATAGTAGGAAAGATCATTGTTTAGTATACTAGCAATCATACGTGAAGTGTAAGATGGAAACACCGAAAGGGATGGAGTGAAAAATGAAAAAATGAGGAAGCGAAAAAAATGAAAAGGATGAGGGGTTATTAAGAAAGGTTTCGATGGAGGCTGAGGACATTGTGTTCCAGTGTATTGTCTCTATCTTCCAGGGATTTTTCATGGCATTGCAATATACATTTGAAGAGAAGAAACTAAAAAATGGGGAAATCTGAAAAGGTTCCATGTTTGAGACGATATTGGTTATTTGTTTTCCTTTTTCTTGTGAGCGCAATTTATCCTTAAAAGAGAAAATAAATAGTGGGAAAAATCAAACAAGTTTCTAGTTTGAAACCCAACTGAAATGCTTGTTTCTTGGAGCAATTTATAGGCACCCTTTATAAAATGAAGCCCGACTAAGTGCAGGGAAACAAATAAAGTGTGAAAAATCATTGATAATTGAATCGACATTATGCATGTGAGTGTAATTTTCACTTAAAGGTGACAAAATAAGAAATGGAAAATATATATATGTTCCATGGTCAAAACCCAATTGAATGATATTTATCAGAACTGTTCAATAGTCACTTTTAAAAATCTCCATCCCTTTAATCTGAGAACGTTTGTGGAATAACCGACTAATATTTCACCACGTGTATTCATGCATTAGCGGGATTCTTAAGGTTTCAAGCACTTTAACAAATTTTCTCCACGTCTTGAGAGGATGAGTTGGCATGCAAGTCAAGCTTTTAATCTTTGGGTTTGCAGGTTATAGATATTTTAAATTTATCCTCATCTTGTACGCCATTTTCAAATTTTTCTTAATATGACAAGTTTAATGTAAGAAATTTAGGGTTTGCTGAGTAAGGACACATTTTAAATTTATATCTAACGGAATTCGATATAGATATTCCTTAGATTGATAAGATTGCAATTGAAAAGATATTATATGAATCGTATAGCTTCAAAAGTATCGTATATGTTGTTTGTTTCTCCATCTATTTAATAGAAAAATAAAAGTTGAGTAGGAAAAATAGACCCATGTAAAACAAATCCACCAACCATGTTAATCGCTCTTCAAAACCCAAAGCAGAAAATGGAGAGAGACACATCCTAAGTGGCCTTTCAGATCTGTCATTTTCCTTGCATACTAATAAAAGCACTTTATTTGAGATCCAGAGGCGTTAACCACGTTGAAACCCAAGTTAACATTGTAAATTTAGCAGTAATTAGATAGTTACAATGAGAATTAAATTAAATAAATAAACAAAACATTATGAGGAACTGTGCTAAATAGAGCTCTCGCTAATAGATGTCCTAAAATCAACACCATTATGGGTTAAATCAGACCTGCACGTGGAGATAAATCTGTAACTCGAATATCTCCTCAGTTACTATATATAATTGATTGATGTGGCTCTGTATCTGTATCTGGAGCAGGGTCAATGGTCTCTGAGAGGAAACTATTGTGTACTGCTATTTTCTTAGTTGTACGCATAAGAAGAAGATTGAGGATTAAGAGGCTCTTCATTCAAGTGTAATGTCTAGTTGTAATGATTTTACTTCTTATGCTTTTGGGCACCTATGCCACGTGCACTGTAACCTTTGCAACACCATTCTCGAGGTACATGATGAAAATCCTATGGCAGATGTGGACTAAGTGTGATAGTTTGTTTAAGGAACCAGTCTGCAGTGGCGCATAAGGGTTTGACTAAAATCTGTTAGTCTTGACAAGCCTCCACCCATATACATTCTAATTGTGTATACGCCTTCTGCGTAATTATTTATAGATATTATATTACGAAAAAAATTATAAACTAATATTATTAATATTTTTTAGTTTCACAATTTTAATATATTAAAAAAATTAATTGAATTAAAAATTCTAAAAATTAGTTGTACATTATTCTTAAATTTAACTACCAAGAAATAAGGGGTTCCATTCCACTAAATTCATTAGTACACAATCCTTACCCCATCCCTTCTTTATTACACCGAAAGCGTTACAGGGTGAAGTGCAACTTGCTCATACTGACATCCGTCAGAAATCGGATGGCCAAGGTTATTGGAGAGAATACGTTGAAATCCAACGTTCCCGGTTGCCTCGAGAATCATGCTGCTAAGGTTACAGTGCACATGATGCAGGTGCTAGGTGAGTGTACAGGTAGGGACATGAAATGTGGTCGTGGTTTTGACTCTCAATAACCTCATCGCCATATTACTATGGTGTACCCTTGAGTTGGAATAATGGTGAAGAATATGTGCTCTTGAAATAGAGGTCACAAGTTCAAATTCTGCATGGGGTAAGGTATATAAGCCTCGTTTGTAGCAAAGTTAGTTGCCTCTTGCATGTGAGTATGAGTCGCATGGCATCGTGCACTGTAAAAACCTATTATTATTATTATTATAATATGCATAATGCATTTTGTTTGGCGTGGTCCAGGAAGAAGAAGACCTAGCGCCCTGCTCTCCCAGCTTTAACGAGGCCTCCAACTCAAGATTCACTGACGACGCCCAAACATTTGCAGTGCCAAACGAATTTAAGTGCACGATTTCGTTAGATATGATAAAATATCATGTAATTGTCGCTACGGGGCACACTTACGATAGAACTTCTATTTACCAGTGGCTAGAGTCAGGGCACTGTACATGCCCTAACAACAACCAAAAGCTACTTCACCGCCGTCTCATCCCTAACTTCGCACTGCGCAGCCTCATTGCACAATGGTGCGAGGAAAACATAATTCCCTTCAAGTTAAACCTTGAAAAAGTAGGAAGAAGACCGGGGAAAGATCACATCTCTAGCAGCCATGCGGCCATAGAAGCCATCAAAATGACGACAACTTTTTTGGTTGTGAAGTTGGCAACGGGGTCGTTGGACATAAAAAGATAGGCGGCGTTTGAGCTCAGATTGTTGGCGGGGTCGGTGAAGGAACCCATTATGCATTTTTTTATGCAAGGAAATCGTTTGTGCGATAGAACCGATGCTCTGCTGAAACGCCTAACCCCGACTATTTGAGAGCTCTATTTATCTGATCTAAAGCTTCCCAAAGACCAGCAAAATCCCGTCTTTGACCAGTTTCACAAAACTCTCATCAGAGGCACTGACTTGGTAAAGAAATGTAATAATAGCAGCCCTTTTAACTTGTTTGCTGATTATAGCTATGCTTTAGATCTCCTAAAGATAGAGAAGGAGATCAATGGCTATATGGCTTCCCTCCCGGCCCACATACTGCTTGACGCACGAAGGCTTATGGCGGACATTAAAAAACGCTACTCATTGGATGCCGAGGAAATAAACAGAGGCTTGAATGAGTCTATCTTCGGAAAATCTTCCGTGCTTGTCAATGATCCCTCTCAGAATGCCTTGATGCTTCAATAGATGGGTTCGCTTGATTTGTTTGATGGTAATGAAATGGAAGAAGAGGATTCCACATAACCCTTTTCAAAATTTTGTTCTCAGTTTTTTGTGGGTTTGGAGAAATCTGTTGGTGATTTGAAGAAGCTTTTGTTCCAGAGCAAGGTGTATGTCGTTGGTGTGCAGTGTATGGGGGTGGTGGAAAAACTACTTTGGCTCATGCTCTTTGCAATGATCTTCTGTAGTGCCCACACTTTTTATAGCTCAGTAGCTTGTTGTTTGTTTGCTCATAGACATGTTTTGACAGTGATGGGTTATATCTTGGACATTATATTTAGATATTTGATCTTATTAGACAGGTGTGGACATTTAGGCGTATAGCGCCAATTTAGCTTAATTTCTATATTGTCGCATTTTTCTTGTTATGTCATGGATACTAATGGGTATGACGCTGTGTTTGGAACATAATTATAATAATGGATATATGTTGCATATGGAATTCTGTGGTTATATGTCACGTATCTTGTCTAAACTTTTGGAATATTGAGTATAATTGTGCACGTTGTCACATCTTGATTTCAGTAGGATGCTAGGTTAGTTTAGAATGCATTGATATCCTACTATATCATTTAATTATATTGTATTGGACAGGTGCGGTTAATGTGTGCAATGAGTGTGCAGGTGACAGGTTACAAGAGAACGTGGGATTCAGGCCAGCTACTCAATCTTGCACAAGCAGGCCACGGGCTGAGTCCTAGCCATGTTCACTGTGTGAAGCCTTAGGATAGATGATCATTATTTTGGGCACTATGAGTGACCCCAAATTTATGTAATGTAATGTGTTTTGAATTATTAATTTTGTTTAGGGTTGCTAGTGAAGTTGTAAACTTGTTTTGAGAGTTAATAACTCCTCTTTCATTTAAATTGTGATTATGTTTAATGTGTCACTTAATCACAAGGGTTTAAGGTCACATGTGAGACCATTGGGTGGTCCCCACACCCTCTACCCTTGTTCCAAAAATGTAAAACCTGAAATTAGGGTATTTTGGGCATTTTTGGGGACCCCTTTGTAGCTTGGGAGTCCCCCTAACATAAAAATGAGCCCTTGGACCCTACGTAATGGGTAGGGGGGCTTATTTTCAAGGCTAGAGGGAGTTTTCCCTCCCTTTTTACCTCTTGTTTAGTCACATCTATGTAAGGGATGTGAATTTGTGTGTTTATCAAAAGTTCAACTAGTTTTGTCTTGCTAACATTTAGGAGAATTTGGGAGAAGAGGGAAAAAAGTTAATTTTACCCTTTCTCTCTTTTGTTTTGGCATATTTGACCTTGATGAGGGAGAGGGGTGACACATGTCACCCCCTCATTTGTGTGGATGCTTGCTTGTACCTCTTTAAATTCCCATTCATGGGAAAAGATAGGGACTTTTTTTTGGAACTTCTTGCTTTGGATGCTTGTGGATTTTGGAGCTTGGAGATTTGTTTGAATCAAGGTGTGAAGACATTTGAAGTTGGAGAGATTTTTGGAGAGCTTTCCTTGAGGTAGGCTCTTATGTCTTTGTTGTGTTGTTTTCCTTTTTGATGCTAGTTTGGGTGTTGAAAATTGTTATTGTTGAATGTAGATTTTAGTTGTTGTTTGTTTGTTTTACTCCCTCCATCATATGACATGATGAAGTTTTGGAGTGTGGGGGAAGAGAGAGGGAATTTTCCCTCTCAATCCTCAAGGCTTGATGGACAAACCTTGTAGGGTCTTATTATTTTTCCCCTCAAATGGTTGAGGTGGGGAAGTTGATTCATTTGGCTTGAATCTCCTTCCCCATCCATGGTAAGGAAACCCCTTTGGGGTTTGAAAATCCTTCCAAGGAGGACTTGGAGAAAGGGGGAGGAATAAGGAGGGCTTTGATTGAATTAGGAGCAATAAGGAGGACATGGAGGTGTTTATTTTGTGCAAATAATTTTGATGTATAACTTTGGAGAACTTTCTCCTCTCTTCCCCATCTTTGAGGATGAACATGGGTTCAGCTCCTTGTAAATTTGGAGTCTTGTGTTGTTGTGAACTATTTTTGTGTGCTTGTATCATTGTTGGTTTACCCTCCATCTTGTGCAAGTTTTGTGTTGGTTGACCTCTTTCCCATGGCCTTGGGGGAGGCTAGCATGCATCCCAACCTTGGGAAAGACATGTGATGATGCCTATGGTTGGGTGGCAAACAAGCTCCTTCTCCTTGTTGGATCTCTTGAAGGCATGAAGGATGTATCTCAAGCTTGTAATCTCTTGTCATCTTGGTGCTCTTTGTCTCCTTCATTTTGTTGGAATTCCTCTCCTTGTGACTCTAACTATGGCTATTTGAAGAGTGATCATTTTTTTTGTAAAGTATCCTCCTTGAGGATTGGAACCCACCTGGAAGAAATTGTGTTCCATTTTGTAATTTAAAAGCTTTATTTCAATCTTGGGAAGGAGTTGCTAAGTTGTTTCTTATGTGTTTTAGCATGGTTTGAAATGAGATGTGTTGAAAGTTATGCAAAGAGCATTGAGTAAAACATAGCATGTGATGATATGTAATCTCCTTTTGAAATGAAAGAATATACTTTTGAAAATATGCCTTCTTGTTAATATGTATGCATTCCATGTTGAGAATCTCCCATGTTAAGAATATGAAATAATCTTCAATTGCATTTGAAAAGAAAGTTTCCCTCTTGTATTGTGTTGTTGGTAACAATAATGCAGAGAATAAGAATAGTTTTGTATTCTTCTCATGAGAACTTGATGTTTTGTTCATATTAAACAATCATGTTTGATTTAGATTCTCCTTGCAAATTTGTTTTTAGGAGTAAGACTTATTTTGGAAAAAGGTCTGGTTTACTTTCCTCTTAACACAAAAACATAGAGCAATTATATTAATCAATTTATTTTAGTAAAATAAAGGAAATGAGTATTGCTGGTTTTTATATTACAAAAAAAAAAACTATATTTCTTTGGTTTTAAAGGTACATTACTTTTAGATGGAATAAAATCTTATTTTGACATGTAGATATATATATATTTAAAAAAAAAGGGTACATTCAGTTATATGACCTGTAATAATCCCTTAATATATATATATATATATATATATATATATATATGTTATCTAATGAGATCTTAATATATATATATATATTTATGTTTATATTTAAATTTAATATAAATATATATAAATAAAATATAAAGTAAATAAAAACAAGTTTTTAACACAATTTTAATAAAAAAAAAAATGGTTTTGGTGGGGGGGGCGCGAACCGCCCCCCCCCCCCCCCGCGCACCCCTGTAACCAGCCGTGGGGGGGCGCTGCCCCCACGGACCCCCACACCCCTGCGCGCCCAATGCACAATCCATCGCCGCTGCCTGTCCCGTCCCCCACCTCCGCACTGCCCCTCCCGCGGACACGCCCCCCTCTAACCTGCCCCCCCACGCTGCCCCTTTGGGGCCTGTTCACCCTTCCCCCAGCCACCGATCCGCGCCGCTCCCTCTCCACGCGCCGCCCCTACTGCATCTTCCCCTCCCTACTGCCACCATGACCCTCCCTTCCACACACTGTCCTGCACATTTTAACAGTCAAAAGTGAAATATTTGTACACACACACACACACACATATTTACTCCATAACCCAGAATAATACAGCTGGAGTATTGCAATAATAATAATAATAATAATAGCTTCCATAGTTCTCTCCAAACATCCTGCACAAGGGAAGAGATAGCAAAGTGAGAGAAGAAATAAGAGAAAGAGAGAAAAAAAAATATAAGCCATTAGAGAATTAGGGCAAAAATTTTTAGGGCTTGTTCCAAATCCAATGGCCAAGATGAATTTAATCCTAGGGTTATTATTAAATTTCTTTTTTAGTCATGGGTTTTTAATGGAAATCATAGTAAAGAGGAAGGGTGTGATGGGTTAAATAATTATAAGGAGGGGTTGTGGGTAAACTTATCCAAGGGGAAACTTATTTAGGATGTATAGTTTTAAAGGATAAGTAAATGATTAAAATTGGGTCTAGGCTAATAATTCATTTAATTAGGTATCTAATTAAAATAGTATAAAATTAGTAATTATTAGGAAATGACATAAGGGATCTATTAATATTAACTAAACACTTCTTAAAAAAAAAAAATTACCCTGAAATTTTGGTCACATTTGGTGCACTCTTTTGGTGTCCTAGATGGGGCATTTCATCTTCAATCAAAGGTAAAATAGGTTTTCCCTATTTTTTAGTTGATACTAAGCATACATCAAAAAAGCCACTCTGTTTCAAATTTTAGGGCCCTCTATAATGAATGTCAAGAATATGGGTGTTGTTCTTTACTATGCGAAGATAAAATGACCTTTTAATGTTATTTAAGAAAAATGGTTGCCATTCTTTAGACCGGTATTTTCTGGTTTGCGAATGTATTTCTGTGTCCAATTTTTATAAAGTTTTTCGAGCGTTATTGGAGTATCTTTGATTAAGATTTTCGTCCACAAGGATTTGACTGTGTAAGTTTTTTTCATCCTCTGCTACATATAAGGTAGACCATTTCTTTGTTCCCCTGTACTATTTGGATGAGGCCTATCTCCTGTACATATAAATTAATTCTATTTTTTCTCAGTTCTTTTTGGTTGATTTTATGGCGTGAATTGGTTCTGTTTTGTAATCACATGGGTAGGTAGATACTAGAGTCTAAGGTCTGGTGCTTGTTACTAAATTTCCTATCTAAAACACACTCGCTTCTTTATTATTATCAGATTATGACTGAATTTTCTATCTATAACATAGTCGCTTCTTTATTCAGAACACTTGCCTTATACAATATCTAGTGTAACAAATATTGGCTTCGATCTTTTCAATATTCCACTCCTAAGGAGGGATCTTGTAATTAAATCCAAAACAACTGATAAAATTTTTCTTTAAATTGGAATGTATGATTTTTTAACTGAAAAAAATGAATGTTACAACCAAAAGTAGAAAGCACGCTGATAGAACACATTGTTAAAACTAAAATCTTGCAGAAATCAGCTTGTTGGGAGGAGACCCCAATAAGCATTACAACAAACTCTCAGAACTCCCTTGTTGGTCGAGTGAATCCCAACAAGTGACAGACAGAGACAAAACCCAGAGGACCAAAGCAAATCCTAAACTGTATAGATAACCAAACTCTAAAACACCTCCATGAAAAGAGTGAACAAATGAATTGCAAAACAGAGGCAAACACACATGGACATAAATTTTAGCTGCCATTAGTAACAAGAAAACATTTTCGGTGCCAGAAACCACTGTCATCGTCCAGAAAACTAAAATAGCAGAGAGGACAGGATAAACCCTAGAGACTCTGAAGTCAGAAAAGTATTTTTACCCAATGTCAAGTAAATTGTTATACATTATTTCATTGGAAAACAACCACATTCAATATTTAAAGTTATGAATCTATTGAAATATTTCTTTTCATGCTAATTATAGTATAAATCCATTCAATCTTCAAAATACAGTGAAATAATTTCTTCTGGCATAAGATATGTATTATAGAAGGGAGATGGGGAACCAAACTAAGGAGTTACAAATGCTGGTGTAATGAGTCCTTAATATGGAACAATCCAAACATATCGAGGAAGCATAGAGGAGGACATACTTAGATGAAATCATCTTAGTTATGCTTGTGTGTATATCACAAGTTATGTCTGAGGAGGTATAGAGAAGGAGATTTTGAGATGAAACCTTTAAGAAAAAAAACTCAACAAAATATAAGATTTTGTTTTTTCAAATATTCCTTTCTTATATAAATTTGTTTAAAACCTTATTTTAGACCATGTAGTTCACACACCAACTCAGATTTTTTTTTATTTTTTTTGGTCAATTCTCATGTTTCAAGAGACAACATATACATGGTATTAGTTTGTAGAGTTTATAGAAATTTTTGAAATTGTTATGGTGTAGATACCAAAATTGGGTCACACTCCCCTTGGTCCCCTTTCGAATAGTCAACTTAAACACGTTCACCTAACCATGACCCTTATACCCCACATTAATATTAATTTAATTATTTACAATTAAATTAATACTCATCCTCACTTCATTCATTATTTAATTACCTTAATTAAAACTAATTTACACCTAACCTAAACACCTCACCCAACCACCTCACCTAGACTCCTCACCATCAAAACTATTTTTAGCACATTTCATCCTTTACTCAGACTCAACATTCACTCACCAAAACTAAGGCTTAGTCCCTACCTACCTTAATGAACTAAGACTCAGTACAACCCTAAAATCATATGCCTATTCTCCCTCTATCCACATTCTTGCACTCATCTAAAATGTAACATTCCATTTTAGATCCATGAGACATAGATTCAGCTGGCCCAAAATGATTACCAAGATCTAGCTAGTAAACCTAGGATTTCCCACCGTAACTGACGTCGGTCAGCCTAAACCACCGTCAGTTACCTTATATTGATTTTTTGTAATCTTGTTTGAGAGATTGGCCACATTATCGAGTTTTGGAATGAAGGAGATCTGCATTCAAGCAAGAACCAAATTTTTTTCACACATCCAAACAACTACATAGCCAACACCAACCATTGATCAGAAGGTATTTGCATTCACAACAACATTCTGGGAAGAAATGTTGTAGCACTTAGCAGCATTTCACTGATCAACCATCACCACCACCTAGCCATTCCCATAACCTGCACAACAGTAAGAACGTTTCTCTAACCTCCACCATTTCGGTTTCTATTCAATTTATAAGAGTTCTTCACCTTTCTGTTTATCAACCACCATTTCTATTTTTACCCCACCACTATTGCCTTCCTGTGAACCTGACCCTTCCCATCACTCACAACCATTTTAATCGCCTCTGTCTACTCCTGAGTACCTCTGAATATTGCCAACACCTTCCTAGACCTAAAACAACTCCTTACCATTTCCGATTCAGTCTTAGAAAAATCTCCAAAACCATGAACTATTGAGTTATTACCAGCCCCACAGTAACTGTCATCGGTTCTTACTAAACCATGGTTGGTCATACCTATACTGACGTCGGTCTCTGTATTTATGCAGTCATTGCTAATACTAGATCCCAATAACTATTTTAAAGTGACCCAAGTAACCCCGAATCTCACCCTGAACTATTCCAACACCTTAATTATTATACCTCATTTTCAGAACTTGATCATAGTTTAGCCTGTTGTGTCAGATTTGCTTATTCTATTTCGATGAGATACCTAAATCATATCAACTACAATAGGATTCTTATTCATTTATGTAATTTCCTACATTAAATTGTATTAAACATTGGCTTGACTGCCATTGAGGCAGTATCACACTTCCTGGATCTAGCACACGCTAGGCAGCCCATTGACATATATTCATTTAACCTCTTTCTTGTGGTCTTGTTGTGTATTTCAAGTAGTTCCTCCTAACCAAAAGGAAGCTCTCATAGTAAGTATTGGATCAAGAATTCAGAGTGCGCACAATAACCTTCAAAACTCACCATCATAATAGGTATTCCTCCTTGGCCCACACCCTTATTTGTTTCATCTAAAAAACTTAAAGAAAATAGTTGAAACATTTTGGCACGCCCGACGTGGGACCCATCCGAGGTTCCTTGCATTTTATTCATTCCTATGATGAACCTTGTGTGTTTGTTTCCCTTATAAAAATTTTACAAATTAATTTTCCTCTCTAGAATCTTCCTCTCTTTATATTGTCTAAAAGCAATCCAATTTTTGGTGCTATAAAAAGAATACTTCTTTTCTTTCATTAGTATTGCATTAGTGAAAGAGCATTCCTCTTCCTATTCATTACTTGTTAAATCGAATATCACACTTTGATTTTGGGCTTAAAACACTTGCATAATATTCTAATTCATTGCATCTTAGCTCACATTAAAATGAGGGCAACCTATATGTTAGAAGTCATGCCCAACTGATGGTTGACATAACTGAATCGTAGAAAAGCACATTCTTTCTTCTCTCTCTTTGCCAAACTGCACAATTTGAAATATATACATCATCTTAAAACAACATTCTAGTCGGAAGAAGCTGTCAACGATCACACATATCAGAGGATTGAGAAGTGGGTACCCAATAACCTTATCTCTATCCAGTACCCCATCAAAGGATGGCTTGCCCCTGCCATAACATAACCTGAAACCTCACCTTTATCTATTTCCTTCTTTGTAGGAAGCCTTCCCAACCAAAAAATATATTGTAAATTCACGAGTAAGTATTTTAAATAAGCATAAGCTA
Source organism: Taxus chinensis (assembly GCA_019776745.2). Lineage (NCBI taxonomy): Eukaryota > Viridiplantae > Streptophyta > Pinopsida > Cupressales > Taxaceae > Taxus > Taxus chinensis. The sequence goes on along the minus strand of CM034154.1, from coordinate 72,899,079 downwards.
AACACACTACATTCACTTATTGGGTGCACGTATTTTTCTTAGCTTTTTGCTTGAATTGTCATTTTGAGGTGTGATGGATATGATTCTTCATTTTTATTTCTTTCCTTTCAGGTACTCTGCCATCACAGTTGGAGTATTCTAACTTTCTCAATAGTGTGTCAGGACCTAATATTATCATCCCCAACTTCTGGGTTAATTATTTATCTAATCTAAATTCAAAAAAAATTCATTTTTCTTTATTCTTCAGATTTCACAGTAACTGACATTGGTCCAACGACTGCCGCCAGTTTACATCTGACTGCCATCGGTTTACCTAACCGACGTCGGTTCCTTGTTCTTTTGGTTAATTTACCCAAAAGACACTTATCTCATCTTCTCTTCTGTTTTGAGTCTCTGTGTATCATTGTACTCTCTGTACTCTGATAACAGTCATCAACTACACCTTTCCTATCTGAAAGTCATCAGTTTTTTCCTCATTTGCTGAAACTGTCATTTTTTCACAGTAACCGGTATCAGTTCTTGGTTTTTCTTGTAACCGTGATTGGTCACATCGGTCACCTCTTAACTGTCATCGTTCAATTAGACCAGCGTCGGTTACTCTATTTGGATTTTAATCAAAACATTTACTTAATTTCCCTCCTATAATTTGTTTTGTCCCATCTCTGATGTTCCCTGTGTCATTTACAGAGTATATTTCACCTGATATACTCTGATTCACATGGTGTTGACTCATAGCTAAACTAACGCCCTCATATTTCATGCTAGCCATCAGCCACTCCCGCCTAATCCATCACCACCCTCCATTCTGTCACCTATGGATCTGAACATCAGCTTATCCCCATCACTACTAGCGACGAGGAGTTCACGAGACTCCTCGACCAGAATCTCGCTACCCTCCAGTATTACCTTGCTCATTCTTCCACCTGGATTCCTCAGGATAGTTGATATACGACATGCCCGTATCTATCCATCTTGCTCTAGCCCCCACTTCTGTGTCAGCTAACACCAGTTCAACACTACCGTCATCCACTTTATCGCTTGTGGTGTCTTAGCTAAATCCCACAGCCGCTATAACTATAGCATCTACGTCATCGATTGCACCCGCGACATCGATTGTCCCTCCAATAGCCGCTATGAGTATAGCTTCATCTACACCCGCCACTTCACATATACCCATTGCATCGCAACCACCTCCAGTGTCAGAAACTTACACCCCTTTCCAAAACCTCATCCTTTCTATCCCACAATCCTTACCCCCAATCGCCACTAGATTTGTTATGACTACCCCACCCACTTACACATACTACCAACAACCCCTGACCTCATCTATCACTTATTCTAGCTATGTGCCACCTACATCTATTCCTCCTACGACAGTTCTCATACTCAGTGCCACCATACACTAGCATACCACCCACCTTATACATTCAACATCAACCCCATTTTTCTACAGGGGGCACCCATTCATCCCAACCTACTAATGACCTCATTAAAAATTATGATGGAGAAGATGCAGACCTTAGAAGCATCTTTTTCTGGCTCCCGTAATTCTTTAACATATGATGAAATCTGTAATGAGCCTATCCATCCATCTATTCCCATTTTTCCCTACCATGTACATTGGGAGATGCCTAAATTCAATCGCTTCAATAGTAAAGAAGACCCGCAACAACACTTGCGGTCATTCAAACATGGGTGTTACCTAATCGCCCATGATGATACTTTGCTCCTACGATCTTTTCCAATGTCTTTGACATGACCAACATTGGATTGGTATAGTGGACTACCTCGACATTCAATTTATTCCTTTAATCAAGTAGCCCAAGCTTTCTTAGATCATTTTTCAATCAATGTTACCAAGAAAGTCACCATGACTGATCTCTATTCAACCCGACAGTATGAAGAAAAATCTATCACAATATTTCGTTGCCCACTGGTAGTAGTCTTATTAACCAATTGATGTTTCAACTACCTCAAACCAAAATTATCGAGTTGTTCACTAGAGCTTGTGCCAGACACATCTCACCAAATCTACAAGTCTAAACCTTCCAAACCTTTGATGAAGCATTCACCATGGCCTGAAAACTAGAAATTTGTGCCATTGAAGAAAAGAAAATCCAATTACGGAACAAGAACACCCCATTCAAATCAAACATATTCTTCTTCATATTTCAAAACCTCAAAATAACTATTCAAATCCCAAAGGATCTGCCAAGTCCTCAAGGCAGGTCCACCTCATCCTTCTAATCAGGCCCAACCTTCTTCCAATCTTTCTCTTGTCCAGGCCTTTCAGCTCCAGCGGGAACAACGGAAATACACTTCGATTGGAGAGCCCTATTCATCAGTCTTAGAAAATATTCTTAAAGATGGAGCCATTACACTTCCTCCCATAAAACCTCATACAGGTTTTGATCTTGCTCGTCCCATGCCGGCATGGTATAAAGAACACGACTACTGTAATTATCATCATGTTAAAGGACATAGTGATGGTAACTACATAACTTTTAAAAAAATTGTTCAAGAGATGATAGACAATGGAGACCTTGTTGTAGACAACCCGAAACGTGCCAGCAAATCAAAATTTTCAAATCTTCAAAAATTCATTCCTTAATCATAAACCATCGTCTAATAAAAATATCAAACCTTCATCCAACGACAGAAATGTCTGTGAAGTTCACGCAGTTTTTGATATCGTGCCAATTGTTCCACAAAACCTACCTACTTCATCTATTGAGGAAATCTTGGCACGAGCTCCTCTACCCATAGAGTAGTCCCCCATCATCTCTCCCTGCTCTCACGGAGGAACCCATTCCTTCTACTGATGCCATTTCACCATCTACCTCACACCCTACTAAACAATCAACACTTTTTATTCTCCTGTCCACAGAAGAATCATCATCGTCTTCTCCTCCACCAAGGACGAACTCTGCATCACCTGACCTATTATCTCTCCTACCCATGGGAGATTCTTCAGACATGTGACTACCTATCGGGGAAAGTTTTCCCCTAGCATCCCAGGACCCTATTGACATGATCTCAGCTCTTTTACCTACAAAATCTGAGGCTAGCCAATTCCCTGTCTCATAGACCTACTTTACAGGTATTTCCACCCAACCCATTCCATCCTCTTCTTCAGTAATCCTGTTTTCATGGCTTGGTCATTGTTTGGATTACATGTTGATCATTCCATGATCTATGGGGAGGTCTTCAACTTGCCTGTTTCAACCCAAATGCAAATGTTTCCTAAAGATACTTCCACGATCTACCCAAAGGTATTTTTGGCAACCAAAACAACATTGACCATACCTATTGAAACAAACTTCTTCTTTATCATACCTTCCTACATATAAACCTCTACTCATCAATGAAAAACTCTTTCCCAAACCTCAAAACCTACCCACACCTATCTCCTCACCCGTATCTAGACCCATCACTACTTTTGGTGTCATGCCGACATCAAGCCTTACTCACACCATTTGTCAGATTAGACTTAGTTATATCTTACCAAGCCCACACCAACATTACCCTCCCACCTAAACTTAAAACCTAACCTTCTAGGCCGTACGTACACTAGTCTCGCTTACCACACTTTTGTCACCTTCCACCCTTTTATCCATCCTAGGGCTCCCATGCATCGACCTTGACCAAAAAATCTCCTACCCAAGCCCAGTCAAAAGCTAAGCAACCTATTGCTTCATCACAAACCTTCATTACACCTCATTCACACAAAAAAAAACACCCTTACCTTCACCTGTGAACTTCTTACCACCTATACCTCCATTAGTTACTATAATCCTAATCTTACCTATACGACTTCATCCCCTTCCGCTTACCCAACCTCTACCTAATACCTCTACCAAAATCTAGTTACCCTCATGGGTAATCTGTCCTCTTCCACCATCTTCTTTCCCTTTTGCATCATGTACTCCCATGACACCTTTACCTAAGAAGGGGAAACTCAAAGATAATAATCCACTACCCCCCCAATAAGGTTGTCAAACTAACAAAACCTTCTATCACCAACTCTTCTACCACGCCCTTACCAAATGAATACCATTGAAACCTAAAATAATACCACTTACCAAACCAATGTTTCAACCCATTCCCCCTCCTATAAAACCTCTTCCCTCCCAATCATCCACACCTTTACCCAAACCCACACGCACTTCCCATTGTTGATCCATTAGCGGGGTCCTATGCCAAAATTTTAATTAATCTGTTAGAGACTTCTTTCATCACATTACCGCCACTTTGACCTTACGATCCTATCAAACACAAACCAAAAGGGTTCAATGAAACAAAGATTTTTGCATAATCATAGTGTGCTAGGACATGATGTAGAAAATCATAAGGCTTTAAAAACTGTTCTTCTCCAACTTTGTCCTCCTGAACAAAATTTCGACAATAAATGACCTTCTTGATGTGGACCATGTTCCACCTTCACCTATCACCACGCATCATCATCCTTTACCCATTCAACGATCAGTATCTCTTCACCGCCACAACCATTTTTTCCACCCCCAAAATTTGAGATCAACATGGTCCATATTAGAGAGTTAGCCAAATCACCACCTAAATGTCATTACACCCAGCTCACTTCACAAGAATTTTCTCCCCTGGTAGGTTTTTTCCCATCATGTCGTTACTCCACTCATCCTACACACCTTCTTCATTTTCCCACTCCCTTCAGATCAACATGATTCATGTTGCTCACCCCGCACTTAGAAAGAGAAAGGAAAAGAAAAATAAAATAGCCCATTAACCAACCCTGTGCCCAATATACCGTCTGCACCCGCTACCAAAATCACCATCTGTGAACCTACACTACCCTATCTTTGACGGGGTCACCCATCGTACGATGATAACACAATTACAACAGTCCCTTTTAAATATGTCATTTGTATGATCTCGTTCAAACTTTTGAATCTCATAGACAAGCCCTTATTGATGTCCTGTACAATCCATCAAAGTCTTACCCAATGACTCAAAACCAATGGCCTCCATTATTATCCCTTACTACATGGCAATCACTAACCAAATCATCTCCTTCTTCTACCCCCATGACCACTCCTCAAGTCGCCACCCTCAACTTTTCTAGATGAGGAGATTGCACCTCTCTAGTTAGATGACCTTGATCCTGCCCTATTCATTTCCATCTATATCCATAAAATACGTGCATACGACGTGTCATGATTGATGGTGGTGCTAGCATTAACATCATCTCCTCTTACATGCATACAATAAAATGTGTATCCCTTCTAACTATATGCATAATTATCTAGTTATGATTGCGCTCTTTCAATGATGCCATCACCTCCACCCTTAGCACTATTTATCCTTCACATTCGTGTAGGCCCTTGCTCATTGTCCCCAGAACAATTCTACATCTTAGAAGAGGAGTTCTAGTATAACCTATTACTCGAGAAGAATGTGGATTCACGTCATGGGTTGTGTCCCTTTAACCTTACACTGTTGTGTAAAATTCGAGCATGAGGGACATAAATACACTATCCCCGCCGACCCGTCGCCATTCAAGACCTGTAACATGCTGTACCATCCCAACGATGTGCTTGTACCAGTCAAGGCATCTACCACTACCCCCACTTCACGTTCACCCACAAGCCCATTCACCAATGTTACCGCTACCTCTCCCACAACTAACCCTGCTATTCCAACTGCCGCCGTAGCCTCTACAATTAACTCATTTGCTTCCCAATCATCCAGAAATTCATTTATCCCCGCTACCCACATATCGTCTATTGATCCCTTAGAAGGTATTTTTCAACTCCTCACTTTGGGGGAGTACCACCTATACAATATTGACACATTCCTCACTCCACAAGAGTATGTGAACCTGCGCCATCACCCTAGTTATGAATACTGTGTAGGTGAGGTTTTCCCTTATGGTCCTCCCCATCTTCGCACTAATCTAACATATGGGGGACTTGATATTGCCACTTATTCACCCGAACCTCCATCCCAAACACGAGTGTTTTCATCTAACCTGCAATCCCTTACTTACCACCGCTTCACCCACACTTTCCTCCACTGTTGTGCATGGAAAGGCTTTGGCTTTAGTTTTAACGAATAGGGCCGCCATACTATCATTTCCTGTACTACCCATAAATACAATGACCGTAGTGGCATTGGCTTTGCTGCACTACCTCCCAAGAAGGCCCACATCGACCTCATTGAGGAAGTCAAAACTTCTCCACCTCATTCACCCATGCCACCATCTTCACCTAGGGAGTCCATAGATCCTGAATCTATTCCTCTTAAATTTTTTTTTCGTAAACACAATTTCCACAGCGGGTTTACGAAATTTCCTACATTGAATTGTATTAAACAGTGGGTTGACTGTCACAGAGGAAGTATCACACTTCTTGGATCTAACACATGCTAGGTAACCCACTGACATATATTGTTTAACTCTTTCTTGTGGTCTTGTTGTGTATTTCAAGTAGTTCATCCTAGCCAAAAGGAAGCTCTCATAGTCAACATTGGATCAAGAAGTTAGAACACACACAACAACCTTCAAACCGACCATCGTAATAGGTATTCCTCCTTGGCCCACACCCTTATTTGTTTTGTCTAAAAACTTAAAGAAAATGGTGAAATATATGGATTTGGGATGATGCGAGCAAGTGTTGTGACTAAAGTTTACTGGGGTGATCCCCGGGAGAGGATCTGTGATGTTGTTGAAGATCTTAAGTTTGACAATTTGGTAGTTGGTAGTAGAGGCCTCAGACTAATCAAAAGGTAGAAAAATTTATTGGGTATATTTTCCACCATTATTTGTTGTTTTTCTTTTTCTTTTTATTTTTATCTCTTACAGAACTTGTGGTTGTCTCTAACTGCAGGATTTACTGGGGAGTGTCAGCAACTATGTTGTGGCTAATGAAACTTTCCCTATGACAGTGGTAAAAGGAACCACACAGATAGGATAATTATATGGATTTAATGTTTTGCTTTGTGCTTTTATAAATTCTATGGATGTAACTGTGTGTTGCTAGGGTTATCAATTTGGGTGATATATTATTCATTACACTTATTATTTTATTGAATCAGTATTTCCATTGTTAGTTGCAAGTAGCCCTTATTTAATGTTTTCTGAAGGAGTTTTCTAGCCCATTTGCATTGTATTAGGATCATTTTATACGATGTATTGATTACTACAAAATTCCTATTTATAAAAATAATATATATGATTGAATGAAAGATTTTAGTTGTGTCCACAAGATCAGAAAGTTTACAGGATTAAAAAGTCAAAACTAAAAAGTGTAGTCGAAGGATATCGACTTTAAAATATAGGATGTTTTATTAAGATTTTTGATGTTGGATTTTGTTATTATAAATTTTGATAGAAAATTTGGGGATGTTTCAAATTTAATCTCTTTAAATACTTTCAAATTGTAATCACTTCCCTAGCTGAATGCCCCTTGTTGATTCTAACACATGCAGAAGGAGGACGACAAATATTTACATTTGAAGGTGTACGTTGAAATCTAATGGCTATAAACATGTCTGACACTGACACAAAGTACTACCAAATGTGTAGGTCTGATTTAACCCATAATGGTGCTCATTTTAGGATGACTAATAGTGAGAGCTTCGTTTAGCATAGTTCCCCCTAACTCTTGTTGCAGATTTTGGTGTCATATGCTTATAGTGGCAACTCAATTTATGTCGACAACACACAGTCAGACAGACCGCCACTTAGACAGATTCAAGTTTTTGTTCAGTTTTATCGCCAACTTCTGTTTCCATTCATTTCGTCTCAACTAAACCTCAGTCACTGTAATTAGCAATAACACTTAAATACTCATTATTGTTAATCCTTACCCTCTTCTTCATCGTGATATCATCTTCCTTGTCTAATCTAATTGTGCAGGAAATAAATATGGTGTTTAGCGTCCATGAAATAAGAAGAGGACCCAACACTATTGCACATTCTATTGGAGGAGTGGAAGAAAAGTCCACAAATCTCTCGGCAGTTGGAACACTAATTATCATAGACAATGTTGTGAGAGAAGGACCAGACCCTTCCTCCAAGTTATTGGGGAGACTTAAAGGAATGGAGGTCAGTTCAAACACGAGGGTCACAAATTATCATATGGTTTTGTCTATCATAGTTGAGAATGACAACACTCTTTAGATCCATGGTACGATCAGAACCCGCCTGTCCAAAAGGGAGTTGTCTATTGTTGGAGGGGGAGGACAATTCAAATATGATCATGGGTATGTTGTGTTTGAAGCCTAACCATATAATGGCATGAATCTTACATTTAAATTATTGTTAATGTTTGATCAAATTAAGTGCTTTACAAATAATAAGATAATAAACACTAAAGATAAATATATGTAGAGACATTTGTATCTAGTTGTAGTCGGTGACCATGAATTTACCGGTTGTGGTTTTCCAGGAGGTAGTCAAGTAAAGCATGAAAGAAAATAAATCCATGTCTTAGATTGGTAATTTTCTTTCAAGTGGAAACCCACTTAGTAGAAAACATTTGATGGGCAGATAGGATTTTAAAGCATTTTTAATGAAAGAGAGTTGCTTTTAGATGGGGACACCACCTATTGATTGGGGTTTAGGCTTATAGATTTATGGGGCCATACCTATTTATATGAATGTTTTGTTATGCATGACTTATATTTACATTATAGAAGAACAAGTATAGTATTTCCCATGTGGCAAATACATAAGTATTTATAATCATATGAGATTATTGGGGTCCATATGAACAAGGTGTAAGTAATGAGAATCTAAAGGTGGTATGCTCTAAATGTAAACTAAAAAATAATCTAGGGGTGTCTCTAATTTTTTTGAAATCATTTAAGGAATTCAAAACAATCCAAATTCAATTGATTATGCACATCTTATGCTACCATTGAATTCCATTTTAGACATATTTATGTGTAATTCCAATGTTTATAGAAAATGTATAACACACATGTAGAATATTTATCCATTGTTTATAAGCATATACCTCTTGACTATTAATGGAATCTATGTCATTATTCATGGTACATGACCATAAACAACTTCTATTAGTTTTCATGACTACTAATTGTGTTTTCTAATGACCATTTTCATTTTTTTCTTTTTTACCTAGTAGATCATGTCATGTTGTGTTTCCTTAATTGTTTTCTAGGTAAACATTTGACGGTCAATATATTAATGAATCCTATATATAAATTCACTTAATATTATTCGACATACATCTACACGTCATTGGAAAATCAATAGACATTTATACTTGTCTAAGAATTTAAATGTCCATTCGAAGTTAGCAAAACATATCCAAAACATAGCTTTGTAATATTATAGTTGTATTATTACTAGCATATATATTTTAAAAAATCTATGTTAAATATGTCGAGAGGTATCATTCTCGAGGCACCTATTATACCTATGTCAGTTCGATATTTATCAATAGACGATCAAACAATCAGTTTTAGAGATTTCATTATCAATTTGAAAAAACAAATGATAAAAAAATCATATAATAAAAATGATAGGGTCTATTGTATCATAGGCTTCTTTTGGCATCATGGATGTTACAAGATAGCTATCTATTATAAGAATGGATAATAAGTTCCTTGTAAATGATATGGTTCGCTTGGTCGATGAAGCGTTGTTGTAGACACCTATTTTTGGGTGTAACTCTCTGTCATCCCGCATTGACATCTCCTCCCGCTTTTCTTTTGTTCTAAATCCCATCCACCTACATTTTAATTAATCCATAGTTTTAATTAATTAATAGGTTCTACATACCCATTTAATAATCCAAATATTGTCACATCTCAAAAATAATGGAAAACATGGGCAAAAATGCACCCATCTGACATCCCACTCTTAAAATTCAAAAAGAGAATACTTTATTTCACCTAATATCCCCACCTCTTATCACATCCTTATCTTTTTCTTTACTTTAAGTCAAATTGTGAGCCCCATTGAATCACATCACTTCTTTTAATCAAGGTTACTTTACTCACCTTGAGTATCTTTTAACCTACAATGTAACCTCACCATTAAGCTATAAATATGGGTTTTTCCCCATATTTCAGAAAGAAGAAAAAATGAGGAAATTTGGGTGAATTTTAGCCATTTATCATAATATCATTATTATTCTATCTTTGTGATAACATGTTGAATTTCCATGGTACTCTGCTCGTGATTTGATTCATGTAGTGAGATTCATGTTGCATCCATCTGATCAATAACACCATCTGCATACCGGCATATTCCATGTCCTTTTATTTATCAACTTGCATGTTATCTGTTTGGATTCTATTTTATCATTATTCTTATCACACGGGGGTTGACAGCCACTAAGGGAGTTAACGCTTCCCGGATCTACTTTGTCAGGAAGCCCCCACATAAAATCTCTAATTAATATTTCTCTAGTGCATGTGAGCTACAGGTTTTTTGGGATCACACCTAGGAGTTCGACATCAAATTTTTGCCTGTATTATCCAATGCCATCTCCAAGGTACTAAGGCATTGTATACTCGATGTTGTTTTGTGTTTGTTGATTTCTTGTACACTCATCTAGACAGGAAGCAATAAACTCCGATCAACATTTGGCACACCCGGTGGGACCAGATCTAAGATCTGGGCGTTTTGTTTGTTTTGTTCCTTTACTCATTTCATGCAGGTATCACAAATATACTGGTTCTCTTATATCGTCGTTTTCAGATATTGGTGATAAATATTTCATTTTTGAGGCTCACTTGTTTTCAAGGTTTGGTGGCATCTTCGTCTGTATTAGAGGTATATGTCATCTTTGAGGATTGTGCTGCCAAAGATTAAGTCTTAAACTCAAACCACATTGCCAATCATCTCTTGTCAAACTTATATGCAGTCATAAGATCCTTGGATGTTCCCGATCACCGATTATCATTTTCAAACATCGTTTACCTAGATATGACAAAAAGCACTTTCTATAGTGCTTAAAGCTTACACTTGGCTCAACTTGTTGTCAGATAAAAAGGAAAAGAGATATACAGGTATTCTCTAGTTTTCCCTATTTCCTCTTTTCTGCATGGTATTGTCAATTTTTGGGTGATTATCAGCATCAAATTTAATCTTTCGAATTTTGAGTAAAATGAACCCGTGTATTCTGCCTGCTCACATAGTCTAACTAGGGGTTTAATTTTTTGCATCACACCTATCATCACACACTTCTTGAAATTTCACAAACTAACCAACACACCGAAACATTCATTGCACTTGGTTCACTGATTGGGATTTGATCACCCAACAGAACCATTTCAAACATTTCCTAGCCATAACTTACCTAAAACCAAACATAGTTCACCTCCTTTTAGGTCCTCTTACAACCATTTTTTTTAAAATATTTTCTTTTTAATCAAAATCAAAACAAAAACAAAATTAAAAAAATCGTTGTGTGCCTCATTTGTTTGGATCGTATAATAACAACTTTCATGCCTGTAAGTACTCAATCTAGCATGAAGAAAATGGAACACAACCCCACTTCACATAATGTTTCATCTCAGTCGATAACCATCCCAGTGGTTTCCTCATCCATGTCTCTCCCCAAAATTCCCACAAATACCCATTCTCTTACCGATATATCTCACCCAGTACCAGTCGGTCACACTTTGATGTTAGACCAATCCATCCCATCCAGGCCGGCCACTCCACCCTCTGTCAGATCAAAGCCTATTGGTACTTTTGTCTTCCCTCTTGGGGGCCTAGAATTGAGACAAATTCTTGACGCCAATCATGTGGCCCTTCAAGATTATCTCTTAAGAAGATACATACACCTTCCTCTGGATGGCCCACCGCTTCAACATGTCTATCCTTATAGTGCTAGTTCTGAAATTCCTCATTCCATGGCCTTACATGATTTTTCTTCATCCTCCACCAACCCATCAGCACACCAGACCACCCAGGTAGTCACGCCCATTCCGCCCAATCTTCCTCACATCAACACGACTATCTTGACTGCCATCCCTATCACTGCGATAGCCCCGATGGTCATTGGTACCTTCATTCAACCATCCCATGTGTCAAATCCTTTATTTGAACAAAAAATTCCTTTTGTGTCTCAAGTTTATGCCATTACTTCTCAACCTCATCCAACGATACCTTTACAACATGCAGTGTCACTTCGAGTCTATCAACCCATCTATACCCATATCGCCACTCAACAATTACCTCAACAACCTGCACAATCTCAACAATCATACCATGCACCTGTTTCCCACCAACACACATTCTATCAACCTCTACCTCAAGCACAACCCATAATTTACACTCACCCATACCAATTTCCTTAGACACCCACACATATGCAAGTCCAACTACCACCTTTCATTACTCAACAAGAACTTCCTAATGATCCCATGCAAATCTTGATAGGTCACTTAGCCAACATAGAGGCTGTTACGTTAGGGTCCAAAATTACATTGTCTTATGAACTAATATGTAATGAACCCATCCATCCTTCCGTGCCCATGAAACCATATCCTCCACACTGGGAATTGCCAAAGTTTTCCAAATTTAACAGCAAGGAGGACCCTTAACAACATCTTCAAGCATTTAAACATGCATCTTATCTCATTGTGCATGACCAAGATTTGATGCTCCGTACATTCCCCATGTCTTTGGCAGGCCTTGCCCTAGATTGGTATAATAATAGTCCCAAGTATTCCATATTTTATTTTTCTCAGCTTACACAATTATTTCTTGTGCACTTCTCCATTAATATTACACGCAAAATAACCATGAATGATCTGTATACCATCCACCAATTCGAAGATGAATCCATCATGGATTTCATTACATAATGGTGGAATATTATAAACCAATTATCTTTTCCACTTCCTCAAACTGACCTCATTGATCTCTTCGTGCTCTCTTGCGCTAAGAATATTTCCTCGACTTTTCAAATCCAATCGTTTCACACTTTTGAAGAAGCTTTCACCATGGCCCGCAAGCTTGAGACACGTGCTATAAAACAGGGGCATTTAAAATAAAAGAAAAATAAGCCCAAAAAGGAATTTTTCAGACCATCCATATCAAATGATAAATCGAAGACAAGTGCTAACGCCATCATTATCAAATCATCTCCTACCCCGACATCTACCATAGTAACTCAACACCAATTCACACGACCAATGCCCAATTACACTCCTTTAGGAGAATCATATAGCGCCATATTTGACAAATTGATAACAACACACTTGATCACACTACCGCTTATCCAACCTGTTAACGAATCTAGACCATGACCTATGTAGTATTGTGAGGATCACTATTGCAAGTACCATTAAGTCCAAGGACACGACATAGAGAAATGTTGGACATTCAAAGATTTGCTCCAAAGACTCATCGATCAGGGAGAAATTCAAGTGGATAACCCAAATGCCTCACCCAATCAACCATTAGATATTTTTAAACAACCATTTCCAAATCATACACCCACATCGACAAACCAGACTGCCTCTACTTCTATATCTCAAACCCCTAGTACCCACACCATAAACACTATCCATGTTGGTGATAAGAGTCCAGTTTCCTCCACAAATTTACCATATTCATCATCCATTACATCATTCCCCTTTGACACATTCCCTACATCCACAAACTCATAAACATTCATCTCCACACCAACATTAGTCACATCCATGCCTGCTTCGACACCCCTTCCTACACCCACTCCTATCTTCAGACCTACCACCCCATCCTCATGTGCAAATATTATTTATGTGTCATTGCCTCTTATAGCTACTCCATCAAATCCAATGACCTTACTAGAAATTATCCCACCTCTACCTATTATCCCATCTTTTGCCTCACTTCTAGTCCCTCTTTCTGCACATTTACTAACACCTACTACATCTACTATTATACAGTCATCTATCTCATCTCCCTCTTCCATGACCAAGTCATTACTTGATGTATTTTGGTAAACATTCCATCTTTTCTTAACTTCGAATTATCATCCCCTTTCCTCTATACCACTAGATACTCACACATCCACGCAATCCCCACAAATATCCACTTCAATATCATCTCCAGTACCTCATGTAGAGATTCTTGTCATTCCTCCCAACAATTCCCATTCACATACAAGATCTAGGCCCCCACTTCTCAAGTGTTCTCCTTCACATCCTCATCAAAAAGTGGACCTCACTATTCCCAATACTAGCTCCCTAGAGGCCATAACGTCTCCTTCTATTTTAGGACCACACCCCTCATCATCCTCTTCCATTCTAGGATCCTTCCCTTCACTAACAACCCATACTACTACTAGAACAATGCAACTACCCTTTTTCAACCAATATCTTAAAGCAAATTCAAAGGCGTCTGTGTCTTCCACTACTATCCCACATCAAGCACATTCATCTTCCCTTCCCAAATCTAAAACAATGTCCAAAGCCATTATTACATCACCACATTCCCAAACATTGATCCAAGGTTCTCCGTCGATAACATCAGGTTATTATACCACCATGTTTCACTAGCTACTCCAAGCCTTTGCCATCACCTTACCACCAATTAAATCTTTTGATCCAAACATGCTAAGGCCTTCCTGGTTTAATTTCAATCTTGTCTGTGCATTTCACCGTGCCCTGAGACATGACACTGAACATTGCAAAGCTCTCCAAGTTATTGTGCATCATTTTTTCAATGAAAATATTAACGATGAAAAACCAACTCTACCATCTCCCCTACCAACTTCCACATCCCAACATGCATCTGTCCAAACATTTTGACCACCCCTTTCATTAACAAATCTTGTCAGTACTCCACTACCAAATAAAGATATAACCAACAATACCACAAACATATTATCAAAAGATGATGATCCTAAGGATCATCCTCCTCTTTTAATCAATGTTGTTCAGATAACCACCCGTTCAAGACCATATAACCCTAACTCTACCTCACCATCCACCCCTAAGACTTATGTCACTATCCCTCCTCCTAAGGAGCTTGCTGCCTCCGCACCTCTGTCACAACCAAAGGTTGTCATCGCTGCTCCTACCAATCATCCCACAACAACATTGTCATCTTCTTTTAAAGCCAAGGTATCTGTTTTGGCCACCTCGAATCCTTCTCCCATTGAGCACACCATTATTAAACAACTTCACCAAGCTCCTGTCAAAATGCCACTCTACGAGCTTATCCAAAGCTCTCCACACCATAAACAAGCTCTTATGCAGGTCTTATAATAGATCCTTGTATCATCCAATGAGCCCCAGCCTTTCGCGGCTTTAGCTCACGCCTTCGCAACATATGCTACTGTATCATTTGAAAGGTCAGAAATCCCTAGGATACCACAAGAAGAACATGATCTAATGCTATTCATCACAGTCCACATCGATGACACCTGCATCCGTCGAACCATGATTGAAAATGGTGCCAGTATCAATATCATTTCTTCTCATACCTTCAATCAGCTCAAATTACCTAATACCATTGTTGCCAAGTCTCCTACTGTTCTTCGTGGCTTTAATGATGTTGTTACTCCCCCATTAGGAATGGTTGATCTTCCTATCCATGTCGGCCATAAACTCCTCCACGAGCTTTTCTACATCATTGAAGGAGAATTCCAATATAATCTCTTACTGGGGCGTCCTTAGATTCATGCCATGCATTGCATCCCATCTACTTTTCATCGATGTATCAAATATGAACATGAAGGGACCACCTATGCTCTTCTGGCTGAGGTCCCTCCTTCCAAGACATGTCGCATGATCTACATACCTAAGGATTTCCTTATTCCTAAAATTGATTTTTCTTCTGATGCATCCACCAGCTCTTCTATACTTCCATCTACCTTACCTCATATGGAATCTTTTGATACCATAATGCAAAATCTTGCTTTAGGGGAATATCAGCTCCTCACTCTTAATACCCTTCCTTCTCCCAACCACCTCGGCCGCCCTGATAAGGCCCCGATGTATCAATAAAATGTTGTGAAAATTGTCTCGTTTGTCCCGTCTTCCCTCAAAACTAATTTAGTTTATGGCGGATTTGATCAGTCTTCTTCTCATACTGAGAATAACTTTCACGCTAAACGATATATAGGTGATTTTGGATTTCTTAGTAAACCATGTTTCACTCACATACACCTCTATCATTGTGCATGGAAGGGGTTTGGTTTGGGGTGCTATGAACAAGGCCCTCACTGCAAATTATTTCCCAAACCCATGAATCATGCCAAAAATTTGGTTTGGGATATAACGATTCCACTATACACCCTTCCAGGAAATCTGCATCTTCTCCCATTCATCTTGATTCATCCACTTCTTCTCCATCCAGATATACTACTAATTCATAACACACTTCTTCTCCATCTGACTATCCTACAGATTCAAACAATATCTCATCTCCATCCAACTATCCTTCCAGCTTAGATAATGATTTTTCTCCATCAAATTATCTCACAGATCCAGATCGAGATGATACGATTCCTATTCCCCCTAATTTTTTTTTATTCCCACCATCTTTCTCAGACCGGTGACTTACCAAGCTGGAAATGAAACCCATTCTTTTCCCCTTAAACATCCAGAGATGGTAGAGGAAGATTCCCCTATCATTGACATTCTTCAATGTGATGATGACACTTCCATTCTCTCCTACATGGGAGCCAAAGGTTCTAATGAACAGAATACCCATTCGCCAGACATGTCCAATTTCCTGAATGAATCCACTATTGAAATTACTAGTGGAGCTCCTCAAGAGCACTACATCCTTAAACTAGGTCAATCTTTGAAACCTCAAGAGCTCGAAGCCTTCACCTCATTTTTGTCCAAAAATAGCCAAGAATTTGCATGGTCATATTTGGACATGTTGGGTCTTGATCCCTCCATCGTTGTCCACAACATCGTTGTCATCCCCAATGCCAAACCAATTAGGCAGAAGCTTTTTCGAATGCATCGTCTGATTGCTCTTCTTGTGAAAGAAGAATTGCAACGTCTCCTATCCGCCAACTTCATCATTCCCATTGATTATCCCCAATTGGTTTCTAACATCGTACCCATCGCCAAAGCATCTGGAAATATTCATATATGTACTATCTTTCGAGATCTTAACCTCGTGTGTCCTAAAGAAGATTTCCCTCTTCCAAGTATTGATCAACTTGTAGATCTTACTACGGAACATGAGATGCTCTCCTTAATGGATGGTTTTTCTAGTTACAACCAAATTTTGATTACACTGGAAGATCAGCAAAAGACATCTTTTATCACCCCATGGGGTACCTTTTATTATCATGTCATGCCCTTTGGTTTAAAGAATGATGGGGCTACGTATCAATGAGCCATGATGTATATCTTTCATGACCTCTTACATCCGACTATAGAAGACTATGTTGATGACCTCTTAGCAAATCTACACATAGATGTGATCATCTCTCGGTCCTTGAAATAATTTTCAAGTGTCTCATTTGTTTCTTCCTTTGCCTCAACCCAGCGAAGTGTGTTTTTGGAGTTCTTACTGGGAAAATCCTTGGCTTCATTGTCTCTATCAGAGGCATTGAGGTTGAACCCAAAAAGATCAAAGAAATTCTCGAAATGCCTCCTCCATCCAATCTCAAGAAACTTCACAGTCTTCAAGGTTAAATTCAATCTGTTCGTCATTTCATATCACAACTTTTTGATCACTTTCATCCTTTTCATCACCTTCTTAGAAAAGACATAGCCTTTGATTGGGACAAAAACTATCACAAGGCTTTTGAAGATCTTAAGCAATATCTTTTATCTCCACCAGTACTCACACCTCCACGCGAAGGGGAGCCCTTCTATTTATATATTTCTATAACTGATCATGCTCTAGGAGCTATGTTAACACACTGTGATGATCAAGGATGTGAACAGGCCATTTTTTATATTAGTCATACTCTCCACGACTACGAAACACGATACACTGAAGCTGAAAAATTGTGCTACGCTATTTTCTTTGTTGCATCAAAACTTCGACACTATCTTCTTAATCATATAACCTATATTGTTACTAACTTCCAACCTCTCAAAATAATGCATTTTAAGCCATATCACAATGATTGCATCATCCAATGGCTTCTGCTCATGGCCGGATTTGACCTAGAATTCTGTTGGTCCGAAAATCTGTCACTTGGGCAGATCTATGGATAGACAAACCAACAGTGTGCGGGGCATAGCCCCTCTTTGAGTCAGCAAAGCGAAACTGGTTTATTGCTATTCTACCAGCAGGAATCTGTGAAAGTCTCACAAATTTCTGCCTTCGGGGGTTTGGGATCCTATCCCAGTTGGGGTGTTTCCAACTATGAAAAGAAAGGAAAGAAGGGAAAGACGAAGATAGGATAGATCCGAAGGGAGAAAAGAAATGAATTCCAAAGTAGAAAGGTCAGAAGGTCTATGTTTTGGGGTTGGTAAGAAATGGAGCCAAACCTACTTGCATAAACGAACAGAGCAATAATGATGAACAAATGACAAAAACGTAGAGGTAGATTCAACAAAATAAACATACAAATCTAACATAAGAAAGTTCTGGTGCATAACACAGGTATTCAGCACAAAGTCTCAATATTGTATTAATATTTTCTTCTGTTACAAAAAGTACAAAGCCTTTTCTCCTCACTTCTATTTTTCATCTAAAAAGTGTCCACCCCCTTGAATACAACAAGTATTCAAGTACTTATAGGAGGAGAAGAGAGAAGGAAAAAAGGAACCAACAACTAATTAAAAAATATCTACAAAATATCTAAAAGTCAACTGTTGACTTTTGGGATAACTTGGTGGATGACAACATCCCATGGTGCAACATGGATGATGTCATCATTTGCGCCAACATACTTTTAGATATTTACAAAATGAAAGCCAAGAGGAAGAAGGCTATTCGTCGTCATCTCGCGGCTGGAAGGGAGTATCTTACTTCTACTCAGGAGAGACAATGTGGAATTGAGCCCGGTACTCCATGAATTTACTGACCATCGGCTGAAGTTGATCCTGGGCCGGACCCTTGGTATGATCACCGATGACCTCTGCAAGTCTCTCGTTCATCTTTGAGTTTTTTAGGGAGCTTGAAATATTCATTACCTGCCTCCATCAGGTACCCCACAAAATTGCGGTAGGCCAGAAGGTTATTGATGGATTTAGTGTCAAAAGTAACTTCTAGCCCTAATCCTTGCGAGATGATCTCTTTAAAGATCCATATGGTTTGATCTTCCTTCCTCAACGCGAATGAAGGAGTGAGCAAGCCCGGAGACATCCTCAAGACAATTTTCTCCATTTGATGCATTGCATCCAGGGCTTCCTCCTTCACCTTGTCTATCTTCTCCAAAAAAATTCCATCTGATCGACTCGATAGTCCAAAGTAGCAAGGATTTTGATGGGGGCTCTGGGGTGATCGAAGATGCCAAATTTAACTAAATCTTCGACTGAACATTTGAGAATCTTCTGGAACGTCTCATGTTGCAACCTGGCATGGTCCAACTCTTCGGAGATAGGTCCTGTGATCACCTGGAGTTCCTTGTTCACTTGATTAATGTTCTGATATAGCTCGGTGAACTTGATGATTAATTCCTCGTTGTCTTTGAGGATCTGGTCTCTCTAAGAGGATACTGCCATGCCTTGTTCACCAATCTTGGCGTATTCATTTATCGTATCCTGAATAAGGGCTTCAGTAGTTTCAGTGGCAGTTGTAGGAGGTGCACTGCCCATTTTCTGCAGGGCGTGGAGAAGATACTTATTCTGCTCTTTCAGTAGTCTCTTCTCTTCCTTTGCTTCTCGAAGCTTCTTACAAAGGACAGCCACCGCATATAGGGCCTCTCCTTGAAGGCTCTTGAATGACATTCCCATTGTGACTTGCGTCACTGTATAATCTGTAGGGGACAGATCTCTTTTATCCTTTGTAGGGTCGGGATACGCAATCTCCATTACTCTTTCTCTTGATGCACTCTGAGAGAAGTGGGTTATAGGATTTTGCTTCTTAGCCCCATTTGTTGGGATGACGGAGAAGTTCATAGGTGCTATGGGGACTTTCTTATTATACTGACTCAGGTGCTGGGAGATCCATGATGGACTTAAGGGAGAAGAAGGAATGGCGGAAGAAGAAGGAGCAACTACAACGTACTCGGGAAAATGAGTTGAGACGCTTGGCGGTGGCATTGATAAGGAAGCCAAACCTCCAAAGCTCACAGGGGTAGGAGCTACTGTAGGAGAGGAAACATTGGGGGTAGAAGGGAGTTGAGAGATGAGGGAAGAAATACTAGGGGACAGCTCTGCGAGGGAAGAGAAGATAGAAGAAGAGGAAAGGGGAATAGTAGAAGATGGGAGAGAAGACACAACCAAAGGAATGGTTGCTTGGGTGACGGGAGTAGGAGAAGGAGGAGCGGGGGAAGGGATGGTTGGAACCTCCATGGTTGTAGTAGTGGCAACATCCTGAGTGGATGTACCCATTGAACACTCTCTGCCGCTTCTTTCTTTGGGGATACCAGAGTTACAACCTATTCCTGTGCAATGGAAGGAGGGCTCTTAGGAGCTTCTTCTTAAGCGGAGCTTGATTCTCCCTCTTTATCTTTTCCTTTTCCCTTTGGCAGATGCTTTGACCTGGCAGGTGCATTGCCCAAAGGGGACGTGGTGAAATCTACTCCAAGGTAGATAAGGCCGTTCATTCTGCACCAATACTCTATTTGCCATAGTGTGTCCTTAACCCTTACCTCAATGGTCTGAGGTGCCTTTGTCCTATCAATTTCGAAAAACGGCCAATTGTCCCCATCCGTGTCTAGATATACCTGATCAACTTCTTGATTGGTTGTTTGGAAACCTTTTGGAACAATGGCCACGCCATATTGAATAATTTCTACTAGGGCCAGGTGGGAGTGATCCTTTCTCCTGAGTTAGACCTCGCGATACAGGTCGATGTAGATGTCCTCGATTTGTGGAATGTGGATCAGATCGAGTTTTTCCTTTGGGAGGCAATTTCTTGGATCAAAGGTGGGCCTTGCCAGGAAATTGTGCTTTAGGTTAAGCAGCTCCAGTTCCGCGAACATTTCTCGGGCTTTGGTGTGAGAAGTGTAGGTATACCTACCCACTGTGAGGGGGGAATGAGTTCCACCCTTCTTCCTTTTCAAGCACTTCTCGTGATATCTTATGAGCTGCTTGGACAGCTCCAATAGGATCAATTTAGGGCCTGCATACCTTGGTAATTTAGTGGGCTCCCCCAAGAAGTTAGCTTCCCTGAGATAGATGAAAGTGGGGAATTGTGTAAACAACGCCCCCCACTTCTCGGTTTCTGTGACTATGCTCTTGGTCGTTCGACCGTGAGTCATATTGGGCCTTAATAGGCAAATGATGTCGTAGAAAAAGGCATCGTTGATCTTGGTGAATTGTGGGATACTATTCTCCAGATTCAACGTTGAATAGTATTCGTATATTTTTACCTGAGGCCATACCCCGCATAGGCTCAGCGTTGGATAGTCCCTCTCTGAGGTTGCAGCGTAGACTACGTAGGAGTTCATGTAGAACCTCCTTGTTGTGGTGAGTTGTTGGAGCTGCTCAGAGACGGTGCTGCTTATGATCTCTGCCCATTCAAAACGCTGATCAGGCACATTTTTATTCATGGTTTCCAGATACTTGAGCATCCATTTGTGGAAGTAATGGGCATCAAAAAGCCCAAATACTCTGCTTAGGAAGGTGATGGTATCACTCAGTTCCTCAGAGAAGTCGCTGCGGTGAATAACTTGTGGACACCTGGTTATCACCTTCTTATTCTTTAAGTACACTTCGTTCATTAACTGCATGCACATGTCTTCATTTTCCTCCCACACCTTGATGCAGTCCTCTTGGCTTATAGCCATAAAATGCCAGTGGTGGGGAATACCTAGCATAATCTCAAAGTGCCGAGTAGTGAGGTTGATTATGAGCTCCCCCTTTTTATTCTCGACACACCTTGTGTCTTTGTTATAACAGCAGGCCACCACCATCATAAATTCATTATTCACCGCACTGATGGGATTTCCCTTGTCAAAATACAGACCACTGCCTACCAGTTTGTCCATCTAAGGACTGCCTGTGACTCTCCTGGTTCTGGCCCAAAAATCCTCCATGTTGATGTGGTTGAGCTCGAGAATCTCTGATGTCTAGGTCACATTCTACCTGGGACTCAGAGCATTCTGACCCTCTGATATTTGTATTTCATCTCTTCCTCTGTGAGTTTGGCCTTACCCTTTGACTTGGTT
Source organism: Taxus chinensis (assembly GCA_019776745.2). Taxonomy (NCBI): domain Eukaryota; kingdom Viridiplantae; phylum Streptophyta; class Pinopsida; order Cupressales; family Taxaceae; genus Taxus; species Taxus chinensis. The sequence goes on along the minus strand of CM034154.1, from coordinate 72,876,874 downwards.
GGCCTTTTGCTTGATGTAGACATATGTGAATCTGAATTCAGTTGTTGATTTGCAAGAAGAAGGAGTGAAGTCCAACGCAGAAGAGCTATGTTAGCTATCAGATATTCCATCAAATTTTAACAGAATGAGGAGTTAGCAATTTAAAAGCCTCTGGGTGTAGGGCGCAGGAAATTTGCAGGCTGCAGGGTCAAAAGTATGGCACACTGAAGTGGAGTGTTGCAAGGAAGAAATCAGCACCAAAGGGCGCAGGGTGCAGGAAATTTACATATAACATTTTTGTTGTTGTAGATAGATGTGCGCCTGTGCCACTATATGAGGTTTTATACTAGGTGCACAAATAAGTTTGGTGTTTCTTGAGAGTAAGGATGCGCCAATGGCACAGATATGGGACATGTTGCATGAAATTTTGGTGCGCCAAGTGGCATAACATTACAACATGTGTACCACTAGCTTTATGTGCATCAAAGGGGCCTTTAGCGCGGCGTAGGAAAGGATTGCATAAAAAACTTTTGCTGGTGTAAGCAGGATTGCACCTACACTGAGGTTTAGGATTTAATTGCTTTTGCATGGCACCGGAATTTTATGCATGTTGCAATCAAGGAAAGTGCGCCCTCTTGGCACAACTGTGTTTTTTGTAACAAGGAATGGCGATTTGCGCCAAAGAGAAAAATGTGACCCAGAACTGATAACTTCTTAGGTTTTCTCTCTTTCCTGATTGGTTTTGCGGTCATTTGTCCCTTATCGATATGGATTTGGACAGTGGAGGGGGAACAGAGTGAAAGAAGATCTTGGATCATTGTTTCTGAGATAAAGCCCTCTAGGCCAACAGATCTGGAAGGAGGGGAAGACTGGTTTCTGTGGAAGCCACTTAGGTTTATCTTTTTATCCAACAGCAAGCAAAACCACAACAAAGCAACAAGCAAAACTCACAATAAAATCAAGAACCACTCACCGGAGATATATAGGCTGAGAGGAATGAAGTTGGGTCCACGAACGTGACACAAGGATGACAAGAGCACTGACAGGTGCAAAGAAATAAAGTTTTCATGTGTTTTTCAATCATGAAAATGACAGGGCGGATGCACCTATATATAGCCAAAAGTGTAATAAATGCGCCACCAACCTTTTCAAAGGGTGCAAATAAAAATATGTCGACATGAAAAAGTTTGCGCCCTTTGGGCCGGATCCACGTCTGTTAGCAAGGAAAAATCTACGCCCTTAGCGCAAAATTAAGATTTTCAACATGGGATTTTGAGTGCCTTGGCACACTGATTAAGGGCGCAACATTTTTACTGTTGACAGGATGGTGCATGCGCCTCAGCGTAGGCAAGAAAGGAACATTATGGGGAGGCACAACAATCGTTGTGTTAACATTCCAAAGGGTGTGCCAAAGGAATCCAAGGGGGCGTAAATAACTTCCGTGTTGTATGAACAAAATGTGCGCCCAACCAAAAAGGGACCAAAATGACTAAGTTCAAAAAACTGGATTTTCCCGAAAGGGATTTTATGCCATTCTGAATGCTGAGGGACCTTGACAAAGGACCCTGAACAAAATTTCGGATGGTTACCTGTAAAATTTCCCTAGTCAATTTTGCAGGATAACAGCTGGCTCTTTTTGGGGACTATCTTTAAGCAAAGCTTAAGGGTAGAGAATCCCAGATCAACATGTGCTTATCCATTGGGTTAGAGAGTCAAAAACAAGGGTGACCGAAAGGGAAAATAGGGAACACACAACAAACAGAAAGCAAACACACGACAAAACAAACACACAACTAAAACAAACTATACAAAGAAGAGAGAAAGCTCTACTTCCTGAATATTTTGAGATGTTGCCCGCTATAGGGAAGCGGGAGCTCGATTCCATCAGGATATGAGAGATAGAAGTTATACTCTCCGTTGAGCCGCTTGATCTTGAAAGGTCCCCTCTGTAGAGAATCGAATTTTCCGTGCATGCCTTTTGGCTCTCTTCGCTTGTCCCATAGAAGGACAAGATCTCCCACCTGGAAATCCCTCTACTTAGCCTTTTTATCGAACAATTGCTTGACTTGATTCTGATGTTCGGTGATCCTGTTGACCACCTTTACTCTCTTTTCTTCAAGCTTTGTTAGATACATGATCCTCTTTTCAAGAGAATTTTGGAAAGTTTCATCTTCGATTGCTCGTGCTAAGCACAGAGTAGGAAGTTCTACAGAAATGGAAAGCTCGGCTTCGATTCCATATAATACCTAAAAAGGTGACATACCGAGAGACCTTTTGGGAGTAATGCAGTCTTCCCACAAAGCGTCATACAAAGATTTGTGCCACGTCTGTTGATTCTCATCAACTAGCTTCCGTATGATGGTCACTAAGTTTTTATTACCGGATTCTGCCTGACCATTTCCCTAGGGGTAATAATCCGAGGCGTGGGCCAAGATTATCCTGTATTCATAGCAAAAACTGATAACTTCCTGAGAGGAAAGATTGGAAGCATTATCAGCAACGATTTTGTGTGGAACGCCAAATCTCACGATGATATTTTCCTTGATGAAGTTACAAACAACTTCAGAAGTGGCATTCTTAACAGGTATGGCCTCCACCCATTTGGTGAAGTAATCAGTTACTGTTAGGACATAACTATGTCTGGCGATTGATTGGGGATGGAGTGCTCTGATAAATTCAATTCCCCATTGCCTGAATGGTTTGTCAATAACGACCAGCCTGAGGGGAAAAGCAACCAATTTTGGTTTGCCAACAAACTGCTGGCAAAGCTCACATTTTGCTACCCAGGTGGCTAAATCCTGAAATAGCGTTGGCCAATAGTACCTAGCCTAGATGATCTTGTGTGCTATCACAGAAGAGGAAAAATGACCACCGCATGTTGAATCATGAAAACTTTCGAGTAACTTTAACTGATGTGGCTTGTCAACACATTACAAGAAGATGCCATAAATTCTACGTTTGTACAAACCGTCATCCCAGATGACATATTTGGCTGACCTGAGTTTTATAGTACGCTTCTCCTTTGAGGTTAGATGAGATGGGTACTCACCGTAAGTGAGAAAGAAGGTGATATCATAATACCATTCATCACTAGTCACGATAAATAGAACCAAGGGTAGAGAATCAACTTTCTTCAGCTGGTCTTGCGTCCCATTAATGTAATCATCCTTTTCTTCAAGGTTTTCTAAATCTTTGTTTTCAGCCATAAGCAGGCATAGGCCCTTGCCTCTTACTAGCTTGGTTAGTTTTATATCTAGATCATACTCCTGGACCTTTGCGATCCAATTCCCTCGCACACTCCCTAACTCCTGTTGAGTTAGGATTGATTTGACTGCCTTGTCAGGGACCAACACTACTGTATGAGAGTTTGGAATATAATACCTAAAGTTCTTGACTACTTTGACAATGGCGAAGGCATGTTTCTCCAACTGAAACATCTTCAATTCGTGAGGCTTGAGGGGGGAGCTCATGAACGCGATTGGAGATTCAACATTTTCAGAATTCTTTTGCATTAAGATGGTCGATACAATATGCTTAGATGCATAGCTATACATGATAAAATCCTCAGAGAAATCGGGATATACCAAGACTGTTGTGTGAGCGACGGAGGCTTTTATATCCTCGAATGACGCCTTTCCTTCTTCGCTCCACCGGAAAGTTGGCGACCCTTTCATCATGTTTGATATGTGGCGAGTATTTTCAGCAAAGTCGGGAACGAAGCATATGAGAAAGTTTAATTTTCCGAAGAAAGAGTGAACGCCGGTCTTGCTTGTGGGTAAAGTAAGGCCCCGAATAGCCCTAACCCTTTCAGAATCTATTTTTTTTCCCTTCTTTGCTAACAACGTGTCCTAGCAACTTTCCTTCCGTGACCCCGAAAATAGAATTTTTCAGATATAGGGAGATCCCATGCTCTCGGCATCTAGTCAATACTTGTTCCAAATGATCATAATGATCACTTCGCTGCTTAGGGAACATAGTTAAGTCATCTAAATAGACTACGATAACCTTTCCCATCATTCCTTTGAATGTGAAGTCCATTGCTCGCTGAAAGGTGGCACCAGCGTTGGTCAAACCAAAAGGCATCCTGCTGTAGGTGAATGTACCCCAAGGGGTAGTGAATGTTTTTTTGAATTGGTCTTCAGGTTAGACTTCAACCTGGTTATAGCCCGAAAAACCATCAAACGTGGACAAAATTTCTGATCCAGTTACTGCCTGCAAAACCTGATCCATTATGGGAAGTGGGTAGTTGTCCTTCAAGGACGCTTGATTTAGGTTACAAAAATCTACCCAGATGCGTATTTCACCATTTTTATTTCATACTGGTACAATATTCGTGACCCAGGTACTGTGATGGATAGGAAAAATGATCCTTGCATCCAACATCTTCTGTATTTCAACCTGGATGGTACCTGAGATCTTAGGATTATAGTGCCTCTGTTTCTGGTGAAAGGGTTTGACACCTTCCTTCAATGGGATGTTATGTTAGACGTCCTTCGGCTTGAAAGAATTTAGATCAACATAGGACCATGCCAATACATCCATGTATTTCTTCAGCAATTTGACAAACTTCCACTTTTCTTCGGGTGTGCAACATTTTCCGATGTTCACAAACCGCGAACACTCCGCCGAACCTAGATTGACCGGTTCAGTCTCTGGAGAGGAGTTAGGATTATCTTGCCTTTTCTCCCTTACAAAATGACCATGTCTATCGAACAAACGTTCCAAAGAAACCAAACCTTTTGGAATTTTATTTCCTTTAAGCTGACATATGCCACCACTTCCTTTTGATTCATTATCTTGATCAGTAACATATTTAGGGCATGTAGAAGTAGATAATTCAAAATGAAGCTCATTGAAAATTTCTACCTTTTCCAGGAAGGCAATAAGTTGATTGTCATCATTGAATACCTGCTAGTGCTGAGAGTTGTCTGGCACACTTGGGCGGAAAACTACCTCAATGGTATATGTGTCTGTTTTCAACCCTGGGTGGGGGAGCATGAGGGATGCTAAGATGGCTAATGAATCAGCCATGTCGTTCTGAGCTCTTGGAATGGATTTTATTGAAAAAGTATCAAAATCCTCAATTTTGTCCCATACCACGTTGCGGTAATACTTGAGCCTTTCATTTTTTACTTGGTATATCCTTTTTACTTGATTTACGACTAGCTCTGCATCACCTTGTACTTTTAGGTTTTTGATTCCCCTTTCTTTTGCCACTTGCATGCCAAGTAGAAAATATTCATACTCAGCAGTATTATTTGTGTTGAAAAAATGCAACTTGAAAGAGAGAGGAAAAATCTCCTCTTCGGGGGACATTAACACAGCTCCAGCGCCGCATCCGCTAGTTTCACAACTATCGTCAAACTGCAGCATCCAAACCTTGTTAAGATCCTCTTCCCAGATGGGAACGTCCATTTTGTCAGACTCAATAGATAAGAAATAATTCCCCATCCCTAATGATTTGAAGAGAATTTGGGCTTTGGGGTCATCGGAGTCAGTAACCAAGTACTTCTTTTGTGATTCTGGCTCCAATGTTTGCATTACACCTTTGATGGGGATTCTAGCCTTTGACCATTCCATATGAACCTCTCCACCAACTTCACTGCAAAAGCTCCTCCCTAGTAGAATTCCATATGTTGTTGGAATATCGGCAACGAGGACGGTCATCTTTACTCTTTTCTCTGGGAACGTTGCAAATGCAAACTGTGCGTCTTTGATTTGACCGATCAACGGAACCTGTTTGGTTTCCAAGGAGTAACATCTACCGAAAGGCTTGGTAAGTGTGAGGCCCAGAGCATGGGTGACCTTTGCTGGCATGACATTATCAAAAGCCCCAGAATCAATTATGTAGTTGCTTAGCTTGTGACCATTGATTAAGAGGGAGAGATAGAAAGGCTCTATTTTACCTGATGCGGAAGTCAAGGCAACATTTATGCGAGATGCAGAAGGAGTAGAAAGGATCCCTTTTGGGGAGGCCTGAGAACTTATGACAGCTTGACTTTGAATATATTCGGTCAACCTTACTAGCTGCTTAGGGTTAGACTGAAGATATTTGGCTTCAGACATTTGGATCTTGGTCTTTTTAGCATGATCGATTATGTCAAATGCGTCGAAGGGTTGCGTTGATGACGAAATGAGCTCCTCATTTTACAATGGTAGGGTAGGATTACTGGTCTTGATAGGAAAATGAGAGGGCTGATTCGGAGGGGAGATAGGGGAAAAAGATTTCTTCAAAAAAGACTTAATAACAGGTTGAACAGGAAGCGGATTACCTCTTTTTGCAATGGATGTAGGTGTGTTTAACACGGCCCTCTCTTTTTGTATCCCGACAACTACTTCTGCTTCTTTTCCTTGAGAGCGGGTGAAAATAGCATATGACTGCCCGCTTGCATATCCTTGGGTACCCTCTTCTTCATCAGATTCCTCCTCGTCAAATTCCATATACCCAATAGTAGAGTCGCCAGTTGGTTCACCGACATCTTGGTCATCTTCACCTTGAGATGAAGGTTCTTCATAATTTTTCTCCTCTTCTTCGATTTCAGCTAGAGCATTGACCGGAGGGTCCTCGAGCACCAAACGTGGAGCAGTTGCAGATAGATGCGGCCTTTGTGGGACATTGTTAGAAGTGAAATTCCTTCGCGGGATATCCTGGTATGAAGAATTGGGGAAAGCTTGAGCTAGATGCTTCTTTAACGCGAGCAAGTCATTCGCCATCTTTTGGAATGTCGCATCTGACGAAGTGGAGGGAAAAGGAGTTGAAGCTTTAGGCTTGGATGGTTCTCATTTTAATTCACTAGATATTAGCAAGTTATCTTCAATCTGAATGGTAGCAGCTTGGGCGAGGACCAGAGTAGTGACTTGTTCTTGTAAGAGTAAAAAACTTACTTTCGAGCTCATGGCGTTCACAAAGAAACACTTCTAATTTTCTGGCGTGGGCAACATGGCAGGCGGCACACGGTTGATTAGTGAATTGAAACGGGTGATGAAATCATGCATGGTTTCATTGACCTCCTTCTTCAAGTGGGTGATCTTTGATAGTAACACGAATGTGTCCTTTGAAGGCTTATACCTTTCTTCAAATGCAGTCCGTAAGGTGGCCCAACTAGTGATAGATCCGACTGACAAATGCTGAAACCATTCCGCTGCGGGCCCTTGCAAGGTTTCCAGGAAGAGGCAAACCGACACATCCTCATGGGTCACATCCAGGATACTGCATGACATGATGAATGCAGATATGTGTAAATCCATACTTTGGTTTCTACTTCCATCAAATTTGGGGAAATTCTTTCAGTTTCCATGAGGGAGCGCATGAACAGGATGTGGCAAAGCAAGTGGGCCCATAGCATTTCCCCATGGTACTGCCATTCAAAAATATGGAAAAAGGACACGAGCCGGGAGGATGATTCCACTGAGCAGCAAAGCACTACAAAGGGATGTGGATGTTCCTTGTGAATAATGATTCCTTCGTGGAGGTGAGACACTTTTGGCCAACCGATCAGCTGAACCCAGAGAGGAGAAGCATGTTGGCGTAATATTGAAGTTGTGCCTTTGAAGTAGATCGAAAGTAGGATCAACTTCTCCACGAGCTCTCCTGCTATGAGTGAATGGTTCACCTGCTAGTGTTTCTCTCAGATCTGTAATATTTTAGAGCAGATTTAAAAACTCTTTTTTGGTTGTACTTGCTGATTTTCTGATTTTTCTGACAAAAATCAACAGCATGTACCTTTTCTAAATATTTAATTTTATCCTTCTTTTGGAAACCGATTGCAGTTTAATGGAAAGATTAGCGAGGATAAAATGATGGTCAACTTAGTAAGCTGATTTTCAGATCTTAAAGTTGACTTTTTGTAAGGATTTGAAATTTTTATAAAACAGTCAGAAACTCAGATCTACGAAATATACGGGTTTTTGTAAAAACTTAGCGAACTAAAGATCTCTAACTAGCCCAAATCTATGGATCTCTAAAGAAAATTTTCAGTTTGGATCACTTTTGCAAAGATTTTAGATTTTAAGTAAAAAGTTAAGATTTACAAACATGTAATGATTTTTTACAGTTTTATCAATTTTCTAACATACCACTACCATAGATCTGTTTGTTCCCCAGCAGAGTCGCCAAAAACTGTTGGTCCGAAAATCTGTCACTTGGGCAGATCTATGGATAGACAGACCAACAATGTGCGGGGCATAGCCCCTCTTTGAGTCAGCAAAGCGAAACTGGTTTATTGCTATTCTACCAGCAGGAATCTATGCAAGTCTCACAATATTCTACCTTCGTGGGTTTGGGATCCTATCCCAGTTGGGGTGTTTCCAACTATGAAAAGAAAGGAAATAAGAGAAAGATGAAGATAGGATAGATCCGAAGGGAGAAAAGAAATGAATTCCAAAGTGAAAAGGTCAGAAGGTCTATGTTTTGGGGTTGGTAATAAATGGAGCCAAACCTACTTGCATAAACGAATAGAGCAATACTGATGAACAAATGACAAAAAAGTAGAGGTAGATTCAAAAAAATAAACATACAGATCTAACATAAGAAAGTTCTGGTGCATAACACAGGTATTCAGTACAAAGTCTCAATATTGTATTAATATTTTCTTCTGTTACAAAAAGTACAAAGCCTTTTCTCCTCACTTCTATTTTTCATCTAAAAAGTGTCCACCCCCTTGAATACAACAAGTATTCAAGTATTTATAGGAGGAGAAGAGAGAAGGAAAAAAGGAACCAACAACTAATTAAAAAATATCTACAAAATATCTAAAAGTCAACTGTTGACTTTTGGGATAACTTGGTGGATGACAACATCCCATGGTGCAACATGGATGATGTCATCATTTGCGCCAACATACTTTTAGATATTTACAAAATGAAAGCCAAGAGGAAGAAGGCTATTCGTCGTCATCTCGCGGCTGGAAGGGAGTATCTTACTTCTACTCAGGAGAGACAATGTGGAATTGAGCCCGGTACTCCATGAATTTACTGACCATCGGCTGAAGTTGATCCTGGGCCGGACCCTTGGTATGATCACCGATGACCTCGCAAGTCTCCCGTTCATCTCTGAGTTTTTCAGGGAGCTTGAAATATTCATTACCTGCCTCCATCAGGTACCCCACAAAATTGCGGTAGGCCAGAAGGTTATTGATGGATTAAGTGTCAAAAGTAACTTCTAGCCCTAATCCTTGCGCGATGATCTCTTTGAAGATCTGCATGGTTTCATCTGCTTTCCTCAAGGCGAATGAAGGAGTGAGCAAGCCCGGAGACATCCTCAGGACAATTTGCTCCATTTGATGCATTGCATCCAGGGCTTCCTCCTTCACCTTGTCTATCTTCTCCAGGACAAATTCCATCTGATCGACCCAGTAGTCCAAAGCAGTAAGGATTTTGCTGGGGGCTCTGGGGTGATTGAAGACGCCGAATTTAACTAAATCTTCGACTGAACATTTGAGCATCTTCTGGAACATCTCATGTTGCAACCTGGCATGGTCCAACTCTTTGGAGATAGGTCCTGCGATCACCTGGAGTTCCTTGTTCTCCTGATTAATGTTCTGATATAGCTTGGTGAACTTGACGATTACTTCCTTGTTGTCTTTGAGGATCTGGTCTCTCTAGGCAGATACTACCATGCCTTGTTCACCAATCTTGGCATATTCGTTTATCTTATCCTGACTAAGGGCTTCAGGAGTTTCAGTGGCAGTTGTAGGAGGTGCACTGCCCATTTTCTGCAGGGCGTGGAGAAGATGCTTATTCTGCTCTTTCAGTAGTATCTTCTCTTCTTTTACTTCTCGAAGCTTCTTACAAAGGGCATCCATTACAGATAGGGCCTCTCCTTGAAGGCTCTTGAATGACGTTCCCATTGTGACCTGCATCACTGTATAATCTGTAGGGGATAGATCTCTTTTATCCTTATTAGGGTCGGGATACGCAATCTCCATTACTCTTTCTCCTGATGCACTATGAGAGAAGCAGGTTATAGGATTTTGCTTCTTAGCCCCCTTTGTTGGGATGACGGAGAAGTCCACGGGTGTTGGGAGATCCATACTGGACTTAAGGGAGAAGAAGGAACGGCGGAAGAAGAAGGAGCGACTACAACATGCTTGGGGAAATGAGTTGAGACGCTTGGCGGCGGCATTGATAAGGAAGCCAAACCTCCAATGCTCACAAAGGTAGGAGATACTATAGGAGAGGAAACTGTGGGGTCAGAAGGGAGTTGAGAGATGAGGGAAGAAATACTAGGGGACAGCTCTGCAAGGGAAGAGAAGATAGAAGAAGAGGAAAGGGGAACAGTAGAAGATGGGGGAGAAGACACAACCAAAGGAATGGTTGCTTGGGCAATGGGAGGAGGAGAAGGAGAAGCAGGGGAAGGGACGGTGGCAACCTCCATGGTTGTAGTAGTGGCAACATCCTGAGTGGATGTGCCCATTGGAACACTCTCTGCCACTTCTTTCTCTGGTGATACCAGAGTTACAACCTGTTCCTGTGCGGCGGAAGGAGGGCTCTCAGGATCTTCTTCTTAAGTGGAGTTTGATTCTCCCTCTTTATCTTTGCCTTTTCCCTTTGGCAGATGCTTTGACCTGGCAAGTTCGTTACCCAAAGGGGATGAGGTGAAATCTACTCCAAGGTAGATAAGGCCGTTCATTCTGCACCAATACTTTGTTCGCAGCAGTGTGTCATTAACCCTTACCTCAATGGTCTAAGTTGCCTTTGTCCTATCAATTTCAGTAAACGGCCAGTTGTCCCCAGCGTATCTAGATATACCTGATCAACTTCTTGATTGGTTGTTTGGAAACCTTTTGGAACAATGGCCACACCATATTGAATAATTTCTACTAGGGCCAGGCGGGAGTGATCCTTTCTCCTGAGTTAGACCTCGTGATACAGGTCGATGTAGATGTCCTCGATCTATGGAACGTGGATCAGATAGAGTTTTGCCTTTGGGAGGCAATTTCTTGGATCAAAGGTGGGCCTTTTCGGGAAATTGTGCTTTAGGTTAAGCAGCTCCAATTCCGTGAACATTTCTCGGGCTTTGGTGTGAGAAGTGCAGGTATACCTACCCACTGTGAGGGGGAAAGGAGTTCCACCCTTATTCCTTTTCAGGCACTTCTCGTGATATGTTATGAGCTGCCTGAACAGCTCCAATAGGATCAATTTAGGGCCTGCATACCTTGGTAATTTAGTGGGCTCCCCCAAGAAGTTAGCTTCCCTGAGATAGATGAAAGTGGGGAATTGTGTAAACAACGCCCCCCACTTCTCGGTTTCTGTGACTATGCTCTTGGTCGTTCGACCGTGAGTCATATTGGGCCTCAATAGGCAAATGATGTCGTAGAAAAAGGCATCGTTGATCTTGGTGAACTGTGGGATACTATTCTCCAGATTCAACTCTGGATAGTATTCGTATATTTTTACCTGAGGCCATACCCCGCATCGGCTCAGCACTGGATAGTCCCTCTCTGAGGTTGCAGTGTAGACTACGTAGGAGTTCATGTAGAACCTCCATGTTGTGGTGAGTTGTTGGAGCTACTCAGAGATGGTGCTACTTATGATCTCTGCCCATTCAAAACACTGATCAGGAACATTTTTATTCATGGTTTCCAGATTTGAGCATCCATTTGTGGAAGTAATGGGCATCAGAAAGCCCAAATACTCTTCTTAGGAAGGTGATGGTATCACTTAGTTCCTTAGAGAAGTCGCTGCGGTGAATAACCTGTGGCCACCTAGTTATCACCTTCTTATTCTTTAAGTACACTTCGTTCATTAACTGCATGCACTTGTCTTCATTTTCCTCCCACGCCTTGATGCAGTCCTCTTGGCTTATAGCCACAAAATGCCGGTGGTGGGGAATACCTAGCATAATCTCGAAGTGCCGAGTAGTGAGGTTGATTATGAGCTCCCCCTTTTCATTCTCGACACACCTTGTGTCTTTGTTATAACAGCGGGCCACCACCATCATAAATTCATTATTCACCGCATTGATGGGATTTCCCTTGTCAAAATACAGACCACTGCCTACCAGTTTTTCCATCCAAGGACTGCCTGTGACTCTCCTGGTTCTGGCCCAAAAATCCTCCATGTTGATGTGGCCAAGCTCGAAATCTCTGATGTCTAGGTCACATTCTACCTGGGACTCAGGCATTCTGACCCTTTGATATTTGTATTTCATCTCTACCTCTGTGACTTTGGCCTTACCCTTTGACTTGGTTGGCCTTTTGCTTGATGTAGACATATGCGAATCTGAGTTCAGTTGCTGATCTACAAGAAGAAGGAGCGAAGTCCAATGCATAAGAGCCATGTTAGCTGTCAGATCTTCCATCAAAGCTTTACAGAATGAGGAGTTAGGAATTTAAAAGCCTTTGGGCGCAGGGCGCAGGAAATTTTTAGGCTGCAGGGTCAAAAGTATGGCGCACTAAAGTAGAGTGTTGCACGGAAGAAATCAGCACCAAAGGGTGCAAGGCGTAGGAAATTTACATATAACATTGTTGTTGTTGTAGACAAATGTGTGCGTGCGCCATTATATGGGGTTTTATACTAGGCACAAATAAGTTTGGTGTTTCATGAGAGCAGGATGCGCCAAGGGCGTAGATATGGGACATGTTGCATGGAATTTTGGTGCGCCAAGGGGCGCAACATTAAAATGTGTATCACTTACTTTATGTGGGTCAAAGGGGTCTTTGCCGGGGCGCAGGAAAGGATTGCATGACACTTTTGTTGTTGTAAGCAGGATTGCGCCTGCGTCGGGGTTAGGATTTACTTGGTTTTGTATGGCGCAGGAAAGTTGCATGCTACAATTAGGGACAGTGCACCTTCTTGGCACGACTGTGTCTTATGTAACAGGAATGGCGTTTGCGCCAAAGGAAAACCGTGGGTAGAAATGATAACTTTTTAGGTTTTCTCTCTTCCGTGAGTTTGTGATTTTCGGGTTTTATCGACATGGCTAGACAGTGAGGGGAACATAGCAAAGAGATATGGGTTCATTTTTTGAGACAGAGCCCTCCAAGCCAGCAGATCTGGAAGGAGGGGAAGACTGGTTTTGGTGGAAGCCACTTAGGTTTATCTTTTTATCCAACAACAAGCAAAACCACAACAAAGCAACAAGCAAAACTCACAAGAAAAGCAAGAACCACTCACCAGAGATATATAGGCTGAGAGGAACGAAGTGGGGTCCATGAATGTGACACGAGGATGACAAGAGCGCTGACAGGTGAAGAGAAATAAAGTTTTCACATGTTTTTCAATTGTGAAAATGACAGGGCGGATGTGCCTATATATAGCCAAAAGTATAATAAATGCACCACCAACCTTTTCAAAGGGCGCAAATAAAAATATGTCGACATGAAAAACTTTGCGCCCTTTGGCGCAGATCCACATCTGTCAGCAAGGAAAAATTTGTGCCCTTAGCGCAAATTTAGGACTATCAACATAGGATTTTGAGCGCCTTGGCGCACTGATTAAGGGCGCAACATTTTTACTGTTGAAAGGATGGCACATGCGCCTTAGCGCAGGAAAGAAAGGCACATCATGGGGAGGCGCAACAATCGTTGTGTTAACATTCCAAAGGGTGTGCCAAAGGAATACAAGGGGGCGCAAATAACTTCTGTGTTGCATGAACAAAATGTGTGCCCAGCTAAAAAGGGACCAAAATGACTAAGTTCGAAAAACTGGATTTTCTCGAAAGGGATTTTATGCCATTCCGAACGCTAAGGGACCTTGACGAAGGACCCCGAACAAAATTTTGGATGGTTACCTGAAAAATTTCCCTATTCAATTTTGTAGGATAACAAATTCATTCCTCAAAAGGTAATTAAAGGTCAAGCTATCGCTGACCAATTAGTAAAATCCCCTCTTCCCAATACGCAGACTCCTTCTAATCACTTCCCAAATCAATCAATCAATCAATCAATTTCATCATGATCCCCTTAAAATGACTCTTTTATTTAATGGTTCTAAATGCCATCAAGGCAGGGCGGCAAGTGTTGTTCTTATTCCTCCTGGGGATTCCCCTATCTCCTTAGCTTTTAAATTATATTTTGAATATACAAACAATATGGTGGAATACGAGGCCCTTATACTAGGACTAGAAACTACTATATTTCTAGGCGTCCATATTCTTTACATTTTTGGTGATTCTGAACTAGTAATAAAGCAAGTCACTGGAGAATATCAGTGTAGAAATGATATTCTACAACAATATCGTGACATTTGTCATCATCTTCTTAAAGCCTTTTGATTCTTACACTATTCAACCTATCCCTCGTTCGACCAATCATTTTTCTGATATAATAGCATCCCTCGCAGCTTATCCCTTGGACAATGTAAGAGCCCAAACTTTCGGTTATTATACATCATTGTAAACAACCATTCTATGACATATCTCAGATTCATCTGGTCAAATCTAACTCAGTAGATCTCTGGTATTCAATTTTTTTTATTATTTATCCAAATCCATTACTCCCCTTGATCTTTCTGAAAACACTAGGATATATTTTATCCAACGTGCTACTCGTTATGTAATCCTTGGTGGTATTATTTATAAGCGTGGGTTTGATGGTATCTTTCTCCAGTGCCTTCAATCCCACGAAGCCTCTAAAGCTATCCAAGAAGTCCATGACGGTATTTGTGGTGGGATTTTAGTGGATTATCTATTTCTAAACGTGTTCTTTGTCTTGGATATTATTGGCCTTTTATAAACCATGATTGTTGTGAATATGTCAAGAAGTGTGTAAGGTGTCAACAACACTCTAATCTTATTTGTGTTCCCAACAAAACTTTACATCCTACCCAGGATTTATGGCCCTTTTCACAATGGGGCCTTGATCTTATTGGTCTAATAAATCCCTGTTCATCACAACAACATCATTCTATCATCACTGCTACTGAGTATTTCACTAAATGGGTGGAGTCAATCCCACTCACCTCTACTAAATCTAGCCCAATCATTAATTTTATATATCAACATATCATCAGCCGCTTTGGTGTTCCACATAAACTTATTATGGACAATGGGAAATCCTTTAAAAATAATGACCTTAAAAAAATCAGCAATGCATTTAAAATACAATTTAGTTTTTCTTCCTCATATTATCCTTAAGCTAATGACCAAGCCGAGGCCACTAATAAAACTCTTTGAAATATCTTGGCTAAGACTATCGACCAAATAGGACGATATTGGCATCTCCAACTTCCCTTTGCTCTGTGGGCCTATCACACTAGCATTTGCACTTCCACAGGGGCTACTCCATTTTCTCTGGTGTACGTATCTGAGGCCCTTCTTCCCCTTGAAATACAAATTCCATCTTTACGTGTGTCTCTTCGCAACTTCATTTATGATGAAGATTATTGCTAGGAACATCTAATGCAACTTGAGTTATTAAATGAGTGTTGCCTTCTCTCTCTTGAGCACCATCATGTCTATCAAGATCGTATCCAATGGGCCTATAACAAACATATCAAAAAGCGTGATTTTAAAATAGGGGACCTGGTTTTAAAAGAAAATCAAAATGTCACTACCTTATAAAGGAGCCAACAGGCAAAATTTACTCCCAACTAGATCGGACCATATATGATCACACATAAGTATGGGTATGGGGCTTATCACTTAGCTTCTCTTGATGGTAAACCAGAGATCGAACCCCTTAACACATTGCACTTACGGCCATTCTATTGTTAGTACACACACTTATGAGCATAGTCTTATCTTTAGACCATGTCTCCACCATTATCCACTTCCATCTATCATGGTAATGATATGAATTATGCGTTCTACCATCACTGCTTTGATATGCCCTTGAATATGAGTACCATGACTCTACTTATAGCATATTCAATATGGATAAGTTCTCCCATTTGGTGAGAACCCCGTAATCATTACATCCATCACCCTCTAAGTCTCCTATGACAGTCATGTAAAGGGTATAGGGGTGTCTCTTTTACCGTCATTATCCCCTCCTAAGTGATCTACTTCGCTATCCCCAACTCTCCCCCATGTAAAGCTAACATCCATGCATGTAAAAAAAGTCAAAGTTATCCAAAAATAGAATGATCCCTCGAAGGAAAGATGTGCATACAAAATGATAAATGTAGAATAAAAAGAAAAACATGCAAATTAAAATCAAAATCAAAGCAAAAAGAAAAAAAGAAAGAAAAATAGATAGACCGATCCCTCAAAGGACGGATATCATTCTCGCCATCTATGTTATATATATAGTAGACCATACCCTCAAAGGATGGATACTCTTTTGTTATGGCATTCAGAAATCTTCCCGCATTGATCAAGCTTTCTTCTATTTTTCTTCTTTCCCTTTCCCAGAGTTGGGGCATAGACTTAAGGAAAACCACCTTTGGAGAATCTTCTTCTTACATACAGGTTACATCTCAAATCCCTCGTCATGTCGATATTAAGATTATGAGAATATTTTATTCATATCTCCCTCTTGGTCTTTTGGTATAATCAAATCTCATTAGTTATGTACTAACACATGTTATTGGTCTACAAGTGAAATGCTTGTGAGCAGTACCTTTTCTTGTTTACTTCTTATCTAGTTAAGATAGCATAACTTTCTTACATGATCCTTGCTATGGTTATGTGATACCCATCTCATCAAAATCATTCTTTTATTACAATTATGTTTTTAAATCAAGTTTCATATCATTAAATCTGCATCTATATGTTTACTCTTAAGGATGTCCCCTATTAATAACATCCATAAATCTATGAAATATGTTACTATTTCTACACACTCTCTTTAATACACTATTAAGTTTGGGAATTCTACTTGATCTCCATTGCAGTTTGTGAATTCTACTTGAGATTATCTCTCAAGTAGCTTTCATTATCTGATAGCTTCTCATCCTCCACCATGACCAATGTTATCTTTCTCCATCCATTCTCTTACGTATCATCCTTCTATTCTCTACAATCATCCACCAATTTTCTTTCCCATCACTCTTATTTTTGGTTGTCATCTAGCACTGACATCATCTTCTTCATCATCATAGAAACCTTTCATCCCCAGCTTGGAACATCTGCGTAACTCCCCATGCAATACAAAAACCCTACTCGAGGTAGACCTATCATTCTGGACAAGGTTTCATTTGTGATCATGTATGTTGATCATTCCTTCCTCCTAGTATCCTTTGTCAACCCAATTTTCTCCTAAAATCCACCACATCAACATTCTCCTGCTGCTCTTCTCACCCACTTCATCCTTATCCATTGTTTCTTTGATACTTCACATGTCCTCCACCCGGGCCATTATTTTTTTGTTTTTCTCTAAATATCCTTTTACTGGCATCTATTTTATCATTCCATTTCCCTTTCATTCTTCTTTCAACCTGAAAATCCTACTTAACCACCCATTTTGCATGTAGGCTTCTTAATTAGAATTCATCTCTTTCTTAAGATCCTTCTGTTGTAGAAACTCCTTCATTGTTTTCTATTCCATTCAACACTAGAAACATCTTCCTACTCCATAACTTCTGCTTAACGCTCTGACATCATCACTCACACAACATAGGCATCCTAATTAAGAATTCCCCTTACATTCTCCATCCTACACCATATACATTCCTCCATCCACTCATGTCACACTCCTTTGTTTCCTTATTATCACCTCCTTTCATTTCCTATTCCATTTTGGTATACATCGCTCAATATTTTCATCATTCTTCTTCTTCTTCAGCTTAGCGATCCTACTTAAGCATTCCTATGACATGGTGATCTTACTTAAGAGTCTCTCGATTAAGAATGATCTATCTTCTTTCCTTTCCCCTTTACTTCACATTTCCATCATCCGTATTTTCTCTTCATTCCCTATAGAAGCACATCCTCTTTCCTTCTCTTTTTTCCTCACACAAAATATCTCAAACTTCTTCAAATATCATCTTCATCATCCCTCATTTAGAAATCTAACTTAATCATTTGATACCATTTCTTACTATACCTAGTTTCTTCATCTTCATCCACATCCTCATCCATTACATTCTCTCCTCGTTATCCTCTCCATACCATTCATTATCCTTCCTTTCTTTACCCTTTCCACTCCATTTTCTAGAATAATTCCCTATATCTACCACTATACTTACTCGTCATTATCATTGTTCATCTAACATTCTGTCATCATCATCTTCCATTCTTGTGCTAAGAATTATCAGTGGAATTCTCCTAAAATATATTTATCCTCATTCTACACATACTGGTTCACTCCTTTTTACCTCCTCCATTTTCCCTTCCTTCCTTTTTTATTTTGTGCCCTTTGATCATTATCATAGGATTTATCCTAACATCCTTCCATTGGTATTGCCTTTCCATCTTCAATCACCTTCTTCAATATCTCTACTATCTTCACCACATATTGCCTTTGCATACTTTTCCCTATTTTCCTCTCCTCCTTTCTACCCCTAGTTTTCTTTCATTTCCTCTGTATCATCTTCATCCCCTCTTATCCTTACACTTTTAATCCTACTTCTCCCTTGATAACATCACTCACTAGTGTTTTCCCATATTTTTAATCATCCCACCATCCACATGCATTTCCATGCATTTTGTTTCATATTCTTTACATGGGTCTTACCCCTAACTCTGGGATTCAATTCCCTTCCTGTTTCAGCTCTATCATCTCTTCTTTCCATCCTATTTCTATTTACCCCATTACTGAACTTATTTCTCTACCACCCCTATCTTATTCCATCTCTATACATCAGTTCTTTTCCATTCTTTCACCTCCTCTACAATCTCCTAGCTCCTCATGATTCCTTTCTTTCTCTTTTCTATTCTACTTCCTCCTCCATCTTCTTTAACTTCTTCATCTTCTTCATCTCCTTAATCTTTCCATCCTACTATTCCTATTCATCTCTCCAATCATCCTTCTCTAATATTCTTCACCTCTTCTCCTTCTCAACTCTGTCATCTCTTTCATGATTGATTCTTTCTCTCCCTTTGTTTTTGATCTCCATCTCCCTTTTATCATTTCTTCTATCATTTTCTTGTCTTCTTCTTTGTCCATCATTTATTTTTTCCACCATTTCTCCTCTTTATTATCTTTTTTTCTTCTTTACTATGATATATCTCTATACATTCACCTTCCCTTCTAATCTCTTTTCCCTTCTCATCTTGTCTTCTTCTTGTTTAAACTTCCTCCCTCCCTTCTTCTCCTGTTCCCTTTCTCTATTTTATTTTTCTTAAGGTCCCTCGTACCTTACCTATTTATTTCCCCCTTATATTTTATGACTACCTTCTTATTAACTATTATTCTATCTCTCTTGTACTTTCATCTATCTTCTCTCCTCTCTTATCATCCTTCTATACTATTTGATTCATCTCCTCCACCACGTCCGCTCTACTCCAACCATGTCTGCTTTCTATTATCTCTATTATCTATCATACACATCCTTTATCCCATCTTCCTATGAAATTTTTGTATTGGAGGATACCATAATGGCCGACACCTATATGATCTTATACTCTTCCATGAATATTTTCTCTGTTATTGCTTTGTTGCAAAAGTTTCTTGACTTCTTATCCTAGTTACCGAACAAGTAGGATTGCTTTTTCTTTTTTCATCTTCTAATTTTCTAACACTTATGAATCTTTGCTATAAAAAATTATTACCATCATATTTATCACCCTTTTGGGGTATTTTATCTCACCCTTCTATCATGTTTTCTCATCATTTCCACATTTATGATTATTCCCCTTGGAATATCTTATATGTCTTATGTTGGGGCATCTTTTCATCCTTGTAATTGTCGGTGCATATAACTCACTTTGTGTCCTTCTCGTGCCATGTGCTAGAGCATCATTATATTCATCCTCATCCCTTTTTGGACAGATGCATAAATTTTTGCATGATTCCTCACATATAAAGGATTGTCACACATATTTTCACATTCAGTTGCACATATTTTGATGTTTTCCCTATGACCCATTGGCCATCTTGGTTTACATCCATACAACAGTAGGTCTTAACCCACTCATTGGTTTGTAGAATGTTATCATCTATCTCTGTTAAGACCACAATTTTCCTCTACTGACATGTGATATTAGAGTCACCATCATAGTTTTTGTTGATTGTTATTACGATCCTTTTTTTCTAGGGCATCTTGCCCTTGGTCATGTCTTCATTCATCTTCAAATACATATGTCATCTAACACTTTCTGTTTTTGTCTCGTGGCTTGCTATTGCAAACCACACAAAAAAAGGGGAAAATTTAGACACCTATTATTGGGCATAACCCCTCTTTGTCATCCCACATTGACATCTTCTCCCACTTTTCTTTTTTTCTAAATCCCATCCATCTAAATTTTAATTAATTCATGGTTTTAATTAATTAATGGGTGCTACATACCCATTTAATAATCCAAATATTGTCACATATAAAAAATAATGAAAAACATGAGAAATAATGCACCCATTCGACATCCCACTCTTAAAATTAAAAAAGAGAATACTTTATTTCACCTAATATCCCCACCTGTTATCACATCCTTATATTTTTATTTACTTTAAGTCAAATTGTGAGCTCCATTGAATCACATCACTTCTTTTTATCAGGGTTACTTTACTCACCCTGAGTATCTTTTAACATGCAGTCTAACCTCACCATTAAACTATAAATATGGGGTTTTCCCCATATTTGAGGAGGAAGAAAAAGTTAGAAAATTTGGGTGAATGCTGAGGAATTTTAGTCATTTATCATAGTATCATTATTATTCTATCTTTTTCATAACATGTGGAATTTCCACGGTACACTGCTTGTGATTTGATTCATGTAGTGAGATTCATGTTACACAGCATCTAATCAATAACACCATCTACACACTAGACGTAGTGTTCAGGTTCCTTTTGTTTAGCCATCTTACATTTTATTTATCTGGATCTTGTATCTTATCATTATTTCTTATTACATGGGGGTTGACAGCCACTGAGGGAGTTAACGCTTCCTACATTTTCTTTGTCAGACAACCCCCGCATCAAATCTCTAATCAATCTTTCTCTAGTGTATGTGAGTTGTAGGTTTGTTGGGATCACATCGAGGAGTTTGACATCAAATTTTTTCCCATATAATCCATCTCCATATCCAAGGTACTAAGCCCTTGTATACTTGACGTTGTTTTGTGTTTGTTGATTTCTCGTACACTCATCTGGACATGAATCAGTAAACTCTAATCAACAGATGTGTTGGAGGATTACATATCGAGTCCTACCCACTACAAATTAGTTAGAATTATTAATTTCACATTCCTTCTTTGTAATCAAATAGTCGTTTGTTATTTTGGATGTAAATACATTTGATGTGGGTGACCGCTAATGGCTCAGTCTATGTGCCACTACATCCCAATGCATTGTAGTTAGATATAACAAAGTGGCAATTTTCAAAATAGCATCCAAGTAAATCAAAGAAGAGTTTGTACTCAACAATGTATGAACTTGTATAGAGTCTCAGTATCAAAATTTCACTTAAGTAAGTTTGATAGAAAAACATTGACCCATGAAACATGTGAGATGCATGCATTTTAGTCGAGTCTTAAACATGGAATGTTTTAAAAGTTTCTTATTTTTAAATTTTTCCTCTTTATACGCATATTGCAACGCAGTGATTAATTCCTGTAAGATACAGACGACACAGTGGAACTCAAGGTCCTCCCCTTCCATCAAACCCCTTCTTGATCACCCCTCATCCTTTCCCTCTATTTCACTTCCTCATTTTTCATTCTTCACTCCATCTCCTTTGGCGTTTCCTTTGTACACTTCACGTACGATTGCTAGTTAGTATCTCTTAGAATTAAAAATTTGATAGATGACTACCTAGGTAACATATTTTACACTATATTATACACTATTGAACCACAAATAATTAAATTATATAAAAAATTAACAAGCTTAACTTCATTGATATTTTTTATTTCATCAAGATCTGTAACCCTAATATCTAGAGTGGGTTCAATGGTCTCTGAGAGGAAACTACTGCATGTCGTTGTTTTCTTAGATGTATGCAGAAGAAAAAGAAAAAGTTTAAGGATTAGGAGGCACTTCATTTGGGCGTAATGTCTAATTGTATTGATTTCACCTCTTCTACTTCTGAGCACCTGTGCCACATACATTATAACCTTTGCAGCACCATTCTCAAGGTACATAACGACAATTCTATGGTAGATGTAGGTTGTAGTGTGACAATCCGTTCAAGGCACCAGTCTGTAGCGGCGAATAAGCATCACCATTAATTTACTAAAATCTGTCAGTATTGACAAGCCTCCACCCATATACATTCTAATAAGTGTGTATACAAAACTTGAACCCAAAGACAATGAATTTTTTTATAAGTGTCCTTTATCTTTCTTATCATCTAACCAGAATGACACAAGTGTATTAAAATGCCTACAAAATTAAAAAAAGGAATTTTTTTTAATTGACTTACAAATCCACCACGTACGTATTCAAAGATGCTTCAAACAACAACTACAATATATTCAAACCAATGCGTTTGAATCACATAACTTTCTTCTCTCTCATGCAAAACCACAATTTATGCACCGCCTCCTGTTGCATTGTCCACTCTCAATGGATCGTTACGATTTTAATAAAACAATAATGTACAAAGACTTTAAACCCAAAAACATTGAATTCAGTTGCCTCAAATGATAAAAATTACACTATAGTATGTAGCTCATACTTTTGGTGTGATATGTGTGAATGCGAAACTTTATTAAGAAAGTAATGATTTAGCAGCTTCTCCACACCTTACGCATAACGCCAACAAAACTTATATATTAACTGTAGACACCCTAATTTCACATCTATCCTAAATCAATGAATTCCCCTTCCTCATTTCCCACAAAAATACACTTTGAATTAATAAAATATGATTTAATTAATTATCCATTTCAAAATCCAAAAAATAACTCAATCCTCACCACATGTCATTATTATCCATGTTTTTCTACTATTGAATTAAAAATTCAAATTCAAAATCCTCACCCACCCTTCATAGTCCCCACTCACATAAAATCCTCCACTTATGAATTAAAAATATAATTCAAATCCTCACCCATTCTTCGTGGCCGCCACTCACCTAATCTTGCCCACATTTTCAAACCACTCACTTAATCTTTCCCACATTTTCAAATCACTCACTTAATCTTGCCCACAATTTCAAACCATGATTACTTAAATTACTCTAAGTTAATCACTCTCCCAGGATATAAATACGACCTTACCCCTCCCCTCTAAACACACGAAGAATAAGCTTGAATGCCATATCTAAGTTCTTGCATCCTTTGAGCAAAAAACATCCTTCTACCTAGTCCTAATGCCCAAATAGCCTCATAATATTTTTTCCCATCTGGTGCAAAGTAAGAGGATCGTTGTTGCAGGAAGGTCTTGCTCCATCTCGAAGAAAAGCACCTACATATCACACAATCAGGGCTCAATCCAAGTTTCCTAGCCCATTCCGAGGTTTTCTACGGAACGCGAAAGAGGAGGTAATATTATTAGTATTTTACTTCCTTGTTAGTAGTGTATTTTTCCTAGCTTACATTCTGGTACGCCTTGTTACTTTTGATCTGTTACCATTAATTTCCCAATTAGTGGTTTTATCTATTCTTTGTTTATTATTGTTCATTATTATTTCCTTTTCTGTTCCTTATGGCCTTCTTTGGTTAACTTTCATGTTTTGGGTAGTGTTTTTGTTGTGTTCTGTCTTGTGGTGTATCTGCAGGTTATAACACCAATGAAACTCTAACGCTCATCCTGTCTTTGATCTCCTCGGTGCTTGGTGATTAGTTCTCACATGTGATTTTTCTATTCACTCGTAATCTATAGAAACACATGAACTAGTCATTAGTTTATCATCTTACTATCATGGGACAATCAATCCGGAAAATGTATTTATTTATTTGCTTTTGCTTAAATAATTACTTTGTAGGAAGTTAATCATTTTTTTTCTTTTATTTTAGTCAATCATTTTGTGATCTAACTCTTTCTTTATGTTTATTGTTCTTTTTTAACCTTGCTGTCAAAATTTTAGCTTCTCACGTGAAGTACAGAAGTCAGAAAATAAAAAAAAAATCACCTGGGATGTTTTTCTCACGTTCAAAATTTTCATTCAGAGTGCTACCATAGCCCATCTTCTAGAAGCCATAATTTTTGCTCCCGAACTCGGAATGACTTCAATTTTTTTTTATAGAAAGGTATCAAAAAGATCTATGCAATGAAAAAATAATTTTTGAATTTAGACTTACAAAAAAATTGGTTTCATTTCTTCTAACACCTATCTTTTTAACAAAAAGCAACAAAATTATAGTTTAAAAAAAATAAAAAATAAAAATAAAAATTATTTCATGTAACAACCTCATACGTATGTTCTTTCCTCGCACTTCAAAAGTGATCCTGAAAATCATAAATGTGAGGCCACCTAGGCTCTGCAAAATAATTTTTTTTAATTTTTTAAGTTTTTGCCTTACATTTTAATTTTCCATGACAACACTTCTAGGTAACGTTTTCACACTCTTCTTTCATCATTTTTTCTTTTTTGCGAAAATAATCATTATTGCTATTTCGCAATCATAATTAATTGCAATAATTATTAACATTAAAAAAAAAAATCTATTTCAATTGTATCTGCGTATGCTCTTTTCTTGCGACTTCGAGCGATCTGGAAAATCAGAAAGGGTCACAATTTTTTAGTTTCTTGTTCTAACATTGTAGGATCATCTAGCTTTGTTTTCCAACTGTCATTTAAATAATTATTTTCTTTTGTCATATTATTAATATTTGTTTGGTCGTTGGTTGTGTATTCTCTTTTCCTGCGCCTTCGAGCGATCTGGAAAATAAAAAACAACCACGATCATTTTTCTAACATTTCGTTTGCAGGATAACTACTAATTTGTTTTTTGTAGAACTACGTTGCTGGAATATTGTCAAAAACAAAAACAACAAAAATCCCACAAAAATACCACCATTCAAAGAAAATTGCTGAAATAAAAAAAAAGTACGCTCAGGTACGCCATTATTTCTTACTAGTGATTTATTTCAAGTTGGAAAGAACCTTGCATTTAATCACTTTATCATTTTGTTTTTACATGTAGACAAGGTGGATTTCATCACCACAAAAGCTACACTGGTGACGTGGACTTGAATACCACGTACCAACATCATTTGCATCTGCATGCACTTTGAGACCTAGTCTCATCACAACATTTGGTATTTACCTCGCCCCTACTCTTCACTTACAGGTAATGTTGTCGTGCAGTGCATATGAGTCATGCCTAAATAGCTGTAACAACAAAGCCTCGGCATCGTCCCTGTAAATCTTCGGGGAGTTATAAGGACACCATACACATTCATCCCTCCATCACCTTCCACCTTTTCACAAAACTTGTTCTAGACGTGGTGATTCACTCCAAAACAGGTAAGTAAGAATTGGTGACTCTCCTCCAGTGCTCTAAGGGTTCCCCATACCAATTCTATCCCCGTACAGAATTAGGTATATCAGGACTAGGGTATATCAGAGGATACATCTTCTTGGAGTAATAAGAGTATCATCCACCATTTCACAACATACTTGTATGATTGCATGAAACAATGATCATTCCTAAAGAAGTTACCTCATAAGCCAAAACAGTTGAATCCACATAATTACTTGTTGTTTGAAAATAAAATAGTTTAGCATTGTTTTATCATAAAACATGGTTGATATCAATGTGCTCATTGTAAAAGTTCAGACCCTAGTTGTGTTCCACAAAAAAATTAGTTCTCGACCAATTCAATACCAAGCAAAAACATCCAAACAATCCAACAACGCAGACCAAAACATCTCACCAATTTCATTAGCTCGCTTCAGCCAATAATACATTTGTCATAGCTTGTCTTCGGCTATATCCAACTGATATTGAGTGACTAGCATTCACTCCTTATCTCATCAATTGTCAGAACATCCTTCATAACTTGTTTCAAGCTATATCAAAATGACATTGGATGACTTGTTTGAGTTCACTCATTATTTCATCAGCTGTGAGTTTAACAAAATCCCATCCAACACAAATCCCTTCAAAGCTCATTTTGATTTCACAACTGTGTTGAGTCACTTGTTTGAGTTACTTTTCCTATCAATAATCCAGTGCTTGTTTAAGCCAAACCAATCAACATATTCATCATAGCTTGTTTGAGCTATATCTCACTTGTATTGAGTACCTTATTTGAGTGTAATCCTTACATTTTCGTCTGCTAAGCTTGTTTAATCCAAACCAATCAACATATTCGTCATAGCTTGTTTGAGTTATATCCCACTTGTATCCCGAGTAGCTTGTTTGAACTTACTCTTTATAGCCTTCTTAAAACTTGATTGAGAGAAAACAAAAATCACAATCAATAGGTTGAGTTCTTCATCGCACATTTCTTCATTCTCCCTCTCTTTCAAACATGATGAATTCACAAAAAATGTCACGCAATGAGCTATTAGAAAAAATTAATAAGATGAAAACACAACTCTCTCATATGGCTACCCAAATCAATGAACGATCACCCAAGAAGCCAATCATACAACCTAACGAAGACATCACTTCACGTAAAGTCGAACGTCAGTTTATGCCCCTTAGAGAAACTCTCTCTAGTGTTTTTCATCAACTAAAAGAGGCTAAACTGATAAGATATCCAATTACAAAACCCTTTGTCGAAGGGGAATCTAAGCCATGTTGGTACAAACATAACACATATTGTGATTTTCATCACATTGATGGTCATCACACAGATACATGTGTGTGATTTAAGAATTACGTCCAAGACTTAATTGAAAACGATGTCATCTCTGTAGAGCTTGATGACAATGCTCTTGCAACCAATGACACATCCAATACCACAACTTTCAATGAAGATTTGACTACTGTCGAAACACTAAAATTCCACAAGATCACGATGACAAAGGTCAAGAATCTCTAATTACAAACCAATCCATATCTTCTTCAATTTTTCTTCCATTAGTTCAAACATACATTGAACCTATTTTGGACAACAACATTCTTCCAACATCTAATGAGAACTTGACCTTGATTCAAGACTCTCTTTCAACCCAAGTAGATATTGAACCTATTTTGGAAAATAAAATTCTTCCAACATGTAATGAGATCTTGACCTCACTTCAAGACTCCCTTTCAACCCTTGATATAAATATAGACACTACAACAGAGAGTCCATCGTCAAACACATTTGAGCTTGATTCTATTATTCCTATGCCTAACATCTCTAGCCTTGTTGTCGAAACACAGCCACATCAAGTTTGGACACTTGTGAAAATGTAACCTATCATGTCCATTATGCTTTCAATGATCAATCTTGCAGGTAGCTCTTCACCAATGATTCCCACTTGTCAATACATTTACATGCTTACATTCTACAAGGTACATATACCCAAGAATATCCTTATGTAACCTTTTCCATCTTTAATTTTGAATCTATCATCAAATCAATTAATTCATGAACAAACACAAGAAACAAATCAAACAATGCAAACTAAGGCCACTCCCTTCTCCCTTGTTTATGGTGGGGAAGCCATTTTACATGTCAAGGTTGAATTCCCATCCTTTAGAATATCCCTCAAAGATGTAATCAATAAATATTATTATCAACATTCACACCTTAATGAACTCGGGCTTCTTCATGAAAAACAACTTAATGCCCTAGATCATCTTCCATTCTATCAAAATCAACTATGGCGTAGCTACCATAAAAAATTCAAACCTAAAAAATTTAAGGTCAATGATATCATTCTCAAAGAAAATCGAAAGAACACACCCAAAGAACGAGACAAACAAAAAAAAACTTTGAGCCCAACGAAATCATAGATAGTTTTGGGTTTGGAGCTTATAAATTGGCCATTGACACAGGCCAAGATCTTGATGAACCAATGAATGTAGTTCATTTAAATAAATTTTATCCTTGAGATGTTCACTATTTCAGGATACAACGTGTGCATTGTTCCTTCTGTCTTTCTTATCTCCGAATAATTTAAATTTATTCATTTCCATTGGCAGATATTTTTTTTTATCAAAATCACATCTTCATATTTATCATCATGAGATAAGTGCTAATATAAATCCTATTAAGTTTGTGAGCATCATACTTCTTCCATTTTCAGTTGCTTTCATCTATGGTCATACCTAGAAGCTTACTGATGGTAATATATTCCCTTTAAAGACATTCTCTCTTTCATAACAAAGCTCTAAACTTCGTTACCCAGTTCGTTTGGTCGTCCATCTCAGTCTTCAGTGTTGAACCCTCACGTCCTACTAATCGTGTGGGGCTGAGATTGGGGGCACATGTTTCTTCTCAAATACAAAGCACTATCATAAAAAAATCCATCAATTTAATAACTTATGAGTAATTCATTTTCACATCTTTTGTCCTTCATAGTCTTTGGTGTTGAGCCCACACTTCTTACTGGTAGTGTGAGACTGGGAATGGAGGAAGGTGCCCTTACTTGTCTACGTCTTGTCTTCGGTGATAAACCCTTGCCTCTTACAAGTGGCATGGGGCAAAGCGTAGAGGGTCATTCTCATAAAAAACATAAAAATATTGTAAAATACTTCAAAAATAAAAATAAAATAAAAAACAAAAAACAAAACACAACAAAAACAAAAAGGGAATTCACTCCCTATGTTTTGCCTTCGGTGATGAGCCCTTGCTTCTTACTAGTAGCATGGGGCAAGGCATAGGGAGTCATTTCAAAAATACAAAATCTTACAGTGCTTGCAAATTATAAAATCCCCAAAGAAGTAATTTAGATGCCTAAGTGAAGAGAGAACTATCCCTTCACCTCATATCTTACCAATCAGTAGGCCACATAATTGTCTAAGTCTAGCACGTGACTCATAAAGTGAAAGCCATTTTTGAAACTGGTTCAGTACCATTATGAATAATGGAGTCACAATTTCCCAAAGGGATTGTTGTTAGCATTTGTTTCTATATTCATTATCTACCTCCTACGTCCTTCTTGATTCTCGTTGATGAGCCCACACATCTTACTAGTTGTGTGGAGTCAAGAATGGAGTTGGAATTCTTTTCATCATATCATCACCACCATATCTTGCCAATGGAAAGAGAATTTGTGTTATTCTGAGCATAAGTTACAACACGGAACATGGTACATACGGATAATATCCATGTTTATCGCCTCTCAAAAATAAGTCTGCACTCTGGTCCATAAATTTCCAATCACGGTGTAAAAATCTACAAACATTTGAAAATTGTCAAAAATCTACAAACAATGTAAAAATCTAAAAACATTTGAAAATCATCAAAAATCTAAAAACAGTGTAAAAATCTAAAAATCCAAAAATATTTGAAAATCGTCAAAAATCTAAAAACAATGTAAAAATCCAAAAATCCAAAAACATTTGAAAATCGTCAAAAATCCAAAAACAGTGTAAAAATCCAAAAATCTAAAAACATTTGAAAATTGTCAAAAACCCAAAAACATTAGAAATAATCGTCCAAAATCCAACAAAAAAATTAGAACTTGTCAAAAATATAAAAACATTAGAAATACTCGTGAAAAATCCAAAAACATTACACAGAATCGTCAAAAATCTAAAACCATTAACAAGAATCGTCAAAAATCCAAAAACATTTGAAAATCGTCAAAAAAGTCAAAAACATTTGAAAATCGTCAAAAATCCAAAAAACATTAGATATATAATAAAAAAATAAAATAAAATAAAAACTCTAAAATAACTGATACAATTTAACCTTTGAACTATTATCCCCAACGAATGATCCAATCACCTTATGACTACCAAATTCAAACCACTTCTCCTCGCGTGAATCCTCGCTTGGGGAAAATCCGGCTCTCATTGTTTCCTTGTTTAAGGACAATGACCCAAAACTTTACGATGTCCTCGTACCCCTGCTTAGGGGCACATCCAATCAATCCTCACTATGGAACGCGTTAAGGACATGTTTATTGGTTCTTGTGTTGCATTATTAGTTGTAAATTATTAATTTCTTTCTTACATCTTGATATATTATAGGGGGCATCTTGATTTTATGTATCCTGGTGTTCTCTCTAATATTCTTACGTTATCTGATTACATGTCGTACTAGGGCATCATATTTTCTTGATGGCCTTTATCTATGCTCTCTTCCATTTGCATATCGTACTGGGGAATCAAACCTTTTTGATGGCCCCTGTCTATGCTATCACGCATATTACAATCTAGTCATCCTGATCTTTTATATCACGATGCATCCTGTTATGTGCTATATTAAAATTAAGATGTTTTTCGTCACGTGAGTATCTTCCTGCATGATCAACATCTTACTTTGCACCCCATCCATTTACCCATACTAATACATTTCCTAGTTTTGGAATCCTACTTAATCACCGTTGCAGTTTGCAAATCCTACTTGATGATCTTTCTCAAGTAGCATTCTCTATCCAGCAACTCCTCCCCCCCACCATGCTCATCATGTATTTGATCCAGTCATCCCCACTCCTCATTTTTACTCCTCCGCCACTTATCCCCATATTACCCTTCTCACCATTCCTGTCCCCTCTCACCCATTTGTATTCTTTGCTTTCACCCTTTTACTTCCCGCTTGACAATCTTACTTAATAACCCCTTCTATATGGAATCCTTAGTGGAGGTCTACCGTCTCCCTAAGATCTTCCCGCTGTAGAAGCTTCTTCACCACCTCCCCTCTCATCAAACAACAATCACCACCACACACATCTTCCCATTCCACCTCTTCTGCTTCCCATTCTCGCATCATTACTCTCACCACGCGGGCATCCCAATTAAGGATTCCCCTCACACTCTCCACCCTCCACTGCATATATCCTTCATCCATTCATGTTACACTCCTTTGTTTCTTTTTTTGCTTATTATCACCTCATCCCATATCATATACCACTCAAGCATACCTCACTCACTCTTTTCTCATCCTTCCCCAAATCCATCTTATGCCTGGTCATCCTACTTACATGCTTTTTCAGTATAGCAAATTCACTTGAGGGTTCCCCTTCAGTCCATTTTGTCATACCCTATTCCCACCAACTCGAACATCATCCTTCTTCTTCCACAGCTTGGCGATCTTACTTAACCATTCCGTCTGCATGGCAATCTTACTTAAGACTTCCACTTAAGGTTGATCTGCCCTATGGCCTTCCCCCATCCCATCATATTTCCCCCATCTTATTTCTCTCGCCTCTCATCGTGATCATCTTCTTCAACCTACCATTCCACCCCTATCCCCAATATCATCTTGTCTTTCTCCTTACATATCATCCTTGTTAGTTGGGTGATCCTACGAAACCTCTCCAACAGCATGACGATCTTACTTAAGAGATTCTCTTAAGCATGACATATCATCTTACACTCGCCCATCACTCTACAATTTCACCATCCATCTTTCCTCTTCATTCCCCATCATCACATATTTTTACCACCACTATCACCCTCCTCTGCTTAGCAATCTTACTTAACCACTCACTTGGCATGGTGATCTCACTTAAGAGTCCCTCTTAAGGATGATCTGTCTCCTTGCCTTTCCCCATCACTACACACCCTTCACCCTTCATTTTTTCTTGGCATTCCCCATTATCACATCCTTTCACCTCCTTTTCGATTCTCACAAACACCACTTCTCGTTTGACCACTTTTCATCTCCAGTTTCACTCACATGACAATCTTATTTAACCACTTCCGTCACATGACAATCTTATGTCAGGGTCCTCCCTACACTTAACTTATCATCGTGAACTTCTCCCTTGCCTCATTCTTCGTTCACTTTGTTGATCACTTCTTCCACCTAGTATCTCATACTACCCACTTTTTCCTCCTATTGTTATCCTTTCTCCACATATCCTCTTACAACATACATCTAATCTCTTTCGCCTACAATCACGTTTTTTCCCCCCATTTTTCCCTTCTTGATCCATCATCCTTCATACCATTTCTTCCCATTCTTTTCATGTCCTGGTTCTTCATCCTCACTTCGTTCATCCTCATCACCCGCAACCTCTCCTCACTTTCACCTAGTCCCAACTCATCCACTTCATCTTCTCGCATTCCCCCCATATTTCTACCCACACACGCATTCACCATTATTGTTAACACTCCTATATCATTATTTCATCATCATCTTCTCTTCCCGCGCTAATAATTGTAAACGGGTTTTCCTTAAAAATCATCAATCCTCATTCTGCGCAACCTCATTCACTCCCTTGGAGCTTCTCAAGTTTTCCTTCATTCCTTCCCTCCTCTAAGCCCACCACTCATAGTAAAAGGGTTTTCCTTAACATCCCTTTATTGGCGTTACTCTTTCCAATCCTCATTAGCTTTCTCCTTTTCTTCAACTTTTCTCTCACCCTTCCCCACCACTCATTGTAAAGGGGATTTCCCTAACATCCCCTCATTGGCATTGCCTCTTCAATCCCCCATTCTCTTTTCTCTCATATTCTTTTCCCTCAATCCCACCCTTTCTTCTCACTTCTTACCCATCTCTCTAACTTCTCTTCGCCCTCTTCAATATCTTTACTGTCTTCATCATACATCCTTTTTCTATTTTCTCGTCATCCTAGTATTCTCATTTCATACATCTCCGCATCTTTTCCAATCGATGTCATTTCTCCCCTCTTTCTTCTCTGAACATTCCTTATACCATTCCCTTTCCACTTATTACCCCCTTTATGTATTCTCTTCCTTCTCCATCATTTTCTTTGTTATCCTCTTCTCTCTCCCACCCCTCGTCTTATTTCCCTTCCCCTGTATCGTCTCCTTCCCCTTTTTCCATCACGTTTCCTCCTTACTTCCCCATCGATAACCTGGTTGTTCAACATTGTCATGTTTTTTTTATCATACCACCCTCCACATGCATCTCCATACGTTCTGTTCCATATTATTTTCCTTGGTCTTCCTCGCAATGACACGATTCCTTCAATCTTCTCCTTCTATTCATTCTATCTTCCTTTCCTCTCCCCTAATTTTCACGTTTCTTCTGACCACTTCTCCTTTTCTCTACCACCACTACCTTTTTCGTTCATTCTGTATTTGTTTCTCTTCTTTTCTCTCCTCTTTTTCACACTTTCCTCGCCCCTTATAGTTTCTTTTTTTTCTTCGTTCTACTTCTTCTTTCGTCCTCTTTCCATTTTCCTCCATTTCACCCCCCTACTCCCACCTCGTTTTCTCCTTCTTATTTATCCTTTCTTGTTTCCTATTTTTCTCAGCTCTATCATTTATTTCACTTCCACGGATCCCTCTTTACTATCTTTGTTGCTTCCTTCATTTTGCACATCTCTCTATTTTATTCCTTCACCCTCTACTCTGTCATTTTTTTGTTTTTGCCTTGTTTGTCCTTCGTCATTTCCTTCTTCCCCTATCATCCCTCTCTCTTATTTCTACCTCTTCCATTCTTTTTTTCACCTGCCCTATCTCCCTTACTCTTCTCGTAATCAACCCCCAATCCTATCCATTCCCTTTTCTCTTTCCCACACACCCTCACACCTAGCATTCAAGGCCAATTGAATCCTTTCTCCATTTGCATTGTGCGGTCATTCCAGTCTCTTCCACTCCATTATCGTCCTCTTCTCCACATAGTTCATTTCTCTTCTTTTTGAGAGTTCTATCGTATATTCCATTCTCGTCAGTCCTCTCGAGGGGGCATCACCACATTTATCCATAATCACATCTTCTCGTGACATTTTTTTCTTGGAGGATACTATGACATCCGTCACTCACCACTTTCTATTCTCCCCAACAAACATTCACTCTACCTTTTGCTTTAAAAAAGTAGATTGAATTCTTCCCCCAACCCATGTACTTTCTTTGAAAGGACACTACTTTAATAATACCCTTCCAAAGAGGGGAAAATGTACACACCCAAATTTCACACCCCTCCTAAATCAATTAATTTCCCTATTCCATTTTCCATAAAAAATCATGAGAGATTAATTGACTATAGTGAATTAATAAAACCTTATCAATTCCTAATCAATCTTCCTCACTCGTATTTACTCTCCATGTTCCCCCCACTTGTGAATTAAATATTCATGTTTAATTCCTATCCACTATTCATGCCTCCTATCCACTCTCCATGCCTCCCACTCACTTAATCTTGATTACTTTTTCAAATTATGACTAACTAAAAACTTTTAATTGATCCAAATTTCAGGCGATAAATAGATTCTAACCCCACCTCTTTCAATATAAGTAAAAATATTGTTATATCTCTTACATTCTTGCTGCATAGAGCATCCCTTCTATCTAGTCCTAGTGTCCACATAAGCCTAATTTGTCCATCCCTAAATCCATCATCTTTACAAACCTTGGTATAAAGTTTTGAATCAGTCATTAGCACAACAAACTTCTTTCCCACATTGGAGAAGGCACACACATTTCAATCAATTCAAGCTCATCCAAGTCACTTCCCATTATGATTTTTGTGAAGTATAAACAAAGAAGAAGGTATAAATTTCAGTTTCAGTACTTGTTATCAACAATTTTTGTAGATTACAGATCTCATTGACATTGACCTTGATATAGATGATATCCATACACACATGTGTTCACAACGAATTTTTATTTTTATGAAAAACATACGAAAGTTGATACATGTGCAATGTGTCAGCTTGGTTTATTACTCTACTCTTTAGATATGTCCTCCACAATAGGTACATTCTACATTTATTTCTCATTACTAGGCTTTACATATTCCTCATCATGTTTTGGTTACAATGATATAGTTCTGTAACAGTTTTCTCATTTCATTGGATAATATGACAAGGAAACATACTTTCAAGTCATTATTGAGTGGAAACAGATGTGCTTGTGTTTATGGGTCATTTCCTGCAATAGGGAAAAGTTTTGGAAGATTGATTCTTTGGCCTCCAATGTGTGCCGACAATGCAAAGTGAGCACAAAGATGAAGAGGGTGGCCACATCTTGATGGAGAGGAGATTAAAAAAAATTCCCATTGTGTCACTTAAGCACTTTATAAGGTCCATCTTGATTTCAACGCATTTTCTGAAACATCAATCTTTTTTGTCTAAATTCTAACCGATGTTTGAATCAGCTAGATCCTTCTCACATAGAACACCTCCGAAGTAAATATTTGATGGCTATTTTATTGAAATTTGTTTATCCACATCCACATAGGCCTTTTAGACCATCTCGAGGCCAACAATGTTATCAATATGGTCTTGGATTACTTGTACAGTCTTAGACTAGCTATTTATTGTCAACTTTTATTTCAAGGCTTTTTTTGTGTTCTTCCAATCTCTTTTATCTGACCTTTCCATGATAATTATATAGTATGAAACCCTATTTAGTTGATTTAGTAATAGCTATATGCCTCATTTTATAACTTGCTAGTCAAAATAGTCAATTTGTGTATAATTTATTGTGTGTTAAAGATTCATTTTAATTCTAGGTTCATTATTGCTACTAGTTAAAGTATTAATAACACATCTATAGTCAAAATTAGGGTCAACAAATAGTCGTATTTTGATATGAATCTTCTTTAGGTTAAGACATGAATATACCTAATCTAAAAAAACTCAAAAATTCATTTCCCAAGTACATTGAGCAATAATTTTTTTTGCAACTGATCTCAACGCATTGTTAAAAGTGGTTGTAAAATCTAGTTACATTCGATTCAAATATCAAATGATAGGTGAAGTATGATGTGTGGTTTGAGGCCTCACAACCAAACTAGGTAGTTAAGTATTGACATTGTGCACAAGTTTACACACAATGATAGGAATAGTTATTTTTAACAATGACCTCTCATTATCCAAAATTAATGGTTTGAGATGCATGATAAGATGTATTCAGAGATTTGATTTACAACATGATCCTAAATTAAGGTTGTGACAATGGTAGATAGTTATAGGAAAATAAGTAGTTTACAGTTTTTGTTGCATAGCTCAAACTCAAATACATTTGCAAGATCATATATAAGGGTCAAGATTGTATGGTATGGCCCTTATAGAGTTGAATGGTCCCTTAGGGGGAGGAGAAGATCTATGTTAACACCTAGAATCAATAATAAAATGTTAGCTCTCCATAGTTCCAGGTAATCTACATCCTCCTATGAACTATCTAGAATCATTTGTACATAATCTGATGGATTTAGTCACTCCTGGTCTAAGTAGTATTTTCATGTTCCTATCATATCAATTACAGAATATGTTTCTCATCTACTATAACTATTGCAATTAATTTTGGAAATGTTATTGTTAATGCATAATAATCATATGTTACTAACCCTTACATGCTTCAGTGATATTATGTGTCACTAGGAAATCAACGTAGGTTCCATGTTAATATGGTAATATAGCAGCAGTGTAGAGTACATGTATAAGTATTGTTACTAATTACTAATGGAGAAATTCTATTTCTTTATTGATTATTGTGTTACTATTGACAGCAATTTTCTTATTTGCATTACAATGACTACCTGATTTTTTTCTTTCCTATGACATAAGTTCCAAGGATTGTCTTGTGACATCATGAGTGTACCATGGAAAGTGTAATCCTATTTTTATTTTGTGGTGTATGAATGTTTTTATAAAAGGGGTGAGATACTCTACTGAGGGA
The DNA here is from genome assembly GCA_019776745.2 of Taxus chinensis. Classification (NCBI taxonomy): domain Eukaryota; kingdom Viridiplantae; phylum Streptophyta; class Pinopsida; order Cupressales; family Taxaceae; genus Taxus; species Taxus chinensis. The sequence continues at coordinate 72,840,324 of CM034154.1, read as the reverse complement.
GGAAGAAGAGGGAAAATAGGGCTAGGAGAGGTTAGGCGAATGTGACATAGACCCAAATCCATAGTCTTCATCTGCACTCCATGGAACACAACCTCATAAACCTGCAAGTGAAATAAGCATGCACAGAATGGAACAATAATAGTGGAGAGGCAAGAAGATGCAATAAAACATGAAAAGGGTTAAAAATACCACAAAACACAATTTATTACTCTATAATATGCATAGACCATTTACATTGATGCACAAAAGCATAATTACATTGTCAGGCCCAAGAGGAGGCTCACACTCAAATGGAGTTGAGGGAAATTTTTGCAAGAGTTTCCCCATTTCCTTGAATGTTTCTCCAAAATGAGGGGGGTCGAATACAGTATATAGCATTTTTTTCTCACCAACTGACATGATGTATTAAAAAGGTATGGTAAGCCATACAAATCCACTTCCCGAGGGTACCTTTCTGTCAGAAAATACATGGGCATCATACTTTGTTAAAGCTGGTTGTTGAGCCATATTTTCAATCACCTACCCCACCTTGTTCTGAGCTCATCGTTGATATTCCTGTAGCTGGCTCCAGCAACAAATTTTGTTGTTTTCGGCCCATAACATTTTGGCCCCAAAAGTGTTGTCGGTTAGCGACGTATTTCACGTTGTCGTCAGGTTGGTTCCATTACTAGTCGGTAAAACATTTTATGTTACCGGTCGGTAACATTCATACCTGTTACACTACTCAATATAGTTACAAGAATATGGTTTGGGGGCACAAGCATTCTTCTCCTATACATTATTTCAACATTTGCATACTCACACTCAGTTGTGCAACACATAGTGGGGGCATGCTGCATCCATTCCTTTTTAACGTATATTTTATTTACAAAATTGGGCCTAGATCCATATGTAGTGGTGTGGTCTGTGGGGTTGTGGAAGGTATCAAAGCAATTAAGTTTTTCGTAGGTAGTCATTCCTTTCATATTTCACATTTGTAGGGGAATATATCAATGTTACTCAAAATTCTAAAACACAGTCTTATCTCTTAATGAGGTACATTGGTTCCTCTCTATCATTTTTGGTTTTAGGTTGCATGCACTCAACACTCCAGTTTATCCTTTAGAAAGATCGGGGATTGATCACCCCAATCCTTCAAAATTCAATGATAACTCCAAGTCTCCAAAGTACAACAAGAATGAGACTTCTCATTTTGTAGAATGAACCAATGTATTGCTTTCATGTTTTGTATCTCCTTTGCTTTACTTTGTACAAGTTCAATTTTACAAAAGTTACAGGAATTATTTACATTTTGAGTTACATTTCAAATTCTATCATAGATATTGACTACACTATGTGTTACAAGTTTCACCATGGAGTATGCCAAAACTAATACATTGGAAGACAACTATCAAGCGAATTATAAAGCGTGTGTGCACACTCAGGTGTGTTTTTTCTTTAAGCATGTAATTTTTTAATTACATGCTTAAGGGGGGAAATGTATGCTCTCAAATTTGGAAACTTATGCTTTGGCAATGATAACTTTGGCTATGTCCCCTTATTGAGACAAGTTCTCACATTCTAAGTCCAATTAACATATCTTTCTAGCTCTCTCTTGAATTGCTCATCTCTACACTCTTCTATGTAGTTCATTCAAGAATTTTTCAATAACTAAAGAAGTAAATTATATCCATACATCATTGTAGAACTCTTGATTTTACATCACTATTAGCTTGGGAAAAATCATATAGTTTGGTCAATAGTGGACTATAGTCCTAGCTGACCTATACGGTCCTGCTCCCTTTCATCTTATGAATCTATTTTTAATTTTAACATCTTAATTATATCATTTCATCTTCCTAGGGCAATCCTTATCATAATATTTCACCTATTAAATGATATATAATGAATTCAATATCACTTCATAACTCCCTAGACAGTTCTATAAGATCTTATGACAAATATCAACACAAAAGCACACAAGGATCTCCTAGATATTCTTAAAGTAGTTGCACATCACTCAGAGTAGCCACTAGTATTTGTATGAATCACTTAACAATGTCAAATATTCTAGCTTCCTCTATTTCCAAGCATACAAAGGTCCTAGAACCATTTATTAGAAAGAGAAAAGTCACTCCAAAAATTGTCAAAGGTATTTAAGAGACAAAAAGATTTAGTCTAGAATATGAAGCACACCACATCACACTAATAGTACATTAGGTGCATGCCCTTCTCTATAGTTATCCAACTATATTTGTGTCAAGAGGCATGAGGGAATTCATGGAGGGTTGGTTTAGATCACATTCATACTTACACATACACCTAAGAGAACTACATGAGGCTTGATCCTACTTGAGGGCATGTATTATAGTACTTGGATTCATTTTATAGGGTTTAACTACCAAGGGTAGTACAACCTCAAAACACATTGATTTCTCATATTAAACTATCTAATGCTTTGATGAAGGGTATTACATGTATCTATGATTTCTTTCCACTTGTTGTAGGTCATTATAAGTTGTGTGACCAAGAACATGTGTTTCCACCCTTTTAGGTTTGATTAGGGTTTTACAACTATAATCAAACTAGGAATGAACTAAATGTTACAAGGGATTATTATGATTAATTAACTTCCAACATTAACCGTTCAATATTAGAATTCTACATTAATACTTGCAACAAATGTACACGATACAATACAAGCTCACAAATACATGGGATTGAGTGCACTTAACTGATTATAGGTTATTATGGGATGATATGAGTGTTCTAAATGCTAGATTAGGGGTTTCTAGATATGGTAGGGCTTCGAAATGAGAACTGTGAGTTAAAGACAACTTGGGGTAGGACCGTGCAGTAGGGTCAAGAATGACTATACATTTTTCCCCTTTGTATGGTTTTGCACATGCTTAGAAATGTAATATGTGATTTTTTTTATTTCTTTCTTTCCCAATACTCTTTGTCACTATCAATCACTCACCATTGATCACACTACAAGGTTCTTTGAATACTCTTTTCAAACCTTCAAAACCCTAACCATGGATGAATTCCTACAAAACAAACATTATTGGGGTTATGGGAACCCCTTTGCACTGCATACGTTGGAACTACTAAGAAGAGGCCTCAAACCACAAGTAATTATCCACCTAACATGTGATATCTAGTTGTAATGAAATGATATTTGACATACTCTCTTTGAAAATGCTTGAGTTGAGTTTCTCTCTTATGCAATCTACTTGAGTGGGTGATTTTGAGTGCTTGCAAATGTGGGAATCAATTCCCTAGACCTATTGGAAAGATTAAAACCTATAAATAGTACTTCCCTAATGAACGTGTAAAGGTATTTTATAAATGTAGGGAGATTTAGTTTTCTTTTATGATAGCTTTTGTAATAGGAGTCCATAAGAGTGCTTGAGAGTTTAGGTAATAAATGAGGTGAGTTTCACTTGCTTATATATGCTTCCGAATGTAATTTAAGTTAGAAAGGCCAAATGAGAGGAAGTAAGTGACCCAAAGAATAATGTGCAATGAAAATTTTGGGAATAAAGTGAACTAGGTCAAGACATTACACTAGGATCAAGACCGTACAAATGTTCCTGCCCATATTGTATGTTTTCAACCTAAGAGTGGCAATCTGCAATGTGAAGATTGGAAGTTGGCAAGTGGAAATTATTACAGTGTTTCGTGCATTGAATCATAAAAAATTGTCAATATGTGATTGGGTAAAATCAAGCAAGCTATAAAAGTGACCTGGGGATATAATAGATGAGGATGGGTAGAGTGTAGTTGCTTGAACAAGAGAGCAATGTCAAGAACAAGAGTATCAAAGAGTAGAATTGCCAAATTTTAGTGTCTAAATTTCCTGCCTTTAAGTATGAAATGAAATCATATGCTTAAATAAAAATATACCTAAGTGTGTGTTGTCATGCAAATGTGCAATAAGGAAATTGACAATTTTTTAGCATGACAACTATACCCATGTACCAAAAATTTCACGTTTTATCATTCTGAGGAACCTTGGGTCTACCCACTCAATCCAATAATCTCCCAATTGGTTTTAATTCATTCCCTTAGGTGATTTAGGAATATCCATTAATTCCCACTTAGGTGATTTTAGGAGTTCATTAAAAGTTGCAAGCTTCAGACAGTTGTGGGAAGGGCTATCACTGGCCTTCCTAGGACTGAAGCGACCCCATGGAGTGGAAAAGAAAGGAAAAACTAGAAAAAAAAGGCAATTCAAAGGCCTTGGGACATCATGGAAGTGATTAAGGAAGATTCAGAAAATATTTGGAGAGTTTGGGGCAATTTCACCAAAATTAGGGTTCACAAGCCTAGGCAGTGTACATGCTAAAAACAACTATTGAGCTTTCGAAGGTGATTCTGGGAGCTATGGATGGAGTTACGAGAAAAAAAAACATATTTGGAAATATAATTCCAAGACCTAAAATATGGTGAAATTATTTTTGTACAACACTTTGGCGCAATGGGTCTACAAGTAGGTTTTCTCATGCACAAGTGGAGTACCAAATCAAAAATCCAAATTTTCAGGGAACAAATGGAGGAATAAATACCTGATACCCCTACCATTGGATTTATAATTCCATCTCCATTCAATATCATATAACATTTCATCAAAAAAATCCATTGGGAGCTCACGTTATCGTCATTTCAAGTTGTCCTCTTGGAGCGAGTTCGGGAGTTAGTCAAATTTTGGAAGGACACATGTCAGCTCCAGGATCCTGGTAGGATTTTGTGTCCCTCTCTTCCCTCAAGGTCAAGGACGTCAAACATGGAAAATTTTTTCTAGCCCCCATAAGACCACTGGACCCTCACCCGACCTCTAGGATCACCAGTTCAATCCTTAGGTGTTTGTGGGAGCTTAAAGACTTCACTGTCAGATCTTCACCACATGTCATCACCTGGAGCATTGTGGAATTTGATGTCCCTCATGTCCCTTATATGTGAGGGACATCAGAAATGGAAAAATTCACCCATCCCCTAAGGAGACTTCTAATCACTCATATGACCTCTTCAAGAGTGAATTTCCAGCCCCCGGGTGTTTGCCAAGCCTTCATTCTTCACCGTTGGACCTTTGCCACATGTCATCACCTTGCTCGCCATGGAATTTTATGTCCCTCACATCCCTTTGAGGTGAGGGACATAAAACATGACAAAATGTGCCCCATCCTTGCTGTACATTTTTTGAATAATTTAAATTTGGCACTTAGCCATTCCCCCCCATTTCTTCTTCACAACTTCACACCTTGCCATATCTTTGTTCATGCTTGTCTAGACACCTGGTCCACCATTGTTGCTCCAAACCATATCCACCATGGCCAAAAAATCCTCCACTCCATGAAAATTCATAGGTCTCAGAGAAAAAATGGGTCGAAAAAATGAAGAATGATAGAGAAATGAAGAAAAATGAATATTTTTCGCCAGATAACCACGAAGTCACCTAATCGAAAAATCTTCATATCTTGCAAAATACAAGTCAGATTGAGGTGTCATCTTTTATAGACTTCAAATTTTTTAATATAATCAAGATGAAACAAATGAGAGGTCAAATGGTGCCCTAAAACATTTGTTCCAACAAAATCCCCATTTCGTGCACCGACTCAAATTTGTCAGATTTCCCATCAATCTGGCAATGGAAAAAAGCTAAAAAATTACACACGGACTCCAAATGAAAAACCTATCGCAATGGATTTTTTTTCATTTTGAATGGAGAAAAAACCATACCTACAAATTTTGAGCTCTATTAATGGCCGTCATGACAGCCATGTGCTCGAAGCCACTGCTAGGTGAAAATTTTAAATTTTATTTCCAGGCATTCTAGTGGCCAAAATTATGTGAAATTATAAGGACATGATCGCAACGATGAGATGAGTCCAAAAAATATGTTCCATCGCAAACTGAGCATTGGAAAACCACTTTCCAAAAATAGTAAGCTTTCCTACACAAGCTTGTTATCTTTGGCAAGTCTTCATCAAAGGTGACTGCAACAGTTGTGGCAAAGAAAATGTGCACTGAAGGTCACCAAGAAATCAGAATGAGTGATCAGAGCATAAAATAGTGAAAACAACCACTTACTAAAAATAGTAAGCTCTGTATATGGGTGCTTACTAAATATAGTAAGTTCCTAAGAAGTGGTCGAGGCAAAGGTAGTGTGCACAGGATTGAATGAAGAATTTCATCACATCAAGATGGTCAAGAAGAAGCAATAATCACCTATTACTATAAATACTAAGTCTCCCATGTGGGTACTCACTATTAATGGTAAGTCATACTCAAGGGGTAGTTTTGGAACAATGGGACATAGAGGGATGATCATTTAATTCAACACCATCATTTGGGATCATCCATGGGCATTCCTCATAGGGAATTTGAGACTCGTCTTAGAGAATTCAAATGTCTCCCAACACTCTCTTCATGGATCGAGTTGCAGGAGTATCTTATGTGGAGTGGTAGTTACAGTCATCGGCATAACCATTCAGCAGTGTTTTTAAACACTCATTCCAAAGCATCTGTGATCCAATTTGAAGGAATCTCACACGAGTTTGAAGATTAAGAGTTTCATCACATTGGAGCTTTCCATCAACGAGGATTATCAGAATTCATCCAGGGTAACATATTCTCTTCTTCTTTTTCTCTTCTCTTCATACCCCAAACTTTCTCTCTCTTCTCAATGTTCTAATTTTGCGTTGGGGTTGCATTTTTTCATGTCTTAATGTTCCTAATGTAATAATGTAAAAAGGGACTTAAAATTTTCCTAGGAAGTTGAATTTTTTTAAGTTATGCGAGGACATATGAAAAGGCATTGGGGGGTAGATGATGAGTCACCTCTCATTCTATAAATTGTAAAGTCATTCCCATTTCAAAGGGATGGTAATTGATTTTGTAAACTCAAGAGTGTATTGTACTTTGAGAGAACAAAGGAGATAGCCATTTTCTTCCATTCCTCCCCCCCTCACTAGTTTTCCTCCATCCCCACGCTATGAACAACTTTTTTTAAGCAATCAATACAAGAAGAAGGATTTTATAGCTTTCTTTGACTAAGGGGTTTCTTGATACTTTGTGATCATGAATTCTATTTGGTCTTGTTGTTATTTGTAGATTTTTTCTTCTCATAAATACATGTGTTGAAATTTCTAAATAGTGTGTGTAGGAATATGATTTTTGACCTGCAACATTAGTCACCCTATCTCACTTCTCACTCCCCTTTCCCGCTTTACAAACAAAGTCCTCACTAAGAAGAAATTGCCAGCTTTGTCGCAGGGTCGGTGGAGTGCCCCTGTTGGATCCCTGGTCATGAGGCCATCAAGAAAATCCATCTTTTTCACTCACACATGCATATACAGAAGCTACATTGGTTAAGTAGAGGGACTTAGACTCCCAGAGCGTTGGTAAGAAATCCACCAATTTGTCCCTGACAAATTTCCTCGCCAACAATGTGTAGACACACTTTGTCTTTGCTTAATGTTTATTTTGCAAATCTTGTTGTATTGGTGTTAGCATGCTCCACAATGGAACCTGCAACACATAATGTAGTCAATCCCCGTGATAAAGAATTGAACTTTAAATAAAATGTAAAGATGCAATGTAAGTTAAATTTGAAAGAGTGTAAGAGTGTAATAAAGAGATGCAAAGCATGGAAGGATTACATCTGTTTGTTTTGCGAATGGAAGAGTTTCATGATCTTTTCTTGTGCTTGAAGATTTTGATTTCTAAACTTTGTTGAATAATTGGGGGTGATTGATCCCTAATTGTGTCAAGGATATGCCAGAGTATTGGGTGTATGGAACCTAACACACAAATGTCGAAGAGAAAGAAGAAGAGTGAGGATCCAAAGCACCTCATGAAGGAAGAAGACCGTGTATCAAATTCATTCAACAACTCTGATATCTTCTACCTTAGGTGTAATAGAAAAGGAAGGACTACCTATGAAGAACTTAGTAACTTTGTTACCTTCAATAACCCCATGGACCACAACGCTACCGAAATATCGAGGCCTAGTTTACAAATTAGGACACACAATACAAAAAAGAATGGATTGCCCTCATACCCTCCTCATGTGCCACACAACTGAGTAAAAACTGAATAGAACTAAAATGTGTTGAAAAATAACTAGATAAAGGAGATACATGCCCCAAATATATCTAAACGAGAACTAAAATTAAGTGTTGTGAAGAAGAAGGAACGAAATGTTTCATACCCTCCTAAAATTGATTTGAACTAAGTGATATGAGTTTGAAATTGTGCCAACAACTTGTACTTGTAGGTGAAATTCTAAAACCATTGAGAAAATTATTACAACTACCCTTAGGGGAAAAAATGTAGGAATGGGTCGTGAACATCCGTATGGTCCTGATCCTACTGTACAATTTTGAATATTTGCTTTCTTTTCTGAGTTTCTATGTGTGATGTTGTTTCTGAGTTATTTTTCCTATTTTTTGCTTGTGTCTGAGTTGAAAAACTTGTTTGTTTCTGTTGTAGGTGTATAATATACCCAAATGAATGCCCCCTCTTTTTAGGCACATGTGATTAAGAGTTTGAGCACATAGATCAAAAGAAAAAATGTGTAACCATATATGATAAGTCTGGTAATCTACATAGAAAATAAATGAAAGGATAATGTGGTGGCCACCAAAAAGAAGTTGTACCTACAAAAGGGGATGGACATGGTGGAGGCCATAACATACAACCAAGAACAATAACAACAACAAGAAAGATAATATCAAAAATTTAAATAAGATAACTAGTAGCAATCGACAAATAACAAAGAAGATGTAAGAAACAACATAATAGTGCAAATAATGTCATGCAAAAGGTTTAGCACCTATAAACATGGGACATTGGCGGTGTCGCAAAAAAATCAAGGCCCTTGGGCCTATAAACAAAATATGCAATATCACACAAGAAAGGCATGATGCCACAAACATGGGACACCCATGGTATCACAAGACAATCAAGGCCCTTGTCCATGTAAAAAAGAGATGTAATAACACACAAGAAAGAAATGATGCCTCAAACATTGGACACCCACAATGTTGCAAGACAAAAAAGGCCCCTAGTCCATAATCAGAGCAACAAACAAGCAACTACACACACAACTAGAAAATATGTATAAGAAACTAGAGTATTGTAATATGATGAAATAACAGAACAAGTGATATAGAAAAGCATATGAAACCAAAAGTTGGCAACACCACACAAGACACATGAGTTACTCCTGTTAATTCAAAATATAACAAATACACTATGTATAAAATCAAGCATAATGCGGAAGTAAAAAAGTACTATAATGAAATAATAACACCTGGTTTGTGTGGAGGGATTCTCCCAGAGAAAGTATGTAAGGAACAATGATATATCCCATAAGTATGTATCAATTTGTATGTATTATATCAAGCTTAATAAACCACATGAATGTTTGTGTGTATAGAAAAAATACTATTGATCAAACTAAAAGGATAAACAACATGTATAATGTAAAGTGAAAACAATGTATACTAAAAAATAGGTCCTAAGTTTTGCATTGTTGAAAATATGTCAACATTTTTGCGTTCTGTGATTATATCAATGTTTTTGGAATTTTCTAGAGCGTATAGATGTATATGAGAAAAATGGGCAAGACAAGAGCTACCATTAAACAATGTTAACAAAGTAAGGGGAGGACCCTATTGTAGTCACAAAATCACGCACTTACTACTATTATTACACCACCAAGTATGTTATTTTATACATCAATCTTGCATAAGAAAAGTATTCACTAATGACCCATCCCCTAGTCTAGTCGTCAATCTAGTTGGTCTTTGTCGTTGGTTATCTTACACAGTCGTCAGTCACTAGCATAGTCCCATTCATCTCTCATGGAGTCTTAGCTATCATTATTCACTCAATGTCGTCTCTAGTCTTTGACTAGGGAGCCTAGGAAGGGATTAGGGTTTCTGGGGTGCCCTGGTCCTCATTTCTAGGCACCCTTGTCCCCGTCACACTTAGTTCTAATTTAGAGATTTGAGATTAGTCTCTTTAATTTTCCCTCCCATCTCCCTAGGTACTAGTCGACATGTCGAGTCATTAGTGTAGAAATTTGAACAAGAGATCCCTATATAAGAATAACATACAGACTACCTTAAGGGAAGGCTATCCTACTAAGGGCTAGCTATTTACATAGAAAAAAGGACTGCATTTGGGCACTATTTTACATCACATGCTACATAAGAAGGGGTTTATTCATTCTATTCCATCTACCATTTTGCATTTTATCTAGCTATTGCCCGCTACTTTGGTGTCATTGGTGTTAGGGCACCCTAGGCATATTATTGCACACACAAGCACATAGAACTACATCGGGTCTAAGATGTAGTGCAACACTTAGTCATAAGTCCATCCATTTGGTAGTTGAGGATAATTTGACCTATTCAACAACATCTTTCTTTTTTATGGCTTGATGCTTTGCATGGGTTTTTACATGTGATTATTCATTGGAGATTAGCAATGACACCAATGAATCAAGTGCAACACTCACCTGACCAAAGGAAAAGTATTGCGAGTACCTAACGACCATATCAGAACTAGGTTTCAAGTTGTTTCGTAGACCAAGGCACCCAGATTGTAGACTAGGGTTCCCACAGGTGCCCCCATACCTCTCGAGGCATCCCAGTCTAGAAAAGTCTTCCTCTGCTGCTACTTTTTAAGATTCGTTGCGACACCCTGCTCCACCATTTTATCACTCTGTTCAGTCCCAGATTACTACGAGGTAAGTCTAGATCAAGTAAGTACATATCCCCTTCCATTTCATTTCATTTAAAATATTTTAAAAATATATTTAGCATTTATATTTTGATATATTCCATTTACTGTATTGTTTTACTCTATAGATTCATAATAAAATTCCAGTTTTATAGAATCATTTTGGTGAACCCGTAGATTAGAACATTTTGCTCTAGGATCCACTAAAACTCCATTGGCTAAGGATAGCTCTTGTCCTTCTCAATTCATCATGCCTCATGAGATTATTAATCCTATCTAAGATGAGGCCACCATCGTTGAACTCACTGCCCTATATCTTGATGTTACTATGCCAGACCATATTCAAGAACAACTCTTAGCCCACAAATGTCATGTACCTACTAGCTTTGAAAATTATACAATTGGAATCGTTTCTAATCCGATGAGCTTCACTCATTGCACACCATGTTATACAGTTAGCCATGACCCTCCTTTTGACATTTCCAAGGAAGTTATAGATGATTATCTTATTGATTTCATGTTTGGCCTTGACAATGGTACATATGTGCATATTGATTCTCCTCCTAGTAAGATCACTACTATAGCCACATCTCATGATTCTCATATTTCTGATAATGTTTCTCATGCTCCATCATATATTTATCCACATGCTCTTTCACACAATGTTGATGATCCAAGTAATGACATTTTCATATTTGAGTCTCTTTCTGATTTTAACAAAACAATTGATGGTCATGATTCTACTTCTTTACATATTGTTGAGTGTGAATCTCCTGCTCCATTGACATCTTCTTTTGAGGTTGTATCTACCACTATGCATGAATCACCTCCATATATTAATTCATCCTCTCTTATCACTCCATATCCATATATTAGTTCGTCTCTACCTATTATTGCATCTTCAACAGACACTCTATCTCCTAAGGATGTTGCCGATGATAATCTTACCACTTATATGGATGTTATATGTCCTTCATCACCTATTTCTTCTTCAACACCTACACTTAGTGTTCCTTTAACATTGGATACTCCTACATCTCCTCTTGACATCCCTATGATTACTCACAATGGAAAGTTACAATTTCTTAACACATTATTTTCATCCTATACTATTCCTTCACAATACATCTTGTCTCTCATGCATGTTGTGGGTCGCTTACAATCTTAGGTCCAGTCACTGACATTAGAAAGAAAGACCTATTATGCTTCCATTGATAACAATTAATTAAATGCAACCCTATTCCTAAAAATATTCATACTCAACATTTCCTAAGGATTTTATCATGCCTACCTTGTCATGTTTCAATGGTATAAAAACCCCCACTTACACCTCAAGCATTATCATATGTCTATGGCCTCATATTCTAATGATCGATTATTGCTTAAAGCCTTCTGACATAGTCTTTCTGAAAATTCCCTTCAATGGTATACTCACCTACCATTTGGATCCATTAGCACTTATCATGAGATGGAAGAAGCTTTTCTCCGTCGCTTTATCATCAACAATGGACCTAGAGTTACCTATGATCATCTACCTACTTTACATCAAGGTAAAATAGAACCTATCATGGATTACATCTTATGATTCAATGCTTGTATACACCAATTAGTTTTCCAACTTATTGACTTAGAGAAGAAATTTATCTTTTGTCGTGGCTTGATTCCCGCACTAAAGAAATGATTGCAATACAACATATGGGAATCATTCACACTTCTATGCTATAGAGTTATTGATCTAGAACAAGACCTCATTGCGACACATGTTATATATCCTCCACCTATAGTTACCACTACTCCATCATCTAGTTCTTCTCCATTACCATCCATTGAGATTCCTACTTGATCTTCATCTCCTCATTGCAAGAAAGCTTAGCCTACTATATCACAAAAGCATGCTTCTTTTCCTACTCAGTGGCAGGCTACACCTCAATCTTCTACACATGTTTCACATAAGCCATTACATTTCCCTCATCACACTTGACCACATGATGTGCTACATGTTTTGATTAATGAATGATTTATTCACTTACCTTGTAACCAACATCATCCTCAACATCATTTACATCATCAACGTGATTGACCATATTGTAATTAGCACCGTATCAATGTCCATAGGGATAATGATTGCCTTGTCATTCATGATCGATTACAAAAATTAGTGGATAAGGGCATCATCTCCTTTGGCTCTCACTCATGTGAGAGGTCCATTTCCCCTCTCTCTCACCCACGAGCTACTACTCTAGTTGAGCTATCTCCCCATTCTCATGCTAAGGTCATTTTCCGTCCATTGCCATAGGTCGTCACTCATGCGCACTCTCCATCGCATCCATCCATCACCACACCATCTCATCCATCTCATTCATCTCATCCACCACATCCATCTTATCGATCGCATCACACTACTTCTTCACATTGGCTTCCATAGCCCTTGGCATTTGCACCCCCCACCACTACTCCATATGACATTCAATTTCACTCGTACACTCACGATGCTTCCATCCCACACGCTTGCACTACTTCACGCCACCTTGGTCTTTGGTAGGTGATTATTATCACCTCACCCCATATGATGCACTCGTGTTCTTACTTTCTTACATGACTTTTGAGGGATTTGTTACAATAAGAACCTCTCTTCATGCGCTATATCGAGTCACCTAGTACACCCTATCGAATCATTTCCCGATGACACACTCTTGCTTTATGGTTCATTCTTGACTACTGAGGGGTATTCTCTAAATGAACCTCATCATTTATACAATGGGGGGCATCACTAATCTTCCCCCCCTATCTTCATCTTACTAACATACACTTCATTATACTATAACGACTATATCACACTTTTACACGACAATTGATTATTCATCACAATTTCATATTACAACATCATCTACACTATATCATAATCACATTACGCATTACTCGACAACTATGCATTAGAAATTACTTCAAAAAATACAAAAGATATCCAAACACATCAAAATTCATATATAAGTAACATCAATCCGATAAATCATACATCATCCCATCAATACACAACAAATATACTCATCATATACCAATAAATCCATCTATATATATCGATTACAACTAAGGTTACAAAACATCTCATAACTGGGGGAAACTCCCCTACATCGAGTACATCCACATGACTCATATGTCATCATCAATGTCACTATCTGGTAGTAAAAATGCTCTAGAACTCGAAGCCTCATCGCTAACTCAACGTCACTGATCGTGACCCCTATATCCCTCCACCTACCTACGTAATAACGTGTTCTCCATAGATTGATCCGCAAAGCAACTCTGTAATGTGATAAATTGTGTAAACACATCCTGCACTAATGGACCACCATCCGCCACCTCTCTCAGTCATCCTATCTCCTCACATGCCTCATCCCTCTTGCTTACCAGCATGATACATGTCATTGATGCTATGGCCACTAGCTTAAACAAATGAGCATGCTCACTCGTGATATCATCCACACACTCTAACATCCCTCCATCCACAAGTATGTCAGTTGAAACATTATGCATCAATGTGTAGATAGATGTGTCTATAATCAAGATCCAATACACGTCACCTAAAACCAATAGAATAACACATTAGACAACCATAACCGTCACATAAGAACTTAACCAATCATAGAACACTATTATATAGATACCCATGCTCTGATAACATCACCACTACATTTTCGGGGGCATGTGCTTGCCCCTCCACCCCTCCTCCCTGAGGTAATCCCACTGCATCCGAAAATAATGGAAATAAAAACACCCATTGATGCATTATCTGCCATGCATGGTATGCCTCTGTACACCCCACGTCATCTACGTCAATAAGATTTATGATGCATTTGCCTCGTCAATCCCAGGGGGTACTAGCTGCTCTCCCATAGGCCCTGGTCTAGCTCTGTCCCACCTGGTGCTCTAATGGCTTGTAACTACACATATGGCTCTAGGGGCACATCTAGATTCATACTAAACTATCGAGATATCCGCTCTTCTTGAAATAAGTCTCTCACCCCTGGAAATCGATCCTCCAACCACATAGTCCTTTGTATAAAATGTAACTCTACAATATCGGTATGGCCTCCATATCATTGCCTCCGATCCCATCCAATCTATTAAAGCTCTATACGTATCAGTATCCATCTTCTGCCCACGTACTCCAACCCATCTCCCAAAAAATATGTCTGGCCTAGCCCACTGCCCTACTCCTCTATCCGCAGAAAAATATCATGTATCTTATATAAGATGCCCACACCACCACCCTCAACTACAATATATGACGCAATAACCATGGCTATGAACTTCCAAAAGCATGAAACCCCTAACCTCAAAATCACATCCAAGTTAATATGGGCCTCGATAGGCATTCGAGTCCCCATAAAATACTACCTAGCGGCCTGTATCTATCTCTCCCTGTTCTCCATAGCCATAATGTGTACCCTCTCACCGATAAATGATAATCACAGTATGCAATATACATCCTCTAGTGCAAATGTTATCTCACCAGTAGGTAGCCAAAACATACAAGTATCCACACACCATCTATCACACAAAGTTGTCAACACAAGCATATTATGGGGCACATCCCCCATCCTAGCTATATGCCGCAAGTCGGCATGGTTCATAACCTCCTGATCATCATTCGATAAACCCAACCCGAGCAAAGTACTCAAATGGCGACCACCACAGAACTCCCTCGAATGGATATCCCTCTACACAACACCAAACAACAACAATACACTCGTTAGAACACTATACATAGGAAAAATATGCATATATGACATTAATACATAGTCAAAATCACATTTCCAAAACTCTAGGCTGACTACACACTTTCTGGACCAAGGCACCCAGAATCATGATTGTGGCGCCCAGAAGTAGGACACCAACACCCAGGTTTGGGCGCTCTTGTCCCAAAGGCCACTATCGCCTTCACCACTCTTGTCCAGGTCTAAAATGCTGAGAGAAATAAAATCCCAAATTTTGTAAAAATTCTCTAAATCTGACTACTACACAAGAATTTTTCAAAAAAAATCACACTTACCAACTCCGCCATCGTATGTGACGCCATGGCAATCACTACAATCTCGAAATGGCTAGGTTGTGCTGCTCTCACTTACGACATCCTTACACAATCAAAGCTCACTCTCAAACTCACACAAAATAAAAATGACTTGACTAATCAATTTTTCACTTTACTATTTATAGTCACTTTTCATTATTCACTCTACTATGGTCATATTTCACATTTACTACTCAACTAATACACCTTGCACGATTTTGACAATATCTTGAGTGTTTTTTCTCTGATTGCTCTCCCATTTGTGGTATTCTCTTCAGAATTTAACCTACCATCGTATCATATACATGAAACACATGTTATTTCTCTTCAACATTGTCTTTCACTCTATATACACACATTTTTTGTGAGATCTATTACACATTGTCTATTGTTGGACTTACTTTCGGCTCAACGTTTGTTCTCATTATCACTTCCCCTTTCATTGAAAGGGGGGATATAATCGAGGTCATCATATAATTCCCCTTACACCATTACATCATAATTCAACACATCTAATTTTTCATTTTCAAGCATTTACTAACACACCATGCAATATTTCATCATTTTCTAGTGACTCCCTATAATGACCTTACCTGGGGGTAACAAACATAAAATCTCTCTATGAGTAATCCAATCAATCAATCAACCAATAAAATATGTTCAAATCTATAACAATCAAAATCAAAGCATTCAATTGACACAATACAACATATTTAACCTCCTAGATGACCTAACTTGGGAGTTACATTGTTATTTTCCTAGCTGACCTAATTTGGGAAGTTATTCTACATTTTGTGTTTGCTTCCAGATGACCTAACTTAGAGGCCATCTCACATTTTGGTGACACCCCTTGAGTGGGGGAAATGAGATGTCAGTGCCTTTCCAACATTTATGCTATATGGGTCAACACGTTTGATTAAAATATTTGGATCCAAAATCATTGAAAATTTTGATCTATGTCTGTCTGCAGCGGCTAGATCTCGAGGATGTAGTTAAAGGTTGGAGAATAACACACCTTTCTCCCTACACTCTTCCTCTAGTGGAAAGACGCCCAAATCCTCTGATTTTTTGTACACATGCAATTAGGTTGGGAACTGATCACTCCCTACCCCATCACAATTGTCATTATACAATATTCAAAATCATTCAACATTACAACCATCACTCTTGTTTAGTGCACTTCATCACGATTTTTCATCCCTCGTTGTGCTACATGGATAAACATGATGATCCATGGTTTTTCATGCTATATGTTCACATTCGGCACACTCTTTTACCACATATGCACATTCTTCTACAACATGGGCTCCTCCAAATTTCTATCAGGTACGCATCTCTAACTACTTTATGTTACTGAGCCTTCGCTCACCAACATAAAGTGGGGGCAAATGTAATCACAAAATCACACACTTAATACTATTATTACACCACCAAGTATGTTTTTATATATATGGATCTTATGTAAGAAAATTATTCACTAATGAACCATCTCCTAGTTCAGTCGTTAGTCTAGTTGGTCTTTGTCATTGGTTGTCTTGCACAGTTGTCAATCACTAACACAATATTGGTAATCTCTTAGGGAGTCTTAGTTTTCATTATTCACTTAGTGTCATCTCTAGTCTTTGACTAAGGAGCCTAGGAAGGGATTAGGGTGCCTAGGGCGCCCTGGTCCTCATTTCTAGGTGCCCTTGTCCCCATCACACTTAGTTCTAATTTAGACAGTCGAGGTTTGTCTCTTTGGTTTTCCCTCCCATCTCCCTAGGTATTAGTCAACATGTCAGGTCATTAGTGTCGAAATTTGAACAAGAGATCCCTATATAAGCATAACATATAGACTACCTTAAGGGCAAACTAACCTATTAAGGGATAGCTATCTACATAGAACAAGGGACTGCATTTGGGCACTATTTTACATCACACATGGCATAAGAAAGGGTTTATTCATTCTATTCCATCCACAATTTTGCATTTTATCTAGCTATTGCCCACTACTTTGGCATCATTGGTGTTAGGGCACCCTAGGAATATTATTGCACACACAAGCACATAGAACTACATCAGGTCTAAGATGTGGTGCAACACCTAGTCATAAGTCCATCTATTTGATAGTTGAGGATAGTTTGACCTATTCACCAACATCTTTCTTTTTTATGGCTTGATGTTTTGCGTGGGGTTTTGCATGTGATTATTCATTGGAGATTAGCAGCAACACCAATGAATCAAGTGCAACACTCACCCAACCAAAGGTGAAGTATTACGAGTATCTAGCAACCATATCAAGACCAGGTTTCAAGTTGTTTCATAGACCAGGGAACCCACATGCACCCCCATTCCTCTCCAGGTGCCCCAGTCCGGTAAAATGTTCCTCTGAAGTTACTTTCTAAGGTTCGTTGCGACACCCCGTTCCACTATTTCATCACTCTGTTCAGTCCCAAATTACTGTTGGGTAACTCTAAATCAGGTAAGTACCTATCCCCTTCCATTTCATTTCATTTAAAATATTCAAATAAATTATTTAGCATTTATATTTTGATATATTCCATTTATTATATTGTTGTACTCTATAGGTTCATAATGAAATTCCAATTTTATAGAATTAGCTATAGAGTCCAAGATCCCAACCATATGAGAAGTGTAATGACATAAATGATAAGAATGTGTTCATTAGGAACAAATAGAATAGGTGGAAGATTGTCATTTTTGGCAATAGTGGTAAGAGTAAGTGCAAACATAATGATCGATTTGTGATTGAAGATATGTGCAACATATGTAGTGTTATGAGGCTCATCAGAATCAACCTCAACCAAAAAAGGGAGAGACATGATCCTTTTCATTAGTAATAGGTGTAATATGAGAAGATTGGAAGCATTATAATCCTACATAGTAGCCAATATGACTATAGGAGAAACCATAGACATAAATATGGAAAGAGGGGGATTAATTTCCCCCGTTGATACAACAGATGAGGTGTAGCCATGGTATATGAATCATGCATAGAAGTTTGAAAAAGGGAGTGAGAAAAGAGCATCATGAAGCATCATCAAATCATCACATTGTGTTCTTACTTGTGGCTAGGAATTCGTATCAAGTGATGTATTATTGGAGTCAGTAAGCATAAGATTATTATAATTCCATCGAGAGCTGTTCCAGAAAATAAATTTGAAATCCATGGTCATGGTGACATTGTGAAGTGGGGTATGATTTTCTCCCAACACCTTAGGTATTGTAGATGTAGCAACCACCATAGGGGACAAAGGTCTAGATTTAGGTAAGTGTGTAGTAGTATTTATTAGGGAGTGCGCATCACTTGTATGAGAATGAGACATAGCGGGAAGAGTATCATGGGTGTCAATAAAAAGTTCATCATGTAAACCAATAACACTATAGTCCATCACAAGAGGAGAATGATGTACAATGTAAGTAGTGTCTGCATTATCATGTATGACAAAGATATCACAAAGAGTAACAACATTAGGTATGAAATCTATTGCAGTATTATCCATGGAAGAATGTGTTCCAAGTGCACTATGTGTTATAATATTGGTAAGTGAAAAAACATAGCTAAATGATGCCACATGATTAAGTATATGAGAGGAATCATCATGTCCCTTGTTAATAGATTGTGTAATAATATCACCATCATGGGAATAATGGGGTGTATGTGTATGTGTAATATTAGGTACAATTGTTATATCATTAGTAACATAAGGTAGAGATTCCAAAGTAGGAGATGGTGTATGAGGAATATCATTTCGAACCAAATCAAACACCTCTTGGGGAGGTACATCCTTAACAAAATGTACCAAATATGGCATAAAAATGGGCATTGCCTATTCAAAGGGTATTTTAGGCTGAATTAGGATGTTGTGAAGGAGTTTAAAAAGTGTAGCTCTATAGGCAGGATTACATTGGAGAGATTCAAAGAGTGATATAGGTTGAACATGAGAAGAATCCATTAGGGTCATTAGAAATGAAAAGATCAGACCTAGAAGAAGAATTAAGATGAAATTTAGAAATTTGAATCCTAAGGCACCTAGGGTTTGGGGATATGATGTTTAATTCAAGAGTCAGGTTCACCAAATGTTTTCACCATTTTTAGGTTCAATTAGGGTTTTACAACTATAATCAAACGAGGAATGAAATAAATATTACAGGGGGTTATTCTGATTAATTAACTCCCAACATTAACCATTCAATATTAGAATAATGCATTAATATTACAACAAATGTACATGATACAATACAAACTCACAAATACATGGGATTGAGCGCACTTAATTGATTGCATGTGATTCTAGGATGATCTAGGCATTTTGAATGTAGAATAGGGATTTTTGGACTTGACAAAGATTAGAAATTGGAATTGTGAGTTGAAAACCACATTGGGCAGGAACATACACTAGGGTTAAGAAGGACTACATGAGTTTTCCCCCTTTGCATGGTTTTGTATATGTTAAAAACTATAACCTATGAATTTATGGGTTTGTTGTTTGTTTGATCCTCCTACCGATATTTGTTGGTCACCCTCGATCACACTACAAGGGTCTCTTAATACTTGGTTAAAACCTTAAAAATCCTAACCATAGATGAAGTCCTACAAAACAAATATTAGTTGGGTTGTGGGCATCCTTGTGCACCACTGACGTCGGCACTACTCCGAAGAGGGCTCAAACCACATGTCGTTCTCTACCTAACATGTGATATCTAGCTATAATGTAATCGAATTTGACATCCACTCTTTGACAATGCTTGACTTGAGTTTCTCTCTTGTGTAATCTACTTGAGTGTGTGACTTTGAGTGCTTGTAAATGTGGGAATGATTTCCCTAAACCTAATGGAAATATTTAGACCTATAGATAGTGCTTCCCTAATGAATGTACAAAGGTATTTTTGGCTTGTAGGGAGTTTTGGGTTCCTTTTATGTTAGCTTTTGCAATAAGAGTCCATAATTGTGCTTGAGAGTTCTAGGTACTAAATGAGGTGAGTTTCACTCGCTTATAAATACTTCCAAAAGTGGTTTATGTTTAGAAAGACGTACTAAGAGGAAGTAAGTGACTCAAAGAATAATGTGCAACATGAAGTTTAATACCAAAGTGAACTAGGTCAATACCATATAGACGTTCATGTCCCTACTGTACGTTTTTACCTAATAGTGATAATCTACAATGTGAGGTTTGGAAGCTAACAAGTGGAGTTTCTTATTATGTTTCATGCATTGAATTCTCAGAAATTGTTGGCAGATGAGTGTGTAAGATCAATCAAGCTAGACATGAGACCTAGGGATATACCTTATGAGGATGGGTAGAGTGTAGTTGTTTGAATAAGAGAGTAATGTCAAGAACAATAACTTCAAAGAGTATAATTACCAAATTTGAGTGTCTACATCGACATACAATGAATCATATTTATAGACAAGCAAAGGGAAAAAAAGTTAAGAAATCTCAATATAAGAATATCCAAGACCATACAATAGAAGTCAGGACCATGCAAAATAAGGGCAATATTGTACCATAGTTGTACGGTTCTGCACCGAAACATTTTCTAGTTACAGTCTCAGAAACAAAGCATCTTCAGTCTCATATCAACTTGTTTTCCCTGTCTGCACATCCAAATATCCTTTGTTCCACTTTATACAGCTAAGTCTTCATCCCCTCTTGTGTATTTGACCAATCATTTTATCACTTATCATTGTAGCAAGTATTAATGCCTTATTTTTATTATGCATGGTTTATTGTAAATTGATTAATTTAGAACTACCTCATGTTATGAACCTTTACAATCTATAATTTGTTTTACACAATCACATCTCATACATTAGATTTTTTTAGGGTGTAAAAAATTTCATCGTATCCCTACCATGTAATTATGATTACAACAAAAATAAATATACTTTCAAACTCATCAACTCGGGGTGTATCTTTGCACATTGAGGCCAATTGAATATAAATATAAAATAATGTTTAAAGTAACTATAATAGGTTAATATGATTGTGAGAAAAGAACATTTCAAATATGACACAAACAAGAGATAAAACATAAAACACAAGAATTAAGTTGTTGAGATTTTTCTCCTTAGAACTCATGCATAGAATATTGGGTTTGTTTACATTTATAAAATAAGGTTAAAATATGATCCTAAAGTTGAACCATGAAGCAAGGAGTTGTGTTAACGACCCTTAAATAGACCATCTCTATGTTGGACCCTCTCTAATGAATAATATTCCATAAATAGTCGTGATTTTCTCTAAAGTGGTAGTAAAACCTACTACAAATCTCATAATACAACATAAACTTAAATAGAAAATGTTCTTATTATTTTGTTTTTTTATTGTAAAGTTTATATATGTGTTAGTGTTAGAGAAGAACTTGTCATGTCTCTATTCAAAAATAATAACAACATACTCATAATTAAACCAAAAAACCCTCAAACCAAAAGAAACTCTAGTGTAATACTTTAATACTTTTATCTATTATTTTAAAATAGTGTTGTAAATAGTAACATGTTTTTGTTAATAATGGTTCTTATTGTTCTCTTTAAATTAATTTTATATAAGCTCTATAAATCTAATTGCCTCTTTAACTTTTTTTCTTAATGAACAATGAATTAGGAGGGATTTGGGATTGATATAAATACCAAAATACATGGTAAGAAATGTGTTATTCCAATTGCTAGTTACGTTGAGAGGGGTTTCTACAATGGCAGTCGGGTTGTAATGGAGTGATTTGTTCACTTTTATTCTTGATATTAAATTTGACGTTCATTTGATTGTCACACAATAATTCATCCAAACATTTGAATTCCATCCAACTATCACTTGAACATTTTTTTCTTTTTTCTTGGAGAATTCAATCAAAAGATAGTAATATATTGGCCATGTAGTAATGTTTGGGTCATTTTTTTTAATAGATAATAATTTAGACCGACACAAGCGCATAACTAAATGATTCCATTTACTACAATCGATAATTTTTTTAATGAAGTTATTGATATAGTGTTATGTGAAAAATATATGTTAAGAACTTTCAAATTACTATATTTCATACAATTATTGATACAATTATTATAATATTCTTATTATTATTTTTTAATTGTTATTTTTATACTATATTTCTACTACACTAATATAATTAGATAATTACCTCAAAATTTTTTATTAGATAGATGTATTTAAGATATCTATACTAGTCAATATTCACCCAAAATTTGTTATCACTTTTGAAAATCTTGTGTTAGGAAAAAACTGGAGTCAGCTTTGCTAGGGTTTCCTCCTCACACACTTATCATTTTAAGGCCTATTTGGGTGTTGCGGGATAGTAATTACATCGGTTTTTCCTAGGGTTTCTCGCCCTTTGGGCACCCCTATATAATGAACACTTCCCCTTCAAGCCCAGTTGTCAAAACCATGGCTGGAGATAGTGGATATTTGAACAATAGCACCGCCACCAAAACATCCTCAGAAGTTTGTTCCGAAGGGTTTCCACGAGGTAATAAATCTCCCCCTGATGTTGTTTTGCCTATTCTTGAGTTTAATGTTGTTTGCCAATGGTTAGAGTAGTTCTGTCTCATTGGGTATGTTGTGGGTCACATACCCTCTAAAAGCATGCTCAAATCTTGGGTAAACATGACCTAGACCACCCATGGCTTCCGACTCGAGAGCGTACAAAACATGACCAAAAGATTTTTCCTTTTTCAATTTTGTGACCCGTTTAATGTCCCAACCATTTCGACTCATTCGGTCACTTGGTATGTCCACAACTCTCTATTGGTCCTTTCTCCATGGACCAAATACTTTGTGGTCTTTAATTATGCTGCACTTAAAGTGCCAGTTTTGGGTGGAATTTCTTGGCCTTCCCCTACCCTGCATTCATTTCTGCATCAAATTGCCTCTTCTATTGGCCGGGTGGTTTGTACAGAACCTCATCGGAAGCGTGTTTTTGTCGAAGTGGATCTCCCCAAGAATTGAAATAGTTTGTGGAAATTCAGATGGGAGACATTTTTTATTCCCAGTGTATCTTATATATCAATTTACCTAACACTTGCATCCGATGTGAGACATCTGATCAAAAGATCAAGGACTATCCTCTTTATGTCCCTTGCAATCATCCAACAACCAAGGTGGCTCCAGAAGTGGCCAAAACCCCTTTGCAGGAGGGCTGGTAAATAGCTGGCTGCTGGAAAAATAAGAATAAGTGAACGCAGTCCAAGGCTTCTGGTTAAAATGATCCACATGAGTCAGTTGTTAAGGAACAATCCTATAGCCCACGAATTAAGGAACCAACTACCTCTAGCAACTTGCTAAACCAGTTACCTAAATTCTCTAATATCTCTAATATGCCCAAGGTAGCCTCAATTCTGATGGACCAGATAAATCCCATTCGCAATGTCTCCATTCTCCCGCAATCGTAATTGCTTTTAACCAATGGTTCACATGGCCCATTCAAAAGGGCCTAAAGTTCTTTTCACCACTCCTGGGATCATAGACCAACGTGCAATGTGGACTCTACTGAGGAGTATAACATTGTATATGTCGGGCAAAAAAAATTGAACTACAGGATTTCCTAAAGCATAAAAATGCTCAGTTCCTACAAAACCAATTTGATGCTTTAGATGGCTTGGATACGGATGGTATGGCCCTTGACCACCGTTTTCCATGAATTTCCTATATTGGAATGTGCGGGGTCTCATAGACTACAGTCGCCAATATATTGTTCGTGATGCTCAATTTTTTTTCCAATTTAGATGTGTTGTTTTTGCAGGAAGTGAAAATTCTAGGTTTTTAGTTAGAGATGGTTTGTAAATCCATCTGTCCTGACAACCTAACATTTTGCAGTAATCCTGAGGGGGGGCGTGGGGGTTTATTTTCCCTTTTTTCTCCCAAATGGTGGCCCTTTTTGATGGATCATGGTGTCGACCCCACCAATCATGCCATATGGGGCCAATTTAATATTGACGGCCGACCTTTTGGCCTTATTAATATTTATGCCTCTAATGATGCGATTGAAAGGGCCGATCTTTGGTGGTGGATAGGTTGCACAATTCTCGATGTATATTGGGTTATAAGTGGTGATTTTAATATGGTTGAGATACCCACTGATAAGTGTGGGAACTTGTTAATGCAATGAAAATTTGGAGAAAGAGAGGCATGGTTTTTCATGTGCAATAAGTTCAAGTTATATGATCCCAATGTATCTCGCACTCCCACCTCTGAAGCATGGTTCACTTGGTCTAATCTCTGAGGAGGATCAGATCAAGTTCTCAAAAAACTCAACAGAGCTATGCTATCAACTCAAGATTTATTTGAGTTTGAAAACATTTATTACCTACTTGTGGAGGTCATGCCTGACTTTGTGCTTTCAGACCATTCCCCCATTCAATTCCATATCAATTGGCATGATCAGCGCCCTTTTTGTCATAAAGGCCAATTTTTTATCAGTATCACCTTGATGGAATATGGTCCTACTCTCAACCACATAAAGAGGGTGTGGAACATTTCCCCTCAGCAAAATCATAGTTAGCACTTTCATCCACCGATGCATGCCAACTAGACACAATGGTGGGAGGATGTCATGACTCAGACGATAAGATTTCTTAGAATATATGGTTGGCAATTGGCTAAAATTTGGTGTCACTCATAGTTCGCTACCACCTTTGCTCTTATCTGAGCGGTGGTGGTGCTACATGGAAATCATTTCTTAGAAGTTCTACAACTTCAAGTAGTAGAGATTTGCCAGAAAATTCAAATTACAGATAATTACAATGCCCAAGGAGCTCAAATTAGTGCATGCATGCATTGGCTTAAAGTTGGGGATCGGGTTTCCAAAGAATTTTTTCTCTCCCTCAAAGCCAAACAGTCCTCCTGGTAAATTCGAACCATCAATGATGGCAGAATTTAGGTTACTGATAACTAACTCATGCTTCAAGATTTTGTCCAGAATTATAAGCTGTTATTTCAAGCTCAAACTCCTAAAGAGCAACAACCCGCCCTTGACCAATGTTTGGTTACGTTGTCGTGTAAGCTCTCTCTTGCTCAAAAGGTAGCTTGTGACTACATGCTCACCATTGATTATCTTCATGAAGTAACCATGCATGTGGCTAATGATAAGGCCCTTGGTTGCGATGGTTTCCCATGTGAGTTTTACAACTCACTTTGGGATACTGTTGGCCCTGACCTTCATCAGGTTTATCTTGAACGCTTTCAAAACTAGTTTCTAGGCACACATATCAACAAAGGGAACATCAAATTCATCCCTAAACCAGGAGATCCTGAGAAAATTACTAGTTAGTATCTTATTACCTTGCTTAATGTCTCATACAAGATAATCGTCAAGGCTTTAGCTATTCGGTTAAGCCATATCCTTATGTTGGGGTTAACACAAGGTTGTATAGATTATATATTAGATCTAAGCATACATGTAAATAAAAGTGGATATTCTACCAGAATAAATATATAGAACACGAGATATAAATCAACACTAGATTTAACGTGGTTCACCCAGTGTGGGCTACATCCACCAAGAAACAAGCCAATCTATTATCCAAAGCTTTCAGAAGATATACAATTTAAGATCTACAATCTTCCACACCTCTCAGATGTACAATACTTTCTTTCTCTCAAGATGCTTCTTCTTCTTTGAGAATTCTCTCTCTCACAATTATTCTTTCACTAATCATTAACACACACTTCTAAAACCTAGCTTTCATGCTTATATAGGTATATAAAAACTTATGGCACATAGCCATGCAATTAAAATCAATAGATATGCTTTAATACTAAAATTAGATCTAATTCCTGAGATTTAAATAAAACACTCCCACATAGGTAACCGATGTTGGTTAGCCTTAACTGATGTCGGTTCCTCCATAACCAATGTCAATTACTGTATTTTCCTGCAAGTTTCATACTGCATGCTAAACTGAAGTAATTGAGCTCCACAACTCAACAATATCCCACTTGGAGATAAATTACTACACTATACCTGTACATTGTCATTCTTGGATCCTTCCTTAGCTTTGTTTCTTCCTCTTCAAGTCTCAAACTTGAAGACCAACATAAGTGGAGTGTAGCTCCAACTTCTCTTTTGTTAATGGCTTTATTAGCATATCTGCAGGGTTTTCACTCATATGAATCTTCTCTAGTTTCATCTGCCCATCCTACAATACCTGTCGTATGAAGTGATACCTCAATTCAACGTGTTTCGTTCTAGAATGAAACGATCAGTTCTTTGCCAAATGAATTGCACTATGACTGTCACTGAATAATTTGTAATCATCTTCCTCCTTTCCCAACTCTTCCATGAACCTTCTCATACATATAATCTATTTACTAGCTTCTATAGCTCCAACATACTCTGCCTCTATAGTAGACAACGCCACCACCTTATGCAATCTTGAAATCCAACTAACTGTCATCCCACTTAGTATGAAAATATATCTAGTAGTGCTCCTTCTACCATACAAATCTCCAACCATATCCAAATCAACATAGCCACGTAAAGAAATATCTGAACCTCTATAGCATAACTGCATGTTAGATGTCCCTCTCAAATACTTGAGAATCCATTGAACTATTTTTTAATGATCTTTACCTAGATTGGATATAAATCTACTCACAACTTCCACTGCCTATGTAATGTTTGGTCTGGTACAAATCACAACATACATGAGACTCCCAACTACTAAAGCATATGTTACTTGTGTCATGTATTTGACCTCCTCATGCGATGAAGGACACTGATATTTTCTCAATTTGAAGTGTTTTGTCATAGGTGTACTTATAGGTTTTGAATCTTGCATATTAAAGCTTTCCAACACCTTATTGATATATACCTCCTGAGACAAATACAATTTCTTGTTTTTATTTTCTCTGTGTATTTACATGCCAAGGATTATTTTTGTAGCTCCTAAATCCTTCATAGCAAATGTGTGAGCTAGTTTTCCCTTAAGCTCACCAATGTCCTACATACTAGATCCTATAATAAGTATATCATCCACATATAGTAACAAAATAATATAGCTCCCATTTTCAAGCTTCTTGAAATAAACTTAATGATCATGTTCACATCTTAAGTAACCATGCCCATGCATGAAACTATTAAAACTCATGTACCATTGACTTCGAACTTGCTTGAGCCCATATAGACTCTTTTTCAACCTGCACACTAATTTTTCCTTACCCTTGACTTCATATTCAGGCGGCTACTGCTTATAAATCTCTTCATCCAAATAACCATGAAGGAAATTCATCTTCACATCTAGTTTCTCTAAATACAAATCATGTACTACAACTAAATTCAATACAATATGTATGGAAGTCATTTTAACAATAGGAGAAAATATTTCACCAAAGTCAATACTTGTTTTCTGTGAAAATCCCTTTACTACAAGCCTTGCCTTGTATCTTTTATGTCCACCCTCTTCTTCCTTGATCTTGTAAACCCACTTGTTCTACAATGTCCTCTTACCTGTTGGTAACTTAACCAAATCCCAAGTTTGGTTTTGTTCAAAGGAGTACATCTCTTCATCCATTCCATGCTCCCACTACACGTGAGTCTTATCCTACATTGCTTCTTCAAAAATTTCTGGTCCACCATTATCAGTTAATAATAAATAACATAAAGAAGGTGTAAATCTTTCTAGAGGTTTACTTACCCTTTGTGACCTTCTCACATAAGTTTGGGGTACCGAAGGCTCATTCTGGACCTCCTAGACATTTGTTTCCAATTCTGACAGTGAGCGACGTCGGTCACCTGTAACTGACGCTGGTTCTACTAAACGATGTCAGTTTGGCTCTTTTGTAACCGATACCGGTTTAGCTAACTGATACCGGTTAGGGGTCAACCAACACTGGTTACTGTGTAGCCCTTTCGATATTATTTTAAATCTGAGAGTTCATTTTCATTCACAAACTTCTCAACCGGTTCATCCTTGGGTACCAAAATTTGATCCCTGTACATTCTATTTTCATTCCATTCAATGTCATGACTCCTAATAATTTTAGAATTATCTAAATCCCAAAAATGAAATCTGAAATCACCAGATCCATAACCAATAAAAGTGCATCTCTTGGATTTTGCATCCAACTTTTTTCTATTTTCCTTATCAATATGCACAAAAGATTTTGAACCAAAAACTTTAAGAAAAGAAAGATCTACCTATTTTCCGGTCCAAGCTTCCTCTGGTATTCCTCCATCTAGTGAACTTGAAGGCCCACAGCTAATCAAATAAATTTTTGTATCAACTGCTTCTACCCAAAAATGCAAGGGAAATCTAACATGTATCCTCATACTTCTAGCACTTTCCATGATTGTCCTGTTTATTCTTTCTACAACACCATTCTCTTGTGGTGTTCTTGGAACCGTCCTTTCTCTATATATTCCCTTTACTGAACAATAATCATTGAAAGCCTTGCTACCATATTCACCACCATTGTCAGATCTAAGGCACTTTTAACTTTGAATTTGATTTATTCTCTACAAGGACTTTTCATCTTTTAAAAGTATCAAATACATCATATTTACGTTTAATACAATAAACTGTTATGATCCTCATGTGTGGATTTCACTAATGCCTCGAGGTTTTGGTGTAATGGTTCATTACATTTGGTATCAGAGCGACCACCTAGGTTCGAGTCCCAGCATGGGTAGCTACGACGGCATTGCAGTGCTCACCCGAGGCTCGTATAGGGTAGGGTGTGCTCCCACTATATGGGCACAAATCTAGCCTGGGGTCTGGGCTACGAAAGCGTGGTGGGATGTTATGATCCTCACGTGTAGATTTCACTAATGCCTCGAGGTTTTGGTGTAACGGTTCGTTACATAAACCCATACCTTTCTTGTAGCATCATCAATGAAAGAAACATAATACTGGGATCCTCCATGAGAAGCTACTTGGGTTGATCCCCACACATATGAGTGTACACTCTCCAATTTCTACTCTTCTTAGTTGCCCCAACTTTGAGAAATCTCACTCTCTTTTTCTCTCCAAGGATGCAATGCTCACAAAAATCAAGATCTAAATCTTTCAAATCTGATAACTTACCCTTAGCCTTTAAGATTTGCATTCCTTTTTGACTCATATGGCTCAACTGATTATGCCACATGCATGCATCTGAATTTGAAGTAGATAACATAGAAAAAGAATCAATAACATAGGTAGATAAATATAATGTTCCTACCTTCTTACCTCTTACCACAACAAAAGCACCCTTGGTGATTTTCCAAGAGTCTGCTGTGAATGTAACCATGCAACCAACTTCACCTAGTTGACATGTAGAAATAATATTCCTCTTGAGGCTTGGCACATGCCTCACATATTTCAATACCCATTTATTTACATTCTGTAATTTCAGATGAACTTCCCCTTTACCATTAATACTACAAGGTTCATCATCACCCAAATAAACATGCCCAAAATTGCCCTAGACATAATTTCTGAAATAACCCTTATTAGGGGTTGCATGGAAAGAAGCTTCCAAATCTAAAACCCATGATTCTATTCTATTATCCAAAGAAAGAATAAGAGCATCTTGCATTACCTATGCTATAATATTTACCTCTTTATTTGACTCTTTACCTTTTTCTAGGTGTTTGTTCTCATTATCCTTTGACCAACAATCTTTCTTTGCATGTCCTTTCTTTCCACATTTCCAACAAGTAATTTTCTTACCTTTGGATTTAGATTTTCCATCCCTTGCCTTTGATTTCCCATTATTCTTACTCTTGGATCTCTCCTTCTACCTGCCTCTGCTTTTTACATTCAAAGCGTCCCCAGATGATGATTCCTCTATATTTTTCCTATGAATTTCTTCATTCAAGATTATACTAACCACATCATCAAACTTCAAAATGTTATTAGCATATGTTGTATTACTAACAACCATTACCAAGTTATCCTAACTATCAGGCAAAGAACATAAGAATAAAAGTGCTTTCACTTCATTATCAGACGAAATATCAACCGATTTTAACTGATTTATAATAGAACGGAAATCATTCAAATTACTAGATGCAAACCCACCTTCATGCATCTTAGAACTAAATAGTTTCTTCATCAAATAAACTTTATGTGAAGCACTAGGTTTTTCATATAAATTAGCAAGAGATTTCATTAACTCTACCGTAGAAGTTGCTTCTGTAATATTGGAAGCCACAAATGCTGTCAAACTTAATCTTATAGATCCCAAAGCCTTTCTGTCAAGAATCTTCCATTATTCATCAGTCCTCTTCGTAGGTCTGAACTTTTCATTCAACTGTTAGTACAAATCTCTTTGATACAAATAATCCTCAATCTACATCTTCCATAATTGATAATTACGACCGTCAAACTTCTCTACCCTGTATTTATTTTCTTCTGTCATTTTTGTAGCTCCCACTCAATTAGAAAACCCTCTGTGAGTAAATTTGTCAACACATAAAACCCTCAAACAAAGCTCTGATACCAATTGTTGGGGTTAACACAAGGTTGCATATATTATATATCAGATCTAAGCATACATGCAAATAAAAGTAGATATTCTACCAGAAGAAATATATAGAACAAGAGATATAAATCAACACTAGATTTAATGTGGTTCACCCAGTGTGGGCTACATCCACCAAGAAACAAGCCAATCTATTATCCAAAGCTTTTAAAGATATACAATTGAAGATCTATAATCTTCCACACCTCTCAAATGCACAGTACTTTCTTTCTCTTAAGCTTCTCCTTCTTCTCCAAGAATTATCTCTCTCACAATTATTCTCTCAATAATCATTAACACACACTTCTAAACCCTAGTTTTCATGCTTATATAAGCATATACAAACTTAGGGCACTTAGCCATATAATTATAATCAATAGATCTGCTTTAATACTAAAATTAGATATAATTCCCCAAAGTTAAATAAAACACTCCCGCACAGGTTACCGACATCTGTTAGCCTTAACCGATGTTGGTCATATGTGACTGATGTCGGTTCCTCCATAACTGATGCCAGTTACTGTATTTTCCTCCAAGTTTCATATTGCATGCTAAACTAAATTAATTGAGCTCTGCAACTCAACACCTTCACGTTGTCATCCAACCAGAGCAAATTAGTTTCATTCAGGGGTGTTACATCCTTAACAACATCATTGTTGTTTGGGAAGGAATGGAATAGGCTCGCAAATCCAATCAACCTGCTATGTTCATTAAAATCAAATTTGAAAAAGCCTATGACAGAATTGAATGACTGTTTATTCTTGCCATGCTTCAAGCCCTTGGGTTTGGCCCCATCTTCATTTAATATGTCTGTATGCTTTTCGTCAATGCCTCTACCCAGATCACCATTAATGGCCATAACCCTGAGCCTTTTGACTTATTCTGCTCTATTCACCAAGGCTTCCCATTAGCGCCCTGCACTTTATGTGCTAGTTGCCGAAGGTTTTGGGTATCTTCTAGCCCAAGCCAAATCTCAAGGGCTCGTGAGGGGGGCGACTCTGCCTTTTGCAAATAGTTCTCAATTGCTTGATGGCCACTTCATAGATGATTCTTTCCTTACTCTCATTAAGGAAGAGACCAATATCTGCAATATCATGCATTTTCTGGATATATTTTGTTTAACTTCTAGTTCTTCCATTCAATGGCGAAAAACGTAATGTTACAGGAAATATTTCCTCCTTGCGCCCACTTGGCTTGTTTCATTTGATTGGAAAATGCTTTGTCATTGTGAGATGTTCAAATTCTTCGATATTCCCTTTGCCTTTCAAGCGTCATTGGAGGAATTGTGACATCATGTGGTTCAATGGGTGGCCAAAAAATTGGAATACTAGATTACCAAGCCGTTATCGTTGGCGGGGAAATTCCAAATATGTTCTAAGGTTCTCGAAGCCACCCATGTCTACTACTCTTTGTGTTGGGTGCCTTCCAAAGATTCAATTTAGAAATTGGAGAAGCTTCTAAAATACTTCCTTTGGGCTAATGCCTCTTATGGCAAAGGTTTTCACAGAGTCACATGGGAGACATGTTGCCTTCCTTGTGACTCCAAGGGAATAGGTCTTATTGACACATTGAGACAAGGGCATGTACTATGTGTAAAATGGATAATTTGATGCATTGAAGGTCAAGAAGTGTGGAAAGTGCTTTTGCACCATGGCATTAAGGAGGGCTCTCCTTATGGCCGCCCCACCTGGAAGGGTTTAGGGTTTTCCAATCTTCTCATTGCTCCATTTCTGATCAAAGTTGTTGGCACTTTCGTGCTTAAAAGTATCTGGAAAACTTGGTAACACATCAAGTTGTGGCTTCTATGGAAAGACACTGGCTTCCACAATGGCCTTTCCATCAATCAACAATCCCTATGGTGGTCGCCTGTCATTCAAGTCTAGGATCGGTGTCTTGCAAAAGTCCCTGGAATTCTTGCTCTGGGCTAAGCTTCTAAAATACTTCCTCTGGGCTAATGCCTCTTTTGGCAAAGGTTTTCACATAGTCACATGGGAGACATGTTGCCTTCCTTGTGACTCTAGGGGAATAGGTCTTATTGACATATTGAGACAAGGGCATGTACTATGTGTAAAATGGATAATTTGATGCATTGAAGGTCAAGAAGTGTGGAAAGTGCTTTTGCACCATGGCATTAAGGAGGGCTCTCCTTATGGCCGCCCCACCTGGAAGGGTTTAGGGTTTGCCAATCTTCTCATAGCTCCATTTCTGATCAAAGTTGTTGGCACTTTCGTGCTTAAAAGTATTTGGAAAACTTGGTAACACATCAAGTTGTGGCTTCTATGGAAAGACACTGGCTTCCACAATGGCCTTTCCATCAATGAACAATCCCTATGGTGGTCACCTGTCATTCAAGTCTAGGATCGGTGTCTTGCAAAAGTCCCTGGAATTCTTGCGCTCAAGTTTTTCAAACGCAGAATTCATATTATTCAAGATTTGTTTTGCAAACAAACACAATCATGGGTTCCTTGGAATGAGCTCAAAGCTCGTTTCGACTCACCACCCAAGATCATGTCGGTGTCATCGAAACCACCAATTCGGTCCCCGATTATATGTTGCATAAAATCTTTGTGTGTTCCTCCCGTCCTTGGTGGACAGACTAGAAGTGGTTTGTGGACACCCCTTTTCAAAATTACTCTGCCAATAAAGGCTATCGTTTGCTCTCTCCACATTTACCCATGGTTGAAAAACTCAACACTAAACGGGGATTGCATTCTTCTCCCTCTTGTTGGCGAAGGAGGTTTGACACTATTTGGTTTGCTTGTGTGGAGCCCAAAATTGCGCACTTTTTGTGGTGCCTTCCACATCAAGGTCTTTTGATAGGCCCCTGCCTTGTTCAAATTGGTGTCCCACCCCCCAAATGTTTGTTTTGTAGCAGCCTCGAAACTTTGGTGCACTTATTCTGGTATTTCCCCAAAGCCCAATGGGCTTGAAACTAGATTCATTCTTTCTTCTTCCCCCTTCGGTCACAATGTTTCACATGACAACGCATTCTTTTAGGAGACAACCCTAGCTTTACACGTCTGTTCTCCCAGATTTGGCATGTTTTCAAAGGGGAAAATTTATTTTGGTTAGGGAAAGAATGAAATATTTTTTTCTTTGCTAATACTGAAGTTGATCCTCAATTTTTAGTGTATAATAAATCAATGGTTATCTCTAATGTGCTTTTGCAGATTCAAGTCTAGGCTAATGAGCTGGCTCTAGAGGTGGAGCATTTACAAACTCTTTTGCGACATTGGGGTGACGCCCCATGTAATGTCACCCGAGAGCCACCTTCGCCTTCTCGGCGTTCTCCGCCCCGTGGCGGTCGCCCCCGTGGAGGTCATCGGATCCACTCCCAACAAAGTTCTTTTAGCCATGCTCATCGATCCCTGTGCATCCAACCATATAGAAGTGTTTCCCCACTAGCTCGCCAACATGGTTGCCCCCCCCAGCTCGTTAGCTCGGGTGGGGCTCGCTAATTGCTCCAGAGCCGCGCACTCACGACGGTTGAAATTTGTCACATCCACCCCCGCCACCTTCGAACAAGTTCCCTCCGATTCCCCTGGCCATCTCACCCACGCGGGTGGCGGTTGACAATGAAGAGGAGGACCCTTCAGGCTCGGGTTGAGACATACCAGATGCTAACAAGGACCTTCTTGGTTCTGGCTGCCCTGATGATCACCACCCCCCCTCTGCTGGTATTTTTGCTGCGGCGACTTGACTATCTTTGTTTTATATATTCCTAGGCTTTGCATAGTGTTTTCGATGCTCTTGTAGACTTGGCCTAATTTGTTTGTGGTTTTGGGGCGTGCTCACATACCACCCCTTTTTTTTTGGGAAAAGTCTTGTATCATATTGCATTTGATATAATATAAGATCCTTTTTCATATATATATATATAATACCTTCACGATCTAAATATAAACATAAATTTGTTCCATACAAGCAATCGTAGCAAAGGAAAAATCGACATTCTTCTGTATCTGGCTAGCACAGGCTAAACCTGACATTTGTTGTTGCGGTAAATTGGGTGCAAGCTCGACTGCATTTGCAATCAAGGTATTAAAATCAGCCACTGTCCACATTCTTTATAAATTCTTGTAAGGTAAGCTCTGTATAACTACTCTACAGAAGAAGACAAATTAATGCATTGTTAAATCCTTTTTTATGTTATTTGTTGGAGGAGACGCACATGAATGTAGTTTTTAGGGTCAAACGATAGTTTGAACCTCTGAAACTATAAATTCAGAGGTTATCAAATAAAAATTACAATGCTTTGTGTTGCCGAAGAGATTCATGTTAAATTTTAGGTATGTTGAATCCAAATCCAAATTCTTGGGTTTGTTGAACAGATTCATGATTTACATGATTGAAGTCTGATGTTTTATTAAATGTAAATTTTCACGCTTTAGGGCTTTTAAATCGTTGGCATATTTATAGCGTAAAACTGAAATTCTCAGCGCTTTAGGGTTTCCAAGCAGAGGAAAATTTTATGGGGCACAACTGAAAATTTCGGCGCTTGGGGTTTTTAAAACGGCGGTGAAGTTCTATAGGGCAAATGTGAAAATTTCAGCGCTCAAGGGTTGCTAAACCTCGGGGAGTTTTACAGGGCAAATCTAGGGCTTTCGAGAGCTGTTCTTTTTCATGTTTTTAAGTGATAATAATTAGTTCGCATCAATCTGGAACCATGCAGATTCGATTACTGTGAAGGAACTGTAAATCAGAGATTTTTAAACTAATGGAAGATGTGAAAGAGGAAGTGAAACACAGATCAAGGAGGGATGATGCAGAAAAGAAAGAGAGCTGTAAAAGAAGCGATCGAGAACGGAATGGTGAGAGACACAGTGAGAGAGAGAGAAACAAGGACAGAGAGAAAGAAAAGGAAAAGGAAGAAAAATCTGATAGAAACAGAGATAGGGAAAAGGAAAAGGAAGAAAAATCTGACAGAAACAGAGATAGGGAAAAATCTAAGGACCGAGAGACTGAGAAAAGGGATCGAGATTATCGAAGATCAGATAAAGAGAGAAATTTAGAGAAATACAAAGACTTGAGGCCCAGAGATTCATGGGACAGGGAAAAGGATATCAGTAAGACCAGGCACAGGGATGATAAGGAAAGGGTTAAAGATAAGGAGAAGGATGAGAGGGAGAAGCTCAAAGATAAGGAGAAGGATGAGAGAGAGAAGCTCAAGGAGCGGATCAGAGAGAGAGATAGAAAGCGGCGGGATTATGAAAGGGTCAAAGATTCAGATTCTGATGAGGAGCGGGATCAGAAGCGAAGAAAACCAGAAGATTCTGTGAGGAGAAAGGAAAGAAACAGGGATAAATATAAGGATGATGAAAGAGAAAAGGAAAGAAACAAAGACAACAGGTGCTTTTGTCATTTCTCCCCCCTAAATATTGCCTATTTGAGAATAAAGATTCACCTTAATTTTTATAAAACATTTTTTTTGAAAACTTATGAACTTTTTTTTGATAGACTATCAAAATCTTAAGGAAATGAGAGTGGTCTTTTTAGATTATCACCAACTTATGCACAAGAATTTCTGAAATATAAAAAATGTGTGCTTCAGGTACAAGGATGAAGAAGATGTTGGAAGAAGACATAAAGTGGATAGGCATAGGGATGACGATGGAGATGTTGGAAGAAGAAATAGAGTGGATAGGCATAGGGATGACGATGAAGACATTGGAAGAAGAAATAGAGGGGATAGGCATAGGGATGATGATGAAGATGTTGGAAGAAGAAATAGAGGGGATAGACATAGGGATGATGATGAAGATGCCAAGGGCAGGAAACATGTTGATGCAAAGAAAAGAAAGAATGATGAGAGTGATGAAGAGACAAAGGTTAAAGAAGATATGGAGGAAGAGCAACGGAGACTTGATGAAGAAATGGAGAAGAGGAGGCGGAGGGTTCAGGAGTGGCAAGAGCTCAGGCGGAAAAAAGAAGAAAGTGAGAACGAGAAGAGAGGAGAAGAGAAGAATGAAGCAGAGCCTAAATCTGGGAAGAAATGGACATTGGAGGGCGAAGAGTCGGATGATGAATTGGATGGACCTTCGAAAAATTCTATGCTTGAAAATGGCGATGTTGTAGTGGATGGGTCTGGAAATAAAATTCTGCAGAATGGAGAAGCTATGGATATTGATAAAGTGGAAGCCAATGTTGAAGATGAAGTTGATCCTCTAGATGCATTTATGAGCACATTGGTTGTTCCCGATGGGGAGAATTTGAGGAGTAAAGTTCAGAATTCCATGCACATTGGAATTGAAATGAAGGATATAAATTCTGGGACAAACAAAAAGAAATGGTACAAAGGCAGTCTTGGGAGGATTATACCTGGTGAGAATTCTGATGCAGATAATGATGAAGCTGGAGATGATGATGAGAACCAAGCAGATGATGAAGATGATGACGAATTCATGAAAAGGGTGAAGAAAACTAAAGTTGAGAAGTTATCTGTTGTAGATCATTCCAAGATTCAGTACCCTCCTTTTAGGAAAGACTTCTATCGTGAAGTAAGAGAGATTTCTCAGATGACAGCAGAGGAAGTTGCAGCTTACAGAAAACAGCTAGAATTGAAGATTCGTGGTAAAGATGTGCCAAAGCCTGTGAAGACATGGAACCAGACTGGATTGACACGTAATGTTCTCGAAGTGTTAAAGAAATTAGGCTATGAGAAGCCTATGTCTATTCAAGCCCAAGCTCTTCCAATTATCATGAATGGAAGAGACTGTATTGGTATAGCAAAAACAGGTTCAGGCAAGACTCTTGCATTTGTTTTGCCCATGCTAAGGCATATCAATGATCAGCCCTCTCTTGCTTCAGGTGACGGGCCAATTGGACTCATAATGGCACCCACAAGAGAGCTTGTTCAGCAGATTCACTCTGATATTAGGAAGTTTTCGAAGGTCCTTGGATTAAGTTGTGTGCCTGTCTATGGAGGTTCTGGAGTGGCCCAACAAATCAGCGATCTGAAGCGAGGTACAGATATTGTTGTATGCACGCCTGGTAGAATGATTGATATCCTATGCACAAGTGGAGGGAAGATAACAAATTTAAGTAGAGTCACCTATCTTGTTATGGATGAAGCAGATCGGATGTTTGATATGGGCTTTGAGCCTCAGATTACTAGGATAGTTCAAAATACAAGACCGGACCGACAGACTGTACTCTTCTCCGCCACATTTCCTAGGCAGGTGGAGTTTCTTGCTAGGAAAGTGTTAAATAAGCCAGTGGAAATTCAAGTTGGTGGACGTAGTGTTGTTAACAAGGATATAGAACAGTCTATTGAGGTGCGCCCTGAAGGTGAGAGGTTCTTGAGACTCTTGGAGCTCCTTGGTGAATGGTATGAGAAGGGTAAAATTTTAGTGTTTGTGCATTCTCAGGAGAAGTGTGACAGTCTGTTCAAGGAATTGCTTAGACATGGCTATCCATGTCTTTCACTTCATGGAGCTAAAGACCAGACAGACCGTGAGTCTACTATTACAGATTTTAAAAACAATGTTTGTAATTTGCTAATTGCTACTAGTGTTGCAGCAAGAGGTTTAGATGTGAAAGAGCTTGAGCTTGTAATAAACTTTGATGCACCAAATCACTATGAAGATTATGTCCACAGAGTGGGGCGTACTGGAAGGGCAGGCCGCAAGGGTGTTGCTGTTACCTTCATTTCTGAGGAAGAGGACAGATATGCTCCTGACCTCGTAAAAGCACTGGAGTTATCTGAGCAACCAATACCTGAGGACCTCAAAAAGCTTGGTAATGGGTTTATGGCTAAGGTGAGCCAAGGTACTGAGCATGCTCATGGCACTGGCTATGGCGGTAGTGGATTTAAGTTCAATGAAGCAGAAGAGGAAGCTAGGAAAGCTGCAAAGAAAGCCCAAGCAAGAGAGTATGGATTCGAAGAATATTACAAATCTGATTCAGACTCAGAAGATGATGGAATACGCAAGGCAGGAGGTGACATTGAACATGCTGCAGCTCTTGCTCAAGCCGCGGCCTTGGCTGCAGCAACAAAAGCAAGCATTACTTCAATGCCAATGTCACTGCCCAACTCCGGAGCACTTGCAACAGCAGGATTGTCAACAGGGGCTCTCCCTGGAGAAACTTGGGTAGGAGGGACGCCTACTGTTTCTGGTCTTCCTGGAGCAACATTACCTGTATCTGGTATGGCAGGTACTGTTCTAAATGATGCAGCCGCAAGAGCACAAGCCTTAGCTGCAGCTCTTAATCTACAACATAATCTCGCAAAGATACAAAAAGATGCTATGCCAGAACACTATGAAGCTGAACTGGAAATCAATGACTTCCCACAAAATGCACGATGGAAGGTTACCCACAAGGAGACCTTGGGACCTATTAGTGAGTGGACAGGGGCTGCAATAACAACAAGGGGCCAATACTATCCTCCTGGAAAAATTCCTGGACCAGGAGAACGTAAGCTTTATTTGTTTATTGAAGGTCCAACAGAATCATCTGTGAAGAAAGCCAAAGCTGAGTTGAAACGAGTCCTGGAAGATTATACAGCACAGTCTCTTTCTTTACCTGGATCAGTTCAACCTGGGAAGTACTCTGTTTTATGAAGCTTTTCAAGGGAATGTTGTTTGGGCCGTATTCATTTCGATAAAGTTACAGTAGTAAACTGATAACTTGTATTTCTCTTTTATTTGATACTCTTACACTAATGACTGTAAATTATTATTTTAATGCACATTTCAATCTTCATCACTTCCAGACCATATCTATGAGGGCCATTGGAGCAGACTTCTTTCTACTGCCTTGCTCTTCAACAGATTGACCCTCTAATGTTCTGGGTGCTTGAAGAATAATTCTTCAAAGAGACTTGGTACTTGATAACCAGAGTTTATCTGTTGCTTCCTGCAAGATAAGTACTTCAGCCTTTTTTGTAAGCTCCACTCTTTTAATTGCTGTAATACCATATTGCTGGTAATGCATACAAGCTGTTACAAGTGCAGCATTTCGTATCTGTCATTTGTTCATATTTGAAGTCTGATTTGTTTGTAATGGTGTGCTTTTTTGAATAATCAGTTCTATTCTATATCTTCCGCAAAGAAGTTTAATTGTGCCCTCACATAATTAGCAATTTAGCAGGCATGCATCTCCGTACTGTTTTTAAATATTCTGTAGGTTACATGCATCTTGTA
The DNA here is from genome assembly GCA_019776745.2 of Taxus chinensis. Taxonomy (NCBI): domain Eukaryota; kingdom Viridiplantae; phylum Streptophyta; class Pinopsida; order Cupressales; family Taxaceae; genus Taxus; species Taxus chinensis. The sequence continues at coordinate 72,799,918 of CM034154.1, read as the reverse complement.
AAATGCAAATAGATGATAATTAGTTGAGTCTTCCTTGGGGATATCTGATGCAATTAGCATACTGCAGTTTTAGTTTTAATGTCAGGCGATATGCAGCAAAAAATAAATTAGTTGTGTGCTATCATGGTTCATTTTTTGACGAGAATTCAAGGAAAGTCACATCAAGAAAGCTGTAAGCGTCTACAGAGAACAATCTACAAGGTAATATATCTAGCTGATTCTTTGCTCATTTTGAATGAAATTAGTGTTATTGATTTTGCATTACTGCACAGGACTGTCCAAGGAATCCAATTTTAATTTCAATTGTATTGGCAGGATAGTATACCTTTTTGTTTTTCCCCATGCAACTATCTGAAATGTGCATATGGAGTCTTATGATTGAATTGCTTTTGTGATTTGATCATCAGTTAGAAGTGAAAAAGTCTCTTTGACCTAGGACAATGGTTTTAATATAGACCACATCATTATTATGATGTAAGAAGCGAAGAATTATTTTGCTTTAGCAACATGTCTCTATTTATCTTCTTTAAATGATCGTTTTTGTTGTATTACATTTTTCATCTTTTTGGCTGTCCCTCCTAGATACTATTACATATGACGACCAGATAAGGAATTATTTTCTATGTTTATTATTTTTATATATTTCTAGATGTGCTGATTTTCTTGTCCTGCTGTGTGCCGAATGAATCTTCTTTGACCTAGAAATAATTGTGCTACACATTTCAAATGATTTTAAGTTGTATCCTTTTAGACTTATGAGGTATCAGAACGTAGCAACTGATGGAGATTTTTTTGGGAAGAATCTCTGAATAAATAATTTTAGAACGAGTATTTCCTTTCAAATGTTGCTTTCCTTGCAAGCTTGTATTGATTGTCTTATAATCTATTTTCTTCAACTTGAATTACACAGCACATATAAAGAATACCCATTCATTGATTCTAATTAGAAAATCCCATATTGGTGTTTTAGGTTCTTAGGTACGCATATACTAAAATGTATAGCTAATTTTAGGAAATCACGTGTATAGGAGGATTGGGTCCTAATGCTGAACACATGGAGACACTTTTCAATGAATTTAATGTGTCGGGTCAGCTGCACCTTTATAATCTAGCTTATAGCATTCAGATAACTTGAAATTTTCATCATATCACTATATTAATGAAGCTAAGACATTTCCTGGATAACAGGGAAATTTGTGGTGGAGCTCTTTCACAATGAAGATAGCTGAATTATCCGACCATTGCAAATGAAATATTTTGATCCAACATGGCGGTACTTTGAAATAAGCTACTTCAGATGGGAGCAATAATGTTCAAGGTGGCTTGCGCACTAAACAAAGCATTTTAATGGCAAAAATTGAAATACTTGGAGTTGCATGATTAGACTAATGCTCAGTGGTTGAACACAAACATGCAGCAAACAGTTTTTTGAGTAATTCCATTTGTTTGCAACTTTTAGAAAATTGGATATACCTTTCCACAAAAACTGGCTCCGTTAACTATGCTGATAGGCATAACCTACAATGGCAGCCAAGGGTAGGGTGGTGGTGGAGTTAATAATGTCAGATGTCAATAAAAATGGCCAATTGTAATTTTGACGTCCATTTGACCATCATAGGGCAGTGTTTCTTTTTATTTAGAAAAGGCAATTGAAAAATTGCAATAGCTCAAGTATACGATGGAGTTTGGAGCTTGTTTGTTTTTACCTAGGAAAGATATTTTCTAGCCTGACATGGGTGGAGTTGGATTGAGACCCTCTATCACCAATCAAGAGATAATTTATAGAGAAGGTGATGGGTTTGTGAATCAATATAGAACCCTTTAATGGGTGAAACTATGTGACAAATCCAAGACAAGTGCCTTGACATTGATATCTATCAACAGTTTTCAGATAGGTATACAAGATATTTGTACCAGTTACATATGAGTTAATTATTTAATATTATCACTTGTATAGTTTAAAATACTAATAGGTTTGTTGTGCATGCGGGCATGCAAATCACCTTGTATGATGAATAACACGTTTGAAGAGTAATTAGACTGTCATGGAATCTTGGAAATTGTTTCTTGGGGAAAGTGTAGAGCTAAAAAATTAACAAATTGTACGTTTTAGGTTGATTTTGTAAGTAGTTGTGTGGGGGATGCCTTGATGTACTTGTTTTCACCCTTTTTATGTTTGATTAGGGTTTTACAGTATAATCAAACAAGGAATGAAATAGAGCTATATGGGGTTTTTTTGACTAATTAACTTCCAACATTAACCATTCAATATCAAAATAACACATTAGTACTTGTAATAAATATACACAATACAATACAAACTCACAAATACATGGGATTAAGTGTGTTTAGTTGATTACATAGGTGATTCTAGGCAAATCTGGGTGATTTGGATGATGAAACAAGGGTATTTGGACCCGAGCGTGCTCCACAAATGAAACTATAACTTGAGGATCTACTAGGGCAAGACCATACAGTAGGGGCAAGAACATGTTGTACGATCTTGACCTCTTTGTATGGTTTTGCACCTGCTCAGTATCTATGGTATGTGACTTTCTGGGTTTGTCACTTGTCTGATTCTCTTTGTCACTTTCTATTGGTCACTGTCAATCACATTGTGAGGGTATCTAAATACTCTGTTCAATCTTTTAAAACCCTAACCATGGATGAAGTCCAACAAAACAAACATTCGTTGGGTTGTGGGCACCCACATGTGCACCACCATGACTCGACACTACTCCGAAGAGGCCTCAAACCACACGTTCTCCACCTAACATGTGATATCTAGTTGTAGTGCAATCAGATTTGACATCCTTTCTTTGACAATACTTGACTTGAGTTTCTCTCTTGCCAATCTACTTGAGTGAGTGACTTTGAGTGCTTGCAAATGTGGGAAGTAGTCCCTAGACCTAGTGGAAAGCTTCAAAACTATATATAATGTTTCTCTAATAAATGTGTAGAGGTATTTTCATAGTGTCTGGAGCTTTGGGTGCCTTTTGTGCTAGCTTTTGCAATAGGAGTCCATAAGAGTGCTTGAGAGTTGTAGGTTCTAAATGAAGTTTCACTTGCTTATATATGCTTTCAGAGGTGTTTCAAGTTACAAAGGTTGATTGAGGAGTAAAGTGACCCAAATAATAATGTGCAACAAGAAGTTTGGGACCAAAGTGAGCAACAGGTCAAAACCATGTACACTAAGGTTAAGACCATATGAACGTTCTTGCCCCTACAGTACATTTTTGACCTAAGAGTGATAATCTACAATGTGAAGTTTGGAAGCTGAAAAGTGGAGTTTCTTATTGTGTTTCATGCATTCAATTCTTAGAAATTATCGATAGATGAGTGTGTAAGAGAAAACAAGCTAGACAAGAGACCTAAGGATGTACTAGATGAGAATGGGTAAAGTGCACTTGTTTGAGAAAGAGAGAAATGTCAAGAACAACAATGTCAAATAGTAGAATTACCAAATTTGAGTGTCTACATTTGCCCCCCTTTAAGTATGAAATGAAATTACATGCTTAAAGGAAAAGATACCTGAGTGTGTAGACACACTTTTTCTTCACTCGATGTTTGTTTTGCAAGATCTTGTTGTATTAGTGTTGGCACGCTCCATGATGAAACCTGCAACACAGAGTGTAGTCAATGTCCATGATAAATAATTGAACTTTAACTCAAATGTAAAGATGTAATGTAAATGAAATATGAAACTGTAAATAGTGAAATAAAGAGATGAAAAACGTGGAAGGAATACACCTGTTTGTTTTGCGGAGGGAAGAGTTTCCCGTTCTTTGCTTGTACTTGGAGATTTAGATTGTTGAACTTTACCAAAGAATTGGGGGTGATCAATCCCCAATTGTGCCGAGGAGATGCCAGAGTATTGGGTGTATGGAACCCAACACACAAATGCAAAAGAGAGAGAAGAAGAATGAGGAGCCAAAGCACCCCATGAAGGGAGAAGACCGTGTATCAAATTCATTCAGCAACTCTAATATCTTCCCCCTTAGGTGTAAGAGGAGAGGAAGGACTACCTATGAAGAACTTAGTCGTTTGCTACCTTCATTGACCCACGCAACCACACCACTGTAGATGGATCTAGGCCCAATTTTACAAATTAGGACGCATATACAAAAGAGAATGAATTGCCCCCATACTCTCCCCATGTGTCGTACAATTGAGTAAAAACTGAATAGAAATGAAATGTGTTGAAATGTAGTTGGAGAAAGGAAACCCATGTCCCTAATATCCCTAAAATTGAAACTGAAACTAAGTGTTGTGGAGAAGAAGGAATGAAACCTTTCATGCCCCCTAAAACTGATCTAAACTGAGTGATTTGAGTATGAAATTGTGCCAAAAACTTATGTGTGTAGGTGAAAATATGAAACTGTTGAGAAAATTGTTGTAACTGCCCCAGGGGAAAAACCATAGAAATGGGTCAGGAACGCTTGCACGGTCTTGACCGTACTATATGTTTTTGACCTTATGTTTGCTTTTCTAAGTTTCTGTGTCTGATGTTGTTTTTGAGTGATTTTTCCTATTCTTGATTGTTTATGTGCCCAAAATTTTTTTGTCTGTTTACTGTAGGTGTAAAATATACCGGATGAATGCCCCCTCTTTTGAGGCACATGTGATAAAGAGTTTGAGCGTGCGGCTCAAAATAATAGATGTGTAACCATGTTTGATAATTTTGATAATCTGTGTAGAAAACACATGAAGGGATAATGTGGTGGCCACCAAGAAGAACATGTACCTGCAAAGAGGATGTGCATGGTGGAGACCATGAAACACAATCAAGAGAAACAATAACAACAAAAGAATAGTAGCAACAATGTCAACAAGAGAACTAGTAGTAATCAACAATAGTAATGCATATGTAAGTGAAAAGATAACAATGCAAATAGTGTCACATAAAAGGCTTAATGTCTGCAAACATGGAACATAGTGTCACAAGACAATCAAGGCCCTTGGGCCTACAAACAAGAGATGCAATGTCACACAAGAAAGACATGATGCCACAAACATGGGACACCCACTGTGTCACAAGACAAACAAGGCCCTTAGGCCACAATTAAGAGCAATAAACAATTAACTATACACACAACTATAAAGCATGTATAGAAAACTAGAGTATCATAATGTGATGAAACAACATAACAAGTGATATAAAAGAGCATATGAAACCAAAAGTTGTCAACACCGCACAAGACACGTGTTAGTCTTGTTAGTTCAAAAGATAACAAATACACTATGTATGTAATCAAGCATAATGAGGAAGTGAAAATGTACTATAATGAAATAATAATACTTGGTTTGTGGAGGGATGGACATCCCCCCCAACCCCCATGAATGCCAAACAAGAAAAAACAAATGTATGTAAGTGAACATATGATAGCTCCCATAAGTCATGTATCAATTTGTATGTCTTACATCAAGCTCAATATACCTCATGAATGCATGCAAGTGTAAAGAAGAAAAATGCTATCTATCAAACCACAAGGATAAACAATATGTATAGTGTAAAGGATAAATAATGTATGCTAGAGAAATAGGTCTCGAGTTGTGTGTTTTGAAAATATGTGATTTATTTTTGTTGTTTTGTGATTATATCAATGTGTTTGTATTTTTGTACTGTGTAGTTATGTACAAAAGGGGTAGAACACAAGGCTACCAAATTTTGTTGAGAGAGATCATCCATGGTGGGGTGAAAGCCAATGGGTCCAGGATCAACCATGTTAGTAAATTTTCGAAAATGGGAGTCAAGGAAAAAGCATGTTTCATAAAAGTAATGGATTTCTATAATGTATTCTTCATCGGTGTAAGGAGGACCTTGTCTTTGACATAACATGAGTCCAATGTGTCATGTTAGGTTGATAATCAGGGAAAGAGTCATTGCGAATAGTAGTTATGTCTATGGTTAGGAAGAAAAGTGATGCTAGTATTATGTTCATTGAGCATAACAGATAGACATTGTAACAAGATTTACCAAAGGCCAATGGTGTAGGTTGAGGATCAAGAGTGACCCAAACTTTAGTTGCAATAACACGTAAGCCATAAGTTATCATAAGCATAACATATTCTTGAAATTTCATAGTAGGAGTGAAAATAGGTGTGATATCAGATGGCGTGAGTCCTAAAGTGTGCAAAGCCTCATAAGTGCAAATATTCTTATTGGTATTTAGATGCCAGGGGACATGTGTCCAATATTGGTTGCGAATATAAATTGTACTAGTGAAAGTATCGAAATGATGTTCTCGATTGGAAGGTGGGGATGCATTGTATAAGATAGTAACATGGCCACTTGCTTTAAGAGTATTGATTTTGTCAATTAAGGCTTGACAATGATTTGTATTGTGTCCAGAAATGCGATGGTAGTTACAAAATGGATGACCAGGCTGCTGAGAAAGCTTCTTAGTGGAGTGATGATGCTTAGAAGGTAGCGAAAGAAGTCCTTGGTGAAGCAAGATAGAAAAAAACTCATGCGGTGTGTTGAGATGACCAGGAATCACAATAGATGTGGCATGTGGTGAAGCATCTAAGGTGTGTATTTTAGTATGCATAGGATCACAATGAGGACCATTAGAAGCAATGTGATTAGGAGGAGTAGAATTGGTAGTACCAGAGGTTGTGTCCCTAAGTTGGTAATGTCCAAGGTGAGTGGAGATAAAAAGAGAATGAAACATAGACTCATCTTCATCGATAGGATTAAAATTAAGCTTGCATAGGTCGTCATCTATTAGTGAAATTGTTTGATCATCACTATCAGTAGTACAATCATGTGCATCAGGAAGCTAAGTAAGATATTAGGATCAAGAAGTGTGAAGTAGATGATGGAGGAATCATGGAAGTAACATCTATGAGTGTTTCGGTGTGAGGGGGTGTAGGAGGCTCAAAAGTATTACTAGCTTCACCGACAACATATGTATCTGTCTTGTCCATGGGAATAAGTTGCGATGGGGGAATGATAAAAGGGACACGTGGATTGGACATATCTACTTTGTAACATTGATAAGGGTCTGGATCAGCAGGCACCGTATGCTAAGTGTCATTGTGTAAAAATTTGACGCAACGATGGAAAGTAGATGAAACAACTTGCATATCATCCCAAAAGCAAATTATATTGAAGATCAATATCCATGATATGAAATGTAATAGATGCCATTTTAGAGCCAACTAGTAGATCAAAAATAACAGTGCCTAATGTAGAGTGTGTAACATCGTGAAAACCTCACATGATAATAATGTCATGATTAATTACAAGAGGAAAAATACCCATTTTGATGAGCAATGATTTAGGACAAATGTTAAGACCATATACATTGTCTACCAAAACCCTCTTAATGAAGAATTCTTGGATGCGTGTTGTAATAAATAAGGGTGGGCATTTGTCCATATCGACATTTGAAGGGATATCAGATGGGCAAAAAGTAATGGTCTTATCAAGTGCCTTCGATGTATCCATAATAGAAGCAAAGGCAATTGGATAAGTATCATTGGCCAAAGTGAAAGAACACAAGGTGTCTTGTAATATGTTTTTATAAACACACACTTTTTGAAGCAACTCTAAGAGAGATATCTTGGCAGGGGTGTTTCTAAGTTGTTCTAATAAATCATACCCCTTAGATGGAACAATAAATTTATCCATAGGAGCAACTAGTGGGGGAGACAAAGGTGGATTGTTTCCAATATGTTGCTTATTATGTCTTGTGGTCACCACATTAACCGTAGGATTTAATGGGGCAGAACGATAATGTGGCGGGTGATCAGTAGTAATAGGAGTGGCCTCAGATTAAATATCAAGATAACCAGGAGCCATGCCAACCTATAACACTTGAGATTAGTATAAAGAACTTCATTCATATGCGAAGTATGGGTGTGGCCTTAGGTAGAGGGATAGTAGCCCATACCACCATGTGAACGTGAATCCCTAACCTTAAAATACATATCATAAAGGAAATGACATGGCGAGAAAAAAGAGAATGAAAATGACAAGGAATATAAATTCCAAGGCCTTAAAGGGTTGAGGTGTGATGTTTGATTCAAGAGTTGGGTTTGTTAAATGTTTTCATCCCTTTTTAGGTTTGATTAGGGTTTTCACACTATAATCAAAGAAGGAATGAAATAGGAGCTATAGGGGGTTATTATGACTAATTAACTTCCAACATTAACCATTCAATATCAAAATAACACATTAATACTTGCAACAAATGCACACAATACAATACAAACTCACAAATACATGGGATTAAGTGCACTTAGCCGAATACATGTGATTATGGGAAAATATGGGTGATCTGGATGGTGAAATAGGAGTATCTACACTTGCTTCGCAACATAAAATGTAACTTGAGTAATGCAGAGCAAATTAAAAACATGCATATATTTGACCTTTTAAGAGATTGCAAGACCCAACTTCACTCTGGCTCTGCATAGGAGGATCCACCATAAGCCTACGATGGCTCAAAACTTGTAAATATGAGTTATCAACCCTCAAAGAAACCTCACACCTCAATGTCCTGGTTTGTACTTCCTCATATGCTCCTCACAACCTCATTTCAACCATGAAATAGCCCATCCATCTTTCAAATTGCTCTGGCACTTACTCGCCTTGATTTGCCTTTCACCTCCTCTTCACTAGTCCTTGCAATAATAAGGAAAGTTAGCTTGTTTAATCTTCTCAATACTTTCTCATCAATCCCCCTTGTTCACACACTCAAGTCACTGTTAGGATGGCCACCATAATGATCTCAAACAACCCAAAACACAAGAATATTCTCCTTTGCACAAAATTGCTTATTATGCTCTTAAGACAATGGTTTCTTGCTTCAATCATGCTCAGAGTGATTTAGGGACACCTAGAAGGTTCTATAAGATCCATTAATTCACATTTACCTTCCCCAAGATGCTTGCCAAATTTGAGAACTTAACTCCTTACCTAACCCTCTTTGTTCCGCTTTTTGCAATTTTGACTCTAAACCCTTACTAGGTCTGCTACAACCAATTGTCAAGTATATCTTTGTCCTTGGGAGGTTCCAGAGCAAATGAGAGGGATTTTTGAGCACCCTTTAGGGCTTTCTTAATGTGTTACAAGGTTTAGGATGTGCTTCCAAATGTAGACCCCAATCCCTTCACAAAATAGTCCTAACTAGGTTTTCAACTGTAGCACCCTGTCATTCAGGGGAACTGGTAAGAAAATCACAAGCCGATGAAGTTCAAAAATTCCTCTTAAAACACTTACTAGGCATGATTAACATGATTTTCACCGAGTTTCATTTCAAGATTAATCTATCTTCACCATTAAAACTTAAACCCTATCATGGTTCTCTATAGGTGCCCGAGAGATATAAACATTTACATCTTTCTTTTCCTTGATCTTTAAAGCATCAAACTTTACATGCATGCCTAGGGCACATCTCTCCTTACTTCTATGCTAACATGATCTCATGAAAGCATGGGGAATATCTTCAACCAAGTGAAAAGATGCTTAACTATATGTGAGGAGACAGAGTGCAAAACACTCTTACCAGATTTGAGAAGTTTAATAAACTTGATTAGGAGACTTGTCCTTTCATTCCTCTAATAATCTCATTCACCTCATGGATTCATCACATTGCTAAGGAGAATCAATGTTTCACAATTTGGATTATGTACAATCACAGTCTCAACAATCAGGGTATCCCAACATGCAAGATTTTTTCATGGGTAGTTTTTCTTTAGGATCATGCAATTACCTTCTAATCATGAGAGAAATCGGTGCACGTACTCTCCTCTACATGAATCCCTCCATTTACCTTTACTCAGACTTTTCACAGTCTCAACACAATACAACGCTAAGTCAAAACAAGATCACATAGATGAAAAATGTATTTACAATGATTCTCAGAGTTCTTGGCCAAGACTGAGAATTAATTGCACAAATCTTGCTTCTAAGCCCTTAAATTGAATTCTTCTTCATGAATGAATAGATTAGTTACAACCGAGACCTTATATCACCCAAAAACAATTACTCCACCGAATGGAGTCTATTTTTTTGCCTCTACGCCACTAATTTTCCTTCATACATATTTGTAGATTTCTAACATTAAACTAGGACTTTAGAACCTTTGATCCTAACATAATATTATGACCTCATTTAGGACTCTCATGACAAGTTAAGACTTTATCACACCCTTTACATGCTTTACAAATGCCTAAAACTACTTTTTCAAGCCAAAACCCACTAGAATGCTTCTTAGCAATTTGAATTACATTTTGGAGGGAAACCTCCTAGTTCAAATCCTATGAAGACTTAACTCATTCTAACCATCCTAGGTGGTGTATTAGAACCTTACAAACATGCCTAAACCTTAACTAACCCGACTCAATCCAAAAATAACAAAATTTGTACAAACTCCAAAATTGCTTGTTGGAGTAAGGATGCTCCTGTATCACTGAGGATCTTTAGGGAAAGACCATACTATGGGGGAAGGAAAGTCTGTACGGTCTCGAGCTCTTTGTATGGTTATGCACTTGCTTAAAACTGTGGTCTGTGACTTTCTGGGTTTGTTGCTTGTCTGATTCTCTTTGTTTCTCTCTATCTGTCATTACCAATCACATTGCGAGGGTATTTAAATACTCTACTCAATCTTTCAAAATCCTAATCATGGATGAAGTCCTGCAAAACAAACATTAGTTGGGTTATGGGCACCCCTGTGTATCGCTGACGTCAACACTACTCCGAAGAGGCTTCAAACCACATGTCGTTCTCCACTTAACACATGATATATAGCTGTAGTACAATCAAACTCGACATCCTTTCTTTGACAATGCTTGACTTGAGTTTCTCTCTTGCTAATCTACTTGAGTGAATGATTTTGAATGCTTGCAAATGTGGGAAGCAATCCCCTAGACCTAGTGGGAAGCTTTAGACCTGTAGATAGTGTTGTTGTGATGAATGTGCAGAGGTATTTTTAGAGCCTAGGGAGCTTTGGATGTCTTTTGTACTAGCTTTTGTTATAGAAGTCCATAAGAGTGCTTGAGAGTGCTAGGTTCTAAATAAGGTGAGTTTCACTTGCTTATAATGATTCTAGAGGTGTTTCAAGTTACAAAGACTAATTGAGGAGTAAGTGACCCAAAGAATAATGTGCAATGAGAAGTTTGGGATCAAAGTGAGCAATGTCAAAACTGTACACCACTGCTAGGAACGTATGGACGTTCCTGCCCATACTATACATTTTTGACTTAATAGTGATACTATGCAATGTGAAGCTTGGAAGTTGACAAGTGGATTTTTTTATCGTCTTTCATGCATTCAATTCTTAGAAATTATTGACAAATGACTGTATGACCAAACAAATTAGACAAGAGACCTAAAGATGTATAAGATGAGAATGGGTAAAGTGTACTTGTTTGAGCAAGAGAGTAATGCCAAAAACAAAAGTGTTAAAGAGCAAAATTACCAAATTTGAGTGTTTACAGTACCCATGATGTCCCCAACTATTTAGATGGATCCCAAGTGTGTTGGGAACAATCTAAACATATTCTTAAAAAAAAAAGAGAGACCTCCTTGGAACAATTTTTAGGCGATGAAACAATGTGGGGACATTACATTCAAATTCCAAAAGTCAGGGACATCAAGAGGATGGAACTTTCATGTCCCCAAACTCAGGAGACATCCCCAAGTCACCTAGAGAGCAACACGACCATTTGGTACACTGTCAATAACATTATGGAGGAAAAACAAACTGTTATAGTACACTTATAAACTCTATGGCATTTAAGATTCATCTTCTTTCCTGGTACTCAATATGTTACACATATAGGTGAGGTTTGATTGCATTTAAGAAAGGTCATGGTCCCCCTAGACCATACTGTTCGGGGTAATCCTCTTATGTTTACAGGTGATTGTATAGAAAAGTAGGACAATAATTCATCGAAGAGTATCTAGAGGGGATCAAATATTCAACAATATGCAAGCTATGAAGATGTAGGTTACTACCTTTAGACTTATGTTATGAGAAATAATTCACACTGGAGGTGACAGTTCATTAGGACATCAGATGACTTCTCTCACCCTTGTTATGCTGAGATGTGACTTACAATGACAGTTGGGGGGATGGTGGCATACTGTAATGTTTGGGTGATGTTAACAATTAATGTTTGACTTTAAATTTGACCCCTAATGTAGTTTCAACCTTAAATTTGGCATCTATTTTATTATCATTCCCCCCGCCCCCCTGCCCCCTTTTTTCCTTAAAAATAATTTTCCAAGTCCGACAATGGAACATGTAGATTGAGACCATTTATCACTAGTCAGTGGGGAATTCCTGGAGAAGGTGACTGAGTCATTTATCAATGTAGTATGTGACAAATCCAAGATAAGTGCCTTGAGATTGCTTTTTCACTGGGTTTTTCAAATTGATGTATTTAAGATGTATGTACTAGTTTGTATATTCAAAATTTGGATATATCTTTTGTAGTATGAGCCTAGACAACATTCTTATTTTTTATAAGCAACAACACACACCACTCAAAAAAAGTCCCGACATGATTGTATTCAATTGAACATCAACTCAACACATTTGAATATGGAAACCTATTCGATGTCCAATTACAAACCTCATATGGTAGTAAAAAATAGAGGCAAAACTTGAATTGTGTCCAACTATGAAAGCACATCCCCTCATTGTTAATTATTTTCCAATATTCCAACCAACTTCACAATTTGAAGGGAAAATATTGCCCCAACTTGAAAAAAAAGCTCACACTTATTTAAAATTCTGGATTCTAAAGAGAAAATGTCAGAGCAACAAGCTGGAAAAATGAATTTGATTGGAGTATTTTGTACAGTTGCCTGTACATATGCAAATTCTTCTTATTTCAACCTTGACTATGAGAAAACAATGTAGGGCACAAGAAAATATCACCGAGGAAACAACTATTAAGAAGGTAAGATCACTAAATTGTGGATGTATGGAGCACTTGGCAAATTAAGTTACCTTTCAACATCGGTTTTGGAATGGATAGGAAATTATTACATGGAAACTACCATGGAGAAGGAAAGAGGTGTTAAACTATGGGGATGCCAAATTTGGACTCGAGCCTTGATTTCTTTATATCTATCTTTTTATTGGAAATGTCATTTTTTTATCAATAGAAAAATAAAAGTATGTCAAAACGTTGTGGATCACTTGGTGAGATGTTTGGCTTCAATTGAGCTCACCAAGGTTCCATTCTTGCGGAGAGCAGTGGTCAAAACACCCACAAGTGATTAGGTTGTGTGTGAGCTCTTGAGGTTTTAAGTGGAAAGGATACTCTTGTGACATTTGCACTAGCCTAAGAAGCGAAATATATACCTATGAGACCTTGGCACTAATCCATTGGAGTGGAATAGACACACCTAAAACCTTAGCACTGAGGTGAAGGAGTGGAATAGATACCCTTAAATCCTTGACACTAAGTTGAGGAAGTAGAATAGGTACCTCTAAAACCTTGACACTAAAACAAAGGAGTTGAATGCTAAAAGACTATGACAATAAAAGTCATTTACATTAAACTTTGAAACCTTGGAACTAAAACAAAGGTGTTGGTTACTAAAAGGCTACAAAAACAATCATTTCCATTATGAACTTGTAAACACTGGACCATAAATTTAATGTTATGTCAAATTTTTAAAATGGAATTTATTAGAATGTAAGGCTTACATTTTATAATTAAATTGTTATTAGTTATGTATTAACCAATGTTCGTTTGCAACCCCCTTAACCATTTTATAACTATCTCTTGCATGATAAAATAACGGACACACAACCTACAATGTGTGCATTTAGGTTCCTATTCATTCTTTTTTTGTTCACATCTTCTAACAATGGTATCAAAGCTAGTGGTGCTTGGTAGGGTTCATAGAGGGTGTCATGAAGTAGAAACATGATAACTTTGAAGTATTTTAGAAGCAAATTCACTAGTTACAGTTGCGAAGGAGAAGCATTTAGACATTTTCAAAGCATCTAGGGCATGCGAAGGAGAAGAACACAATTGCGGAAGTCATGCATAGGGCACAAACATAAAACCAAATCCCATGAAAGATTGTCTGTAAATTGTGAATCACGAAAACATTATTCAAAGCTTTTTCAAGGGCAAAAGACAAAGAGAAGGCATCACGGAAAAAAATTTCAAAGGAATAAGACGTCAATACAATTGCTTAAGGGCATATTTTCACAACCCAAAAGCACGTATGTCAAAGCCACAAAAGAATCATGGGTTTTTGAAGTGTGTTAAAATGCGACACAATTGTTTAAGGAAGAAATCATAATTTTGAAATTTGGTTCTTAGGGCACATTCCAAGGAAAGTTTGTTCAATCATGACTTGTTATTAGGGCATATCCTGAAGAGATGTAGTTTGCCAATTGCCGAAAGAAGGGAAAAAACAATTGAAGAATTATTGGCTGAGATTAAAAAATTTAGTAAACAAATATTATGGCCTCAACTTTCACACTTGGGAAGTAAAAATTCAAATGTAATTGATGAATACAATAGACACAAAATCACACACTTTGAGTCATTATTTAGTCCCAGTCTCATACTACTATTCATATGGTTCTTAAGTGAAAAGAGTAATAACTAACCCATGTCTTTGGCCATTTCGCATTGCTTTCTGTCGTTATTTTAGATCTTACACCCGTATTTGCCTAGTTTGTATTTTCATACTATGTTTTCCCTATTTCTGACCAGGGCGCCCAACCAAGACTGGGGTGCCCTGATCCACTTTACATTTTCCTCTCACTTTTTGGGCACTTTCAAATCGTTTGAGCTTCTTATATTTTTTGTGGTCGACCTTTTCAGGGTTAATTACAAAATTAAAGCAAGGGAACCATATAAATATAAAGTTATGTGACCATAATGAGGGACCAAACACTAAACACTTACTATCACCACTTAAGGTTGTATCTATCAAAGGCATCTAAAGCTATATTTGCATCCATCTAGCTCCATCACAAGACACACATGGCTGGTTCATCAGCATCACACTTCATAGGAGGGGAGTCTATTGTTTCCATACACACATTTACTACTTTCTACATCTAGTTATTTGCTCGCTACTTCACAGAGTACAACTGACACAAGATCACCTAGAAACCAATTACATTGATTAACTAGAATTACTATATAGTGCTAAGGTAGTTAATCTAAGCTATGCAAAATTGTAAATGTAGTAAGGAAGTATGGTAATGATCTAAGAAAATATATAAAATAACTATTAAACCCTAATGTGCGAGAGCGAAGAGGAAAGAACTTAGTTAATAACTTATGCTTGTCGGACTGTGTCACAATGATGAACATAAAATCAGAAAGTAGGAATGACTGTGTTGGGGTCTCGCAGAGAACATATCTGGGTGATGTGGTTGGATTGGAGCGTCTAGGAGAGGACTGAGGTGCCCACGGGTGCTCTGGTAAGCAAAACAGACGCCCTGGTTTGGGAAAAAGGTCCGGAACTGGTCTTTGCAGGTCCGGGAGATGACTGTTATCCTTCGTTGCTTATCACATTAGTTTCTCTGCACTGCACAGAATGCTCCAAATATTCCAAGAGGAAGAATAACCTGCAAAAGACCCAAAAGGAAGTATCAAAACCCTAAAAATGAAAGATGTAAATGAATGGATCAGACTGACCTCAACTTCCACAACATTGGGCTTACTAAACTGAGCCATGCACTACATGTTGGACCCAAATGTAGTTCTGGTGAGTCTGTGCATGTCATGCCCTAAGTGCTCTTGTGTCAGTCGCACTTTGTAAAATAATGAACAATAGCTAAATGTAGAAAATGTAATAGAATGTGTGCATGGAATAAAATAGAATCCCCCATATGAAATGTGATGTAGATGTCCTAGCTTGTGCCTTGATGATGGAGCTATGTGGATGTCAATACAATAGATCGATGCAACTCTAGATAGAGTGATAGTAGTAAATGATGCTAGGTCCCTCATTATGGTCTCATAAATTTATATTTATAGGGTTTTCTTGCTCTAATTTCGTAATTAACCCCGAAAAGGCCAACCAAAAGAAAGATAAATATGAAAAACGGCTAGAAGAGACCCAAAAAGTGGTGGGAAAGTGCTAGAGGGATCATGGCGCCCCCAAGTGGGACCAGGGTGCCCAAGGGTGCCCTAGTCAAGGATAAAATAGTGTGGGATGTCAGAAAATGGCTGGGCATATGGGTGTAATAGGTCGTAAATTATGAAATAAAATAAACTAGATGGCCAAAAAGATGGCGTTAATTAGTACTTTCTTCATGCAAGAACCTTCTAAATAGTAGTATAAGACCATGATAAATATATGTCTAAAGTGCATGATTTTGTGACTACATTTTGCCCCCACTTTATGTTGGTGAGCGGAAAGCTCGGTAACATAAAGTAGATAGAGATGCGTACTTGATGTCCATGAAGAGTGTAGTAAAAAATGCGTCAAAGGACCAGACAAAAGTGTGGAATGAAAAAAAGATGGAGTGTGAAAACTATAAATGAAAAATGCACAAAGAAAAAGTGATGAGAGTGAACCTAGGGTAGAACGTGTGAGTGAAGCTGCCGTGTGTAGTGTACCTTCATGGTTAGTAAAAGCATGTGTGCTGCCGCAGAACGTTGTTGTTGTTGCCCCCATTTGATTGCTTGTTTCTCATACGACCGAACCTACAAGGAGGAAACAATCAACTAGTCAAATATGTATGTATGTAAGTGTAAAATTGCTATTTAAAAGACGCATGTAAATACACTAATGTAAATGTAAAGGTAAATAAAACATATGCACCTGATCCATGTCGAGAGAGAAAGTGTAGAAGAATATCTTGTATTGTAATTTTTTGGGGTGATCTCATGCTATAGGCTGAAGGAGTGTAGGGAGGAAATGCTTTGTGTCCTCCAAGCTCTAACTGCTTCCCTAAACTGTGTGTAGAGATCTCTGTACTATCCTAGTTTTTTGGGTGATCCCACACCACTGATTGAAGTAGTGTAGAAAGGCACACCCACTGTAACTTCTAAGCCTATAACTGCTTCCCAAAAATGTTAAGGACACCATGTCCTGTAAAAGCCACTATGGGGTTCGTAGATTGGTCGAAACTCACTCACTGCATGTAACCCACAATACAAGGGGCAGAAAGTGTACTGAACTGAACCGGTGTAAATACGTTGTGTTAGTATGCAGAAACCCCCAAATGATGCTACTCCTTTTTGGGGGTGCATGTGGCGTCGCTGATAGGAGACATGCAACCCCAAAAGAGGGCCCAACTGCATGTAAGTTGTAACGCTGAAAAGTTTTTGGTAGAAACCAAGGCACGCACAAACAAGAAGGCTAGAAAAAAATAAGTGTAAACACGCATGCATGTAAAAAAAAATGTATAAGCTATGTAAACAATGTAAAAGCTACCAAAAAATGTAGTAAACACGCAAGAAGAAAAGTAAGCCACAAAAACGGGTTGTAAACATGGGACATCACTCACAATGTCGCAAGACACATAAGGCCGTCATGGCCGCAAACAACAAACAAGTGTGCACACCAAACAGAAGGCAAAGCCCGCAAACAATAACAAATAATGACAGACAATAGCAGACAATGTAATCAAACAAGTATGGAAACCAATATCCTTGAATAACAAATGTTGTGCATGAGGCACCCGTTAGCATGTTAGAAAGATAATTATTATGTGAAAAGCGTGTATAAGCAAGTAATGTAAAGTGTTAAGTACAAAACGAAACAATAACACCTGGAAGAGACGAATGTGGATGCCCCCAACGACCAATTTAGGAAGGCTAGAATGCGAGCATCTGTGCCGTATGTAAGAGACTTGTATTTGCAATTACAACTAAAAGAAGGCGTGAACGCACATGTGTGGATGGTATAGGTAAATGACATACAAGTAATCTAACTAGCATGTGTAAGAAAGGGACCATGAACGAGCAAGAGTAAGAAACAATAGAAGCAACCATAATATGTAGTATGTCGTGGATGGATGTAATGGAATGCCAAGTGAAGTGATAGGAGCCGTGTGCCCCCTGAGTGGATGGAAGTGTATACAGTGAGGTTCATTTTGTTTTCCCCCTCAGCAGTGAAGATTGAACCATAAATGAGAGTGTGTCATTGGGAAATGGTCGAGTAGTGTGTGTATTGTGTCTAGCACGTTGTGATGAATATGTATATACGTAGTGGTGATGATATGTGACATGCAAAAGAAATGTGTGTGGACCTTATAGCCTAAGCGTATAACACGGTGAGATGAAACGTGGAGTGATGATTTAACCCTAAGCGTGTATCACTACAAAGTGAAAAAAGGGAGTATACCACTACAAAAGGATATAATAGGTGAAGATTTAGCCTAAAGCATATGCCACTAAGTTAGTAATGTCGCGTGATGATAGGTCAATTTGTAAACGTGTGATGAATGTAAGGTCCATTTGATTTGTAAACCCTTGGCATTCGAGTATGGACCGAGGAACTAAAATGTATCATAGGGTAGTGAGTGCGGCACGTAGAAGACAATGTAGTATATGGAAGAATAAAATACAACCATGCGATGAGTGGAATGTGTAAACATGCCAAAAAATTTGTAGACTAAGTGTAGAGTGTAGAGTGTATAACATCTAGTGTGTGATAAGACACAATGTGTAGAGTCTATAGTGTAGTGTGTGGGGTTCAGTGTAATAATAATCCCTCAACAATCAAGTGTGAACTGAAGCACAAGAGTGTGTCATCAGGTAATAACACTAGAATATATGATTAATATGCCTAATGCGAGTATATGAATGTATAAGAATGTAAAAGATGATGATTGTGACTATGCTAAGACGAAGTGGGGAGATGTGAAGTGCTATGCCCACCAATTGTGTAAACGATGAAGGTCTGGTCAAAAGACAGTAAGTGGATCAATGTAAGGAGTAGTTTCCGAAACAAAAGTGATTGAATTCTGAAATGGTTATGATGAAGGAGCCTCACATAATGGAGGCAGAGTTTGAATTGTGTCCTAATCAGTAATATGAGTGGTTGCTTTGATAAAACGAGTTGCAAACGAAAGTGGAGGAGGATGGCTAGAAAGCTTGAATGGTGGCATCATTGGCGGTACTTGTCTTTTAAAAGAAGGTTCATGAGAAATGGTGGCATGATGCTCATTAAGTGGAGAAGAAACAACATCATAAATAGGAGAATCATGTGATGGAACTATAATATTTGTCTGACTAGGAGGAGAATCATTATGCACATGTGAGTGACCGTCAATATCAAGCATGTAATGGATAAGAGAATTATTTAGAACTTCCTAGAAAAGATTAGAGGGAGGCTCACTAGTAGCCGCATAACATGGTATAGCAGTTGTAGATGGGTATGCCATAGGTGACTGCTTAGACACATATTGACTAATCGAAGGAGGAATAGACTTAGGAGTCCATGTGGGTGTAACCTTTGTAATAGGATGTTGTGCATTAAATGAAATAAGACCTTGATGCTTCAGACTCTAGATTATGCGATGCAAAGTATGACAATCATTGTCATTATGTCCATTAATTTGATGATAATTGCAATATGGACGACCTTGATATTTCACTAACCAATAGTGAGAATAGTAACGAGTAGGTGGTAGGGTAATCAACTGATGACTAAGAAGCTGAATAAGAGTGTCATATGACATAGTATTATGTTCAAATATGAGAGGCTTAGGCAATGACATGTCTTGAGGTTCAACTAGATGACATGTAGTGGTTCTAGAGTGTATATGAGATGTAGAAGAAACACACACATGCAATTGAGAAACATCCTTAAGCTTTTGAATTTTAGATCTAAGGGATGTAATGGTTGCTTCCATAGCCTTAAATTTGTCTTGAAATAAAGCATGCAGAGCTTGAATTGAATATAATAGGGGTTGAGTAGATGGAGGATCACTAGGATCAGAGTTGTTAGATAAACGAACGAATATTAAAATGATTTGGTGTGGTGGTGTATTGTCATCCAGATACATGCAATCTAGCTGTTTTTGCAAAATAGCCTGGTAATGAGGATATCTCTTAAGTAAAGTAGATAAAGAGACTTGAGCAACTTGGGGAGCCATGATAGAAAAGAGAAGAAAATCCCAGGTCGGGTTCACCAAAATAATTAACTAAAATTTGAACTAACTATATAGTACTAAGGTAGTTAATCTAAGTTATGCACAGCTGTAAATGTAGTAAGGAAGTATGCTAATGATCTAAGAAAATATATAAAATGAAATATTAAACCTAATGTGCAAGAGGGAAGAGGAAAGAACTCAGCTGATAACAGATGCTTGTCAGATTGTGTCGCAATGATGAACAAAAAATCAGAAAGTAGGAATGACTGTGTTGGGGTCTCACAGAGGATAGATCTGGGTGATGTGGCTGGACTGGAGCGCGTAGGAGAGGACTAGGGTGCCCACAGGCACTCTGGTAACCAAAACAAACACCCTGGTCCGGGAAAAAGGTCCGGAACTGGTCTTCATAAGTCTGGGAGATTATTATTATTCTTCGTTGTTTGTCACATTAATTTCTCTACACTGCATTGAATACACCAAATATTCCAAGAGGAAAAATAACCTGCAAAAGACCAAAAAAGAAGTATCAAAACCCTAAAAAAAGAAATATGCAAATGAATGGGTTAGACTGACTTCAGTTGCCACAATAGTGGACTTAATAAATTGAGCGTTGCACTACATTTCAGACCCAAATGTAGGTCTAGTGAGTGTGTGCATGTCCTGCCCTAGGTGCTCTTATGCCAGTCACACTTTGTGAAATATCGAGCAATAGCTAAATGTAGAAAATGTAATAGAATGTGTGCATGGAATAGAATAGAATCACTCCCCTATGAAGTGTGATGTAGATGTCCTAACTTGTGCCTTGATGATTGAACTATGTGGATGCCAATGCAATAGATGGATGCAACTCTAGCTGGAGTGATAGAAGTAAATTATGCTAGGTCCCTCATTATGGTCTCATAACTTTAAATTTATAGGGTTTTCTTGCTCTAATTTTGTAATTAACCCTGAAAAGGTTGACCACAAAAAAGATAAAGATGAAAAACGGCTAGAAGAGGCCCAAAAAGTGACGGGAAAGTTCTAGAAGGATCAGGGCACCCCCAAGTGGGACCAGGGCGCCCATGGGCACACCAATACTAAATATGGGTGCCCTAGCTGAGGCTAAAATAACGTGGGATGTCAGAAAATGGTTGGGCATATGGGTGCAATAGGTCGCAAATTATGAAATAAAATAAACTAGATGGCCAAATGACGAGGGTTAATTAGTACTTTCGTCACTCAAGAACCTTCTAAATAGTAGTATGAGACTATGATAAATAAATGTCTAAAGTGCATGATTTTGTGACTACATACACACACATATAGAACTACATTAGGTCTGAGATGTAGTGCAACGCTTAGTGATAAGTCCATCAATTCGGCAGTTGAGGTCAGTATGACCCCTTCATATGCATCTTTCTTTTTTTAGGGTTTTGATGCTTTATCTGGGGTTTTACAAGTGATTCTTCATTGTAGGTTTACAATGACATCTGGCGAAGTGCAACAACATTCACACGACAATAACCGAACAAAGGCAAAAATTACATGTGCTACATTGTTGGAAAATGGTTACAAAAGTCCCCAATGATGATTCATGTCCTTTCAGAAGGTGTTAGAGTTCCAAAACCCATTTGTAGTGTATATTTGTATCCTGGACATCCTTACTTAGCTTTTTCACGCTTTCTTCCAGCTTCCTTCTTCATTTCTGTGCATGTTTTGGCCTTTAGTGTCAGGACCACCTCCCAGCCAAGGGAAGCAATCCTGGGACCACCTCCCAGGCAAGGCAACAGTCCTAGGACCCGCCTCCCAGGAAAGGGCAGTGGTTCTAGGACTACCTCACTTGCGTACGGCGGTGGTCCTGAATGCTTTTTCCAGAACTCTTCATGTGTTTTTTTTGACATGCAACGCTTCACTTAACTCAACTTTTAGGGTGCGTTTGTGAACCAAATTGCCTAAAAATAGTATTGATGGCTTAGTTTTCCTCCCCTCTTCTATTTTTAAATAGATTTAATTAGTTTTAACTACATCCTTCTTGCCTTGTGCATGAAGGCACCTCCCCATCCTCCATTCCTATATATTCCATGCTTGTATTCAAGCAAAAGGGCCTGAGGATTTTGTGTATCTTGCATTATATTGTTGCTACGATCTTGTTAGGAATTTCATATCCAAGATCTGATCTCTTGTGTTATCTCTCTTCTACCTGCATTACATATGGACTGCCATCAAGCTGCCATTACTCAAGCGCCATCCTCTTATTGCTGATCTTGCATTCCCAATTCCTTGGACTCATATGGACACACAAAGAAAGAAAGAGACAAATTGAGGGGAAAAATTACTACACAGCTAGATTTACGTCTGTTATGTGAATTCTAGGTTGAATTTGTTTTTTGATTTCCTCCATTCTTGCAATTTATTGTTGTTTCATCATATCAAATAGAGTAGAGATCAATTTCCTTTCATTTACAAGTAATTAGCTAATTTCCAAGAGGGTTTAAATCATTAATAGCAGCTCCTGGTGATGGATCCTCTTCTTCCCATCCCTTTGGATCTGAAGGAGAGAATATCTGTAGGAGATTGTCTACATATCATATATCATTTGGAAAATTTCTTTTTTTATTTTAGTTTAGTTTCAATACACTCAACACAGGTGAATAACCACACCAGGTTATCTCGCTTGTTTAGTTTTAGTGTAGAAATATTTTAATTATTTAGAATAGAACAAAATTGTTGTTTGTGATTGTAATGTTTCAATTTTGTGATTTGTTTAGATTAGTTTCCCTTTCAATAATAGCATAGATTGCTATTTTCGGCTTATTTAATTTGGAAACTTCAAACTAGATCAACAATTAGATCCAAGTTAGGAAAACAAACCATAGGGATTTTACACTACCTGTTCATAGCCTTTAAATCTCCCCTTTGCCAATTTAGCTACCAGAAAATCACACTACCAGATCTTAGCCAATGATCCTCCTATAGTTATCCACATACATTCAACATCGGCTGGTCCGACATGACCTTTGGGGGTCGAGTGCGGTTGAAGGTTGTATGTCAATTTTCATCCATACAATGACCATGTGATGTGTAAAATTTGTAATGTGTAGTGTAGATTGTGAAGCATATAATGTGTAGTGTGTGTGTTTCATGTATATAATATGCCCTCAATAGCCAAGTGTGAAACAAAGCACAATATTGTGTCATCACGTAATGACAATGATAAAGTGTAGATGAGTATGCGCCTGATAGAAAGTTGATATGTGGTAAAGTGAGTATGAAACACATGTTGTTGTGAGGGTGGGGGGAGTGTGTGAATTTTATTCCCCCAAGTGTGGAAGATGAAGAATCCATCATGTAATGTCATCCAAGAGGTTGTTAATTTCAGGGTCAAATTCGAATGGATAGACATTAGAGAACTGGTAAGCAATGGTGTTAGGTTGATCGTGTAAGGGTCCATTAAATACAATTTATACATGCCCATAACATACTCCTCATCAGTGAATGAAGGAAGTGGACAACCATGTGCATACCAATGAGTGAGATTCTGTGTATAACTAATAAAGGAACTATTACAAATAAATACATGACTGAAAGGCATGGGAAACAGTATGTCTGTATGACTAGGATATAATGACCCCCAATGTAATCAAGCCATGATTTTCCTAATGTAAGTGGTGCAGATCGAGGATCACGTGTAAGGAAGATTGTGAGATGAAAGACACATAGACCATAAGTGACAATGATGCAAACAAACCCATAATAAACCATGAGGAGCATGTGGTGGAGGGTAGAGGTCTTCAAAAGCAAATCTTAGTTGATTCAAGCCCTCATGCGTACATATAGTGTCATCACAACTAGGATCAAAAGTAATATGCTTCCAATATGAATCATTCATGATAAGCATACATGTAAATGGTGGGCATGCTAATAGAGGTGGTACATTTGAAGGTGTAGGATATATAACGATGTTCAAAGAGTAGACATGCCCCGGATAAAGAATCATAGAAGTAGTAGTATTAGGTTGAGGTGATGGTGTCAAAGAAATAAAATCTATCACACAAATAACACCTTCAAGTTGTTGAAAATGAGGATGTTTATCCATAGGTTGGGGATCATCTGTAGTATCAATGTGTGGAATAGGAAGAGTAGTATTAGGAGATCTGTCACAATATTGGTAATGTTCATGGTCATGAAAAATGGTATATTCAATACCCTCATGTATGAATTCGACACAATGATGCACAGTGGAAGCAAAAACTTGCACGGAATGAAGCCATGGCTAACCAAGCAAGCAATTATAGGAGACTAGAAAATTAATGACAAGAATACAATGTTAACAATTTTCGGCCCTATAGTGATAGGTAATGTAATATGACCAATGCATGGACGAACATAACCATCATATGCATGCAGTGAAAGATAAGATGTACTAATATTACAAGTAGAAAGACCAAGCTTCTTGATGAATGACATGGGACATAAGTTGATTTCAGATCCATATTCAATTAAAGTGATCTTAATACCCATATTGTGAATGTGAATCATGATATATAAGGATGGGTCATTGTCAAAATGTTAATATCAGTGGGAGGATTGGATTTGAATTCAATATGCAGAGAAAATGCATCAACAAATGATTTATATACTGATTCTAGATGCATATCTATGGGAATACAAGTAGTAGCAAAAAGATGTTGGACTCTATGCCTTAAATCAAGATTTGTAAGCAAGAAATCATTAGTTGAGATCATCGTGATGACTAAACGCTAGGATGACGAACAAAGAATGAGGATCCAAAAAGTGTGAAGATCAAAGTGGGGTTTACCAAAATGATTAAACTAAAATAGAAATATTCTAATCTATTTTAGTTTGATGTTATAAAATAAGTGCAGATCCATTCTATCTAGCTAGAATGGGGTGCTTGGAGAAGGATAGGGGTGCCTAGGGAGCCTTTTCCTGAGATCTAAGCACCCTTATTTGTGGAAATGACTAGGAAACCTCCTCTAAGGTGTCGTTGAATGATCGCTTGTGTTCAATTCCTGTCATGTGGATTTGGTTTAACTTCATTGGATTTCACTACAAATTAGAGATGGAGGAAACACCTGCAAAACTCCCAAAAACATCAAAACCCTAAAAAAGAAAGATGCATATGAAGGGGTCAGATTGTCCTCAGTTGCCAAATATATGGACTTATCACTGAACGTTGCACTACATCTCAGACATAATGTAGTTCTAGGTTTGTGTGTGTGTGTATGTATGAATCGCTCCCTATGCACTCTTGTTCCATTCAAACTTTGTGAGTAGCGGACAATAATTATATGTAGAATGTAAATAGATGGTGCATGGAATAGAATTAACTCCCCTCCTATGAAGTGTGATGTAGAATAACTAGCCTTTGTCCCTTTTGATGGAGCTATACCGATGCAAATGGAGTAGTATAATCCTTTGATGGATGCAACCTTAGGTGATGGTAGTAGTGGTTAGTACTTAGTCCCTCATTATGGTCTCATAACTTTATAATTATATGGTTCTCTTGTTCTAATTTTGTAATTAACCCTGAAAAGGTCGACCACCAAAAATATGAAAATATCAAATGGCTAGAAAGTGCCCAAAAGATGAGAGTAAAGTGTAAAGAGGGTTAGGGAACTCTAGAGGGGGCCAAGATGCATAGGGTGCCCTATTCCTGGCTGGGCGCCCCAGTCCGAAATATGAAAGAGATAGAATGAAAGTACAAAATGGAAAAGTGAAGGTGAAAGATCGAAAGTGACGATAGAAAGAAAAGTAAAATGGCCAAAGATATGGGTTGATTAGTACTCTTTTTCACTTGAGAACCACATCAATAGTAGTATGAAACCATGACTAAATAATGATCAAAATTGCATGATTTAGTGACTACAATCACATTAATATATTTATAACACTCAAACAAAAGTTAGGTTAGGATTAAGTGAAAATTTGCAAAATATTCGACACATTCATTTACTTTCTATGGACAATGAAACTTAGTAATTTCATCAATATTCATGCTAAGTAAAATTAGTTGCATTCTCACCCTAGTGTAGGATTTGGAAAGTTTATTTAAGTTCCACATACTTCATAAGCAATCAAATCTACATCAATATTAAGAGAAACACTTTTAAGAATATATTTTTGTGTTGTTACTAAAACTCCATTGAAATAAATTCATAAATGGACAAAACACCAATGAAATAATTTCATGCATTGAAAAAAATAAATTTTGTGAAATTGGTAAGAGGGTGTTGTCATGCAAAATGTATGGCATGAAAAATTGAAACTTTACACATGAAAACTAAGCCCACAGTCAAATCTTTCACTTCTCGATCACTGGTGTATCTTTCCTCTAGCTATCCTACCTCAGTCTCATTCTCAATCTAAAATGATAAGTAATTATTAACAAGTTTTTTAAGTTTAATTCAATGTGTATAGATGATTGAATATGATTATTAATGAGTTCAGTGTGACTTGATGGAACGTAACTTCCTCCCAAGGCCTAAAAAGACCATTCTAGAGCTAATTAAACACCCTATGGCAGAGTTTAAGAAATATATTAAGCATACAAAGGTGATTTTGGGGAATCTTAGAAGTTTTGTAGGAAATTTAGGAAATATTTTCTCATTCAAGGACAATTTTGCTCAACAACGGGTTTTCTAGGTGCAGGGAACAAACACTCTAATGGTGAAATCTGACTTCTCTGGATGATTTCTGGAGCTCCGTAAGGAGTTAGGGGGAAAAATAAGGAACTGGAAAGATATGTGAATCCTCTACATTTTATGTAAAATCCATTTTTCTCTAAGAATATAACATTTAATAAAGAATTTCAAAACAATGCAACTGCCCCTTTCGGTTCCAAACAAAAATGACCCTAAACTTGCAAGATCTAGAGAGATGGTCACCACATAATGATAGGTGAAGATTTATAGATGTTGATAAGTACCTCTCATAATGTGTACTATTATAAATATAATAATTTTTACCATGGGTGAGGATATCATGAGGATGGGGCCAATTTTTATGAGTTGAAAACACCTTCCTAATAGCCCATTTTTTGTTTTTGAGTGACAAAACTTCTAACATGAAAAAGTGGTAAAAAATAAGTTACCATGAGTTGAAAGCATGTTTATAAAACCATAAGTGATGAATTAATTGTTTAGAAACACTATTATGAGATCTACATTGTGATGGGAATATGATGCTCTCTTCTAATTATAAGGAAGGAGTGAAGATCACTCTCTTACTTTTATAGGCCTCCACAATTAACCCTAGTGATCACAAATAAACTCCATGGTGATAAAACAATTTTGTGATTATCTATCACTTACTGAAATAGATATTCACCATGTAGATGGAAAGATTTCCAATGAATGAAATTATCTTCATGTGGCCAACTATTGGATTGAAATGAGGTGGTTACAATTCCTTCCTCCTTTGAACCGTGATCACATTACAAGGTTTGAATGAGTGTTTAAGAACACTACCAAGTGAGTGACATCAAGTGAAAATCAAATGTTTTATCATTATTACATATATGGTGCTCTCTATGAAGATCATATTCTTACCCTCGTGGTTCCATAATTCTCCTCAGATGGAATCAACTTTAGGATACTCTTACACCTCTTTGCTCATATGCCTCT